>CM053625.1:64393760-64403891 GCA_028646595.1 Phalanger gymnotis | reverse complement strand
AGCCCAAGTCACATGTGATGGGAGGAGCTTGCTGAGATGAAAAGGAAATCACTTTTCACTCACAGGAAATGCTGAGAGAGAGAGAGAGAGAGAGAGAGAGAGAGAGAGAGAGAGAGAGAGAGAGAGAGTAGTTAGAACTGAGGGAAAGAGCAGAAGTGTGGTATCTGTGAGTGTATTCATGGGAAGGCCCCAGAAGGGGGACAGATGGTTTTGAGATGGCAAGTCTCCATGCTGAGATATTGTGTATTGAATTCTTTGCTACTGTGATGGATTGGGCTTATTGGTTCTGGGACCTGGTCGTTTGGTGTCTGAATAAATGGTTTACTTCTTCTACCTTCTATGAGGAGAATTTCTTATATTTTGTGATACAGAATGACAGAGGAATTTTGACAATTATCATCTATATTGTGATTATTGCCATGCTAATACAGCACTTTAATTTGTTCCCCTATAGCCACTACTCTCAGCCCTGTCACCATGATCAGGTCCCCTTTCCTGTAGCCATAAGAACTAGCTTGCCTGTCTGCCTTGGAATTGGGACTCAAAATTGTTATGAACAATAGAGCTGCTAATAAGTGCCAGCTGCACCCAGTGCCAACAAAGGGTCCTCTGTTCTTTCTGAGCAGTTGTCCAACCTCCTTACTGACTTTGGACTGAGAGTATAGCAGGAGCCTTCAAGAGCCACCTCTGGTGCTCCTGCCATGCTCTGGGCCTGTGCCTGCTTAAGTGTCACAGACCTCTGCTATAGACATCCTAAGTTGTCTTAGGCTGGAAAAAAAAATCTCAATCTGATCTTTAGTTGGATTTTCCACTCCAGAATTTAATTTGTGGACTTATTTGAATTTTGTTTGAGGGGAACATTGGGAGAGCTCACCAATCCAACATTTTGGCTCCTCTCCTCTATTCCATTTCTTATAGTACATTTTTGCTTTTCAAAAAGCGCTCAAAGTACTTTATAAGTTTCAATTTCAGTATGCATACCTAAACCCACAATTATATGAATACAAGCATCAAATACCTCTCTTGTAAAAATTCAGTCATTTTCCTAATTATTTTGTGTATCAAAAGTTTATCTGTACTTTCAAGGATGATAATGTAAATGAAGGAGGAGGCAGTTGATATTAGGAATACAATAATAGTCCATGAATTGGCTTAGAGAATCCCAAGAACTGGTATTGATTCCATGACCCTGTTAATTTATCTATTCCTTAGAGACTAGGGGTGCTCCAGATCCATATCATAGACATCATAAAATATAAAATACTGAACAAGAAGCCCTCAGTGAATGCTAACCTGTTCACTGTATGATAGAATGCTTTAAAGGCTAGAGCAAGGTTCAGGAGAATTTCTCTCAAGTCCAATCCAAGGCCATCCTCTTAGCAATGATCATTAAATCTACGTGCAGAATCCCCTGGGAAGACTCATTTTAGGTTAATTGGTTTCTACACCGCACATTATGTACTTTTGGCTCTTTTCTTCTTTCATCAGTTGGCAAGGCTTCCTCCAACTCTGTACAAATAGCCTCTTAGCTCTAGGATTATAAATAGGATCTGGGTGCTCCCTCTAAATCTGTTCTGAAAAATATCTCCAAATCACAATTAAAAGTACATGTCCATTAAGACTTTATTTAAGAACATATACCTGTGGAGTAATTCAAAAGGAAAAATTCATTTAAATCAACAGTTGTTTTGTTGTAACAGTAGTAGTTGTTGTTATTGTTAAAAATCACAACAAGAGAGGTACAAGGTGAACTTTCCTAGATAATAAAGAGAATGGCATTTATAAAGTGCTTCCTTTTATCCTTCAGCCCATATTTACTAAGTAGCTATTGGGTACAAAGCATTGCTCTGGTTGCTAGAGATATACAAAGTTCAGATAAGACATATTTTGGTGGCTAGGGTAGAATTAGTCTTTCAATACTAAGTGGGAGGGGGAAGTAATTTGGCTTTAAATACTGGGTGGGAGAGGGGGAGTAAAGGGATGGCCTGGTACTGATGGATTTATAGAATTCTATTAAACTTTTAAATTATAACCAATATAATTATTATAGAAATCATTATCAAAATTGAGAAAGTTCTCTGCCAGACTAATTTTAAGAGGGAAATAGAGCCCTAATTTCTCAACCAGAAAAAGGCAAAGCAAATAAGGAGAATTAGAGATAGATATCATTAATGAGGATCAATTAAAAAATAGTCCCATCAAACTACAGCAATTTATTTAAGAAAATGTTCATTAAAACCAGGTTGGATTTATACAAGGACATTTCAACATAAAGAAAGTAATTGGTATAATTAATCAAATTAAAAAGAAAAAAAGTATAACACAACACATGGTTGTCTCAATTGATGCAAAAAGACCTTTGACAAAGTGTAACACTCATTAATGCTAAAAACAAACAAAAAATACACAAAATGTATAGGCATAGAAGGATCTTTATTAGCATCATAAAAGGTGAATTTTTAAAAATACCTAAACAAATATATCTGCTTTCCTCACTATTAGTTAATATAGCACTAGAAATTTTACCAATAATATTAAGACAAAAAAATTAAAGGCATAAAGATATGTGAATTAGAGATAGAATGATCTTTTTTTTTTTACTGATTACATGATGATTTAGTAGCAAATACTAGGAAATCAGCAAATTCTTTTAGGAGTTCAGGGTATTGGTAGGAAATAATACTAATTGTTAAAAGTAATGGCTTTATTAAACTTTCAAGGAATGAAATAAATTGACAAAATCAACATCATTTCTGTGTAATCCAAGAGGTAATAATAAGGAGGGAAATCCCCTTCAAAATGAATACTAAATACATAAAAATAATTGGGAAGTCAAGTTACCAAAACAGACAAAATATGTGTATAGATTCAATTGCAAAATGTTCCTTAAAGAAATAAAACAATTTAAATAGCTGGGAAAACATTGGGTATCCACAGGCTGTCCATACCAATATAATAAAAATTATAATACTGGCAAAGTTCATTTATAATTTTAATGCTATACCAAACTATCTAAAGGATACTTTAGAAGACTAGACAAAAAGTTACAAAATTCATTTGGAGAAATAAAATATACAGAATATGAAAGGAAATAATGGGAAGAAAGAAGCAGGAATGAAACTATGTCATAAAACAACAGTCATCAAAATCATTTAACATTGGTTAAAAATGGAGAAGTAGATTAATAGAACAGACTAGATAAGGTAGAATCAGAAATGATAGAAATCAGTAACATAGGGTCTGATATGCCCTTAAATACAAATTATTTAGGAAATAACTCCTATTTGACTAGACATTCACACATAGATATATAGATGTGCATATATGGGTATATATGTGTATTGTACATGTACATATATATTCTGATCTCTTCCATATATATACACATATGCATATATGTATGAATGTGTTTATATGTGCATGTTTATATGCATTTATGCACATATATGTATATATGTATATGTGTATATGGCAAAAATCAGAATTAGAAAAGTATCATACCTTGTTTTTACAATAAATTCAAAGTGGATAGGTAATCTGAATGATAAGGATCATAAGCTAAACAAGTTAAAAGAGAAAGAGTTCATCTGCCTTTCACAATTATGGGTAGCATAATATCCGGCAAATAGTAAATGCTTAATAAATACTTGTTGACTATTGACTGAGCTTTATTCATAATCAAAGGACAGAGGCAATTGCAAAAGATAATATGTTTTTCATTACATAAAATTTAAAAGTTTTTGCACTCACAAAATTCATGTATCTAAGAATGAAAGTAGTCAGTTAGAAAAAAATCTTTGTATCAAGTTTCTCACATAAAGATTTAGAATCCAAAATATATAGTTAATTAACAGGAATACAAAAGAATAAAAAAAAAACTTTTGCAATACAAAAAGTCAAAGAATAAAAAATTCTCAAAAGTTGATTTTCAAACTATTTACAACCATATGAAAGAATGTCCCAAATCACTAATAATAAGATAAATGGGAATCAATGCAACTTCGAGGTTTCACCTCACCCTCAACAAATTGACAAAGATAGTAGAAAATTGGAATAGTCAATGTTGGAATGACTATAGGAAAGAGGTATATGTTAGTGAAACTATGAATTAGTAGAACCATTTTGGAAAGCAACTTGGAATTATGCAAATAAAGTGAATAAAATACTTTTTTGGCCTCACAGATTACCCTTTACATTTACAATTTATCATTTACAATGATCATTTACAATAAAAGAGATCATTTACAATAAAAATCCCTTTATATTGCAAAATATTTATAGCAGCAATTTTTGTAGTAGCAAAAAACCAAGAAAAAAGTACATCTCTATTCATTTGGGGGAATAGCTAAACAAACTGTGACACAAAAATCCAATGGAGTGTTATTGTGCTAACTACAAATATGATGAATACAGAGAAGCATGGAAAGACTTGAATAAACTGATGCAAAGTAAAGTAAAGAAAGCCAAGAAAAAATATACTCAGTGATGTAAAAACAAAGAAGAAGAGAGGATAGATTTATGGCATATACTCCGATATATTTCTTGTGTAATTGGAGAACTCATTTTGCTTGAGAACACATGTTACAAGAAATTTATTATTTTTTCTCTTTTTTCCCCAGTGGAGTGAGAAGGAAGGAAAATTTATTTCTTTCTGTTTTTTTTTTAATGGCAATATGGGGAAGTGCTATAGATATGAAAAATTGCATCCACTGTCAGATCTAGTCACCGTATTATTAATTTTACTTCATTACAAGAGAACTCTCACAAATAAGGAGAAATCTATAAATGTGTGTGATATAAAATGAAACCCATCAACAAAAACAAAAGTGTAAAAACGAGAAAAAAAGAAATAAAATGATTGAAATTACAAAAATTTGTGGCCCCAAAGAAGAAATATGAGAAGATATGTACTCCTATTCTTACAGAAAAAGAGGTACATAAAAATTGACATTGCAAATATTTTAAGAGTTTGTGCATTGATTTGTTTTAATTATTTGTCTCTTTTTTCTTAATTTTTTTCCTTTAAAATATTATTTATTATATGGGATGACTCTCTGGGAGGGAGAGGGAAGAAGAGAAAAAAATGAGTTGCCACTGAACAGATTTTAACATAACAGCTGTATGACCACACCTCTGCTTAAGAACAGTTGATCTGACATCAGTATGAACAATAAAAAGTTTGCATTGATTTGCTTTAATAAGTTATTATCATGTCCATGTGAGTGGAAATAAGGGGCAGTAGTTGGGTAGTAGTGGTGTAAATAAAGAAAAAAAGGACAGATTATAGAAATGTTGCAGTATCATCTAGACTGATCAACTGATTGAATATGAGAGGTGAAGGAAAGGATAATAGCCTTCTAATGCGTCTTTCTGCCTTTACTCTCACCATTTATACTGATGCCATGAAAAACTGGGTGATTGGTAATCCTTCAGGCTGAAACACAAACACACACACACACACAAACACTTCATCAGAAGCAGTATAATTTTTAGTGAAAGGGAAAGAATGAGCTTGTTTTGGGACATTTGCATTTTGAGTATGAGGTAAGATATCTGGAAATATCAATCATCAAACATTTCTGAGCATTTTCTATATGCTAGGTTACTTCTTGGGATGATGCACTATCTCTATGGCTGCAAAAAGAAGTCTGTACCATCAATTGTCAAATGAGAATGGGGTGGGGGAGAGTTAGATCTGTCATTTTCAAGCAATGATCACAACAGTAACTCTGAGGGGCTATCTGGGAGAGGAAGGGAATTAGGCCCCAGGTCCTTTCCTCATTAAGATGAGCATTTTCTACCACTTTGTTGCTAGGATATGTATTATCTTTGTGCCAAGACTGACCCATGATGTCATCTCACTGGGGGCAGGCATGGTGACTACCTGCCCTCCCACATTCAGTTCAGGATAATTGATCCCTGGGGGCAAGATAGAAATGAGATTCAAATCTTATCAAACTTAAAACACAGTGTAGCGGTACAAAATGATTCCAGTCCTTATTGCCCTCAACTCAGGGCATGAGGATGTTCCTCATGGCTGCTAACTTGAGGACAGAGCCTGCCCATTATCTCCCTTCTCTACCTCACAGTACCTCTGTAAACAGAGTTATGTCTTGAGACACACATATGAAGGTCAGCACAAGGATTTCACCACAAGTTCAATAAAGACATCATAAGGTCATCAAATCCATCTTGGTTGGTCTGTCAGGACATAGACCTAGAAAGACAGATCCCAGTTTTGTCAAGATTAGGAGATAAATCTCACTCCAATCCCTAGATAAACCTAGCCACCTCATTCACATTTTTCTTCCTGTAGTACCTTGGGACATCTATCTTCTGTATTTAAGTCCTATGTATTTCTCTAACTCACTGTTCACCCTGAATTCTCCTCTACTGCTACACAAACAGAATTACTTGGAATGGCATTGTGGTTAGACACTGTGGTGATTACCATTCCTAAGTCTTTCAAACTTGTTTATATCTACAAAATTGATGTTATTACATAAATTGCTCTTCTGGTTTTGTTCATTTCACTTTATGTTAGTTCATACAAGTCTTTCCAAGTTTATCTGTAATCATCTCTTTTCATTATATCTTATATTACAATAGTATCACATTTATATACCATAAGTTATTTAACAGCTCCCCCATTTGATGGTCACTGTTTCATGTTCCAATTCTTTCCACCATGAAAACAAACAAACACCCCACCACCACCAAAATAACCTGTTACAAGTATTTTTGTACAATTGGGTGCTTTTCCTCTTTCTTTTTTCTCCTTTGGGGGACATATCTAGCAGTAGTATTGATGACTTAAAAGCTATCTACAGTTTAGTAGTTTGGGGAGCATAATTGTACATTGCTTTCCAAAATGGCTAGGCTAGTTCACACTTTCATGAACACAGTGAGTTTATTAACTTGTTTTTTCCAAAGCCCTTTCAGTATTTGTCATATTTTTTGGTCATCTTTGCCGATCTAATAGTTATATGGTGGCACCTCAGAGTTGTTTTAATTTTCATTTATCTAATTATTAATGATTTAGAACACTTTTTCACATGAATGTTGAAAGTTCAGATTGTTTTTCCTTTGAAAACTGTTTATTCATATCTTTGGAGCTATTTATTCATATCCCTTTCTCAATTGGGCCATGTAATACACACATATAGGGTATGAATGTATGTATTCACTTATATGTATTTGAAAACTTAAAATTAATATTACCTTTAATTTCTACTACACATGATTGATTTTATGTTCTATTAATTTTTATAACTGAATTAGTTCTCATCTAAAGCCACATTGGTATATCCTTGAGTTGAGCTCTGTAATTTAGTTTTCCCTTAAAGTTAGTTAAAATGTTTAATTAAAAGAAAAGTTGTTATCACTCATACCTTTAGTCCGTGGGACATCTAGTTATTGTATTTAAGCCCCAACAAGTTAACCTGGTACTATACTCCAAAAGTTATGTCATCTGTCCTTGGCCTGTTCTTATGCCATTATGGGAGATTTTATCTCCTTCAAAGAGACAGCAAGTCTGGTAGTTTTGATCCCCTAGCAAAGATTAGAAGAGGCAAATGAGTCCCATAAAACAATTAACATTCATTAAATTGTCAGAAATAGCCTCACCCGAATGCCAGCCCACTGTTCTTAGTAGAGCCAAGTGTAATTTTCCACATCTAACAAGAACTACTTTCTTGTGTATCGATAAAGAGGGTCCCCCCCCCTTCCCAATGGAGTTGCTGGACTTATTGAGGTGGTCAGTTTGACTCACTTTGTTATCCATTATACATGACACTGTTAATAAACTGATTTTGCTCAGAGAATATACCTCAGTTTACCTTTATTAAACATACTCGTGACATATAGATTCACACACACATATGTACGTAAACATAAATGGAAACTGAGACAAAGAGATTTAAAGTGAATTGCTCAAAGTCACACAAGTGGTAAGTAACAGAGGCAGAATTTGAACCCAGATTCTCTGACTATAAGGCTAATTCTCAGTCATTTTACCTGAATCCAGGAGTGTGCTGGAGATAACGTTGATCAATTTGTGAGATGTCATTATTAAATTTCCAGCTGAGTATGCAAACCTCAGTATGCAAACTTGAGTATGCAATCTACAAATCACTACTTGATTTATTGTTTTTTTGGCATCCTGAAGAAAATATTTATAATGGATTTTAAACTTAAAATTATGTGTGCATGCCTTCCACCCAATCAAGCCAATTGTGAAACATTTATCAGCACACTCCCATGTTGTTCTGTGAACATTGCTTTAGCTCAATGAAAAGGGAGTAGAAGGATTAAGAAATGAAGTCAGCATTAGATGGGAAGCTTGGTGACTATAGACTAATAACTACAAAACAACAGCAACAACAACTGCCTAGTACTTTAAGGTTTGCAAAGCGATTTACATCCATTATCTCAGGAGAGAGACCTCATTAACCCATCTATGAATAACAGAAAGGAGCAAATGCAGAGGAGATAGCATAGTATGGATAATAACTAATTGAAAATGATATGGAGGCAGAGAGAATAAGGACATAGAGGGCCAATGTCATTATGTACTAAGAAGGAGTGTTAAATTTGGGGACCTGGGTTTGAATTGAGGCTTTACCCTTTCCTATTTGTGAGTCTGAGCCAGTCTCTTCTTCTAAAGTCTTTATCATCCATAAAAGGAGAAGATTAGATCTCTAAAGTTACTCCCCTGTATAGTACATTAACATCTGGGAGATATCAGGACTAAGGGATTGAAGAAACAAGAGCATGAAAAAGGATCAAGGAGATAATTAGATTGGGGAAAATGGGGGGGAGAATTAAAGAAATGGAGGAGATGAGGCCAGCTGACTGAGGGCATTGAGTGACTGAAAGGAGTGAGAAGGTAGAGAATAAGTGATAGGGCTAATTGGGTATCAGAATGAATGTATGTGGTTGAATCTCAGAGATTTTCAGCAAGTAATGTGGAAAAACATATTTCTTCTCCCATCCTTTCTCTTTCCTTTCTTTCCCTTCTCACCCCTCCCCTTTTCCTCATCTCTATCCTATAGGCTGTCTCTCAAAGTCATTGCCAAAAATCCTAATTCATATAGAATGGGATAATTGCAGTTCCATCTGATGTAAATTCTGTTTACTGCTATTCTCATGCCAAAGGACTCAGATTTGCTTGAGGGACCTGATTTCCCTGGGGAAAGTAATTATTCCTCACTTTTCTTTCACCAAAAAGTTTCCAGACACATTATTAGTTGCTGGAAAGACAGAGACAAAAATCATTCAGTTACACTGCTAAGAGCTGAGTATACAAAGAAAAGCAAAAGATAGTCCCTGTCTTGAGGAGCTCACAATGTAATGGGGGTGGAGGGAGGGTAACATGAAAGTAACTATGTACAAACAAAAAATATATGGGACAAATAGGAGGTAAAGATCAACACTTGAAAGGCATAAGAATTAAGAGATTGGGAAAGGCTTCATTTTTTAAATTTTATTTAATATATTTAGTTTTCAGCATTGATTTTCACAAGAGTTTGAATTACAACTTTTCTCCCCATTTCTACCCTCCCGCCCACTACAAGATGGCATATATTCTGGTTGCCCTGTTCCCCAGTCAGCCCTCCCTTCTGTCATCGCACTCCCTTCCCATCCCCTTTTCCCTTCCTTTCTTGTAGGGCAAAATAAATTTCTATACCCTATTGCCTGTGTATCTTATTTTCTAGTTGCATGCAAAAACATTTTTTTTTTTGGTTTTGAACATCTGTTTTTAAAACTTTGAGTTCCAAATTGTCTCCCCTCTTCCCTTCCCACCCACCCACTCTAAGAAGTCAAGCAATTCAACATGGGCCACATGCGTATCATTATGTATAACCCTTCCACAATACTCATGTTGTGAAAGACTAACAATATTTTGCTCCTTCCTATCTTATCCCCCTTTATTCAATTTTCTCCCCTCACCCTGTCCCTTTTGGAAAGTGTTTGTTTTTGATTACCTCCACCCCCATCTGCCCTCCCTCTTATCATCCCCCTTTTTTATCTTCTTCCTCATTCTTTCCTGTGGGGTAAGATACCCAATTGAATATGTATGGTATTCCCTCCTCAGGTCAAATCCCATGAGAGCAAGATTCACCCATTCCT
>CM053625.1:64371019-64393260 GCA_028646595.1 Phalanger gymnotis | reverse complement strand
CTTTGACTTTGTTGACTTCTTCTGGCTCTATGTTTTGATCTTCTTTGTCACCAAAGAAAGATTCCAAAGTCTGAGACTGAATCTGAGTCCATTTTCACTGCCTGGCCATGTTTCCAGCCCTTACTTGACTCTTGAGTTTTTTATTGGGGTATGGCTGCTTGTAGAGCAAGGAGTACTGTGCTCCATGCTTGAGGGGATGTGCCGTTGTTTTTAGAGCTATTTCTATTCAGCCAGCTCTGCCACACCAGCACTACTCCTTCCCCAAGAACCCCCAACCTGGACCTGATGCAAATCTTAAGCAGGCTCTGCACTCCTGTTCTCATCAGCCACTTAATTCCTCCCACCAGGTGGGCCCGGGGCTGGAAGTAACTGCAGCTGTAGCTCTGTAGCTGCACCACCTCCGCTGCCCCTGGGGCAGTGGCCGAACCCTGAACTGTGTCCCTGCAGCTTTTCCCACTAACCTTCTCTGTTGTCTTTGGTGTTTGTGGGTTGAGAAGTCTCGTAACTGCCACAGCTCACTGATTCAGGGCACTAGGGCCTGTTCTGCCCGGCTCCTGGTCTGGTTGGTCCTGCTGTTGCCCATGCTGAGCTCTGCTCCCCTCTGCTCCATGCACAATAGACCTCATCCAGCGACCATTCAGGCTGTCCTGGGCTGGATCCCTGCTTCCCTCTGCTATTTCGTGAATTCTGCAGTTCTAGAATTTGTTCAGAGACATTTTTAATAGGTTTTTGGTGGGACCTGGTGGGCATCTCACGCAAGTCCCTGCTTTCCAGCTGCCATCTTGGCTCCAGCCCCTGCTCTCAGCTTTTCTTACAATCCAGCTCTCATAGTCATATTTTACTACTATTAAAAACATGGGTTTGACTATAAGGACCTTTTTTGGAAAGGCGACGTCTCTGCTTTTTAGTATACTGTTCAGATTTGGCATAGCTTTCCTTCCAAACAGCAAACATCATTTAATTTCAAGGTTGTAGTCATTGTCTGCGGTGATCTTTCAGCCCAATGACATAATATCTGGTACTGTTTCCATTTCTTTTCTCTCTATTTGCCAGAAAGTGATGGGACCAGCTCCCAAGATCCTAGCTTTTAAAAAATCATTGGCTCCAAGCCAGCTTTTATACTCTCCTGTTTCACCCTCATCAAGAGGTTTCTTAATTCCTCTTGACTTTCTTCCATCAGTGTGGTGTTGTCTGTGTATCGGTGATTGTTGATATTGCTCCTTAATTCCATCTTCTTCAGTTTGGCATTTTGCATGGTGCATGCTCTACATGATTTAAACAAGAAGGTGACAATATACAACCTTGTTGACCTCCTTTTTGAATCTTAAACCACTCAGTTGTTTCATTTTTGATTCTAACTATTGCTTTTGGCCCTCATATTCATTCCTTAGGAGAGAATTAAGATGATTTAGTAGTCCTATCACTTTGAAGACTTGTCACATTTTGCTGTGGTCCATATAATCAAAGGCTTTATTGTAGTCAATGAAGCAGAAATAGATTTATTTTCTGGAATTCTCTTCCTTTCTCCATAATCCAGCAAATGTTGACAATTTGATCTCTATTTCTGCTCCCTCTTCTTAAGCCATCTTACTATTGAGAATTCTGGTTCACATATTGCTGAAGCCTGGCTTGTAGAATCATAAGAATAATCACACTGGTGTGTGAAAATGAACGCAACTGTTCAGCAATTTTAACATTCTTTGGCATTGATCTTCTTTAGGGCTGGGAGCAAATTTATCTTTATTTTATGCTTATTTTCAAGACTTAATAGCATTAAATACCTACTTCTTTCTTCCTCTATTTTCTTTCTGCTAAGTTTGGGAATTTCTCCTGACTTCAGACGTCACCTTCAGCAGGTTTACCATGTCAGTGCTTCATTCACCGTTACCTTTGAGGATCTAGAAATGGACTCCACATCAATTTTCACAAGCAGAGATGCAGTGAGATCTGTTGAACTGTAGAATAAGGATGACAGCAGTTTATACTAATACCCATTAATAATGCCTAGTTTTCTTATATGTAGCAGAAGAAGATGGGGAAAGATTAGCTTTCCGAGCCAGTGTCAGACAGGCCTGTCATAATGCAGTGGTCTGTCTTTATGTTCTTGAAGCATGGAAACTGTGACAACCAGGCCAGACTTCTTTGGATCTATTTTCATTAGGGAAATCGGTCTATAATTTTTTTGTCTGTTTTGATTCTTCCCGGTTTAAGTACCAGTATCATATTTGTATCATAAAAAGAATTTGATGTGACTCCTTCTTCACTTATTTTCCCAAATAGTGTATAGAGGATTGGAATTAATTGTTCTTTAAATGTTTGATAGAATTTCTTTGTAAATCCATCTGGCCCTGGAGATTTTTTTCCTAGGGAGTTCATTGATGGCTTGTTTCATTTCTTTTTACGAGATGGGGTTATTGAAGTATTTTACTTTCTCTTCTGTTAATCTGAGCAATTTATATTTTTGCAAACATTCATCCATTTCACTATGATTGTCAAATTTATGGGCATACAGTTGGGCAAAATCGCTCCTAATTATTGTTTTAACTTCTTCTTAATTGGTGGTGAATTCACCTTTTTCATTTTTGATACTGGTAATTTCATTTTCTTATTTTTTTAAGTCAATTTAACCAAAGGTTTATCTATTTAATTTTTTTCATAAACCAGCTCTTAGTTTATTTATCAATTCAATGGTTTCCTTAATGCCAGACTTCTTTGGGAGCAAAACAACAGAACCCTGAGAAGTCAAATTACTTGAGATGCTATTTCTATATTTTGGTATTCTTCAAATCGTAACAGTTAAAATTAAGGTAAACTGAGCCAGATCCACTTATTAATAAAATGTGAATTTGTCAATAAATAGGATCTCAGCTGCCCCAGAAAAGCTAAGACCCCAAGGTGGGGAATGACTACCCTATTTATAGTTTTTTAGGGTTATACAGAACAAAGAATAGCACATCTTGGTTGGGAACAGATTATTATGGTTTACAAAGCTGAGGCATGGGAGACAATATGATTAGTTTGAAATTGGAATGAGGGGCTAGCATCACCCCTCCTTCCTTCTTTTGACTAAGAAATGTTTATTATTCGAGCCCACTTGCAAAGGCAAAGGCAGTGGACCGAACATCTTTGGATAACAAATCTGACCTCCTTGAAGGATAGCTTGGTGGTGTAAAGATATTAAAGTAGACTCTCTGGTATTCATCTGAATCTGTCAAGCATGGTAGACATGCTTGAGACAAGAATAGAATCGAGATTCACAGGAGAACGAAAATTCTGAACCTAAACCATTACAAACCAGCTGAATTTCTGAACTAAAGTCAGACAAAGAATCTTGGCTGAAGCAATTACAGGACAAAATCAACTAACCATAAATAGATTTAATTAAAAGAAAACAAAATCAATCTGATTATTTCACTATTATACATATTCCTGAGAATATGGTGTATAGTTGACTCTTCTGGAAAGTTTCTGACTTCTTTGCTACTGACTATACCAGAGAAATGAATGGTAATGATTCTGTGTAAGATCACAAAGTCAGAGATATCTGCATCCTTAAGATCAGCTTATCCTCGTTTCATGTGTATGCCTGCACTAAGGGAACCAGAAGAGGAGAGAGCAGTAGCAAACACAACACAATGTTTGTAGCAGAAAGTCAATCTAAGGAGCAATCCTATTCTGTGGCAAAATGTTAATGAGGGAAACCTCATACAGGAGAAAGAATTCTCTATTCATGGATGAAAAATTATTATATTCTGATATGTTCTGTGTGAACTTAAGAAACTCAAAGCCTCCCTGGGCCTCATTGTCATCATTCATACAATGAGAGGAATTCAGTAGCTAGCCTTTGAAATTCCTTCTGGTTCTAAACCTATGGTTTTATAATTTAGCATGAAGTTGTATTAGCAAATATATAATGTTTAGAATGAAGTGATAATCCCACTTACCACTCTCCTGCTCAGTCCATATCTCAAGTGTTATAGTTAGTTGGGGTGCCATATTTTAGGAATAATATTTAGAAGCTAGCCCATTCAAAAGGATGGTGATCAGGGTGGACATAAGTCAAAAAAAAATTTGATAGGTCATCACAAGGAAGAGGGATAATGATTCTGTTGTTTGTCCTCCAAAGGATGAGAGTTTCAGAGAGGTAGATTTAGAGTCAATATCAAGAAAAACTTCCCCAAATTCAAGACATCCAAAAATCAAGTGGACTTTCTCTAGAGACGTCGAGCACCCCATTACTGGAGTGATCTTCTAAGAGAGGCAAGAAAAAACATACCAGTATATTGTAAACTGTTTCTTCTAGGGACATACATTGGACTGGATGGTTTCTAAGAATTCTTTGAAATTTTAGTCTAGAATTCTGTGAAGGGATAACTGGGATACTCCTATTAGAGTGCTACCTAAGTGGGTAAGGGAATGGAGAGCCACGTCCTGTGAAGATCAATTGAAAAACTGGGGACGTTTATCTTGTAAAGGAGAAAGACACTAAAAGAAAGAATCACTCATTTCAAATCTCACAAGTATATTATTAAAGAAAGGTGATTAGACCTGGTCTGTTTGGAACCAAGAAAGCTGAGCTGACATGATTTGATAGAATCTGAGGAGGCAGAGTTTGGGTCAAATTTGCCCTTAAGTTAAGGAAGGGAAACAAGAAATCTTCCTAACAATCAAACTCATCAGAAGGTAGTAAGAACTTCTCCACCTCAGTGAAGGAGGTCTTTCAATAGACTGAATGAGATTCCCTTAGGAAATTCTATTATTCAGGTGAGGTTTAAACTTCATGCTCCTAAGATCTCTTCCAGCTCTGAAATTCACAGAGTTTATGACAGGCAGAGACTTATATGAGAGAACACAGCAATAAGATAGCTGAAATATTGTTGTCTAGGGATGTTAAAGGAAATGATTCCTTTTTTCTTGCAAATGAAACACCTTTTGATAAGATGTGCATGGGAGACAAGGAGAAGTTCCTCTGAGGGCAGGTCTGCTGCCCTTCTGTGTGAAGAATATTGGAGCTATACAACTGATATCTCAGAAGTGATGGTAAACAAAAGGTATCTGAGGGATACCTCTCTTAGGCTTTGAGGGTATACTGCTATGAGAGGGACTGCTGTAGGTGGAAAGCAGCTCTGAAAAGGGCTTAGCAGCCTTCAAACCAGGTATAGCCTGCTAAATGAAAAATAATGAGAACTCCATAGGGTTTACCAGAAGGATAGTTCATCCACCACTGAGAAGGCAGCATTTAATTGCATCAAAAGTAAAGTACAACCAAAGCTTAAAGAGATACAGGATTCTTGGCAAATGAAATTCAGTTTTATACTGATAGTAATAATCCATAATACTTTTATGGTGCCCTGAAGACTTTTAAGGGCCAAAGATCTATGGTGCTTCTCCACTACTCAGTGTGGTTGGAGCCACATTGACTAGGGATATGGACATGATCTTAGAGAGATGGGCTGAATACTTCCATAGTGTTCTCAACAGACCATCATCAATCTGAAGCCTCAGGTTGAAGTCAATCCATCCCTAGCTGAAGTTCCAACTGAAGAAGAGAATTGGAATGCTATTAGGCTCCTTTCATGTGGCAAAGCAGCTGGTGCTTGTTCTATTCCAGCTGAGATTTATAGGATAGGGGGCCCATTACTCATAGAAAAGCTGCCTGAAAATTTCCAAGTTATGTAGGAAGAGGAGGTTATCCCCCAGGAGTTCAAGGATGCCTCCATTGCCCGTATCTATAAAAGTAAAAAGAAATAGATTGTCCTGTGACAATCACAGGGAAGCCTCTCTCTGCCATTGCTGGAAAGATTCTTGCCAGGGTCCTCCTTAGTAGGCTGATCCTTCACCTGGAAGATGGTTAGCTACCTCAAAGCCAGTGTGGCTTCAGAAAGGGCCAAGGGACAATCAATATGGTGTCTGCTGCACAACAACATCAGGAGAAATGCCAGGAGCAGAACAGAGGCCTATACACAATGTTTATAGATCTGACCAAAGCCTTTGATACTTTCAGTCATCAGGGCTTATGGAAAATTATGTCCAAATTTAGTTGCCCAGAGAAGTTCATTAACATTGTACATCAGATTCATGATGGCATTCTTGCCCAGATTCTGGATAATGGACAATGCTCTTGGGCTTTCCCAATCACCAATGGAGTGAAACAGGACTGTGTACTTGCTCCCACACTTTTTAGCATGATGTTTTTGGCCATGTTGTCAAATGCCTTCAAGGAGGACAAACACAGCATCATGTTCAGCTATTGCACTGATGGTCAATTTTTCAATTTGAAAAGGCTATAAGCCAATCCAAAGTGGAGGGAATGTTGGTGTATGATTTTCTGTTTGCAGATCATTGTACACTCAATGCAGCCTTTGAAGCTGAGATGCAGATTCTCTGCTGCTTGTGCTAATTTTGGTCTAACAATTAACACTAAGAAAACAGAGGTGCTCCATCAGCCACCAGAACACCATCCTCACATGGAACCATTGGTTACAGTAAATGGAGTAGTTTTGAATGCTATAGATAAGTTCATTTACATCAGTAGTGTACTTTCCAGAAATGTACACATTGATAATGAGGTTGATCTATGCATTGCCAGAGCTAGCTCGGTGTTTGAGAGGCTCTGAAGGAAAGTTTGGGAGAGAAAAGGTATTACACTGACTACCAAAATGAAAGTCTACAGAGCCATTATGCTAACCTCGTTTTTATATGCCTGTGGAATCTGGAAAGTATACTACTGCCATGCCAGGAAACTGAATTACTTCCATTTGAATTGTCTTAGGAAGATTCTGAAGATCACCTGGCAAGATAAGATACCAGGCACTGAGGTCTTTTCTTGAACTAAACTGCCAAGCATTCAAACTCTACTTCAGAGAGCACAACTCTGATGGGCTGGCCACATTGTTTGAATGCAAAATGTATGTTTGCAAAAAAGACTGTTTTTATAGAGAACTCACACGAGACAAGCATTCACATGGTGGTTAGGAGAAGTGATACAAGTACACTCTCAAGGTCTCTCTTAAGAACTTTCAAATTGATTGTGTGACATAAGAGATACTGGCACAGGACCACTCAGAATAGCATGCCCACATCAGAGAAGGTGCTGTGCTCTATGAGCAAAGCAGAATTGAAGTAGCTCAAAAGAAACATAAGATGTGCACATTTAGAGAATCTACCCAAAATGTTCACTTGGGCTATTTGTGTCTGACCTGTGGTAGAACATTTCAAGCTCACATGGGTCTGTTCAGCCACAGTCTGGCACACTATAATGTGACTCTAGCATAGTGATGCCATTTTGGTCCTCTTGCAGAATCAAGGACAGTCTCCAACCACCAATTTTTATTGAGTTCACCAGGATGCTTCCTGGGAGGGTTACAAATATAGTTGTTAGGATATAGATGAAGGTCTCACAATGGACCGTGAAAAAGGGGCCAAAGTCAGGACAAACTTTTGGAACCCTCCATTCCTAATTATTTTTTCTTTTGAATTTAATATTTTGTTTTCCCCAATTACACATAAATTTTTAAAATATTCTTTATTCAAATTATGAGTTCCACAATAATGCATTATTGGTGGAGTTGTAAACTGATCCAACCATTCTGGAGACCAATTTGGAACTATGGCCTATAGGCAATCAAACTATGCATACCCATTGACCTAGCAATACTACTTCTAGGGCTGGTCCTAAAGAGATCATAAAAATGGAAAAAGGACCCACATGTATAAAAATATTTATAGCAGCCCTTCTTGTGGTAGCCAAGAATTGGACATTGAGGATATGCCCATCAATTGGGGAATGGCTGAACAAGTTGTGGTATATGAATGTAATGGAATACCATTGTTCCATAAGAAACGATGAGCAGGCAGACTTCAGAAAAATCTGTAAAGACTTACATGAACTGAGCAGAACCAGGAGAACATTGTACACAATAACAGAAACATTGTGAGATGACTAACTTTGAAAGAATTAGCTCTTTTCAACAATGCAAGGATTTAAGACAACTTCAAAAGATTCATGGTGGAAAACGCTACTATCCATATCCAGAAAAAGAACTATGGAGTCTCAATGCAGATTGAAGCATACTGTTTGCTCTCTTTTTTGTTTGTTTTTCTCTTCTTTCTTGTGATTCATTCCATTGGTTATAATTCTTCTGTACAACATGACTAATATCAAAATAGGTTTAATGTGAATGTATATGTAGAGCCTACATCAAATTGCCTACTGTCTTGGGAAGCAGGGAGGGAAGAGAGGGGGAGAGAATTTAGAAATCAAAATCTTATGGAAGTAAAGGTTGAAAACTAAAAATAAATAAATTTAAAAAATTGAATTCCAAATTTTCTCCCTTCTTCCCCTCTCTGCTCATTGAGAGGGCAAACTATTGCAAATTATACAGGTGTAGTTATGCAAAACACATTTCCACGTAAGTCATTCTATTAAAGAAAACAGAGACAAACTTGTCCAGCACCACAATTCAAAAGCATTGATTCTGTGGCACTCAGTTTTCCTTATACTCCAACTTTCAGAGCCATACATTGTTACTGGAAAAACCAATAGCTTGCAGTGCAGCTGTGGAACTTTTAGAGCTTGGTCAGAAATCAAAGACACCAAAGTCCTACACTGATCCTAGACCATGGCTGGTGGTCCTAAGTTTTGTCCTGCCACTGGACTTTGATAACTCTGGAAGAAGATGTGAGGCTGACAACTTTCTGCAACTCTGCCTCACTCATATTCAATTCATGGATAAGTCAAGATATTACACTATGATGTCATTGGTTCTCTTCAAAAGTGAAGAAGGAATATTAAACAATGAATTAGATTTTAGGGAGGCAGAGTTTCTCACAGTTGTCCACTTCATTTTCTCTTTCAGGGTCATTGAAGTATATTATAATTTCTATCCTGATCACTCCCAGAATCATCATTTCAGAAAAAAAACCCTTGGATATACATGAACCAATGCTCGGTGAAGTGAGCAGAACCAGGAGAACCTTGTACACATTAACAGCAGCATTGTGTGATGATGATCAACCATGATAGACTTAGCTCTTCTCAGCAATACAATGATCCAAGACAAATTCAAAAGACTCATGGTGGAAGAAAGTACTATGGAGTCTGAATTTAGATTGAAGCATACTATTTCCAGAAAAGGAAAGAAAACTGAAACAAAATAAAAAAGTAAAGAAAAAGTATCTCCAATCTACATTCAGGCTCCACCAGTTCTTTCTCTGGAGATGGACAGCACCTTTCATTGTTTGTAATGCAGAATTGTCTTGGATCCTGTATTGCTGAAAATAGCTAAGTTATTCACAGTAAATCATCATACAATATTGCTGCTACTATGTGTAATGTTTTTCTGGTTATGCTCATTTCACTTTGCATCATTTCATATAAGACATTTCAAGTTTTTCTGAGAGCATCCTGGTCATTTCTTATAGCACAATAGTATTCCACCATAATTATATAGAATAACTTGTCCAGCCATTCATCAATTGATAGACATCCTTACAATTTCCACTTCTTTACCACCACTAAAAGAGCTGCTATAAATATTTTTTTTCTACATATAGGTCCTTTCTTTTTCCTTTTTTAAAAAAATCTCTTTATGATACACACCTAGTAGTAGTATTGCTTAGTTGCTCTCTAGAATGGTTGGATTAGTATAGAACTTCACCAACAGTGAATTAGCATTTTCATTTTCCCACATCCCCTCCAATATTTCTCATTTTCCTTTTCTATCACATTAGCCAATCTGATAAACGTGTGGTGGTAGCTCAGAGTTGTTTTAATTAGCATCTATCTAATCAATAGTGATTTAGACATTTTTTTCATGTGACTCTAGATAGCTTTGATTACTTTTTCTGAAAATAGTCTGTTCACATCATTTGACCATTTATCAATTGAGGAATTGTGCTTATTTCTATAAATTTTATTCTATTTTTCTGTTGATATCTCTATCAGACTTGTAATTTTTTTTTCACAGTAATGATTGCCAACCATGTATTTCCCCATCCATAGTTTTTCAATTTATCCAACTCTCTACTTTCACCCTGTACCTTTTCAAAAGTGTCTGGCTTTTACCTCCACAATCTGCCCTCCCTTCAATCAGTTACCCCCTCTTCTCATATTCCATTCCTCTCCTACTTTCTTATGTGGTAAGATAGATGTCTACACCCAACTGCATGTGTATGTGTGTGTGTGTGTATTTGTGTTATTCCCTCTTTAAGCCAATTTTGATGAGAGTAAGTTTCATGTGTTCCCTCTCTACCTCCCCCGCTTCCTCCATCTTTCCCTCCACTATAAAATCTCTTTCAGGCCTCTTTTATATCAGGTAATTTGCCACATTCTGCCTCTCCCTTTCCCCTTCTCCCAGTGTGTTCTTCTTTCTCACCTCTAAATTTTATTTTTTTAGATAATCACCCCATCATATTCAACTCACACCTGTGCTTTCTTTGTGTACTCATTCTAAATGCTATAATAATGACAACATTTTTAGGAGTTAAAAATATTATTTTCCCACATAGTAATGTAAACAGTTGAACTTTGTTGAATTCTTTATGTTTTGTCTTTCCTGCTTGAGTTTTTATGCTTCTTTCTAGTCTTGTATTTGAAAGTCAAATTTTCTATTCAGCTCTGGTCTTTTCATCAGGAACCCTTGAATGTCCTCTATTTCACTGAATATCCATTTCCTCCTGAAAGATTATACAGTTTTGAAGAGTAGCTGATTCTTGGTTGTAATCCTAGCTTTTTCACCCTCTGGAATATCATATTCTAAGCCCTCTGATTCGTTAATGTAAAAACTGCTAAATCTTGTGTTATTTTGATTGTGGCTTAGTGACATGTAATTCTTTATTTTTGGCTGCTTGCAATATTTTCTCCTAGACCTGGGAGTTCTGCAATTCATCTATACTGTTCCTGGGAGTTTTCATTTTGGGATTTCTTTAAGGAGGTGATAGGCGGATTCTTTCAATTTCTCTTTTAACCTCTGCTTCTAGAATATTGATGCAATTTTTCTTGAAAATTACTTGAAAGTTGATGTCTAGGCTCTTGTTTTGATCATTACTTTCAATTAATCCAATAATAATTAAATTCAATCACCTGGATCTGTTTTCCTGATCAGTTTTTTTTTCTAATGAAATATTTCACGTTTTCTCCTATTTTTTAATTTTTCTGATTTTGTTTGACTGATTCTTGATGTCCCATTGAGTCACAAGCTTCCACTTCCCCAATTATAATTTTTAAGGATTCTTTTCTTCCTTGAACTTTTGTACCTTCTTTTCCAGTTGGTCAGTTCAGTTTTTGAGTAGTTCTTCTCTTCGGTGAATTTTTGTATCTCTTTTTCTGTTTGGTTAATTTTGCTTTTTATGGAGTTTTTCTCTTCAATGAATTTTTGCATATTTTTTTCCATTTGGCCAATGCTACTTTCCAGACATTCTTCTCTTCATTGAATTTTTATGCCTCTTTTATCATTTGTTCTATTCTGTCTTTTAAGGTATTGTTTTCTTCAGTAGTTTTGTACCTCCTTTAACAAGCTGTTGACTCTTATTTTCATGATTTCCTTGCATCACTCTCATTCCTTTTCTCAATTTTTCCTTTACCTCTCTTACTTGATTTTAAAATCCTTTTTGAGCTCTTTCCATAGCTTGAAAAATTCATATTTTTCTTTGAGGCTTTGAATATAGGAAGTTTTATTTTGTCTTCTGATTTTGTGTTGTGATCTTCTCTGTCACCATAGTAAAGTTCTATCATCAAGATCTTTTTTTCAGCTGTTTGCTCATTTTATAGACTATTTCTTGACTTTCAACTCTACGCTAAAGTTGGGCTCTGCTTCTGGAGTGGAGGGCATACCATCTCAAGCTTTTTGTTTTTTTTTTTGCAGCGATTTTCAGAGGTAATTGAGGGGATCTGTAAGTTTTTGGTCTTCTCAAGTTGGTGTGCTTGCTATTCTTCTGTACTCTGCACTGGTTTGTGAGTAACTGCCTACAAGCACTCTTTTCTACCCTGGAACTATAACAAGGGTCCTGATCCACTGCAGCTACAAGCTCTGGTATGCTAGTACTCTTCCTTGCCCTGGGACTGACACTCAGAACTGGGACCCAGATCCAATTATGGACAATGAAAGAGAGTCCTGACCCCAGTGCCAGCAAAGGGACATCTGTAATCACCTTCTGACCAACTGTTTGAATCCCTTACCATATGTGGACTGAGAGCTCTAGAAACCCACCACTGCTGCCACTGATTCAGTCACCTCCAATGCCTGCTTCTGTTTTGCTGTGCTGGCAAAGCCTGTGCTGGCCTCTGCTCCACTCACCCTGGTGCAACAGACCTCCTACCATCTAACTTGTCTTGGGCTAGAAAATTGTTTCCCTCCATCCTTTTGTGGGTTCAGCTACTTTAGAATTTGTTTTGGGGCATTATTTAATGGTATTTGGAGGGGGTTGGAGAGAGCTCAAGTAAGTCCTTACCTTTTCTCTTCCACCTTGGCTCACATCCCCCACCCAAATTTCTAATTCTTATGCCATTTTATGTGTTACCATAGATAATGTTTCAATATACTCTTGAAATAGCAGGTCTAGATCTTGTTTGTTCCCCCCCACTCCATTCCCCCTCAAAAAGGGTAAAAAGTGAAAATACAGCTACTCACTGCCATTTTCTGTGATTTTTGCACACTAGGTTGCTACTACCCAATGATGTTTTCTTTTTCTCTCTCCTCACCAGGACCAGGTTCTGAAATAGATAAGACTCCACTCAAGTGTTTAGGGACCTCGTTCATTCTGGCAGTTGAAGGGTCATCAGTTATCTCCCAGAGTCAAGCAATTTATTTTTGACAGTACCACCAAATTCTGCACGCAGCTATCTGCTTCACCAAGCAGGCTTACACTGTTAATAGATTTTTTTTCCCATTAGAGCTGCAGAAAGGGTCCAAAATTAATGGATAAGAGAATCCTAATAATGATAATGAAAGTCCTAATCCCTCCTTTTGTCTCATTATAGCTTGAGTTCGTTGTCTCTCTATCAGGAGGTGAGTAGCTTGTTTCATCTTTATTCTTTGGAATTTGTCATTTATCATTGAATTGATCAGAGTTTTAAAGTTTTTCAAAGCTGTATCCCCTGCTATAATGTATTTTTTATTAACTGAGTTGTCCCACTAATTTTCCTCATTTATCTCTGCATTAGTTCACAGAACTAGTTTTCTCTATAACTATCAATTTCATAATTTATTATGCCACAATAAAATTTCATTATATAGTCATTCTCTCCAGCCAATACACTTAACATCAGTTCTAGTGAAAAAGACCTGGTAGGTTTCATTGCCCACAAGCTCAGCATCAGTTAATGATATGTTGTTGAAAAATAATTTTTCTTAGGCTTCATTTATAGATTCAGCATATCCAGAATGAAGGATGTAATTTTCTTGGTATTTGCTATCCTGATTTGAGCATATTCTCAATATTATTTTCATTTCCAGATGTTTTTTATGAGAACCACTTTAACAAGACTGATGCCATAGGAGAGTTACCAGGAATAAGAGAAGATGAAGACTCAGGATATAAAACCATCTTTTAAAAAATCAGAATGGAGAAGATAATGCTTTTTG
The DNA here is from genome assembly GCA_028646595.1 of Phalanger gymnotis. NCBI lineage: Eukaryota > Metazoa > Chordata > Mammalia > Diprotodontia > Phalangeridae > Phalanger > Phalanger gymnotis. The sequence continues at coordinate 64,379,677 of CM053625.1, read as the reverse complement.
GTACAAATTTATGAATGAATGAACATGGTAACTAACTTCAAGGATTCAAAGGGATATCTGATAGAAGATCATAAAGTTAGTATTGGAAAGGGCTTTAGAGGTCATCCAGTTCAATCACATTTTGCAGTAGAGGAAAAAAGAAGAGAAAGATTAAATGACATTCTCATGGGCACAAAACCATAACTAAGACAGAATTTTGAATTTTATCCTTTGAGTCTAAATTGACTGTTCTTTGCACCCTAGTACTCTACAGCAGGCAGTCTCTGTAAGAATTTTATCAGAGGTGACTGGTAATTATTTTGTGGATGTGATCATTCCTACCTTGACTAAATTTTCCCCCTTCTTTCTCTCTCCCTTTTGAATCCTCTCTGCCTGTTCTCTGTCTCCTTACCCCTGTTATCCTTCCTTCCCTTACTCTTCTTTCCCCTCATTCCTCTTCCCCTCTCTTCCTTTCTCATTTTCCCCTTTCTCTCCCTTTGTCCCTTGCTCTATAACTACCTTACTTTTTTCATCATGTTTTGTTTATCAACTTTTTAGAAGGAGGTTAGTGGCTTGTTTCATCTCCATTCTTTTGGACTTGTCATTTATCATGGAGTTTATCACAGTTTTAAAATCTTTCAAAGCCATCTTTCCTCTGAGATGGGTATTTCATTATCTGAATCATCCTAGTTCTCCTTACTTCCTCTGTAACTGTCCTTTTCATCATTTCTTATAATACAAAAATATTTCCTTTTGTTCACATTCTTCAATAGGACACCCCCTTAGTTTACAGTGTTTGATTCCCTTGAAAAGAGTTGAAATAAATGATTTTGTACCTGGAGATATGTTTATTCTCTCACTCTCTCTTGGTATAGGCTTAATAATTGTATAGCTTAGTCAAAAGGCATGCACAATTTAGTAACATTCTACACTCAATTTAAGTTGTTTTCCACAGTGGCTGGACAGATTCACAGTTCCACCAATGCCAACAGAGTGATTTGAAGGTGGTTGCACCAGCAGCAGTAGCAGCAGATTCAGGAACTTTCAGCCCAGAGATGGTAAGGGTGAGACTACTGGTCAGACTGAATTTTTGGTGGCACTAGATGCAGGACATGGTACAGTCTGGCAACTCTATTGGCCATATGCCTTTCTAGAGTCTCTGAATATTTGTTATCAATCACTTGTAAGTGGGCAGAGCCAAGATGATGGAGAAAGACCAGGAAGTTGCTAAGCTCCTCCCAGTTTTCCTCAGAAACAACGTTAAATCAAGCCTTTAAACAAATTCTGGAGTGAGATGAAGTAGGAGATGGAGTGAAACAATTTTCTAGGCCAAGATAACTTGGAAGGACTTCAGGAAAGATCTGTCTTACTTGGATAAAGGGGGAGTGCAGCCCAGTGCAGCCGGTATCAAAGCAAGTCAACAGGAAGCTCTCAGCCACAGCACAGATCGGCAACTGAGGCCTCCTGGTCCTAGCTTAGCAGGCCACTGGCACAGCAGGCCTGGGGATCTTCAACCCCACAGCAGGAAACCTGCTAACCCTGGAATCCCCAATATAACAGGCATGCTTAGGCCAGGCCACTCTAGCACAGTGGACAAGTTGCCAACCACAGAGGCCTTTGCTCAGAAAGGCAGTCACCAGGGCCCTGGACTCTAGTGTAAGAAGGGGGTAGAGCCAAGATGGCAGAGTAAAAGCAAGGACTTGCTTGAGCTCTCCCCCAAGCCCCTCCAAATACCTGTAAAATGAGTCTAAATAAATTCTAGAACAGCAGAATCAAGAAACAAGAAATGAAAAAAAAGTGAAGAAAATAACACCTTAAAAATAGACTAACCCAAATTGCAAAAGAGGTACAAAAAAGCCATAGAAGAGAAGAATTCATTAAAAATCAGAATTGGGCAAAAGGTAAAGGAGGTCCAAAAGCTCACTAAAGAAAATAATTCCTTAAAAATTAGAATGGAACAAATGGAAGCTAATGACTCTATGAGAAATCAAGAAGGTATAAAACAGAACCAGAAGAATGAAAAAAGAAAACAATGTAAAATATCTCATTGGAAAGACAATTGGCCTGGAAAATAGTTCCAGAAGAGGTGATTGATAAATTATTGGACTACCTGAAAGCCATGATCAAAAAAAGAGCCTTGATATCATCTTTCAAGAAATTATGAAGGAAAACTGTCCTAATATTCTAGAACCATGGGGTAAAATAAAAATTGATAGAATGCACCAATCACCTACTGAAGGAGATCCTAAAAGGAAAACTCCTAGAAATATTCCAGCCAAATTCCAGAGTTCTCTAGTCAAGGAAAAAATATTGCAAGCAGTCAGAAAGAAACAATTCAAGTATTGTGGAAACATAATCAGGATAACACAAGCTTTAGGAGCTTCTACATTAAGGGATTAGAGAACCTGTAATATGATATTCTGGAAAACTGAGTATAATACTTCAGGGCAAAAAATGGATTTTCAATGAAATAGAGGACTTTTAGGCATCCTTAAAAGCTGAATAGAAGAGCTGAATAGAAAATTTGACTTTCAAATGCAAGACTCAATAGAAGCATGAAAAGGTAAACAGGAAAGAGAAATCATAAGGGACTTATTAAAGTTGAACTATTTGCATTCCTACATGGAAAGATGATATTTGTAACTCATGAGATCTTTCTCAGTATTAGGGTAGTTGAAGGGAATATACATATATATTTAGACGGAGGGCACAGAGTGAGTTGAATATAAAGGGATGATATCTAAAATGAAAATTAAGGGGTTAAAGAGAGGAATGTACTGGGAGAAGGAGAAAGGATGAGGTACAATGGGGTATGTTATCTCAAATAAAAGAGACAAGAAAAAGCTTTTACATTGGTGCAAAAGAGGGGAGAGGAAAGAGGTAATGAGTGAACCTTATTCTCATCAGAATTTGTCTTAAGGAGAGAATAACATACACACTCAATTAGGTATAGAAATCTATCTTACCCTACAGGAAAGTAGTGAGGGAAGAGGATGGCGAGGGATGGTGGGAGGGCTAGTCAGAAGTAAACACTTTTGAAAAGGGACAGAGTCAAAGGAGAGAATTGAATAAATGGGGAGTGGGAGAAGATGGAGGGAAATATAGTTAGTATTTCACAACGTGTCTATTATGGTGTTTTGCATAATGATACATGTATAGCCTGTATTGAATTGCTTGCCTTCTCAAGGAGGGTGGGTCAGGAGGGAAGAAAGGAGACAATTCAGAAATCAAAGTTTTAAAAACAAATGTTGAAAATTCTTTTTACAAGCAACTGGGAAATAAGATATACAGGCAATGGGGTATAAAAATCTATCTTACGTTATAAGAAAGTAGAGGGAAGGGGATAAAAGATGGGGGTGATAGAAGGGAGGGCAGACTGATGGAAGAGGTAATCAGAATTCATGCCATCTTAGGGTTGGGAGAGGGCAGAGGTGGGGAAAAATTTGGAAGTCAGCATCTTGTGGAAACATTGAAAAAGAAAAAGCACTGTTTTAGTAGAAGAAAACCTTTCCTCAAAGGCTTGAATCCAACAACAACCGAACAGAAACTTGGTACAGTGTCCTGTGTACCCCAGGATAAGCGCTCAAATTTAAAAGTCACAAAACAGACTAAAACATGAGAAAAATAAAACAAAAAAGACTCCTGACCATAGAAAGCTACCATTGCAACAGGGAAGATCAAAACACAAACTCAGAAGAGGACAACAATGTCAAAATGCTTACATGCAAAGCATCATAGGAAAATATGGATTAGTCTCAAGCCCAAAAAGTCCTCTTAGAAGAGGTCAAAAAAGCATTTTAAAAATCAAGTAAGAGAGGTTGAAGAAATATTGGGAAAATAAATGAGAATTATGCAAGAGAATTATTAAAAAAAGCAAATGGATTGGAAAAGGAAGGACATAAATTGACTGAAAAAAACAACTCCTTAAAAGATAGAATTGGAAAAAAATGAAAAAAAAAATCCATTGAAGAAAACAATTTTGTAAAAAGTAGAATTATCCAAATGGAAAAGGAGGTGCAAAAGGTAAGGGAAGAAAATAATTCTTTAAAAATGATATTTGGGCTAGTGGAAGCTAATGACTATGAAATATCAAGAATCAGACAAGCAAAATCAAAAGAATGAAAAAAATAACAAAATGTAAAATACTGCATTGGGAAAACAATTGACCTGGAAAATAGACACAAGAGAGATACTTTAAGGATTATTGGACTACTTGAAAGCCATGATCTAAAAAAACCAATTGTAGACAATATCTTTCACAGAAATTATCAAGAAACAATCAAGAAAAAAATCAAAGAAACAATTAAAATACCTTGGAGCCGTAGTCAGGATTACATAGGATTTATCAGTTTGTACATTAAAGGACTGGAGTGTTTGGAATATGATATTCTAGGAGGATAGTGGCCACAGAGTTTGGAATGCAATCAAGAATCAACTACCTAGAAAAACTGAGCATAATATTTCAGGGAAAAATGGGTTTTCAAGGAAATAGGTGACTTTCAAACTTTTCTGATGAAAAGACCAGAGCTAAACATAAAATTCAGTCTCCAAATACAAGACTCAAGAGAAGCATAAAAAGGTTAACAGGAATGGAAAACAAACAAGCATGCTATTCAATAAGATTAAACTGCTTTTGTTCCTACATGGAGAGATGATACTTGTAACTCTAAACAACTGTATCTCTATTAAGGCCGTTAGAAGCAATATATATATATATACATATATGAAAAGAATGGTCATGCAGGGGAAGAAAGGGGCTGCAGAATAAAGTGCATTATTTCACATTCAGAGGTATGAAAGGTCTATTACGGAAGAGGAAAAGAAGGGAAAAGGTGAACATTGTTTGAACCTTACTTTCATTGGATTGGGCTGAGAAAGGGAATAACATACACACTCAGTTGGGTATAGAAATCTACTGTATTGCATAGGGAAGTAAGGAAGGAAGGGGAAAAGAAAAGGGAGAAGAGAGTGATAGAAGGGAGGGCTGATTGAATGAGGTGGGAGTTAGAAGCAAAACACTTTTTAGGAGTGACAGGGTGAAAGGAGAGATAGAGAGAAAGGTATAAATAGGGGGAAAGTGGAATAGAGGGAAATACACAGTTAATTATCATAATTGTAAATGTGAATGGCATGAACTCTCCCATTAAACACTGGATTGAAAACTAGAATCCTACAATATGTTGTTTATAAGAAACACATTTGAAATAGAGAGACACAGAGTAAAGGTAAAAAGTGGAAGTGGAATGTATTATTCTCCTGATGAACTAACAAAGCACTATTAGCAATCCTGATCCAGACAAAGAGGAAGAAAAAATTGATCTAATTAAAAGAGTCAAGGAAGGAAATTATCTCTTGCTAAAAGGTACCATAGAACATTAATGAAGTAATATCAGTTTTAAACAAATACGCCCTAGGTAGTATAGCATCCACATTCTCAGAGGAGGAGTTAAGTGAGTTATGGGGAGAAATAGACAGGAAAACTATGCCAGTGGGGGACTTCAAAATTCCCCTCTCAGAACTAGATAAATCTTTCCACAAACTAACAAGAAAGTAGTAAGATATGATAGACCTATGGAGAAAATTGAACGAGGATACAAAGGAATATACCTTTTTCTCGGTGGCATACGACATTTACAAGAAAAAAATAAGTGATCATATATTAAGGCACAAAAACCTCATAAACAAATGCAGAAAGGCAGGAATATAAAATTCATCCTTCTCAGATCATGATGTAATAAAAAATGCACATAATCAGGGGATATGGGAAAATAAATTAACATTCATTGCAAAGTAAATAATCTAATCCTAAAGAATGAATGGGTCAAACAAAAAACATAGAAAAAACCAATAATTTCATCAAAGAGAATGACAATAATGAGACAACATGCCTAAATTTATGTGATGCAGCCAAAGCAGTACTTAGTGGAAATTTTACATCTCTAAATGCTTATATTAATAAAATACAGAAAGAGCAGATCAATGAATTGAATATTCAACTAAAAAAGCTAGAAAAAGAAAAAAAATCCCCAATTAAACACCAAATTGGCAATTCTGAAAATCAAAGGAGAGAAAAGTTAAATATCTAATAAATTAAACTAAACTAATAAATAAAACTAAGAACTGGTTTTATGGGGAAAAATAAAATAGAAAAATTTTTGTTAACCTGATTTAAAAAAGAAAGAAAATAACCAAATTACCAGTATCAATAATGAAAAGAGTGACTTCACCACTAATGAAAAGCAAATTAAAACAATAATTAGGAGATATTTTGCCCAACTGTATGCCAATAAATTTGACAATCTTAGTGAAATGGATAAATATTTACAAAAATGTAAATTTCCCAGATTAGCAGAAGAGGATATAAAATACTTATACAATCCCATTTCAGGAAAAAAAAAAAGAAATGAAACAAACCATCAGTGAACTCATTAAGAAGAGATCTCCAAGGTCATATGGATTTACAAATGAATTCTAGTAAATATTTGAATAACAATTAATTCCAAACTATTTGGGAAAAGAGGCAAAGACAGAGTTCAGTCAAATTCCTTTTCTGACACAAATATGGTGCTGATACCCAAACCAGGAAGAGCCAAAACAGAGAAAGAAAATTACTGACCGATTTCCCTAAGAAATATTGATGAAAAGATTTTAAATGAAATATTAGCAAAGAGATTACAGCAATTTATCAACAAGTTAATACATTATGACCAGGTGGGATTTATTCCAGGAATGTAGAACTGGTTCAATATTAGGAAAACTATCACCATGAATGACCACATCAATAACAAAACCAACAGAAATCATATGATTGTCTCAATAGATGCAGAAAAAGCTTTTGACAAAATAAAACAGCATTTCCTATTAAAAACACTAGAGAATATAGGAATAAATGTGGATTTCTTTAAAATGATAAATAGTATCTCTCTAAAAACATCAGCAAACATTATCTGTAATGGGCATAAACTAGAAGCCTTCCCCTGAAGATAAGGGATGAAAAAGTATGTCCATTATCACCAATATTATTTAATATTTTACTAGAAAGGTTAGCTTTAGCAATAAAAGAAGCAAAAAGCAATTGAATTAGAATAGCCAATAACAAAGAAAACTATCATTCTTTGCTGATGATATGATGATATACTTACAGAATCCTACAGAACCAACTAAAAAGCTGCTTGAAATAATTAACAACTTTAGCAAAGTTGTAGGAAATAAGGCAAACACACATAAATTATCAGCATTTCTATATATTACCAATAAAACCCAGCAGGAAGAGATAGAGAAATTTCATTTAAAATAATTTTAGACAATAAAATATTTAGGAGTTTATCTGCTCAGAGAAACCCAGGAACTGTATGAACAGAAGGATAAAACACTTTTCTTACAAATTAAATCAGATCTAAACAATTGGAAAAATATCCTTTGAACATGGATGACAATTGTACTTAAATTATTAAATTGTTAAATTATTAAATTTGTTAAATTAATTTACTTATTCAATGCCATGCCAAACTACCAAAATTATTTTATAGACCTAGAAAAAAAATAAAATTCATCTGGAAGAACAAAAGTCAAGAATATCAAGAGAATTAATGAAAAAATGCAATGGAATGTTGTTCAGCTGTAGCAGATCTAAAACTGTATCATAAACAGCAATCATTAAAACTATTTGGTACTGGCTAAGAAATAGAATGGTGGGTCATTGGATTAGTTTACATACACAAGAAACATTAGTAAATGAGTATAGTAATCTACTACTTGATAAACTCAAAGATTCCAGCTTCTGGGATAATAACTCACTATTTAACAAAAATCTCCTGGGAAAACTGAAAATAGTATGGCAGAAACTAGGCATAGATCAACATCTCACACTATATACCAAGACAAGGTCAAAATGGATACATGATTTAGACATAGGATGATATCTAACAAAATTAGGAGAGCAAGGGATAGTTTGCCTCTCAGATCTACAGAGAAGGAAGAATTTATGACCAAACAATTAAGATGCAAAATGGATAATTTCGATTACATTGCTTTAAAAAGATTTGCAAAACAAAACCAATGAAAGATTAGAAGGAAAGCAGAGTGTTGGGATATGATCTTTACAATAAGTGTTTCTGATAAAGGCCTCATTTCTCAAATAAATTGAAACTGAGTCAAATTTATATGACTACAAATCATTCCCCAATTGATAAATGGTCAAAAGACTTGAACAGGAAGTTTTCAGATGAAGAAATGAAAGCTATCGGGGCGGAGCCAAGATGGCCGCATGAAAACAGCGTCTTGCCGGAGCTCTCTCACAAGTTCTGTTGGATTCCTATAAAAAAAGTGAATCTGAGCAGATTTGAGAGAGTTAGAAATTGCGAGCACTCTGACGGGGGCAAATTTCCCAGCCGGGAGAATCTAAAAGGCTGAAGGAACGATTCTGTAGGCTAGGAAAGCGCTCAGCCTGCAGAGCTGCCCCAGACGGGACCAAAGCAGAAGTGGCTGGCCTGGAAAACCCACATGGGAGACAGGCTGGGAGAAAGCCGGGCGCCTGAAACCAGCGCAGATCCCCAGGCCTCCCAACACAGGACGGCACTCTGTGGAAGCGAGGAGAGGCAGCGCAACGCCACGGACGGTGAGATACCAGCCCCTGAGGCTTGCAGCCCAAAGGTTTCAAACACTTCTTGAGCTTCCGGG
>CM053625.1:64347607-64370519 GCA_028646595.1 Phalanger gymnotis | reverse complement strand
GAAGTAAACACCTCCCAGCTAGTTTCCCTTTTAACAACAAGCAGCAAGCCCTGGGGTTAGTTGGTTTGAGAGATTGCCTCAGCCCCAGCCACAGGAACTTTTCACCCTGGGATAGTGAGGAGAGTTGGGAGTTTCTGTCCAGGAAGATTGAGGGAACCTCTCCTGATGAGGAATGCCAGACCCAGCTGTCCTGCAAAGAGAAACATAAGATACATACAAAAGATTGACTATAAGGAATTCATAAGGACAGAATGTTTACCTTTTATATAAGATAAAATGTAAAATGTATGTCTAAGATTCTCATTAATAACTGTCAAGCTCATAAGAAAGAGAGGGGTAAACCTGACTATGATATGAATTTAAAAAGTAAAACTATTTAGAAACATCTAAAAAGAGTAACTATTTTATGTAAATGAGGTGCAAGAGGAAGAAAGGATACAGAGGAATTAGATGGGGAAGGAGAGCTGGCAGTTCTGGTAACCTACTTTCATTAAGAATGGGTTTAAAAGGGAACAACACATATATATTTAAAAGAGTATAACAGTCTTCTAAATTTAGAAGAAATAAAATGGTAGGGGAATAGAGAGAGGGGAGAGGACAAGGGAGGGTTTTTAGAGGGGTGAATGAGGGAATAGGTAAAAGGCAGGTATAGAAGCGTGTTTAGATTCATGGGAATGGGAGGATAGGGGAGGAATCCTTGGAGGGGGGGTAGGCAAATAATAGGAGGGCAAGGTAGCCCATAGAAGTGAAACAGAGGAATCAGGAGGCATAGGAAACAAGAGAAATGCACAAATATAAAAACAAAGATCATAAGTATGTTTGGAAACGTATATGTCTAAATATATATATATATATATATATATATATATATATATAGTATATGTGCATGTATATATCTACAGCTATAGTGAAACATATCTAAACTTTATTGCAGCATTCAGGGGTGGGGGAGGGGGAGGGGGAAAAAGAACAAAGTAAAAAAGTACGCAGCAGAGAACAAAAAAACTCACAAGGAAGCAAAGATGGACAATTCTCAACACAACATGTATCATATAGGCTTTCTTGAAATGAAAATCTATTGTTATATATTTTGAATCTTCTCTTACATTCTGCTATACATATGACATGCTTTTTTTTTCTTTCTTACTTTGTATTTAAGTTTCAATATTTAAGTTTATGACATGTTTTGTTCCTTTTCTCTATTCTGTATTTGTGTTCTGGCCCTTGAGTCTAAAACAAAATTAAGTTAAAAAAAAGTTTAGACTTGTTGTTTTGTTTTGTTTTTTTTTTAATAAAATCCTAAAAGTCTGACAATTCATTAAATATTAATTTTCTTTCTATTCAGGATTATGCTTAATTTTGTTGGGAATGATATTTTCAGCCATAGCCTCAGTTCTTTTGTTCTTCAATATGTTGTGTTCTAAGACCTGTTGTCTTTTAGTTTCTTTGCTAGGTCTTGTGTGATTCTAATTGTGGTACTATAATATTTAAAATGTTTTTTTCCTGTTGCTCACAATATTTTATCCTTGAGCTGGGATTTTCAGAATTTGGCTATGATATTTCCATAGGCTTTCCTCATAGGATCTCTTTCAGGTGGTGTTCAGGTGGTGTTCAGTGGATTTTTTCCATTTCTACTTTCCCCTCTTCTTCTAATACTTTGGTACAATTTTCTTTAATTATTGTACCAAGACTCTTTTTTTTGTTAATTATAGCTTTCACATAGTCTGATTATTCTTATATTTTCTCTTCTTGATTTGTTCTCCAGTTCAGTTGTTCTTCTTATGAGCTGTTTCGCATTCTCTTCTATTTGTTTATTCCTTATATCTTATTTTACTATTTCTCAGTCTCTTTTAACATCACTGGCTTCTCCTTGCCCATTCTAGTTTTCAAGGAGTCATTTTCTTTCTTAAGAGTCCGGATCTCCTTTTGCAATTGGCTAACTTTCTTTTCATAATCTTCTTGTTTTTCTTGAATTGTTCTTTTAAAAAAAATTCCTCAGTCTCTCTCATTTGATTGGTAAAATCTTTTTTAAGTTCCTCTAAGAATTCTTTTAGGGCAGGTGACCATTTGACATTACCCTTTGGTGTAGGAGAGGCTTTTTTTTTTAACTTCAGTATCCTCCTCTGAAGAAGAACCCTGTTTTTCTCTATTCCCATAGTAACTTTCTATGATTGGATTCTTTCTCCTTTGCCTTTCTAAAGTCATTCTTTCTAAATTTGTAGCAGCTTATTTTTTGTAATCACCTTTAGTGCTGGGGTATGAGGATGATTGATACCTCTGGCCTCAGATCCTCCTTCAGTTCTCCCCACTGGCCCGTAACTGAAAGCAAGAACTCGACCCTCTTATAATTGTCCGCAGGCAGCCATGTCCCCACCCCAGTTTCTGCACTCATGGGGTATGTGCTAGTTTCTTCTCACTCAGGGCCATATCTCACCAGCACAGCTGGGCCTGGTGTCCCTTATCAGCAGATTTTCTGCCCCTCAGACACCTGACTCCCCATAGTTCCTGTGGCTGGGGCTGAAACTACCTTCCAACCCACCTAGCCCCAGGGCTTGTTACTTGCTGTTTGAGCAGAACTAGCCTAGAAGTGTCTATACTTCACAGGGATCAAATCTCAGTCTTAGGATATTTTTTCTATTCTCCTCTGGTTATACTGCAAAGACTACTGTTTGGTCCCAATTCTTGTTTATTTTTGCCACTTTATGTTTGTCCTGAGGTGCAATTTTGTCTTGTTTGTGGGGGAAATCTTGCAATTTTCTGACCTATTCTGTCATTTTCCCAGAATCCTTCTCCAGAAGTTCTATTTTTCAGTGAAATTTTATACCACTTTTTCTACTTCATCTATTCTTCTTTTTAAGGTAATCTCTTCGGTGATTTTTTTTGTGCTTCTTTTATCATTTGGCCTATCCTGTATTTTAAGGTATTTTTAAAGTATTTTTTGTGTGCCTTCTTTACCAAGCTGTTGACTCTTTTTTTTTTCATGATTATCTTGCATCTCTCTCATTTCTTTTTTCAATCTTCCCTCTACTTCTCTTATTTGATTTTTAAAATCCTCTTTGAGCTCTTCCAGAAACTCTTGGTCTGAGACCAATGCACATTTTTCTTTAAGGCTCTGGCTGTAGCTGCTTTGACTTTGTTGTCTTCTTCTGAATTTGTGTTTTGATCTTCTTTACCATCATATTAACTTCCTATGGTCAGGGTTTTTTTTTTATTTTGTTTTGCTCATTTTCCAGCCTATTTCTTGACTTTTAACTTCACATCAAAATTATGCTCTTTCTCCCAGAGCGGAGGAGGCATTGTTTCAGTCTTTGGGTTCTTTATGCTGTTTTACCTTCTGTGGGTCTGTAAGTTTTCAGTTCTTGTAAGGTGATATGATCTAGGGAGAGGTTTGGTCACTTCCCTCCTGGCTTGTGCTCTTGTCTGTGAGCAACCAAAAGCACTCTTCTCTGCCCTGAACCCTGGGACTGTGACCAAGACCACTGTACTCCTGCAGCCAGCCACTCCAGTGTACTAGTGTTCCTCCTCTTTGCTTTGGGAATGCAACCTAGAGCTGCATATGGGGCAGTGCAACTGAGTCCTACACCAAGTCCCAGCAGAAGGTTCCCTATAATCATTTTTTGTGACCAGTTGTCTAATGCACACACACACACACGCACAGAATGTCACTGGGCTGAGAGCCCCAGAAGTTATGGATGCTGATTTAGTCACACATACCCCCCAGCCCCAGGCCTACCTCTGACTCTCTGTGGTATGGCATGCACTGAACTGCACTCTGCTCTCACCCGAGTCAGACAGACCTTTCCTGCTGAACTTCTTAGTTGTCTTGGCCTAGAAAACTGTTTCACCACATCTTTGTTGGCTCTGCTCCTCTAGAATTAATTTTGAGGTATTCTTTTAAAGTTGTTTGAAGAGGAATTTAGGTGAGTCCCTGCCTGTACTCCATCACCTTGGCTCCACCTTTCAACTAAAGCAAATTATCTAACTGCTCAGAGCCTCAGTTTCCTTATACATAAGAAGGTTGACACTGATGTCCCTTGGAGCAATGAAACACACAGAAGACTCATGACTGGAAATGGAGTAAAATAAGACACCAAGATAGAGGTATCTAGAGCCATAAGGAATCTAAGTGACACCTGTCTCTAAACTTGAGAAAAGTTAGGGTTTATATTTCTCAAGCTTCTGTCATAGCCAACCAAGATAGAGCAAGTGTTCTCCCAATGGCCTCATTAAATATGCAGTAAAGTCCTTGTGGTCGACCTCAGGAGTATGGCCTGAGGGTTTTGCTCTTATGAGGACTCCTTGCTCTGGTAAGAGATAAGGGAAACATTTTCTTCAGGGAGAGGCAACCACAAGAAGCATCTACCAAGCCCTGAGCTAGTGGCCAGGAAGACAAAGAGCTTTCTAAGATAGCACAATTAATCCATTATGCCTGAGGGGTACAACAGAAAGGATCACATAATGCCTCCTTGCTTCAGAAATTTAATTTACTTTGGATCACAAACACCTGGCCCGGACAAAGCTCTCTAATCCCGAAAGATAGCTGGTATGTCTCCTTAAGCCACAAGATCAAGGGCAACTGTTCCACCCTGTGAATCTCCCAGAAAGGTAGGATCATTCTCTCCATTTCTTAATCTCATAATACTGCTTTGCAAAGAGATTATCACCACAGAGGATAAGAATAAAAATTCTTCTCTCAAAAGATTTGAAGAATATTAACAATCACATGAGAGAATTTTTAAATCGTTAATAAGAGAAATGCAAGTCAAAGCAACTCTGAGGTTTCACCTTACAATCAGCAAATTTGTAAACATGACAAAAGATCCAAATAGTCAACCCTCGAGGGGCTGCACTATTGGTGAAATAATACAGGCATTATTCTATAAAGCAATTTGGAATTGTGTTAAGAAAATGATTGAAATGTCCCTACCCTTTGACCTGAAATCCTACTGTTAGTCATATAACTGGTGCAAGGAAGTCAAAGATAGAAAGATTATATATATATATATATATAAAGTATTTATGGCAACACTTTTTATAGTAGCAAAGATGTAGTTGAGAAATAGCTAAACAAGTTGCGGCACCTGAATATAGAATATAACTGCACTATAAGGAATAAAGAATATAGAAAAACATGGGAAGATATGTATGAACTGATGCCAAGTAAAATAAACAAAGATACACACAAACATCTATATGTAATATATATATATATGTATATACACATATATACCTATATACCCATATACATATACATGAACAAACTTGCCTTAAATACTAAATAATAAAATATTCCTTCCTCCTTTGTAGAGATAAGGAACTATGAGATGGACCACTGAATATTATGCTAGATTTGTTTAATACATTGGTTAGTTTTGCTGATGAGCTTTTTAAAATTTCTTTTTTAATATTTTGATAAGATTTCTCACCAAGATGGGAAAAGGAAGAGATAATATTTAGAAATGGTTAATATGAAAGCAAAACATACTTTGAAATAATTTTTAAAGGTGAGGAGGAAGCTATTGAAACCATTAAGAATGAAGCCGTCAGGACCCAGACAAGACTAGTACTATCAGAACGGTGAAGAGGACTCGAATGTCAGAGTCTGAATAGGAAAACCAACTGGACTCTGATTGGTTGGATATAGCAAATGATGCAAAGAGAAAGAGAAAATGATGCAAGTCCAGTAAAACTTAACATCTGTGGGCTTGGGGTTAGCTGGTGGATAGTTGTATCTTTGAGAAGGAAAGAAAATACATTTATATTTTCACATTTTATAATTCTGGACTTCTCTCTTCCTGTGCCCTCATCTCCCTCTCTGAACTCTTGCCCTCTTAGTTACTTCATCTCCTTTCAGAGTGCCTTTCCCATCACTACCTTCTTTCTGGTATTGTCTTTGACTGTAACCCTCTTTTTTTTTCCTAAATCTTCCATCCTCTCACTTTTCCTTACTCCTACATCCCTTTACTTCTGATCCTGCTCACAATGCTATTATTATAAAATCATAGATAGAGAACTGGAAAAGACCTTAAAGGCACCTAGTCAGACCTCTTCATTTTATAGGTAAGAAGCAAAGCCCAGAAGGGATAAGTGACTTATCCAAGGTAGTCACCAATAGAACAAGGATTTGAACACAGGCTACCAGCCTCCAAATCCAGTGTTCTTTGTTTCTTGAAGCTTTGAATACTGAGTCCTTGACCAAAGGGCCAGCCAGGGCCTTTAGCCTAGCAAGAGTTGTCTCAATGCCTTCTTCCCTACCTACCATCAGTCTGATCCACATCCTTACCCATTCCACTGCAATCAAAAGGAGAGGTTGTGATTGGCTATAATGAGACAGGAGTGAACACTCTCTGGGGTGTGACAACTCTTTTATCTCTTCTTCCCTCCCAAGTGGGTCACTTTGGACATGGGAATGTAGAGTGATGAGCTAGGCTCTCACCTGCTCTAGGTTCCCCATACATCTAGCACCTCTGATATTTGTTATCAGGAAGGTGAGAGTGCAGTTTGGTTATTAGTACTAGGAAAAGATGCCAGTATAGATCATTAGGGCAAATAGGATGTTAGGGGTGAGTCTGAAATTCTTAGATGGTATCAAGTAAACAACTGAATCATCAACTCTGCCAACTTCCCAAAACACAAGTAAATAACGTATACATTAGTGAAGAGTGTCTGTTTAGGATGTCTTTGCAGCAGGGTGGGACCTCTAAAATGAAGGGACCTTAGGACAAGACCCTAGAAAGAGCCCTGAATTTGAAATCAGAAGACTTAGGTTTGAATTCCAGCTCTGTTATTTATGTGAACTTGAGCAAGTTGTATAAACAATCGAGACTTCAATTTGCTCATCTGTAATACAAGGGGGATTTGTCAGAGGATGTGGAAGGTCCCTTCCCGCTCCATTGGTCCTATGAAGTCAAGGTGCTATCTTTGAATTGAAGCTTAGAGCTACAGACTTCTTCCTAGTCTGAGCTATGTTTCCATCAGGAATGAACTAAGATCCTTGTGTCTGGTCTGTGAAAGGTGAGGTTTCATATCTAGAGGAAGTAGGCACCCATCTGCAAATTATGCTGCTTATTGCTGCACTTGGGATAAATGGGCTTAGGTCAGTTCCACAGGTATCTAGCATCAATTTCCAGGCCCAATGATGTGTCTTGGTTTGGGCTCTTAGGGAGAAGCAGATACATACCTCATAAGCACAGACCCCTTCTTTCCTGAGAAAGGTAGGGGAGGGGGATCTTCCAGATGGTGCTACATGTTAAGGGATTAGGCCACTAACAACTAATTTTGGTGGTCAAGAAGTTGAAGCTAAGTAGAAGGTTGGTGGAGAAACTAAGATACTAGTCCCTTCTTCCTTGAAGAATCTGAACCTGTCTAAAAAATGACCACTATGAAGTTTTCTATTCATGATTTTATGTTTGTTTTTCCTACAGAGAATCAAGAGCAATCTGAAGAGATTAAATGGCATTTTTATCACCAACGGCTAAGAATCTCTTGGGGCTCTTCATCTTGGTTCTTTGTGGATTCCCAGGTGAACAATGTTCTGAATCCTGGTTGGGATACTTTTCATCTGCCAGAAACCATAGAAAGGAACTCAAGTTTTCTAGAACATATAATTTCTACTAGCTTTGAGGCCTCTGATCTTGGGTTTCTAGATAGAACTTTTTTAAATATGGTGCCCTGAATTTATTATAAAACAATAGATTACTAAAGTGCTGTATAGATCAGTAGCCATGAGTTTTGCAGAAAGAAAGTGCTCTTTATTCATAATTCTGTGAGATAAGCCAGTGAAGGAGGCGTTTTGCTTGTAACCAAGAACTTTCAAGTTCCCTATATACACTAGATGGAAATTGCAGTGTTCTCTGAGCACCTGCTTTGAATCCATCCTTCTTACTCCCTCCTAGATCCTATTCTTCTCCTCCTCCCACTAGTAGAAAGACTCCTTCAATTCCTCCTAGAATCATGGACAATGAAAGGGCATTCTTTTATTCAGTCTTGGATAGTGTATCCTTGTGCTGACCAGACCTCCCTTTCCAAATCAAAAATTTAAGTGGCTCCCTATTGCCTCGAGGATGAAATACGAAGTCTTCAACCAGGCATTTAAAGACCTATACAGTCCAACTACAACCTATCTTTCTACACATTCCATATTGCTCCCCTTTAGACCGCTGAAAACGTGAGGTTCTCTTGTCCACAGTTGTAGAGTATTGTCTCTATGACAACTTCCATAGGATGGTTGATCATAATCTCAAGCAGACATATACATGAGGTCCATTTTTGAGCTAAACTCAACATGCTACCTCCTCTGTTTCTATGCTTTCTCGGAATATCCCCTATATTTGGGATGCACTTCTTTCTCCCTTTTATTGCCCAGAATCCTACCTTCAAAGCTTGGATGACATCTAAATTTTGCGAAGCCTTTACTTTTTTATGTGAAGCTTTCTTCTGAAGGCCTTGGTTCTTGGTGTTCTCTCCCTTCTGAAATTACTTCCTGTGTACTTATGTGCATACATGGTAGATTCCCCAAAAAGAATATAAGTTCCTTGAGGCTAGAAAACATTTTGATTTTATCTTTTTTGCACATCTTAGGTGCTTAAGAAACATCTGTTGAATTGAAATGATGGATTAACCTATTAACTTTGGTTTTCTATATCTTGGTTGTAGGTGTTTTCAGCAAACTTAAAGACCGTGTTTTTG
Organism: Phalanger gymnotis; assembly: GCA_028646595.1. Lineage (NCBI taxonomy): Eukaryota > Metazoa > Chordata > Mammalia > Diprotodontia > Phalangeridae > Phalanger > Phalanger gymnotis. Next base: position 64,361,831 of record CM053625.1, on the reverse strand, counting down.
AAAAGGTAAAACTATCTTTCTATAATGTAAATCAGGCTTCAGACCTAATTTTCAACCATGATCCATAGCTTATATCCTCATGGTGAGGGTCTCAAACAAAAACTGAGATGTTAACAGGGAAAAAATAGCTCTGGATCTATGCATAGGCAAGAGGCTATGTGACTCAGTGGGTAGAGAACTAGCATTGGAGTCAGGAAAACCTGGGATCAAGTCCCACGTCAGACTCATAGTGACTGTGGGACTCTGGGGGCAAGTCTTTTCAGATCTCAGGTTGCCAAGCAACTCTCTCCAATGATAAGTTATGGGGAAAAAAATGTCAGTCTTCATTCTCTGAGGAAATTCCTCACTGAGAGCTCCTTATACCATGGGATTGCATCTGGTAAATAAACACAATACATATATGTGCATATGTGTATGTATATTTATATATTTAATATATGTACATGCATGTACATATACAGGCATGTATGAAGATTTGAGTAGAATTTATAATTTATTGAAGGATATATGTATACATGAACATGTCACATGTGTACCTATTACATACATTTAGTGAGCACAAACTATATACATACATACAAAAGGTATATGCATGTACATTTATCTCTGCTCCAATATAATGAAAAGTAGTATTTATACTTAAATGAAGGGTATATAGAGATGCATAACTAAGAGTTTTTGCATCTTAGAAAAGCACTACAAACTATGCCCTTTGCAAGTGGCATCAAAAGCACCCTACATTGTTTGTTATATGGAAGGGCAGGGTAGGTACCACCCTCTGGGAGAGACAAAGACCCCAAAAATATCATGAGGCTGATGATGGAGAGAGGGTTATCACTCCCTCCTCCCACTCCTACCACCTCCACCCCACAAGGCCATTTGGTAGTTTCTTGTCTAACTCATTATTATTGATAACTGGGTAGTAGAGTTATTTGCTTCCTCGCATTTGACATCCTGACATCTGCTAGGAGACAGAGGAAAGGGAGAGGGTTAGTAACAAAAGGTTCTTTAGGACAGATGGCTAAAAGATAACTTGAAGCAGGGGTATGAGGGGACCACTCCTGAGAGCCAATTGTTAATTTTTCACTATGAGCATTAATACCTCAGAAATCACAAATGTTATAAGTTAAGGCTTGTGTTGTTTTTGTTTTTGTTTTTGCTTTGTTGTTGTCAAGACTTAAGAAAGTAATGGATAAAATGTCAATAGTACAGATTGAACTTAAAATTGAGTTGTGCATACATTTTTTTTTCTGGAGAGATGATTGTCACCTGTACACACACACACACACACACACACACACACACACACACACACACCTATTCCTCAAAGTATCAAGTGAGAGCTTGAGCTAGTGTGAGAGTTCTGTATCAAAAGAAACTAAGGTCTCAGAAAATGGGAGTGAATTGCCCAAGGTGATAGAGGTAAGCTTATTTAACAATCCTGAAATGGAGACTGAGTTTAGGTGGAATCAGATGAAGACCAAATTGTTGTCATAAAAGGGATAGCTCTCTAAGGAAGTCAGTGGGGAGAAACATATTTGGAAATTAAAGTGATAAAACAAAAACATCAATGATTACAATTAAAATGAGTGAAAAGGCACATATAGAGCAGACTTGGACTTGTTTCAATGCTTTATTAGCCCAAATTGCCCCCAGTAAGGAGATATAGAATATAAGTCTACAGTGTACAGAATAGTTAAAATTCTCGCTTCTCAAAAATGCAAGACTTCATATTTACAAAAGAATATATTACTCATCATTCATCTGTCTCCCTCCATAAATGCCATTGAAGGGGGCAGAGCCAAGATGGCAGAGGAAAAGCAATGACTTGCTTGAGCTCTCTCCCAAGCTCCTCCAAATACCTGTACAAAATGACTCTAGACAAATTCTGGAGCAGCAGATCCCACGAAATGACAGAGTGAAAAGATTTCCAGCCCATGACAACCTGGAAGGTTGACAGGAAAGGTCTGTTGCACTGGGCTGGGAGAGGAGTGCAGACCAATGCTGGCTGTGCCTGCACAGACCAGACCCTGGCAAACCTGAAGCAGGCCTTTGCAGACTGAAATACTGGCAGCTGTGGTAGCTTGCAGATTTGTCAACCCATGGATGCCAAGGGCAACTTCAAAGGTCAGTAAGAAAGATCTGTGAAGCATGGCTAAGAGAGGAGCTCAAACCAGCCCCAGCCCTGGGGTGGTGCCAACAGCAGCAGCAGCAGCTGCTTCTGTAGCTCTCATCCCACAGACAATAAGGGAATCACGTGGCTAATCAGAGGGGAATTGCAAGGATCTCTTTGCTGGCACTGAGGCAGGATTCTCTTGTTTTGCCCATGCTTAAATGTGGGTCACAGTATTGGGTGGCAGTCCTGGAGCAAGGAGGAGCCTTGGCATGGCAGAGTTTGTGGCACCATGGAGAGGGAATGCTCCTCACAGTTTCAAGGCAGAAAAGAGTGTTCGTTCATCACTTATAGAGCAAAGCACAGGCCAGGAGAGAAGTAGACACCTCTCCTTGCATTGTGCCACTTTGAAAGAAGTGAATATTCACAAGTCCCTAGAAGTATCTCTAAAAATAATTCCATAAAACTCCTGAAGATTGGGAGAGTACACCCACCACATTAGAAGCAGAGTCCTACCTTAATAAAAAGTTAAAAAGTCAAGTAATTGGCTGGGGAAATGAACAAATAGTGCTGGGGGAAGGGGGGTGGGAATCAAACTATAGAATCTTTGGTGACAAAGAAGATTAAAACATGCAACCAGAAGAAGACAACAAAGTCAAAGCTCCTATATCCCAAGCCTCCAAGAAAGATATGAATTGGTTGCAGGCCATGAAAGAGCTCAAAAAGGAATTTGAAAATCAAGTAAGAGACATAAAGGAAAAATTGGGAAGAGAAAAGAGAATGATGCAAGAAAATCATGAAAAACATGCCAACAACTTGCTAAAAGAGACCCAAAAAATAATGAAGAAAATAACACATTAAAAAATAGACTAATCCAAATGGCAAAAGATATCCAAAAAGAAAATGAGGACAAGAATGCCTTAAAAAAACAGAATTGGCTAAATGGAAAAGGAGGTCTAAAAGCTCACTGAAGAAAAATGGAATGAAGCAAATGGAAGCTAATGACTTTATGAGAAATCAAGAAATTATAAAATAAAACCAAAAGAATGAAAAAAATAGAAGACAATGTGAAATATCTCATTGGAAAAACCACTAACCTGGAAAATAGATCCTGGAGGGATAATTTTAAAATTATTGGACTACCAGTGAAATGGACGGACCGAGAAACACAGACCAAGCCAAATTAGAATATAGTGAGCATCATTTATTAGCTGGCCGGCGACTGTCCCATAGAGGTGAGCAGCCCCGAGCTCAAGAATCTAGGGCTTCTTATACGTGAGCCTTGAGCAGGTGCAAGCAAGCCGTTACAAAAGCAGGGTATTGTGATTAGCAGAGCGTATCTAGTTTTGCCCATCTGGGGCCACACAGGGTCTTGAGCAAGACTCGGGGATTTATGCCAAGTGTTTGTTCCAGTTAGCTGAGTTTGATCTGGGGTCACAGAGCTCCAGTAAGTGGAGTGTTACTGCACACCCCTGTGCAAGGGGGCATTTCACCTGAAAGCCATGATCAAAAAAAAAAAAAGTCTAGACATTATCTTTCAAGAAATTATCAAGGAAAACTGTCCTGATATTCTGGAACCAAAGAGTAAAATAGAAATTGAAAGAATCCACCAATCACCTCCCAAAAGAGATCCCAAAAGTTAAACTCCTAGGAGATATTGTAGCCAAATTCTAGAGTTCCCAGGTCAGGGAGAAAATATTGCAAGCAGCCAGAAAGAAACAATTCAAGTACTGTGGAAACGTAATCAGGGTAACACAAGTTTTAGCAGCTTCTACATTAAGGGATCAGAGGACTTGGAATAAGATATTCTGGAGGTTAAAAAGGAGCTAGGATTACAACCAAGAATCACCTACCCAGCAAAACCGAGTACAATCTTTCAGGGAAAAAACAGATATTCAATGAAATAGAGGACTTTCAAGCATTCTTTGTGAAAAGACCAAAGCTGAATAGAAAATTGACTTTTAAATACAAGAATTAAGAGAAACATGACAAGGTAAACAGGAAAGAGAAATCATAAGGGACTTATAAAAGTTGACCTGGACATGGAAAGATATTTGTAATTCATGAGACCTTTTTCAGTATTGGGGTCATTGATTTATTGGTCTGCTGATCTGTGTTATTTGTTCTGTTTATATAATTTCTGCATGTAATTTCTGTTTGTGTTTTCTCTGAAGTTCAAGGTGCTGACTTTTTCCCCTAAACTAAGTGAATGATATGTATATGTTTAATTAAAATTAGATTGTAAACCCTTGAAAGTTGCTTTTCTTAGAAAAGCAAATCAAAGAACCTGTGCTAGCAGCCCTCCTGTGTGCTAGTGTTATTGGTCTTACACATCCACAACTTCCCTTAACTAGCTCCACCTGAGGCCTATTAAGGGGATTAATGGGGCAGGGAAGATCTTTAATTACATTAATATTACATTTGGACCCAAAATCTTTCATGTCCATTACATAGGCAACTTGTATCTGAATAGGCATTAACATTTCTTAACTACGACAAAATCCCCACAAAATTAACACATTATGAGCTTCACATTTACAAAATACATAACATAGCAGCTTATTACCAGAGTGGCCACATGGCTCACTCTTCAGCCTCTAGATCTTTCATAGCCATTGCATAGGTCAATGATAATTTTGGTGTAACTGGTGGGAATAACACCATAACAGTATAACAAGGACAATACAAAATAGGTGTACAGAATAATGTCATCATCCCCCCCGCCACAACAAATGGGGCTCAAAATCTTGGGGTAAGGGGAGAAGGTCTTGTCCTCCATAGCTTCTTCCTGTTGAAATTGGATGTAGAGCTGTTCCTGCCCCAAGAGGTCAAGAGTCCTATTTGAGAGATCAGTTCCAAGCTGTCATCCAGAACTTAACTGATGCCAGGTCCAGGGATGACATATCACAGTCATGGACAGGTCCAGAGGTAACATCCAGATACATCAGAAAGTGACATTTGGCTTAAGCAGTCAGGTATCTGCAGGTGAATGGCACTAAGCCTGCAGAAAACAAATCTCACAAACAAATTTGACAGACAAAAATCACAAAGAAACCAGGAAACAATTGTAGCCTTGTTCTCTATAGAATACATGAGTCAAGGATACAATCTGATAATCATTTTCTCCTCAGTAAACAACAGTTACAGTATTTGGCCCATGTGCTTTAATTTCAGCAGCCTTTGGAACATCATCTGGCTTCCGTTTTACCCATACTTTAGCCCCCAATTTTATTCCATCAATAGAACCAAACCCTTCCATTCCTCTACTAGTTATTTTGGAAGGAAGGTCAGTTTTCACAAGGGCTATTTTTTCACAAAGAACAATTATCACTTGAACTATTCTATCATTTTTACAAAACTGTACAGTTTCTTCACCCAAATTTTGGAGTGTCACAATAATTTTGCCTTGATAATTAGAATCTATCACTCCAGCCAATACATGTATTCCTTGAGCTGCTAATCCTGGGTTAGGTAATATCCACCCAAAAATGATTCTTAGGAATCTTCATGCATATCCCAGTAGAGATATGTCTTATCTCTTTTCTATCCAACCTAAAGTTGTCTATACAATGTAAATCATATCCTGCCAAGCCAGGTATTCCTGGACACAGTGGTGGGACATCTTCCCTCACAGTCCAGTACTCAGTATTTTGGACCTTGTGTGTTTGTGTTTCCTAGTCTGCAGATTTGGGGTCATCATTCTGGCTAGAGGTGTAGTTCCTCCTAATGGTCTATTATTCAAGTTACATAAAGCAGTAAGCAAATTATCCTTCCAGTGTTGGTGTGAATTATTAGAATTTAACTTTCCCAACTGTTCTTTCAACAATCCATTTATTCTTTCAATTAACCCAGTGACCCATTGTCACTTTGAATCTGCATTGGGGTTCCATAATATAGACTTATGATATCTAGAGTTTTACAAGTGTTTTTCTGAGTTGCATTCTTATAAGGACAAGCCATTAGTACACCTGAATTGGTGTCAACACAAGTAAATATATATTCACAACCTTTATCTTGGGGTAGTGGTTCAATATAATCTATCTGCAAGGGGTGAGAGAGGAATACACTGGTAGAGTGAGAAAGGGAGAGGTAGAATGGGATAAATTATCTCACACAAAAGAGGCAAAAAAGCTTTTATAATAGACAGGAAGAGGGAGCAGGTGAGAGGGAATGAGTGAACCTTACTCTCATCAGATTTGGCTTAAGGATGGAATAACACACGCTCGATTGGGTATGGAAATCTATCTTACCCTACAGAAAAGTGGGGGAAAAGAGGATAATGTGGGGAGATGATAGAAGGGAGGGCAGATTGGGGGAGGGAGTAATCAGAAGCAAACACTTTTGAGGATGGACAGGGTCAAAGGAGAGAATAGAATAAATGGGCAGGATAGGATGGATGGAGTTGTAGTTAGTCTTTCACAACATCACTATTATGGAAGTGTTTTGCAAGACTACATATGTATAACCTATATGAAATTGCTTGTCTTCTCATTGAAGATGGGTGGGGAGGGAGGAGGGGAGAGAATTTGGAACTCAAAGTTTTAAAAAGTGAATGTTAAAAGTTGTTTCTACAGACAACTGAGAAATAAGATATACAGGCAATGGTGTACAGAAATCTATCTTACCCTATGGGAAAATAGAAGAGAAGGGGATACGAGAAGAGTGGGGGAGGACAGTAGAGAGGGCAGACTGAAAGAAAGGGTAATAAGAATGTATGCTATTTTGGGGTGGGGTAGGGGAGAGATGGGGAGAAAATTTGTAACTCAAAATCTCGTGGAAGTGAATGTTGGAAACTAAAAATAAATTAATTAATAAAGCTTTAAAAATGCCTTTGAAATATGTCCTACCTTAGTTGTTTCTCACCTTTGGTTTATAATTATTGCTATACACTGGCATCATCCTGCACATGCCCAATCTCACCTTTGTTGAGTAGACTCCTCTGGGATCCTAGCAATGATCAGGATGCACTTGTGAGTAGGAGGTCACCCGGTTATCCTGATAAGTCCTTGATAGCTGGCATCCTTGTGCAGGGATACCCACCCACCCCAATCCCTCCCCCCCACCAGCCATTTTCTGATGTCTACCAAGGCTTGTCTCATATGTATTCCAAGAATTATTTCTTGTCAGCACCTGTGTTTTCTTTGTAAGGGAATGTGAAATTCCTGATGCTGGATCTTCTTTCACCAATATGATCCGCAACCCACTTCTGACTTAATAGATAAATCTCAGGACATTTCCTAAGGCACATTAAAGTTAAGTGACTTGTCCAGAGTTACATAAATAGTAAATGCTACAGATGAAACTTGAACTAAGGAATTTCTGACACTAAGCCTGGCACTCATGGGATCATTGATTTAAAGCTGGAAGGGACGTTAGAAGTCATCAAGCCTAGCGCTTTCATTTTATAGATGAGGAAACTGAGAATTAATGGATGATAACAGTTGGTAAGTGTACCAGGCAGGATTCAAACACAGATCTTCCTGACTCTTAAGTCCAGTGCTCTATTTACTGCATGTTGCCTTTTTTGAGGCTAGGGTTAGGGTAGGGGTAGGGTAATGATAAGCCTAGACAATTCTAAAAATGAGCCACACCAACTAAAGTTAAGTGAAAAAAATATAGAAAGTCTTGCTTCTGGTAAATCTATTGTTCAATTCCTACACACCCTCTCCTTCCTATCATTTCCCAGTTGATGCTTTTAACACTATTGGTTACTGTAACAGAGATATCAGTAGGGACTAAGTGGCTGGAGTGGCTGGAGGAACTCCTCAGTGTTCTGAGGAGGCTTCATAGAACCAGTCATTGATTGATGGGTAGAATGTAAAGCCATAAACAGTAGCTTCTCTACTAGAAGCAACCTTAGGGTCTTAGACATAATAAATGAATTCATATTTGATAGTGGGGAGAATGGAGATGCGGAAGGAATTGCAATTCTTCCCATTAAGGGAGACATTTTGGCTTACAAACACAATCTTACATATAGAATATAGCTTCAGACTGGTTCCCCTCACAGCCCTGGCACAAATCAGATCCTGCTAAGTTGGTCTCCCAGGCACAGGATACTCTGCAGAGACTGGTTTTGGGCTCCATGTTACCATGTCTTTGTTATTCTTATAGTCTATTTGTGAGAACTACCCGAGGAACTATGGACCTTGCTTAAGGACATATGATCCAGTTTGTGGTAAAGATGATGTGACCTATATCAATCTCTGCTTTTTTTGCTGGACGTTTTGGTAAGTGCAGAAAGTTTCAAGATGATTCTTCCTCTGTGCTGCCAAGTGATTAGCAGGATCCTAGCATCACCCAAAAGCATTTGTTGCCCCATCACAAAATTCATTTAGAAACCTTAAAATAGTATAGTAATAGCAGTTACCATTATAATTAAGCTTCCTCTACAATAACTAGAGTGTCTAGACTCTTTCTGTGCATAGAACTCTCCACTCCTGAATCCATTCTGGGTTGTCTTATTAACTACTTAGGGTGGTCTTGTCAATTATAATAACTAGCTCCATCTACAGCCCTCTATGGTTTACCAGGTGTCTCTTGGTAAGCCGTCCTCTTAACAACCCTGTAAGGTAGATAGTACAAATATATCCTGCTAGTTAATCAATTCATCTCTACACTTGCCTCTATTTTCATATCCTTTGCTACCTTGTTCTATCATTACTCACACCCAGCCAAACCCTGAACCTGGATAAGTCCTATCATCTGCCTCTGTCCCTTAACTTTCTCAGCTGAGTGCCTCGTCTCATACTCTACCAGGAAAATTTGAGACCATTCATCTTTTTCTACCCTTCTCCAAATCTCACAACCTTTTGATATTGTCTACCACTATGACTTTTATTTCGGTGTCTGGAAAATGGATGACCCTTGCTAATTCCTAATCCTTCACATGTTCTCTTAATTCTACCCCCTTCCATGGCTCTAATGTCCAAAATCAGTGTTCACTCTTTTTGAAACCATATCAAGTCTATGTTCATTCTCTCACCTACCCAGATATACTTAATTAAAATGCCATTTCTGCACTAACGTATGACTTGATAGAAGGTCAAATTTTCTACCTAGGGATATAAAGATAAACTTGTACAAAAATGATGCTCAGGGTCACACAAAAATGATAACGGAACATATGCAATTTTCCAGAGATTTGGGGGAAAATAGCAGTACTAATGAGAAAGAGGGCTAACCTGTAAGTTAAAGTGACTAGGGCAAGTCATTTAACCCCAATTGTAAGTGTCAATTGTTTGAGACCGCATTTGAACTCAGATCCTCCTGACGCCAGGCCCAGTACTCTATCCGCTGTACCACCTAGCTGCCCCCCTCCACTTAATTCTCAGGCAATGTCATAACATTTACTCACAAATCAAAAAGAACTCGACTCCTTTCCCTTGAAAGAGCATGTATATTACAAACTATGGTTTTATTATCTACTCAAGAACGTTTCAAATGCAGAGATTTGACCCTCATAGTCCTTCAATAAGGGCATACAGAGTGGGGCCATAATTGAAGTACCCTTCAGGTAAAAGGCCAGGCATCAAATGGGTCACAGCTGGTTCCAAAGACACTACTGGCTGCCCTAATTGTAGTTCTTGGTGTTCAATGGAAACTGGTCAAAGCAAGATAATATGACGCTTGGACTAGTTGGTTGTGTCCAATCTTCCTGCAACTTACAAATATTTCCATGTTCCATGGAAACATGTAGGGGCATCATTCCCAAATTGGGGCAAGTGAACTTGCTTCTTACAATGGCTCTAATGTCCAAAATCAGTGTTCACTCCTCCTATGTGGGAAGTTTCCCACTGGCTCCCATAGGACAGTGCTGAGGTTTTCTTTCTACATGGACTTTTTTCTTTCTTCAGGAATGAATATGAAGGGAAAGTACGTTTTAAGAAGTTTGGTCACTGCTTTCAAAGGGTTCAAGAGGCATAGTTTTGAAATGACCCTTTGGACCATTCCGTTCCATGAACTGACTGCAGACAAATATCTTCTCCTCAACTTGTCTTTCCTGTTCATCAATGATTGTATGCTGAACAAATTATTTTAAGTTTTATTCAGAATAAATCTTTTTCTGATTATTACTGTTTTTGAAACCATATCAAGTCTATGTTCATTCTCTCGCCTACCCAGATATACTTAATTAAAATGCTATTTCTGCACTAATGTATGACTTGATAGAAAGTCAAATTTTCTACCTGGGGACATAAAGATAAACTTGTACAAAAATGATAGTGGAACATATGCAATTTTCCAGAGATTTAGGGGAGAATAGCAACACTAATGAGAAAGAGGGCTAACCTGTAAGTTAAAGTGACTAGGACCTAATTTTGGCTCTGTAATTAAATCATTGTATAACCTAGGATAAGTCACTTCCTCTCTGCAAGCCTCAATTCCCTCTTTGGTAAAATAAGGGTGTTCCAGTTATGAAATCAATGTTACATGTTCTAAAGTACCTTTCTTCTCTAAAAGTCTTTGGTTTAATGTAATGACACCTCCTAATAGCATAAACATGGTTTAATCATCTTGTTGGATGAAACATCCATCCTGAAAGATTAGGTCCTCATTTATATACATGTCTCTAATGAAAGTGAATCTTAGGACCTGAAATATTCACATAATGTCCTCAGTTCTCCAGTTTTCTATATAAGCATAGATATTGTCTTACTTCCTATCACATTATACCTCAGTATCCCATTGTATAATCCTCTGCTAAACTCTGAGTAGATTGTATACACTGGCTTGTTGTAGTAAAAATAGCCAAGATCTTAGAGCCAATAGAGTAGGGATCAAGATCTGGTTTTTTCACTCCCTTATTATGTGACTCTAGGGGAATACCTTACCCCTCAAAGCCTATTTCATCATCTGTAAGATGTTAAACCACCTAATCTCTCAGGACCCTTCTAGTTCTGATGGTCTTTGATAAGGATGCATGATGATTTGAAAGGAATTCAACAGATACTCATGTTCTCTTTCTCTATGATGGGAGTGTTGGACAATATTAGGTATGGAAAAGACCTCATCTAGTCCAATCCATACCTAGACAGGAATTCTTTCTCCAATGGCAAGGTCATTCTAGCCTTCGTTTTGAAGAACTGCAGAAATGGGACATGAGACGGATACTGCCCCTGAGGCAGCCCATTCATTTTGGGGCATCTTGAATTGTTAGGAAGTTTTTTTCTTTACATCAGCGATTGCTCCTAATTCTGAACATTGGGCCTAAGCAGAGAGAAGGTTTATCCCTCATTATCATGATAGCCTTACATATACCTGAAGAAAATGATCTTATTTCTCTTAGGTCTTCTCTTTTCCAAAACAAACGTACTCTAATGCACTATGCATGTATAAAGCTGATTTATCCTTACATAGGCTTATTAGAGCTAAAGGTATGCCAATAACTTGACAGTAATCAATGCACGCAATCAAACTGTATTGGCTATTAATAATACAGCAACAACCCTTCTAGAACTAGTTCCTAACTCCTAAAGGTCTAGGCAGCAAGAGTGGGGAACCTGCAGCCTCAAGCCACATGTGGCCCTCTAGGTCTTCAAGTGCAGCCCTTTCACTGAATCCAAACTTCACAGAACAAATCTGCTTAATAAAAGGGTTTGTTCTATCAATCAAAACAAGGAGCTAGAGGGCCACATGTGGCCTAGAGGCTGCAGGCCCCCCACCCCTGGTAGGGTGAGAGTGTTTCATACTAGCTCTCAAAATAAGATTCCCTTTCTTCCCAGGCATGTCTCCTTCTGAGTTCTGATAGGCCTTCATCAATTAGCACCAGCCTCAAATGTTTACAGGATGCTTGAATTTTAAAATGAAGGGAACACAGGAGTTTGTCTTTGTTGTGACCCTGGAGCAGGCTGATAGCTAAGATTGCTGGTGGGTTTTTTGGGTTCTTGCTAAGGCATTTACAGATTCTACATAAATTCTAATTGGTGATAGATTACCTGAGCTTATGACAAAAGGAAACTCTCAATCAAAATTAACATCATTAGCAAGTATTTATCAATTATTTACCAAATCTGGGGAGCATGCACCCACATCATTAATACTCATTTACCAAATCTGGTACACGTACACGTTTAGTAACTATTTACAAAATCTGGAGGACATATGGATGTCATTATAAAAGTATTAGCATTCAGTAAGCACTTAATCAGTGCTTTATCTATTTACTCATCAAGAGGAATAGGGGTTATACACAGAGCTGAGATAAGATAGAGGATTAGGGGCAGCCACCCAGCTGAGTTCCCCCAACCATACTCTCCAACAAACTTTAAAATAATGCCTCAAATCAAAATTTGGAGCAGTAGAGCCAACATAAATTTGGAATGAGACATTTTTCTGACATAAGAAAAGAGGTCAGCAGAAGTCTGTAGCAACAGGGTGGAGCCCAGTTAGGAACCCACACATGTGGCAGCAGGAACAGTAGGCAACAACAGTCAATAGCTTTGGGAGCTTTCAGGCCAGGGAAGTAAGGGAGTCAGACAACTGGTCCAAAACAGATTTCAGAGGACCCTTTGCTGGCAATGGGTACAGCTGGTATTGATTGACAGCTCTATTACCCAAAGTAGATAAATTTGTGTAAAAGTTTCATTTGCAAACCTTGAAGTTCTACCTAAATACTAGCTCTGTCACAAATAAGAATACAGGCCAGGAGAGCAGAGACCATACCTTTCCTTAGATCACCTTGGAAGAAAAAAAAACTTACAGACCCCCAGAACTAGTTCTGAAAACAGCAGCAAGAAAAGCCTGAAGTATAAAATACCTGGGAATACACTTGCCAAAATAAATCCAAGAACCATGCAAACAAAATTATAAAAAACATTTTTACAAATAAAATCAGATTTAAATAATTGCAAAAATATTAATTGTTCATAGGTAGGCAGGGCCAATATAATAAAAATGAAAATTGTAGCTAAACTAATTTATATATTTAACACCATTTCAATTAAATTACCAAAAACTATTTTCTTGAATTAGAAAAAAATTAGTAACAAAATTCATTTGGAACAACAAAAAGTCAAGAATATCAAAGGAACTAATGAAAAAATGTAAAGGAAGGAGATTGATCAACTATATTATAAAGCAGTAATTATCAAAACTATCTGTTACTGTCTAAGAAATAGAAAGGTAGATCAACAGAACAGAGTGGACATATAATTTACAGCAGTAAATAAATATAATACCCTGGTATTTGGCAAGTATAAAGACTTAAGATTCAGGGATAAGAATTCATTATTTCATCAAAATTATTGGGAAAGCCAGAAAGCAGTATGGCAGAAACTGGACATAGACCAGTATCTTACACCATTTACCAAGATAAGGTCAAAGTTAATACTTGACCTAAACATAAAAAGATCTATTACGAGAAAATCAGAAGAACATGAAATATTACTTATCAGACTTATGGATAGGTGAACAATTTATGAATAAACAAGGAATAGAGAGGGAAGTTAGGTGTAAAATGGATAGTTTTGTTTATATTAAATGAAAAGGTTTTTACACAAATAAAAGAATTGTAGCCAAGATCATAACAAAAGCAGAAAACTGGGAAGGAGGAGAGTGCAAATTAAAACAACTCTAAGGTACCACCTTAGACCTCTCAGAAATGACAAATGTTAGAGGGAATGAGGAAAAAACAAATATACTAATGAACTACTGGAGGAAGACTGAGCTGGTCCAACAATTATGGAGACCAATTTGGAACTATGCCCAAAGGGCTATAAAACCCTGCATACCCTTTCACCTAGCAATAGCACTACTAGGTCTGTATCCCAAATAGATTTTTTTTAAAAAAAGAAGAGGACCTATATATACAAAAACATTTATGGCAGCTCTTTTTGTGATGGCAAAGGAAAATTGAGGGGGACACCTATCAACTGGGGAATGGCTGACCAAGTTGTGGTATATGATTGTGATGGAACACTGTCATGCAATGAGAAATGGCAAGCAAGATGCTTTCAGAGAAACCTGGAGAGACTTGCCTGAAATAAAACAAAACGTGGTGAGCAGAAGAACGTCGTACCAGTAGCAGCAATATTGTACAACAATCAGCTGTGAATGGCATAGCTATCCTCAGCAATACAAGGATCAAAGATAATTCCAAATGATACATAA
>CM053625.1:64328111-64347107 GCA_028646595.1 Phalanger gymnotis | reverse complement strand
TAGTCATGATATGAAACTTGACTCTTGAGCCTAAAGAGGTATACTTTCTGATCACAACTCTAATCCTAACCTGGAACATGACCTGAATATCAGCCATTCTATAACTGGTGTTTTTCTTTCCTCTGTTAAACACCCTGCATCCTAACCCATCACGGGAAATCCCATCCCCAATGTTAAACCAGGACTTTTAGCCCCTGTCTTATAAAGAAAATCCTGTCCTTGAACTCTAAAGTCTTAATACTGAATGAACTTTGAACCATATACTTTAACTCTTTAAGTTGGTATTTCCAAATGTTTTTTCATTATGTGATCCATCTCAAGAGTGCTAAATTTTACATGATGCTAACATCTGTATATATTTTGTTTGCTGGGGAGATATGGGGCTAACAAAAATGGTAGAATTTCATATAAAAGCTGGCAAAGCAAAAGTGATGGTGGGCCTTTGAAAAATATTGACTCTATAAATTAAGATATAGCAAGAGGAAGGGGAGATGCTAGGAAAGAAAAAAGGAGTCTAGAAGAAAATAAAAGAAGAGGGAAAACACGAAAATAAGAAAAAGAGAACTCAAGAGAAAGAGAAGAAGGACATAAGAATTAAAGGGCATGAGAATGGAAGGGGGAAAAGTTGTGACAGGGCTGAGAACAAGGATGAAAGAACGGAGGGGAGACATAAGAGATATAAAGAGTGTTAGATAATCAAAAAATAACACACTGGGAAGGTCATGGAAGAGAAAGCTTAAAAATTGGTAAAGACAGAGCAAAAGGGAAGAGGACAAGAATGAGAAAAGAAAAGGCAGAAGGATGGGAAAGGAAAGAAGAAAAAAGGTTGGCTTTTTCAAGGGGATAGGAGAGATTTCTTTTGCCCCTTCCTGTAAGCAGCTCTGAGGGTCTGTCTGCTTATTTCCTCCAGTTTTGAGAGAGGATGGTAAGGAGAGGAAGCTGAGAAAGGGAAAAGGCCGAGATGAAAAGGGACAGAACTCTTACTTCTTCTTTCCCAGTCTCTTTGTGTCCATCTCTCCACGGTGTGTTCCTCCACTCTTGTTCTTTCCCTCTGTCTCCTCCAGAAAAGGTGCCAGATTTGGAGCCAAAGACCAATGTGTGAATCTGCTATTTACTACTTTTATGACCTTGGACAAGCCACTTGTCTTCTCTGGGCCTCAGATATTTTATCTATAAAATGAAGGGCTTAAATTTAGATAGTCCCTAAAGTACCTTCACCTCTTAATCTATAATCCTATTATCTTTTGCTCTTCTGTTTTCCCTTCTCTGGTCCCCTCTTCATTTCCTCTCTCTGTCTTTGTTGTACCCTCTTCATCCTCTCCCTTTCCTCTTTCCCCACTCTTTTTATTTCCTTATTTTGTTCTTTCTTCAAACCTTCCTTTTTTCCTCCTTTTTTGGTCTCCTTTCTCTCCCTTATCCTTACCTTCTCAATTCTATTTCCTACATCTCTCTCTTTCCTTCTTCTCTCTTTTTATTTTAGTCAATCAAGATTTAGTCAGCAAAATATTTTACTGGCATTTTTTGTTTCCAAAATTTCTGTCGTTCTCCTACCAGTAATTTGCCCAAACTCCTACTCAGGTTTATTTACAGGAAATCTCCAAACACAATGGAGGTCACAGAAAAGGTCAGACTTTAGAGACTGGTCCAACTATAAGTGGCTTACAACATCTTGCAGCTATTGGCAGGCTGTAACCCTGTGTTCTCTCTGTCACAACGTTCCAAGATGTAGTCATCAATTGTAAACAACCGCCAATGCTTCACAGAGGTATCACTGTCTGCAGGGACAGCCATTTCACTTAGGTGAAAGTAGCAGGGCTGCACATGCACAATACACGCATGTGTGTGTAAGACTGTGCATATAGATGTATACACATGTGTGTATACATTTGCATACATTTTATTGTATGCATGTATGCATATATGTATGTATTGTGTGTATGTATACACACACATAAATCCAATGCTGGGGACTCTGACTATCTCCTTACCAGACTCTCCATGGAACTATCAAAGTGTATTCTCAATACAGATACAGTGAGCCTGGGACCTCACAGAACTCTTAGCTGAAGTGTGTAGAAGGTAGTCAGCCAAACCCTACTCTTGTGCCTATTTCCCTCTGAGTCAGCACCTGGGTCAGCAGAAATCTGAGGGATTGACAACTCCTGAAGTGGGATCTGGCTGGTTTTTGTGGCTGAAAGCAGTCACGTAGTGGGGGTGGTCAGGATCCATATTTGTGAGGTGATCAAGGATGAGTCAAAGTTGGCTGCCAATGAAAATTCGGACCAAGTTAGTCTGACTGGACAAGTATCTGAGAAGGAGGTCCCACCTCTTTCTAATAGTGAGCATAGTGAGGACAACGCACTAGGAATGAAAAAGATTGAAAAACTGCCATTTTTTAACCATATCTTTCTGCCCAAATTATAATCATTGCACTAACCTGTGAATTGAGATTAAATCCTAAACCTAATCTATTATGCCCACCTATAAAAATCCCTTTCCCCCCAATTCGAATCTATACCCAAAACATTATTCTAACTATAACCAAAATCTTAACTCTTAACTGTAATCTCTTAAAATTTAACCATAAGTCTTAGCCTAAACCTTAATTTACCCTAATCCTAAATCCCTACCTCAAACCCCAAACATGCATCGTCCCTTAGAATTTACCACCAGAGTCTAATTCTGAATAAGCCCCTTAAACATAACTTTCAACCATTGTGTGGATTCTGAAACATGGCTTTAAGGGGAAGTCACAATCCCTAACACTATAACCATCCCTTTCCCTAACCTTTAACCCTAACTCTGCCCTTAAACTAGCTAGCCAATGTTTCCCAACCTTTAGCACTTGGTAATAAACCTCTACCAACTAAAGTTCTCTGTATCATTAAGTGTATGTATAGCTTCCCCCACCACCCTATCCCCAACAAAAACAGAAGCAAACAACTCACCACAGTTTGGAAGGGGTATGGGATCATACCTACAGGCAGTAGAGAACTTGGGTCCCTCCTTTTCTCTTGCTTTTTTTCTTCTCTCTCTTCTTTGGTCTCTTCATTTTTCTGCTCTTTCTTTTCTCTCATTCTTTCTCCATCAACTTCCTCTTGATTCTCCCTTTTCCCTTTCAATCCCCCTTTGCTACCCCTTCCCTTCCCATTCCCCAGCTCCCTACTTCCCTCCCCTTCTCCTTCATTTAAATAGCTTGGCCTTTATTTTCCCAAGGCCTATCAATTTTGATATCCCTGACCACCTACATCAGGTCTCCTCCAAAAAACATGTAGGCTCTGATGTATACACTTACAATCACAAAGAGATTTAGGCCTAGCCACAATCCTCCTCCAGTGCCTCAGTATAACATGGAGGCAATAGGGAGTTGGCAAAAAGACTGCCAAGGAAATTCAAGTTCTGCCAAGGTCGAGGTGGTCTGGCAAAGCTGAAAACCTGGAAGGGCCCAGACTGTGTGTGTGCCTTCCAGGACAAGCTGGGGGAAATATGGAAAGGCTAACACCAGAATCATGTCTACTGGGTGATGGAACCACCTACCAAGGCGCAGTGAAGCTGCAGTCTGCATCAGGGTGGAGTCTGTTCCACAATGATCAAAATCAGATTCTTGAATTATTGAAGTATGCTCCATTAAACCTTATACATAACCCATAACTCACCTCTTCTGTAGCTCCCGTGTGCTTTAAGTGTACCTCTCCAGCTGGATATCACTATATCACTAAATCTACTTGTGTTTTGCTCTCTGATCTATTCCACTGTCTTTGACTACCTAGCTTCCTGGGTAGGACAATGTCTGCTTGTCAGTTTGTAATTGGATCTATCTGGCTAGGTCTACCTTACTATGACTGACTGACTACATCTGATTGTATCTGAATAACTGGGCTTGACTGTATCTTTCTATTCATCTGCATGTATGTCTGTATAACCTGATCTGTCTGTGTCTTTCTATTATATTACCTATGACTTTGTATCTGACTGGGCCAGTTGGTCTACATTTGATTGGTGTGATTGAGACTCTGTTTTAGCTATAACCAGGTCAGAACACCTGGGCTTTGCCCCCAGAGTGCCAAAACTGAAAGAATGATAAGTACATTGTCCCAGGGTATAATCCCTCCCTATGTCAGCTACAGCCTAGATAAGTTACATGCACACACACACATGCACACACACATGCACGTGCGTGCACACACACACTCACACACATAAACACCCTGCCCTGCCCTAGACACAAACATTCTAGTCCGGTCGTATCTGACTTCTCCAGATGTATCTGTCTGTAGATGACCGGTCAGATCTGCCTAGGCTTACTAGGTCTATCTGATGGTTTTGCTATAAGGTTGGTGAGGTTAGGACCTCTTAAGCAATAAGCAGAAGGAGTGACAGCTCCTTCACACTCCTGAATGGACCATCTTCCCTTCTCATCTCATGTCTGCTCTGCTCTGATGAGGACCCTCCTCTGCTCTTCCTGCCTCCAGCTCCTACTCACAGGCCCCTTACTATGGAGCTCTATTGAAGAAGGGCACGGTCACGCTTCCACACCCAATGATCAGGCTGATATGCCTGAATCTGTAAATGAAGAAAACAAAATCAGATGTGACTATGCAGACAAAGTGAGCCTTTCCAATCCTGAGGTCTGTAGCCCCTCATAGTCCTAAAGCCCAGCCACAGATTCCTCATAACTAGTACTCCTGACCTCACCTCTTCTCCCCAATATATCCTACCTCCTCACACTCCTCTCGGGTAACCCATGCCTTCCAACCAATGGCCCTGAAGAGCTGTGCCCGAAGCCACTGGAACTTGGCACGCTGGGTGCGGTCCTGGCCATAAAGAAAGCCAAACATGACATGCTTTGGCCCTTGGCGATCTTCCTCCATGTCATTGGCCAGGTAGCTGTGGAAGGCCAAAAAGGGGACATGGTTTAGCCTTAATCCCAGATTTCCAGTTAGTGGGGTCATTTTAGATCTTTACCAGACTATAATCTACTTCCCCCTACTTCCTTTGAAATCACTGAGAGCTCCACCAATGGAGCAAATCTACCACACCCACCCAGACCCACAGAATCCTAGGGAAGGCTACCCTAGGGTGGTCAATCCAAAGTTGAGTCCCTTTTACAATATCTCTAGCAAGTCGTCAGCCAACTTCCATTTAAAGATATCCAATGACAGACAACCGACCACGGCCCAAGACAATTCATTGACTGTTAACAGAACTTTTTTTAAATGGAGACGAAATTTACCTTTTTTATAATTTTCCCCTATTGCTTTTAATTCTGTCCCCTAGCACCAAGCCAAAACAAATCTTAGTCTCTTTTCTATGTGATTGCCTTTTAAATAGAATCATAGTATTTTACATCCGGAAATGACATTAGAAGTCACCTTGAAGGCAGCGATCATGACCCCAAGTCTTCCTTTCTCTAGGATAAATAGTCCCAGAGTCATTAACCAATCTTCAATAAGCCATGGTCTCCAGGTGCCTTCACCATCTTGGTCACACTCCTGCAGGACTCTAACATTAGCATTTCTCTCCTGCTTTGATGAGAACTATATAGCTGTGCTCCCCCACTTCCCATCCTCCTTGACTGGTTTGATTAGTTTGACAAAGCTAATGAGAGAAAAATTTTGCCCTGAGAAAGTCATTCTGAGTTCTGACAGCAAAGGAGTTACTGAATGCCAGAGCTAGAAGGATCCTTAGAAATTATCTAGTTCAATCCTGCGCTCCCATCTGACAAAGGAGGACATTGAGGCCCAGAAAAGAGAAAAGATTTATTCAGGCTTACAGAGCAAGTCCATGGCGACTGGACAGAACTCAGGCCTGCAGATTTAGCAATTTTGTCGTTCATTTTATCTCTAACACTAATACAGTGCCTGGTGCATAGTAAACACTTAATAAATGCTTATTGACAGACCAATAAGATGAATTAAGGCTCAGAGGGTTCAAGTGCTTTGCCCCAAATCCCATAAAGCATTTGCAGATGTAGGATAGTTGTTCTGGTAAGAGAGGGACGCCATTGGGTAAGGGGAATAATAAACCACTCACAGAGCCAGGAAGAAGTGGAGGCGCTGGTATTGCCAGGGAGGACGGCCCGCTCGGGCAAAGTAGGCTATGATCATGGCTAGGAGATACTGATGAACAGAAAGAGAGACAGGGGTGGGGGCGTCACTGTCAGGAAGGGAAAGGGGTCGACAGTTACAGAGAGGATATACTAGGGAGGAGATGGAGCTGGGCAGAGTCTGGATAGGGGAGGATTGGATCCTGCCTGGGGGCAAAGCAAGACAATAGGTTGGAAAGAATAGGTTACCAAAACAGAGAGAAAAAAAAAAAAACCAGACTGTGGGACAAAAGGGCAGTGTATGTCTAAATTGTAGATGCACTTTTGGTCTTAGAGAAAACTGAGGTAAAGGACTGGAGGTACAGACATGGAGAAAGGAAGAGGCTAAAGCTGGGAGCTCATGTTAGGGTCAATTTGGGATCTCCAGGCTCTAATTCTCAATGGTAGAAAAGAATACAGAACTTGGACCAGCATTCCTTCTTGGATGGGAGCCAGGAAATCAGGACCTCCATTGCATCTGGAATGGGGGTAGAGGGTTATTGGCAGGGGAGAGGGCAGTTTGGAGGTGGGGAGGATCAGAGTTTTCTAAAAGGGATGTTGTACATGGATAACCCAGGCCAAACCATGGGTGAGAGTCTTACTTTGTCTGACACCCGAAGTTCTTTGTCCCAGGCCAGGAAGCTCTGGACAACAGGATCCTCTATGGAGGGAGACAGAGGGACCTTCTATTAGGTTGGAGATGGAGATTGGTCCACTGGAGCCAAGAGAAGAAGCTGTTCCCCCTATTCTGTTCTCCTCTTGGAAAAGGGACCATTGAGAGACCCAAGACTGGAACCATATGGGGAGAAGACAGCACATCTGGAGCCCCTCTGAGGTTGTCAGCCTCTACTTGAACACCTCCAGTCAAGGGCTTCTAATAATCAATCCCTTGAGGTTTCCTGTTCCATTATTGCATAGTTTTCATTGTTAAGAAAGACAATTGGGAGGGAGGGTGGTTTAAAGTGTTAGGGAGGAGGGATGAAGGAGGTGGGAGGAGGGAGGAGCTCCCTCCATTCCTACCTAGCAGCCTATTGAAGGCCTTGTGATCCTCAGGCCTCACTGTGGACATTCTACGTCTCTTCAGCTGCATTTTGAGACCAAATATGCCCTCCACAGCCCACCTGTCCTGGGTTCCTGTAAGTGTCCTGTCTGAATGTTTCCTCTTTTGGCCTTGAGTCCTGGGAGGTAAACTAGTCGGTATCCAGGTGGCTGGAAGAGAGAAGACCAGAAGCCATTAGCAAACTGCCTTCCTCTGGTTACCTTCTCTTGGCCCACTTTAACTACCTTCACTCATCTTCTACTTCCCAGGATCATCAAATCTAAGAAATGGAAGGATGTTTGAAATCCAACCCATATCTGCAGAGGAATCAGTTTTATACCATACTCACAAGTATGCCTCTGCTGGAAGACCTCTCATGATAGAGAACTCACCACTTCCTGAAGCACTATATTCCATTTATGCATTTTTAATTATTAAGGAAGATGTCCCTTACATTGCACTAAAATCTGCCTCTCTGCAACATCTCCCCATTGCTCCTAGTTTGGCCTTCTGGGGCCAAGCAGAAAAAAAAAATCTAATCCCTCTTTCCCATAAGAGCACTTTAGATACTTGAAGTCAGATAGCATATCTCCCCTAAATCTTCTCTTCTCCAGGCTAAACATTCCCAGTTTCTTCAACTGTGTTTCATATGGCATGATCTCCAGCCTCTCCACCATCTTGGTCCCTGTCTTCTAGAAGAACTCCAGCTAGTCAGTCTCTTGCTGCAGGCCTTTCAATTCCCTCCAACCCTTCCCTTCAGCCTCCCCAATATCCTGTCTTATGGTTCCTATTGTTCCCTCTAATCCTTTCCTTCAAGCCTTCTAGCTACCCTCTCCATTAACTTTCACCCTTCCTTTGACTCCTCCCACCTCCTGTTCAATGGCCCCTTCTGTACAGCTCACTCATTTTGTCCTGGGGCTCCATTCACCTTCATCCACCACTCCCTCTAACCCCTCCACTTGCTATCTTGTGGTTCCATCTACCTACTCCCACCATTCCCCTTCATCCTTTCCACCTTCTGTCTTGTGGTTCAATGTACTCCTCTTTCATCTTTTCCTCTATCTTATCTCATTTCCTGTACTAAGATTCTTTCTACTCTTTCCTATCTTTCTCTCTAACCCCTCCTATCTCCTCTTCTGTAGCCTCTTTCATCCTCCCTCAACTTTTCTTCTACTCCTTCACAAGGTCCTCATCCTTCCATTTCTACCCACCCCTCATCCTGTAGCCACTTCTACTCCCTCACATTCTTACCTCTACCTTTTCCTACCTCCAGTCTTGCCCTAAGACCTTTCTCTCATCCTTTCTGTTTCTTCTCTCTCTCCCTCTTTCTTTCTTTCTCCCCTCTTCCTCATTATTACTTCTTTCCTCTGTGGGTTTCTGAGGAAATTTCTCCTGGTTCTCCTTCCTACGATACTTCATCCCCACTTCTAGCCCCTGTGCTTCTCTATAGGATTTAAAAGCTGTTTATGGGGGAGGAAAGAGAATAAGAGAGGAAAAGTGACTTACCCAATGACAGAAGGCTGTGTAGGACTTAGTTCTAATCGCACATCTGTAACACAGATCTCAGTTTAGAACCCAAGTCTCTTAACTCCCTGTTGGCTGCTCTTTTCCCTTTTTGATCTTCACTTCCTCTTAACTGCTTTCTATCCCATACCCTCTCTCTGCCAGTGACCCATATCCTCAATCTTCCTGTAATCTCCTCTTTGCTCTTCCCACCCAACTCCTCACCTGAAGGTCCTGGGACTTCTTCTTGGATCTCCAATGCTGGAGATGGCTTTGGGGAGACAGTAGGGATGCTCTGGCCCACAGATGAAGAGAAAGGGAAACACCTGGCCATGGTCTCCCCAGACAAGTCTTGTCCCCACCCACCCACCCCTCAGCTCTACTTCCCTCCCCTTAACCCTCTCCACGACCTCCGCCCTGCTTCCAAAAGGGAATGTATTTGTCTCTGGATCAGTGTTCTCCGCTGTGAGAAAAACAGAGAACCAAGCTTTCTGAGAATGAGAGTAACCGAGCTCAAAGGAGATGCGACTGCACAGCCCTGAGTCTCAGTGCTCACTGAGCCCCAAGGTTCCAAGTATCAGCTACAGAATCCTGGGGATATCAGCCATTCGGCCCTGGCAACCAGGCCAGTTTGAAGGAAAATGCATAGAACCACCACACTGCAGAATTCTCTGGGGGGTGGGGAGGGGCTGGGGAAACAGAAGCATCAACTTCTCATTTTATCCCTGCATGAGCTTCATGTATTTAGCTTCCCCCAAACTGTTAAGCCCTTCATATCAATCAGTTGTTTACATGACATTACTTTCGCCTGATCCACTTCCTACCTGGCTGATAAGTCTTTCTCAGAAGGAACACTAGTAAGATGACAATAAAAATAATGAAGAAGGTGCTAAGAAAAGAGCTTGAATTCTGCAGTGAAAGGAGTCAGTTTCAACCTCTGGTGCTTTTCTTATGTGACTCTGGTCATCACTTAACGTCCCTGGGCCTCAGCCTCCTCATCTGTACAAATGAGGAGTATAGACTAGATGGCTTCTGAGGTTCCTTCCAGCTCTAGATTTGTGATCCTATAATCCTAGGTTTTAGAGTTTAGACTGTCTATAAAAATATTACCTCTAGTCTCTGTAGTGCCTTAAGGTTTACAAAAGTGGTCTATTCAAACAACTCTGTTGAGGTGGGTAGATACAGTGGGAAGAGTACTGAATTCTGGAGTCAGAAGACCTAGGCTCAAATCCTAATCCTATCACTTGGGCAAGTCCCCTTGGGGGACTCTGGTTCACTGTCTGTAAGACAAGTGGTGATAGGAATAGAGTGCTGGGCATGGACTCAGGAAGACCTGAGCTTAGACACTTTCCATAGCTGTGTGACCCTGGGTATGTCTCAACTTCTGTCTGCCTGAGTTTCCTCAGCTGGAAAATGGGGATAATAATAGTATCTACCCCCAGGGTTGTCATGAGGATCAAATGAGATGATATTTGTAAAGGACTTAGAACACTCTCTATAAATGCTTCCTTACTGTACAACGAGAGACTTGAGATTAGATGATCCCGAAGGCCTTTTCTAATACCATATGATCCTTCATTGCTCCCTCATTCTCTTCACCTGACAGGTGTATCTCCCAAGAGCCTATCTTTAGACCTCTTTCTCCACTCTCACCTCTGATCATCCTATCCCCATGACTTCAGTTATTTCTCTATACAAATGACTCTCAAATCTATGTATCCAGCCGCCAAATCTGAACTGTAATCCCACATCTTCTACTATTTGCTGGATGTCCCTATCTGGATAGACCACCATCACTTCAGTCTTGGTATGTTCAAATTTTATCCCATTTATCATCTTCTCCCTTATTATACCTTCTTCTCTTCCCAGTGTCCCCACTTCTGCTAATTGCATCACTATTCTCTCAGTCACCACTGATTGTAATTTAAGTCACTGTTAATTTTCTTCTCCTTTACTCTCATGTCCTGATTAATTGTCAAAGCCTATCAGTTCTGCCCCCATGATATATCTCCTATCTCCACTCACATTCCCGAGATACCTAATCATATGCCTCACCACCTTTCACCTGGGCTACTATGATAAGTTACTAACTAATCTCACTACCCCCTGACTTTCCCCTTCCTTCATAACAGCATGAGATAGCTCTTTCCAGTGCACTAGTCTAAGTATAGTATTTTTGTGTTCAAAGTCAGTACCCACCCCAAACTCCACCCCATTCCACCTACTACCTACTGCCTATAAAATAGAATACAAACTTCTTAGCTTACGGGTTAAAGCTATGAATAATCGACTTTCTGAGTTCATTTCCTAATACCTTCTCCCTCCTCTATCATGCACTTTGTTCCAGCCAAACTAGATGATTTTCTAATCCCCATTCTCACACTGTCCTTTCCTACCTCCCTGTAATTTTAAAGGCCAATCCCCAAAACTACCTCCATGTCTTTAATTACTGAGATCTTTATTTTCTTTTAAGGCTTAGCTCCTATGGGGATACAAGGCCTGTGACCAGACAGGGTTCTTCTTGGAACACCTATATTCCTTTCTTATCTGAAGTGAATTCACAAGTGAAGACACATGTTTAGGACTGCCTTTATTCTGGGGATAGAAAGAGGAAGCTCAGGATTCTACGCTCCAGCTCCTTTTCTTCTCTCCTCTGACACTGTCTTTGGTACACACTGGCATAGTACCTCATCACTTCATACCTGGATTATTGCAGTCACCTGCCGGTTGGTTTCCCAGGCACAGGTGTCTCCTCAATCCAGGCTATCTTCTACCAAGATGTCAAAATTATTTTCCTAAAACTCAGGTCTGACCATGTCACTCTTCCACTACTCAATAAATTCCATTGGTTCCCTATTATCTCCAGGATCACATATAAAATCCACTGTTTGACTTTTAAAACCCTTTATAACTTAATTCTTCCCCACTTTCCCAGTCTTTTTCTATCTTAATCCCCTCTATGTATTCTATTGTCCTGTGACACTGGCATCCTGGTCGTTTCTCACACAAGACACTCAATCTCCCAACTCCATGCATTTTCAAAGTCTGTTCCCTCTGTCCGGAACTCTCTCCCTCCTCATTTCCACCTCCTGGCTTGTTGAATTCTTAAATTAATTTCAATTAAATTTAAATTAAAACCTCACCATCTGCAAGAAGCTTTTCCCAGTCTTCCTTAATGTTTGTTACTTCTCTCTGAATTATCTCACGTATCTTAATTGTACATAGCTGTTTTGATGTTGTCTCCCCATTAGATTGTGATCTCCTTGGGAGCAGACTGTTTTTGCCTTTCTTTGTATGCCCAACACTTAACACAGTACCTATCACATAGTAGGTGCCTAATAATTGCTTGCTGATTTCACTCGACTTGACTCCTTAGTCTCAAATCCAGAATAAACCTTTTCCTGCCTACCTAGTAGATTACCAGGAGAATTAAATAATACAAAGAATGGAAAGATCTAGAAGTATGTGGGCTGTTAGTATTGTATGCAAATACAATTTAGAATAGCAGAAAAAGCCTTGGATTTAAAGTCATATCTGTGTTTGAATCTTCCTTGACATCTTGAATATAATCCAGATTAAGTAATTAAGTAATCCAGCTCATGCTTCTTTCAGGGATGGCAGCTTACCCTCCTTTGAAGCAGGTCTAATTATTAAAAAGTTTTTCCTTGTATTGAGTCAATCTCAGTCTTTTCAAAATATCTCCTCATGGGTCCTCATTCTGGCTCTCTTTCTCACTATTGATGGCTTATGAGCTAGGCCTAACTCAAGTTCATGTCCAGCTAATTTAGGTATGCTAGTGGAATGAATGAGCAGTTAGGTGGCTCAGTGGATAGAGTACCAGACCTGGAGTCAGGAAGACTCCTCTTGAATTCAAATCCGGCCTCAGATACTTACTAGCTATGTGACACTGAGTAAGGCACTTAACCCTGTTTGCCTCAGGTTCCTCATTGGTAAAATGATCTGGAAAAGGAAATATCAAACAACTCCAATATGTTTGCCAAGAAGACCTCCCAAAATGGGTCATGAAGAGTAGGACATGACTAAAACACCTGAATAACAGCAACAGTGGAATGAATGAGTGTTTCACAAATAACATACTGACTGTGCCAATTGTTAGGCAGGTAAAGACACTAGCACAGGTTCACTAGACAGGAAGACAGGAATGAAGCCACACTAAGCGGTTAAATAAGGTAGCTTATTTTATTCTAGTCTAGTCTTCTCAAAGGGAATTGCTGATAAAGGGAACACCAACTCCTACAAAATTCCCTAATCACCCTTCTCTCACTGGAGAGAAGGGGAGGCAGCTATCCCTACATCTCAATGGGATCAGTCAAGACAGGCACAGCATTACAGCTTGTGCACTCCCCTAAATCCCCGAAGGTCTCCATGGGGGCCAGTTGAGGCAGGTCTATGCTTTCATCTATGTATTACCCAAATCACAAATCCCCCTAAACCTTGATGGGGCCAATCAAGGCATACACAGCACTACACTGTCACATTCCCCACTCACTGACTAGCATCCGCCTGATTTATAGGGCAACAGACAAAGAAGGCAATTTGCCAACAATAGCCTCAAAAGTTTACATTATCTCACCATTATATCACACTGTGCAGTAGCAGTGCATATTGACAATTTTAAGCACAAATGTTTATATTATTTATCATTATATAACACTGTCAAGTGTGGTGGAGCTGTTTACAAGTAATGAGGCTGGGACCTAAAGATTGTTATGGCCATGGAACCTGAGAAATATTATCTTAAAAAAATAAGAAAGTCCACCTTACTTACACTAAAATCTACCTTACATACAATGAGATGTTCGAGTCATTCAATAATTAACAAAGGGGAGTTTATGTACTCATAGAAAAAAAATGTCACTCGACAAGAATAGGGAGGGAGGATACCACATTGATTAAGCTGAGCATACCTTCTCATTGCTAGTCAGTAGCCTCAAAGAGGGCACTAGAGTTCTTTGTGGTCTTTTGTACTCAAGAGGGAATCATGTCATGGAAGTCATGTCATGGAAGTCATGTCAAGGACATGAGATAGTCCCCTTAGACAATCAAATTTCCTTTTTTATTTTTTTTATTTTTATTAAAATTTATTTTGCCAGAACACAAATACAAAATAGAGAAAAGAAACATATATCATAAACTTGAATATTGAAACCTAAATATAAAGTAACAAAGAAGATAAAGCATGTCACATGCATAGCAGAACATAGGAGAGGATTCAAAATATACAACAATAAATTTTCACGTCAAGAAAGCCTGTATGATAAATAATACACCTTATGTTGAGAATTATCCATCTTTTCTCTGCTTCCTTGTGTTTTCTTTTGTTCTCTGCTGTGCAATTTTTAACTTTGTTCTTATATCTCTACCCCCACCTCTCCCCCACAGAAGGCTACAATATAATTTAGATATTTCTGGATATATAAATACACAAAGATATATACATATACTTATACATGTAAACTTGTGTATATAGACATATATTTTCCCAAACATAATCTACTGCTGTCTTTCTTTTTTATGTTTGTACATATCTTTTGTTTCCTATCCTTCCTGCCTCCTTTACTTCTACTGCTACATGGCCTTCCTATTACTTGCCTACCCCCTCCTCCACCAACAACCCTGCCCTCCTATTACTTGCCTTCCCTGCTTTAAGGATCCCTCCCCTATCCCCCCACTCCCGATAATCTAAACTCCCTTTACCTATTCCCTCATATTCCCCTCTAAAAATCCCTCGCTTCTCCTAATTCCTCCCTTGTCTTCTCCCCCTCATTAAACCCCTACCATTTTATTTCTTCTAAATTTAGAAGACTTTTATACTCTTCTAAATATATATGTATTGTTCTCTGTTAAACCCATTCCCAATGAAAGTAGGTTACCAGAACTATCAGCCCTCCTCCCCCATCTAAATCCTCTATATCCTTTCTTCTACTTGCACCTCTCTTGTATAAAATAGTTACTCTTTTTAGCTGTTCCTAAATGGTTTTACTTTTTAAATTCATATCACAGTCAAGTTCATCCCACTCTTTTTTCTAAGCTCGATTAATAAGAATGTTAGACATACATTTTACATTTTATCTTATATAAAAGATAAGCAGTCTGTTCTTGTAAATCCCTTATAGTCAGTCTTTGGTATGTACTTTATGTGTCTCTTAGTTCTTGTATGTCAAATCTTCTATTAAGCTGAGGGGTTTTTTTAACAATCAAAATTGTTAAACAATCAAAAAAACAAATTTTTTAACAATGTTAACATTAGCAATCAAATTTCAATACTTCATAAGGGAAAACAACTAGCCCAACTTCTATGGGATAAGTCCCTAAGAAAAGCCAGCCTGGACTACATGCCAAGGCCTCAGAAAATATTGCTCCATAGTTACCACATAAACTTGGGAGGTTTGGTCAACTTCCCTGGGCCTCAGTTTCCTCAACGGTAAAAATAATAGGTTAGAATAGAAAGTCTCTAAGGACTCTTCCAGCTCTCAATTCTATGATTTATAATCCCCTGATTTCCCTCCTCTTCCCATTTAATCTCACCTTTGACCTCACTTTTCTCTTAGCCCAGAATGTCCTGCCCCTCCCCATACTAGTTCATTCCTTTTGGAGCATTCGGTGCTTTATTTTTCTCACTTGTCAAGCATTTATCTTTTCTCCCTTCTACCTCCCCCACACTGAAAAAGGAAAGAAAAAAGAACCTTTATAACAAATATGCATAGTTGTACAAAACAAACCCTCATGTTTACCACGTCCAAAAATGTATCTCATTCTGTGTATTTAGTCCACCACCCCCTCTCTCTGGAGGTGGGCAGTATTCATCATCAGTTCTCTGGAATCATGGCTGATCATTGCTTTGTTCAGCTTTTTTTAAGTATTTAAAAATTGTTCATTTTTGCAATGTTGCTATAGTACAAATTGTTCTCCTTCTTCAGCTCATTGCATTCTGAATCAGTCCACGTAAATCTTCCCAGTTTTCTGTGAACTCTCTTTCATCATTTCTTACATCAGAATTGTACTCCATTTCATTCAAATACCATAATTTGTTCAGCCCTTCCCCAATTGATGGTCCCTCCTCCTGCCCCACTTACTTTCCAGTTATTTGCAGCTATATATTTTTAAAGCTGCTCTAAAAATTTATGTACAAATAATGCTTTTTTCCTCTTTTTTCTGATCTCTTTAGGGCAGTGAGGTGACACAGTAGATAGAGTGCTGGGCCTGGAGTCAAGCCTTGAGTTCAAATCCAGCCTCAAACACTCACTAGCTAGGTGAACCTAAGCAAGACACTTAATATATATTTGCCTCAATTTCCTCAACTGTAAAATGGTGATAATAATAGCACCTAACTCAAAAAGTTATTATGAGGATCCAATGAGATAACAATGTAAAGTGTTTAGCACAGTTCCTGGCACATAATACTACATGAATATTAGCTATTGTTTGATACATAGATAGGTATATATATGTAGGACTTTGTGGGGGCTGAAATTTAACAAAGGGCCAGCAGAGGAAGCTTTCTGAGCCAGACAGCCTTTATTATTAGCAGGGGCATGCTAATGAGAACAGAGAGGTCTTATTACCTTGCCTCCATTTTATACCAAAAGACCCAGAGAGAGGGGTCCACCTCACCTTTTACACCTTGGCATGTCTTCTTTCTGATTGGCCTGAGAGTATATCATTTGTACCTCTCCTGGCCAATGTAAGGCAGCCCTAATTGGTGGACACTTCAATGAGGAGGCAGGCCATAGCGCCTCATTACTTCATCTTTGGAAGGGAGGAAGATTGATTCTTAGGTCAAGCTACAACTAGAGAAAATGACTTTCAAATGTGGCTGACCCTCCCCATTCTGACACTTAAGGAATGGAATGTTAGCTGGGTTATGAAACCCAGCTTGTCCCTAGCAAACTAAGCCATCTCAATCTAACTTTTATTGGCTTGGTCTCGCTTTGCTAGAGACCAGATCACCCCAGATCTTGATGAGGGGAATAACAAGGACAAAAGGAGAAGCTAGCTTCCCTCCCTACCCCGCTCTCCCCCCCCCCCCCCCCCCCCCCCCCCCCCCCCCCCCCCCCCCCCCCCCCCCCCCCCCCCCCCCCCCCCCCCCCGCACCTTTCCCATCCCTGCCCAGATAGACGTCCTGGGAACTGGGAGTAGATTACCTTAGTCAGTTACACTCTTTAAAAACTGCCTGACTTTCAGATGTTAGGGGTTTTGACAAAAATAGGAGGAAAAAGGACAAATCACAAATAAATAATTGGTTGTTAATAGTATAATATTACTTTTCCCCAACTTTTTCACTCTCTTTGATATCTTTGAGGTATAACCCTATTAATGGTAGCACCAGGTTAAAGTATATATGGAGTTTTGTAATTTGGGGAGGCACGGTTCAAAATTGCTTTACAGGACGGCATTTCACAGCTCCCATAATGCATGTGTTCCTATTTCCCCACAGCCTCTACAATATATGTCACCTTACTTTTTTGTCTTTTTACCAATTTGGTGGGTGTAAGGTAGATATACTATTTGTTCTTCAAAGCCTTCTTTATATCCCACCATCTCCACAGAGCCCTTTTGATGAGAGTCTCTCCACTCAAACATCTCAGAGTTAGAAGAATCCTCAGAAGTTCTGTAGCCCAGCCTCTAAGGCATGAATCCCATCTTTACCATCTCTCATAAATCATCATCCTGACTAACTTTGATAGACCTGGCTCTTCTCAACAATGCAAGGTTCTAAGACAGCCCCAAAAGACTCATGATGGAAAAGGCTATCTGCATCCAGAGAAAGAATTATGCAATCTGAATGCACACTGAAGCAAACTATTTGCTCTCCCTTTTTAATTTTATTTTCGGTTTTGTTACATCTTTCTCATGTTTCATTTCATTGGATATAATTCTTCTTTACAATTTGATTATTGGAAAAGAAGTTTAATGTGAAGTTATATGTAGAGTCTATATCAGATTACATGCCATCTTGGGGGAAAGGGGGGAGGAGAAGAAAGGGGAGAAAATTTGGAACTCAACAACTTGTGGAATTGAGTGTTGTAAACTTTTAAAAAAAATTTAAAAAATAAGTAGTCATCCTAGCTTTTACTCCTCCAGTGACATTTGCATCTTCAGCTTGGGGACAACTTTAAGTAATAGGAAGTTCTTCCTTATACTGAGTCAACATCAGTTTTTCCATAACCTTCCCTTACTGATCCTCAATATGCCCTCTGAGGCCAAGCAGAATAAATAAAATCCTTCTTACCCATGAAAAGTTGCAGATATCTTAAGATATGGGTCATGCTGAAGATGGCGGCTGGAAAGCAGGGACTCGTGTGAACTCCCTGCCAGGTCCCTCCAAAAACCTATAAAAAATGGCTCTGAACAAATTCTAGAACTGCAGAACCCACAAAATAGCAGAAGGAAGCAGGGATCCAGCCCAGGACAGCCTGGATGGTCACTGGATGAGGTCTATTGTGCACAGGGAAGAGGGGAGCGGAGGAGAGCAGAGCCCAGCGCCAGCAGCGGCAGGACCAACCAGACCAGGAGCCGGGCAGAACAAGCCCTAGCACCCTGAATCAGTGAGCTGTGGCAGTTACCAGACTTCTCAACCCACAAACACCAAAGACAACAGAGAAAGTTACTGGGAAAAGCTGGGGGACAGAGTGAAAAGAGTTTACAGTTTGGCCACAGCCCCAGGGGCAGCAGGGGGAGGTGCAGCTACAGAACTACAGCTGCAGTTACTTCTGGCCTCAGGCCCACCAGGTGGGAGGAATTAAGTGACAGATCAGAGCTGGAGTGCAGAGCCTGCTTAAGATTTTCCTCAGGTCCAGGTTGGTGGTTCTTGAGGAAGGAGGAGTGCTGGTGTGGCAGAGGTGGCTGTATAGAAATTGTTCTGAAATCAACAGCGCATCCCCTCAAACTTAGAAGAAAGTACTCTTTATACCACAAGCAGTCATACCCTGCTGAACAACTCAAGGGTCAAGTAAGTTTGCTGGGAATATGGCCAGGCAGCGAAAACGCACTCAGATTCAGTCTCAGACCTTGGAATCTTTCTTTGGTGACAAAGAAGACAAAACATACAGCCAGAAGAAGTCAAAGTCAAAGAGCCTACAACAAAAGCCTCCAAGAAAAACATGAACTGGTTTCAGGCCATGGAAGAGCTCAAAAAGGATTTGGAAAAGCAAGTTAGAGAAGTAGAGGAAAAATTGGGAAGAGAAATGAGAAGGATGAGAGAAAACCATGAAAAAAAATTGAAGAAAACAACACCTTAAAAAATAGACTAACTCAAATGGCAAAAGAGCTCCAAAAAGCCAGTGAGGAGAAGAATGCCTTGAAAGGCAGAATTAGCCAAATGGAAAAGGAAGTCCAAAAGACCACT
>CM053625.1:64300764-64317864 GCA_028646595.1 Phalanger gymnotis | reverse complement strand
TGAGGAGTGCCGAGGAAGGACTTGAGGCCAGTGGGTAATCTTCTTACCAGAGAAGGGAAGCATGAATATGATTTGGTTTAATATCATCATGTTTTTCTGTCACCTCCTGGTTACTCTTGTGAGGCAGACTTATTGGGCCTGGAAGCTTTTGATCAAAATATCAAAATGGGGAGGCTGGTTAGTGGGTCTGTTACTTTGCAGCCTGAATAAATGCTTTAATTCTTCTGCCTTCTCCTTAGAGAATTCCTTATATCCTGCAGTTCTGAACCATTCAGATATATATATGATTCTCTTTGAAATCATAAATTCTGCCTTCATAATACATCATCAAGTGAAGTAGTGCAGAAGGAGAAGAAAAGAGAGAAAGGACAAAGCCCTCGGGAACATCTTCATTTAGAAGGCATGATCAGGAAAAGGATTAGGCAAAGAAGACAGAGAAGAATGGTCAGATAGGTAGGAGGAGAACTAAGAGAGAGTGGTGTCATGACAGCCTAGAGAGAAGAGAGTATCAAGGAGGAAAGAGTGGTCACTAGAGTCAAAGCTACAAAGGAGCACGAAGATTGAGAAAAGGCCATTGGATCTGACAACTAAGAGATCATTAGTAACTTTGGAGAGAGAAATTTTAGCAGAATGATAAGGTTAGAAGCCAGATTATAAGGGTTTAAGAAGAGAGTAAGAGGTAGGATGATAGTGGTGATGGAAGGATCAAGTGAGGGTTTGTTTTTCAAGATAGGGAAATGGGCATGTTTGTAGGCAGTAGGAAATGAGCTATTAGATAGAGAAAGATTGAAAATAAGTGAAAGAGTTGGGATGACAAAGGGGAAAATCTGTTAGAGAAGATAGAATGGAATGGGATCACTTGAACAAGTAGAGGGGTTAGCCTTAATAAAGAGTAAAGCCACTTCATCATGTGAAACAAGGGTGAAGGAAGAGAGTATGGCAGAAGGTACCAGAGTGATAGGAAATAAGGAAGATGTAAGAAGAGGGAGTTTACATGAATGGCCTCAATTTTTTTTCATAAAGTATGAGGCAAAGTTTTCAGTGGAAAGAGTAGAGAGAGGGGGAGCAATGAGAGGTTTGAGGAGGCATGAAAAGGTTTAGAATAGCTGCTGTGGAGAGTGGGATAATGAGTTGATAAGGGAGATATAGTAAGATTGCCTAGCAGTAGTGAGAGCCCCATTGAAGTTGTGTAACAGATTTGTACTGGAACCATTTAGAATAAATGTTTGATTTTCTCTACCTCTGCACATGTGAAGGAACAAAGGCAATAAACGGTGAGAGTGTTTTAAGACTGAGGCTTGCCAAGGAATAATCAGTGTTATAAGGGAGCTAGAGATTCAAGAGAGGAGAATAGTGTAAAGTTGAATAGGTTCAACGAGGAGTCAAGATGGGGAGAAGAGGAGAAAGTGGCTAGTGCAGGGAGAGTGCTGGGAGAAAATGGAAGGGGTCAAAGGCTTGGAGGTCATGGCGCCAATTAAGAGTAGGGTTTTGTAAGGGAAGGAAGAGGAAGAGGTGAAAAGCTAATAGATCATGTTTGGATAAAAGGATTTTAGAATTTTTGAACACAGAGGCAGGACATTTGCGGGTAATGACAACATCAAGGGTATGACCATATTCATGTGCAACTGAGGTTGGGTGAAAAAGTGATTTGTGGGAGGCAAGTAAGTTAAGGAACTGTGTGGTTAGGGTATTTGAGTGAGAATCCACATGCATATATGTATATGTCTATATGTGTGCATACAAACACACACACATATATATACACATACACGCACATATGTGTGTATATACAACTCTAATCTATTGCTGTCTTAATCTCCATAGCAGTTCTCTTACCTGTCCCCTCCTCTCCAAGTACACAGCCACCATCTCTTGACGAGTGCTGTAATAATAGTACAGTCTAATTTGTCACCTGCTTCTAGTCTCTCCCCTCTCTAATTCTTTCTCCAAAA
Organism: Phalanger gymnotis; assembly: GCA_028646595.1. Taxonomy (NCBI): domain Eukaryota; kingdom Metazoa; phylum Chordata; class Mammalia; order Diprotodontia; family Phalangeridae; genus Phalanger; species Phalanger gymnotis. The sequence continues at coordinate 64,315,912 of CM053625.1, read as the reverse complement.
GTTTCCAAGTGAATTTTTCTACAGCACAGGTCTACTAATTCTTCTGCTCAAAAAACTTCAGCGGCTCCCTATTGACCCAGGATAAATACAAACTCCCCACCTTGATATTTAAAGATTATCATATTCTAGCTCTGACATACTTCCCCAGACTTTTTCATATTCATCATTCATGTATGTGTATACAGTCTATATTCTAGCCTATTTATTGTTTCATAAACTTAGCATTCCACTGCCTCTCTCTCTGCTCTTTCACAAACTTTTCCCCATCTCTAGAATACATTTCCTCCTGACCTGAGCCCCTTAGATCCTTACCTCCCTTCAGATCACATTTTTCAGTGCCACTTTCAATGTGAAGCCTTTCCTGGTTCCACTAGTTATAAGTGTTCACCACATCTTCCTCAAATATCACATACATGGAGTGAAAACCATTTCATGTGAAATGGTAGAGGTAGTCATGTGTCCTGACCTTTTACAGTAAGCCACATGCAGTCTGGCACCTCACTAAAGAACTTTTATAATCAGCATTGCCTGAATGGTGTCTGCCTGCTGTCTTCACATTAGATGGGGCTGTTTTGAAGGTGACTGGCAGCTGAGCGAAGAAGAGCCACACATTTAGTAGGCTTGCACAAGAGAGTTCTTCAGATATTTAAGGACAAGCTGCCTTGTCCTGGCCATGTCTTATCTTTTCCAGGATAAACATCCCCATTTCCTTTAACTTTGTCACGTGGAATAGCTTCCAAACCCCTCGCCATCCTCAGCATCTAAATGTTCCAGTCCATCAGTGCCATCCCCCAAACATGTAGTCTAGACTTGCACACAGTACTCACGATGTGGAGTATACAATGGAACTAGTCCATTCCTCTCTTTTCCACCTCTCTTTTTTCTGCTTTCTTTGGAGAGTGCTACTTGGGGCTCATCAGGAAGCTTCTCCCGTGGACTTCCCAATGAGTAAAAGAGAAAAATCACTTCTCCCAAATTATTCAAGGACAAGCTAGAAGATACATATTTAGTGGTGTACATTTTTTCTACCCCAGTTAAATGTAAAGACCTTGAAAAGAGGAATTGTGTTTTCGTAGTTTTTTTCCCTAACTTTGTATCTCCAGAATGTAGGACAGCAATCTACATGTCATGGGTATATAATAAATCTTTGATGAGTTGAGGAAGTCATTAACTTTGTATTTCCAAATCCATTAAATGAGATTAAAAGCCATAATCTGATTTCCTGGACACCATCTTAATACTGTTTCCACTTGAGGACCTATGATGCACAATTATGGATAAACACTGAAAAAAAGGGATCAATAATTTTTATTTTCAGTCTCACCCAATTCAACCTCAGAAAAATAGATCCAAGTGGAGGCTGGATACAGCTCTTGTCTAGGAGTCAGAAGATGCAAATATGAGTCTCATCTCTGCCACCAACTCACTCTGTGTGATCTTAGATAAGTCATCGCCATCCCTATTAGGAAAATGGTGACTTGGTCAGCATGTTATAGTGACAAGAGTGTTCTGGGTTTGAAACCATGGTGCTTGTGAACCAACACTTACCTAAACGACTTCTGTCTGGACTTCATTTTCCTCAGCTATAAAGATGGGGATAATTATATTCGCATTCCTTGCCTTGTAGGGTTGTCATGAGGGAAGTGTTTTTAAAACGATAAAGTTCTATAGAAATGGGAATTATTCTTCCCTCTCCAAAGTGAATAAAATATTGTTTTGTGTGTAGTAAGTCCTCAGTAAATGTTTTTCACTGAGGAGTTGTTAGGAATCAAGCCCACTACAGAAATCATCAAATGACTTCTTGTTTTTTCATTAAAACAACCAGCAGATGGTGCCATTTTGTTATGTATTGTTGGCCAAAGATGAGACAGAGCCATGAATGTGCAATGTCTTTTTTTTACAGCTGGACTGTGGGAGGTTTGATACATTCCACCTAACCCTAGCGAGCTACTGCAATCTGATCTCTCTCCCAGTGTGTGGCACTGATGGCACCACCTACCAAAACCCATGTGAGCTGTGTATTAAGATCAGGTGAGAGGGTAAGCTCTAGAAGGGGATTAAACACTGAAGAAAAAAAAATGTGCTTCCCTACATAGAAAACTAAACTTAGCACTTCAGAATCTTTCAAGGCCAGCTTCCAACCTGAGACAGGAATTTCCTCAATAGGCTCTTTGATGGGTGTTCACATTCACTTTCTGAGGGAAGACAATATGGTGTCAGCAAACTCAGGACCAAATTCTAGCCTTAAACTATTTCCCACCTGTGTGACCTTAGACAGTTCACTTGCCTTCTTCATCTGTAAAATGAGAAACCTGGACTAGAAGGTCCCTTCCAGCCCTAAATATATGGCCCTGCGAGTCGTCACTGGTTTCCCGGGTGGTTTGATTAGTGGGTCTCTAAGGTCCCTTCTATTTCTAAGTCCTGACAACCCCCTCTGATGATATTCAATGAGAGAAAACATGGATCCATGGAAAGAACATCATATTTGAAGTCAGAGGACCTCTTTTTGAATCTCAACTCTTCCACTTACTCCTTGTGAAGTTTTAGGCAAGCCAGTGACTCTCTCTGGGCTTCTCTATAAATGAGGGGAACGGATGTGAGAACCTCTGAGGGCTCTTTCAGTTCTAAGTCTGTGAACTTAGGAAGTCATTATCTGCAGAAACAGCCCACTACGGCTTATTAGCTCTGATGAACAAAAGAGGTTTCCTTGTCCTTGTGCAAAATCTGCCTCTCAGTATCTTACTCCCCCTGCATCTTCTTCAGCTCTTTATTTTGCCCTCCAGGGCCAAACAGAGCAAGTCTCATTAGTCTTGTACAAGAGAGTTCTTCAAACATTTAAAGACAGCTACCACATCCTGACCAAGTCCTCTTTTATCCAGAATAAACATGCCTATTTCCTTTAACTTAGTCACATGGAATAGCTTCCAGTCTCCTCACCATCCTGGCTACCCTCCTCTAAAAGCTCCAATATGTCAGCGCCCTCCCCCAAAATGTGATATCTAGGATTATACACAGTACTCAAGATATGGGGTATACATGGAACTAGTCCATCCCTCATCCTAGACTCTAGAATTATATTTATGCACTTAAATCACATTAGCTTTCAGGATGGCAATTTTCTCCAAAAATACCTGAGAAGCTTTTCTTCTTTATGGAGTCTGGGACAAAGTAGCCCTTCAATGTGGATAGAAAAGTTTGAGTCTAGGAGTGGAAATTAAGACAGGAACAGGCAAAATAGATAGCTTATATAGCACACATGTGCTATATACATATACACATATATATACATATACACACATTAACATAACTTCCTGTAATTGACATTTTTTAGTACCAGAATATTCTGTTCTTTACGGTATGTGGCTATTTGGGCCTCAGTTTCCTGATCTGTAAAATGAAGGAAATACTACTTCACTTACCCATTTCGTGAGGCTACTACAAGGTTAGTTCTTTATAAACCTTACTCCACTATAGATAGAATGCAAGATAATACTATTTTTCTTGTGGCTTCCATTTGTATGTGTTAATAATAGCTGACATTCACGTAGCTTTTAAAAGTTTGCAAAGTGCTTTCAGGATTTCGTTGTTAAGTGAAAAAGGAGAAAAAAGCATTTGTTAAGCTCCTGTTATATGCCAAGCACTTTTCTAGACACCGGGTATACAAATATGCAAATGAAATAGTTCATGATGTTAAGGAGTTTACATTGTTGCAGGGAGAAACAGTGCATATTGGGGTGTGGTGGCCAGCAAAGAGCGTTTGAATCTCCAGAATCACAGGAATGAGGAATATAGCCTTAGAAAGTCAGTAGTCAGGTCTTTTTCAGAAGCAATAGTAGTATGGATATGATCAGATATCTAGATATTAAATAGACATGACACATACTCTGATCTTCAAGCACTACTGCAATATTACATAAGAATTATCCTTCTAGATCTGAAAGAGACCTGTGAGACCACCTAGTCCAGCCTTTAACTTCATAAAAAAGTGAGGTTAAATTATCTGTCTAAAGTCACAAAGGTAGTCAGGATTCAAGTCAGGATTTGAACCCAGTTCTTCTGCTTCCAGAGCCACTGTACCATGTGATCAATTCATAAGACAAATTGCCATTTTTGCCAGAACAAAAGGCAGAAAAGGTAAGGTCAGGGAGTAAGGCAAGAGGGCAGATGATGAGATGGCCAGAATCAATAGTATGCAGCATGGTCTGGAGCTGGCTAGATATAATGGATTAGATGAGTTTGCACTCAGTCAGCCACCAATCAGAACAGGTCAGCCCCATGCCAAAGATCTTATGACTGTGAAATACTGCTATGGTTTTCTCTTCATTTTACAGAAGAGTTGGGTGAAGAGAATTACTCAGGGTCACATAGCTATTCAGTGTTGGGAGAAACAAATGAACCTGGGTGTTCTTAACTCCAAGTCTAGCCCTCTTTCCACAAGGACACGTTGTACATTGTAGATAGCACTCAGAGCTTCTAGTGAGAGACTGCAGCGCAAGAGGGGCACTATTTTCAGAGCTTGCTCTCGGTTATGGCAATGCTTTCTCTTGATTCTGCCTGGGAGCTGATTGGTTCACTGGCTAAATTGTATTTCTTTCTTGAAAGTTTAGAGAATATACTTGGGCTCCCAGTCCCAGAGCAAGGCAGCTAAATCTGTTCCTCGAGGTCCTAGGGGGTACCCTGAGGATTTGGGAGTGTCTCTTCTCTACTGCCATTGGGTTAAGCCTGTTCTAGCTGTGTTCTACGCATTGTTAAAGGGCCCCTGACTAGACTCCCATTTCCATTTAACCACTTAATAGACACTGGCTTTTACAAAAGGATAATTACTTCAAACATATAGCAAGAATGAATGTACAAAAATCCCTCTCTTCCCACCCCTAGCACTTTGAGATGACACAATGCTTTATGACTTCTCTTCATAACTGGAAGATTCATAGGCTCAAGCAATTGCAGGATTAGAGCTGGAGAGGAATTTAGACATCATTGAGTACAATTCCCTTATTTCACAGACGAGGAAACTAAGGCACAGAGTTGTTAAATTGTCCAAGGGTCATACTATCCTCAATGCAAACTCAATCTCTAAGGAGAGTAGGCTGAACTTAGTTCCGTTCTTAAACAGCTCTGGTCTCAACAACTTCATGTCCAGATATGGCATAACTGCCTGATGAGGCAAAGAGGAAGTGGCTAAGGCTGACGGGCCTTTTGGAATGCCTCTCCAACCAATCAAAGAGCCTCCATTCCAACAGTCGGCCAATAAACATTTATTAAGTGCCTGCTATGTGCCAGGCACTGGGCTAAGCCATGGGGATACAAAAAGAGACAAAAGACAGTCTCTGCCCTCAAGGAGCTTACAGTCTATTGGGAGGGACAACATGCAAACAAACATAGAAAGCAAAATATATACAGGATAAATAGAAAATAATTAATAGGCGGAAGGTACTTGAGTTGAGAGGTTGGCAAAGGCTCCCTGTAGAAGATGAGATTTTAATTAGGACTTGAAGGAAGCCAGGGAATGTAGTAGGTTGGGAGGATGAGGGAGAAAATTCCAAGGCATGGGGGACAGCCAGAGAAAACATCCAAAGCTGAGAGGTGGAGGGTCTTGTTTGACTTTGAACACTGAACAGAGGATTTTGTATTTGGTGCTGGAGGCAATTGAAAGCTACTAGAGCTTATTGAGTAGGTGGGTGACATAGTCAGACCCGCACTTTAGAAAAATCACCTTAGTGGCTGAATGGAGGATGGATCTGAGTCGGGAGAGCCTTAAAATAGGCAGACCCACCAGCAGGCTACCGGGGGTGGGGGGGCAGGTGTGAGGCAAAGAGAGCCTGTACCAGAGTGGTGAGAGTGTCAGAGAAGAGAAAGGGACATATCTGAGAGATGTTGCAAAGGTAACTAAGAACCGGGTTGCTATGGGCTTTAAATGACAGGTAGAGCATTTTATACTTGATCCTGGAGGTAATATAGAGTCACTATAGTTTATTGAGTCAGAGGTAATATAATTTGGTCAAACATTGGGAAAATCACTTCGGCAGCTGAGAGGAAGATGGATTGGAGTAGGGAGAGATTTGAGGCAGGGAGATCAACCAGAAGGATAATTGACCTAATACTGTAGATGATGTTTCCATAAACACACGAATTCACAATTACTGAAATTTCCCTTTCCCCTATCTTTCCTTTCCAGGGAAACTAAAGGAAAACTTGGTCTTCGCCATAAGGGAAAGTGCCAATCCTTACTTGTGAAGTTAAAGAGAACAGGTCATTAATGTTTCCTTTACCTTATTAGGACACAGAAAAGAAACAGTTGGAAATCTCTCCCTCTTTTAATCAGCACAATAAAAATTTTAGCTCCTCTTTTTGTAGTTCCTTAAGATTTACATAGCACTTTCTTCACAGATGAGAAAACTGAGATTACAAGAGATGTAAAATTTGCCCATAGCCATCCAGGAGAAACTACAGTCAAGGTCTCCTGATTCAGTGTAACTGGAAAAAGTATTAGATTTGGAGTCACCTGGCCTCAAACAAGTTCTACTGCTTACCACCTGTGTGACTTTGAGCAATTCATTTCCCTTTTTAAGCCAAAGTTTCTTTATCTCACTAAAATGAGGGAGTCTGACTAGACAATCTCTAAAAGTCCTTCCAGCTGCAAATTCCATGGTCTTAGAATACCAAGTCCAACACTTCCTGGTATACAATGTTGCTTTTCACTATTGCTGTCATCACCTTCATCCTTGAGTGAGCATTCACCAAGTACCTACATGAGTAAAATCCCTTGCTCAGTTAAGCTGAAGGGTAAGGGTATGGAGAAGCTCCCGAAGAGCTCCTATTTTCATTTCATACTATTTCCTGAGAGCAGCTATGTGAATGGCATGTTCTCTGCTCCACACTAGATTTTTCAGTATAGATACCTGGGCAATACTTTGCCTCTTGATTTTTTATTGGAAAGTGGAACTTGGGCTTCATTAAGCCATAGAGCCCATAGTCTCTCTGTTTTGTTCAATAACGTATTCGACCAGCATTTACTGAGTGCCTACCATGTGCAAAGTATCACACTAGTCACAAGGGAGAATATGAAGTGTAGCTAAGACCTGGTCCTGGTCCTTGCAGAGCTTACTGTCTGATTTTTTTAATTATTTAAAGTTAACAATAATAATATAAGTTACTCTAGCTAACATGTGCACCAGCCAACAACTAAGGGCAATTAGAGGTATTAGTCATAGCTCTCAGGGCTTCTCTCAAATTATGTGTGACTTGCCTCTTTGGCTATGGCCCTTATGGGTGGTAGCCCAGATTCTTGGCCCTTGATGCTGCCACCTACTCAAAGCCCTTCCCTCTTCCCCCGCTGTAGTAAATAAAGACTTTCTCCCTTGAAAGTATTCTGTGAATTCCCTTGGAATTCACATGGCAGATAAGGAGTGAAGAGAGGAATCTCTGATCAAGAGTCCCCCAATCTACTTGATAATCTACTTGATAGCATGGACTTTTGTCAGAAAGGGGAATATTCCATGGAGCCAGACTAATACTCTGGGTCAGCATTAAAGTACACGCACTTTGAGATGACACAATGCCTTATGACTTCTCTTTATAGCTGAAGGATTCATAGGCTCGAGCAATTGTAAGATTAGAGCTGGAGAGGAATTTAGACATCATCAAGTACAATTACCTTATTTCACAGATGAGGAAACTAAGGCATAGAGTTGTTAAATTGTCCAAGGTCACAGGCATAGTAACAAAGTCTAAATTTGAACATGGGTCCTCTGACTCCCAATGTAGCACTTTCTACACTATACTTTGCTAACGCCTTTGGGTTGAAGATTTTGATAGGTAGGCTAAGAGGAACAGAAAGAGAAATACCTCAGTCCAATGTTATTTGTTTCTCCTGTTTTTCTGTTTGCCTTCCTGAGCACAAGATAGTGAACAGCAATCCTGAAAAACAAAATGTTCCTGTCTTGGCTCCTACTTCATGAGTTCAAGAGTTCCAGAGACAGGTGCTACCTGTGACCAGCTAGAGGGAGGCACTTGGGATTTTGATGTCAAGCAACGTCATTCCTGCCTGAGAGGTTGTTCCATCCCCATCCATCCACTTCTGATCTGTACTGTACTCATGACATACAAGATTGCTCTGGATGCAGCCTTTTCTTGTGTTCGGAGTCTTTGCGTTGTGGCTCCTTTTGTGGGCCTCTCCTATGACTTTGTTTACCGCCATGTCATGCTTTTTCAGCCTCGCTCATAGATGGTCCATTGGATTGGATCACTATTTGAAAGACTCTTTTGCTATAGCTCTAAATTCTCTATCACCATTACACCTCAGGCCTCATGTTACTTCCTGTGGTGGTGCTCTTACTTGTCGCTGTTCTGAACAATGATCCCCAGGAGTTGGTAATAGACCGCTATTATCTAGCTCTGCTCCCCAGTAGCTCAAGCAGTTGCAGGATATACTAAAGCTTCAGCTGACAAAGTCAGAGCTCTTCCAGAATTCCAGGGCAAGGAAACATCAAAACAAGGGTTCTTAACCCTTTTTGTATCAGAGACACCCTTGGCAGAGCTAACTCTAAAACCTGACATGTCAATTGTTTTTCCCAGTATAAAGAAAGGCCTTGTCTCTTCTCAGGTCTCTGGCTAAAGGGAGGGTTGAGAGGAAGAGGTCACACCACTAAAGCTTTGTGAACAACCCAAGATATCACAGATAGGCTGAAAGGGACCTATGAGATCATCTCATGTGAGCCCAACTTCTTACAGATGAAGAAACTTGTTCGAATGTAGTCCAGTCTGTTTGAATACTTCTAATCTGCTTACTCATTATCTCTCAAGGCAATGAATTCTATTTTTGTGCAACACTAATTATTTGGAACTTCTTTCTTATGTTGAGCCAGAATTTATTGTCCTATAACTTATGACTCAACCACAGGAATCAGAGCTAGAAAGGCCTTTAGAAATCATCTAAGCAAACTCTGTCACTTTACATATGAGGAAACTGAAACTCAGAAATGTAACACTAGATCACCCTGGCTTTCGCTGCCTAAAGAACAAGTAAGTTAGATTTCATTACTCCCCCAGGGTCCTCTAATACCCTTAAGGTGATTTGGGGATGGTTAGGCTCTCTGTAAAAGGCTCTAGCTTCTCACTGATAATATTCCCTCAATTGTAGGGGGTAGTCCCCTATACCCCAGTTCCAGTTAGCCATTAACAATAAATTTGGCTTTTACATGGAAATATTTACATCTAAAGGAATAATCACAAATATACAACTTACTCACCCAAAATGTGATAGACATATTCTTCCTCCTCTTCCCCTACTTTCTACCACCTTATTCTCTGAGGAGAAGGGAAATGGATTCATAGCTTAGTTCAGTTAATATGGCATACAACCCCAGTTCCAACTCTACAAAAATCCCTCAGGCTCAAGTTTCAGGTACCCTGACTTCACATGGCTTCCATTTTTGGCTAGCTGTTCTATCCTGCCTGCAGTCTTGGCTCTAAGCTTATCAATTGGGATCCTGTGGACATCACTTCTGTCACCTAAAACTGAAAAAAATTAACACCACAGAACAGAATAAAGACTCCCAGACCCATATCTCAGAGTGGAAGAAGGTAAAAGAGAAAGCAGGGGAAGAAGAATCTTTCTTTTATAAGTTTAGTTCAAGACATCCATTCAAACTGTGGGTAAACTGTGATCTTTGCCCTCTGAATGCAGCAGATAACAGCAGGAAAAAAGAGCAAGAGAAAAAGAGAGAGAGATCATTGATTCCTTTGATGTTATTGACCTTTTGTTCTTCCAGATCAATTTTGTTATTATTCGTCTATCTCTATAAAATAATTTTTGGTAGTCTCATTGGTATGGCACTGAATAGGTAAACTAATTTAAGTAGAATTTTCATTTTTATTGCATTGGCTCAGCCCTCTCATGAGAAATTAATATTTCCCCAATTGTTTGTATCTGTTCTTATTTGTGTGGAAACATTTTTGTAGTTGTGTTATATACTTCTTAGGTTCGTTTGGCAGGTTAGACTCCCAAGTATTTTATATTGTCTGCGATTATTTTAAATGGAATTTCTCTTTCTATCTCTTCCTGGTAGACTTCATGGACAATATGTAGAAATCCTGAAGAATTGTGTGAGTTTATCTTATATCTTACAGCTTTGCTGAAGTTGTAACTTGTTTCAACTGTTTTTAGTTGATTCTTCAGGATTCTCTAAGTGTACCATCATATCATCTGAAAAGAGTAATAGTTTGTTTCCTTGTTACTTATACTAATTCTTTGAATTTCTTTTTCTTATCTTATTGCTACAGCTAGTATTTCTAATACAATATTGAATAGTGGTGATAATGGGATTCACCTCTGATCTTGTTGGAAAAGCTTCTAGCTTATCACCATTACAGACAATGCTTACTGATGGTTTTAGATAGATATTGCTTGTCATTTTAAGGATGGCTCCATTTATTCCTATTGTTTCTAGTATTTTTAATGAGAATGAGTGTTGTACTTCAAAAGCTTTTCTATATCTATTAAGATAATCATATGATTTTTGTCATTTCTATATATTGAGATGATCATTTATTTTATGCTGATAGTTTTCCTAATGCTGAACCAGCCCTACATTCCTAGCATAAATCCTACTTGGTCATAATCTGTCTGATATGCTGTAATGTCCTTACTAGTACTTTAATTGCATCAGTATTCAGCAGAGAAATTTATCATAGCTTCTCTGTTTTACTTTTCCTGATTTAGTATCAGCACAATATTTGTGTCATAAAAAAAATTTGGTAGGACTCCTTCTTGGACTATTTTTTTCAAATAGTTTATATAGTATTGGAATTAATTGTTTTTTAAATTTTGGCAGGAAGGTAGAGCCAAGATAGCAGAGTGAAAAAGCACTCAGCTGAGTTTTCCCAAATTTCCCTCCAAACACCTCTAAAATAATGCCTCAAATTATTTCACATAAAAGAGATTCAAAAGGAAGAGCTTTTACAATTGAGTAGAAGAGGGGAGGGATGGTGGGCAATACTTGGACTTTAGGATCACCAGAATTTTTTCAAAGAGGGAATAATATACACACTCAATTGGACATAAAAGTCTATCTTATCCTACAGGGAAGTAGGAAAGGAAGGGCATTACAGAAGGGGAGTGGGGCTGATAGAAAAGAGGGCAGATTCAGTAGTGGTCAGAAGTAAATGTTTGGTAGAATTTACTTGTGAATCCATCTGGTGTGGTACTGGGGATTTTTTTTAGGGAGTTCATTGATAGCTTGTTCAATATCTTTTTCTAAGATAGGATTATTTAAGTATACTATTTTCTCTTCTATTATCTGGGCAATTTATATTTTTGTAAATATCTATTTCATTTAAATTATTAGATTTATTGGTATATGATTGGGAAATAATGCTCCTAGTAATTGGTTTAATCTCATCTTCATTGGTGGTCAATTCACTCTTCACTTTTGATACTGGTAATTTGTTTTTGTTTCTTTCTTTTTTCAATCAAATCAACCAATAGTTTATGTATTTTATTGTTGGGTTGGTTTTTTTTTAATAAAACTAGCTCCTAGTTTCATTTATTGATTCAGTGGTTTTCTTACTTTCAATTTTATTAATCTCTCCTTTGATTTTTAGGATTTCCAATTTGGTTTTTAATTGGAAATTTTCAATTTGTTCTTTTTCTAGTTTTTTTAATTGCATGACTTATTCACTGATCTGCTCTTTCTCTTTTTTACTGATTTAAGTATTTAGAGATATAAATTTTCCTCTGATTATTGCTTTTGCTAAATCTCATAAATTCTGGTATGTTCTCATATTGCTGCCATTCTATTTAACAAAATTGTTTGTTGTTTCCATGATTTGTTCTTTGACCTACTCATTATTTAGGATTAGGTTATTTAGTTTCCAACTAATTTTTAATCTATGTTTCCGTGGATTTTTATTGATTGTGATTTCTATTGCATTATGGTCTGAAAAGATATGTTAAATATTTCTGCTTTTCTGCATTTGGTTGTGAGGTTTTTATGCCCCAATTCATGGTCATGTTTTGTGAAGGTATCATGTGCAGCTGAGGAAAAAGTATACTCCTTTCTACTCCATTCAATTTTCTCTAGAGGTCTATCATATCTAACTTTTCTAAAATTCTATTCAATTCCTTAACTTCTTTTATTTTATATTATTACTATATATATACATATATGTATAAAATGGTTAGATTATGGCTATTTTATGGCTAGATTTATCCACTTCTGAGAGGGGAAGGTTGAGGTCCCCCACTAGTATAGTTTTACTGTCTATTTCCTCCTACAATTAATTTAACTTTTCCTTTAAGAATCTGGATGCTATGCTATTTGGTTTATGTGTGCTTAATATTGATATTACTTCATTGCTTATGGTACCTTTTAGCAAAATGAAGTTTCTCTGCTTATCTCCTTTAATTAGGTCTATTTTTACTTTTGTTTTGTTTGAGATCATTATTGCTACCCCTGCTTTTTTTAAATGTCAGCTAAAGCATAATAAATTCTGTTCCAGCCCTTATATTTACTCTGTGTGTGTCTTTCTTCAAGTATGTTTCTTGTAAACAACATATTCTGAGATTCTGCTTTTTAATACATTCTACTATCTACTTCCCTTTTATGCACAAGTTCATCCCACTCATTCTCCCAGTTAGGATTAGTAACTGTGTATCTCCCTCCATCTTATTTCTTCCAGGTTTATCTTTCCTCTCTCTTTTTACCCTGTTTCTTCTCAAAAGTCTCTTTTGCTTCTGACCACTACCAACTTTAATCCATCCTCCCTTCTATCAGACCCTCCATCCTCTTACCCCCTTCTCCTCTTAGGTCCATGTAGAGTAAGATAGATTTCTGTACCTCAATGAGTGTGTATTATTCCCTCTTTAAGCCAATTCCAATGAGAGTAAGGTTCAAGCTTTGCCCCCCATCATTACTCCCATCTTCTCTTCCATTGACTCACAGTGCTTTCAACTCTGCTATGTAAGTGAGCAGATTGTTTCCTCCTTAGTAGAATTTGGGACTTTCCACAGAACAGGCCTCAAGGCCTTGCTCAAAATACTACTTAAGACTAGCCCATTTCACAACTCAAGGAAATGAGTTTCTTTTATCTTTTCAGAATTACTCATCACTCTGCCAAGAGGTAGACTTAGCCAACTGGACAGATTCTATGATTGGCAACATGGGGGGAGTTGTTAAAATTCATCCTAGCTCTTGGTTTTACAACTTTTTCTTTTGTTCCCTGGCTTGTCTTCCAGGAAACTGTCACCTGAAATAACCACCTTGGAACATGCACAAGCATGGGTAAAGAAAATGACCCAGCCAAATATTTTCTGGTCCTGCCTCAACTGAAATGGTCAGTGTGTTGGCATTAGAAGACTGGAGAAACCTCCAGAGGTGTGCTAATTCTTAATAAGGAAGTCCCATGAATTCTTTCAAACTGCTTCAGTGTTTATGTACTAGACATTGGTACCCACTCAAGATACTGAAAGAGCTAGAAAAAGCCTTCCAATATGTTACCCACTCTGAGGCCCTTTCTCTCCCCCCACCCACCTTGTCCCATATCCCCACACTCCCACCAAAGAAAACCCATCCTCAGCTTTCCTGCTTCTATACCTATGAATAATATTTATTTACACAAGCATGAGATCATAGATATGGAGCTGGAAGGGACTTTAGAAGTCAAGAGATCAAATTCCGTCATTACAGATGAGGAAAAAGAGCCCCAGAAAGATGAAGTGACTTTTCTAAAATCACACAGATTATAAGTTGCATAGCCTAGATACGAACCTATTTGTTTGTTTCAATTCCGCCAGAATTCATTTATGCCCATCACTATGATATGCATTAGAAATACTAAAATAAAACAATCCTTACTTCAAGAAGCTTACATATCACTGGGCAGGAACAACATCTACAGAAATAAACAAAGAAAATAACATCTACAACAATAAATAAAACAAAAAAAAAATAAATACAACATAAAACAAAGAAAAAGTAACTCATAGGAAAGGGCCATACTCTGTGGGTATTAAGAAGAGGGAACTTGTAGGGGGTGACTTTTCAGCTAAACTTTGAAGGGGGTAAAGAGTTGTAAGAGGCAGAGGCTGAGGGAACAGAGCATTCCAGGCCTGGAGAACATGTAGCCTCTGAATCCAAATCTAGTACTCTTTTTAACAGAACTTCCTGCCTCCCAGTGGCACTTATGGAAGCACCAGGCTTTCAGTAGTACTCAAATACAGGCCTATGGACTCCAGATCTACTGTTCTTTCCACTGGACCACGACAACCTGATGATCAATCACACTGATCAAGCCTGGCTCACAGAATGACAGAATTAGAAGGGACTTCATAAAACACCTGGTACAACTCCCTCACTTTACATATGAAGAAACTGAGGCCTGAAAAAGTAGATTAACTTGTGTAAGGTCATTCTGAAATTCAGTATCATAGCCAAGATTGGAATCCTGATTCCTGACCCCGTTTCTTTCTCAGTCCATGGTGTTATATTCTTCCTGTTCCAGGGAGCTTGATCCCTTTTAGTAAATGTGATCTTTCTATTCCTTTCTTTTCTGAATTCCTGTAGTGATTTGTATCTCTGTCAGGATTTTATCATACTCTGTCCTGCCTTATGTGTATCCATGGATTCCCACTTCCAAGTACACTGTGACTTGACCAAGGACAGGAAGACTATGTTATTCATCTCTCGGTATTCCATAACAGGGAGTCATCTCCAGTCATGGTGATCTATATCTTGCCAGAGGAAAAAATATGACTGGTGACTTTGCACAGCCTTCCCTCACTTAAATACAACCCACTTGCAAGTCATGACATCACCTTCCTGATGTCATGATTCTCTTTGAAAACAAAGGACAATGAATGATTCCATAACATCTCACACCTGATTTCTCACATAATAGGTACTTGGAAAATATGTATGAAATGAAATATTGTTATTAAATTATGGGTTTAAGAAATACTTAGTCATTCTTTATTATTTAAAAAATACATCCAACTCTATAATCACTAACAATAATGTTGATGGTGCACATATTACCAGTGATGAATTTGGTTCAAAAAGTACCAAAATAGACAGGTGGAACAAATCATATCAGAAAAGGAGCAGGGAAAATCATGAAATAAAAGTGAAAAATAGCCTATTGTCCCCCC
>CM053625.1:64273642-64300264 GCA_028646595.1 Phalanger gymnotis | reverse complement strand
CTCATGCAAGTACAGAGTATTGATTTCCATCAGTTAGGAGAAGTAGCATCGCAGAGCTTGGATAACAGTAATGAGCTTACCAAGGTAACAACCTTATGAATTAGCAACAAAGAGTCTAATTCCTGATTGACTCACTCACCATAACTTCCCCCATGAGCACCCTCCTTCTGGCAGGGTACGTAACTAGAACCTACCAGAAGAAAATAAGGAAGCACACAGGAGCTTGGGATGCAGTCAAAAGGGACCTTCCCTCTAAATGTGAGCCTAACAATAAATGAAAAGAGATGAAAATTCAATAAAGAAGAGACATTCCAAATATTCATGGAAACAAATCTGAAGGAATAGATCTGAAGAAATTGTTTCCCAAACATTCCTGAAAATAGAAATACTGGAAAGTTAAATAAGTACATCAATCAAAGACAGCAATAAAAACAAAAGAAGAAGAATCAATTCTGAGAGTTCTTTCTAAATGTACAAGGGGAGATAAGATGAAAGCCAAATTTTTTTAAAGTTGTGCTGGAGAAATAGGCCTGAAATATCATACACAAAACTTCATCATACCCTGACTACAGGAAAATCACTATTCTTGTTTTTGTTTTTAATGAAACTAAATTACAAAAAGGGAGGGAGAAAGAAAGGGAGTGGTAGAAGAAGTATACAGAAGGGAATACATGACTTACATTAATCAAGTCAAAGGGAAATAACTTCTCTTGCCTCTCAGGAAGAAGATTTCCTAAAAGAGAATGAATATAGTTAAAAAGGAGAGCTAGAAAAAGAAAGGAAGAAATTCTTTTTTCAGTGTTGAGGTAGGATATCACTGATAAATGGTCCTGTGAGAAAAGACAAATATTCCTTGAAGAAAAATGAAAATCTTATAATGGGTACCATATTTCACTGCATAATTGTCACATCCTGGTTTTTTTGTTTTGTTTTGTTTGGGGTGGGGTTAGTCTAAAAATTGGTTTATAACCTCATATGGTATAATTCTGTTCAAGGCTTAAAAGGTAAACAGAGCAGCAGTGTATTCACCAGTGATTTATGGATACGCTTTTATCTCTCCCACATTGCAAGTCACCAGAGCCTAAAATTCTCATTATACACACATTGACAGTATATTTCCAAAAGCCAACTTCCATGGTTTGTTTAGAGTGCTGCTGTACTAATGGTATTGTCACTCAACCCAATAAAGAGCCCTAGGTGCAAGGGGTGTGGGCAGGCAGATGAAACTGCCATGAGTAAGTCATGTGACATGGTAAGACTTGCATCTTCCAATGCTAGCTAAACTGTACAGTTCATTTGCAAGTGATACATTAAGATGAGAAGCATTTCTTTCTGATTATGGGTAAATATAAAAACTATTCTGCGGGCTTCAAGCTGAAAGTGATTATGTTTGCTGAACAGCATGGAAACAGAGCTGCAGAAAGAAAATGTTCAGGGAGTGAAAAGTTGGTACAAGACTGCAGAAACTAAAAGACAAGTAAGACCAGAACAATTTCTTTAAAAAGAAAAGGCTCCACATAATGGTGGCACCCCACGTTTTGCAAAAAAAAAAAGTTAGCATAAAATCTGCAATGATTACATGGTGAAATATACCAGTATGATCTGCAGAGATTTAATGCTTAAAGAAACCACTCACCCTGCCTTAGGAAAAGGCAAAGCAGAGCCCCTGGGGGCAAGTAACATCCAGAAGACTGAGACAACATGGCCATAGGGAAGAGATTTGGAGGAAATGGGGAGGGGAGGGGGAATGACCAAAGACAGGGCAAAGGTCAATGATGGACTGCATAATCAGGGACATTGGAAAATTTCTATGTAGGGACAATATTTTCTCATCATTTGGAGAAATTGTTATTTCTAAGAATGAGGTTAAACAGAAAAAGGGGGGACCATGGCTAATGTTTAAAAACCAACAACACAGAACCTGCTTAAAACAAGGAACCCAGGTACATTAAAAGGAATGTAGAGACTAAACTGAGACTAAATAAGCATAGGAACTATGGATCAAAGAATAAAAGTCTGAAATAGACAGGAAAAGAAGTTAAATAATGAAGAAAATAAGAGAAAGGAATAATTTTTCAAAAAGGCACAGAAAATGAAATTTTAATTACTAACAAAAAAAAAGTTGAAGGTTAAGAGAACAAGGGGCATTCTATTTGACTACTCAACTGGAGGGTAAAGGGGAGTAAGAATGAAATAAATAGATAAACAGAAGAAAGAAAAAAGAACTACTATGCAAAACTCCTTAGTGATGGAGTAACAAGGAGGAATTAGGGGTGGAGGGAGGAAGGAGCACAGACCTCCAGGATGAGAGGAAGACAGCTAGTAGAAAAATTGATCACCTTAAAATATATTGGGTTAAAATAACTAAAAAGAGAGTATTGTGTTAAAAATGGAAAGAGGAAAATTTAATTTGGAAATATATACATATATGATTCTATATACATATACATGTTCATGTAAAATAAATGAAAGGGATATAAACAACTCATAATTATAAATATCAATCGATTGAACAATCCAAGAAAAGAAAAAAGAATGACAAATTGAAAAAGAAAACAAAATCCTACTATCTGTTGTGTGCAAGAAATATATTAAAAAACAAAGACATTCACAGAATTAAGTTGCAATCATGCTTTGAGACAAAGGAGGAGGAGGAGGAAGAGGAAATACAACATGTGAAAAGGCGATAAACAAGGGAAATACATTATGCTGAAATGAACCATAAACATAAAACCAATATCAATATTAAACTGATATGTTGCAAATGCTTTAGTATCTAAAATCATAAAATAAACATTAGCAAAACTATAAGAAGACATAGACAATATGTCCTGATATTCTAATGTCCCTATCTCAGTTCTGGTTAAGTATAAAAGAGAACTGAGAAAGAAAATACCAAACTGAAAAAAAATTGCTAGAGAAACCAGAGGTAAAAGAAACTGTGATTCTTCTAAAAGGGACTGCTAGAGAATAGATAAAGATACATAGATATAGATATTTCTCAGTACCACATGGAACTTTTGCAAAAATTGAGTATGTATTAGGACACAGAGATATTATAAACAAATAAAAAAAGAATAGATGCATGCTTCAAAGATCATAATACAATAAAAATTAATCAGTTATCAAGTCTATAGACGAGAACAAATGTAAAAGACATTGACTCAAATGGAGACTTAATGAAATCCTAAATAAAGAATGAGTCAGAGCAAATAATAGAAACATTTAGTCATTATGAAAAAGAAAAATGATAAAAATGAAATAGCATACCAAAAGTCCTAGGATGCAGCTAAAACAATCCTATGGGGAAAAGTCATATCTCAAGAAATATATATATTGACAAAATAGAAAAAGAGACAATTAGTTAACTGAATAGGAATTTTCCAAAATTAGAAAGTCAACAAATAATCAAACCAAAAATAAGCATTAATGAGAAAATGGGAAAAAATAGAGAATTAGATAAATGAAAACAAAAAGACTAAAAAGTTATAAATAAAGCTAAGCTAGTTTTTTTAAAAGTCTAAAAAAATTAATAAACCTTTATCAATTTGGTTAAACAGAAGCGGGCAGAAAGTCAAATATGTGAAGCAACACGAAACTATAATAAAACCAGAAGAAAAAACATCAGAAATTGTGGTACACAGTTAAAATATCTGAGGAAAAAAAGGAAATATACCTTTAAAAATGTAAATAATACTGTACTAGAAGAAATTAGGAAATAGATAACCTCAAAAAGACAGAAAGACTGGGGTAATTGATGTAAAACAGTGAGAAGAATCAGAATAATATTGCATCATTAATATCAAAACAAACAATTTTGTGGATTTTGTAAACTCATGAAGAATGAAATGAGCAAAAATAGAATAACTTGTACAATGACAACACTGTTAAAAAAGAACATTTTGAAAACTGTAAAAAACTATGATCAATACAATATTTCTGCATGATTCCAGAGAAGCAATGATGAAATATGATATCCATAACTGAGAAGGGATGGATTTCAGGTGTGGCATGAGACCTATAATCTATTTTGTTACAATAGATTTGATTTTTTAATTTTATTTTCCAATGAGGTGGTGAAGGGGAAGGAAAAAAAATAATTCCTTGTTCATTTAAAAAAAAAATTGAGAGGTGATACAGATGGGAAATTTTGCATGTACTTTCAATGTCACTGTCCTATTAGTTTTTCTTGACTGTTTCACCTCCTTCAAGAGACCTCTCATGAAGTGGGAAAAATCTGTAAACATATGTAATAAAAAACTAAAACATTCAAAAGAAACAAAAGAAACAAAAAAAGAAATGATAACTACATCAAAACAAGGGAAAAGCAGGTACCTAAGTGATACGGTTGATAAGGCACATGGTTTAAAATCAGGAAGACTTGAGTTCAAATCCAGTCTCAGACATTTAGAAGCTGTGTGATCCTGAGTAAATCTCTTTAAGTCTGTTTGCCTCAGTTGTCTCAACTGTAAAATAGGGATAATAATAGTAGCTACTTCCAAAGACTGTTGAGGATCAAATGAGATAACAGATTGTTTCCTCTCTAGTAGAATCTAGAGCTTTCCACAGAGCTACAAGGTCTCCTGGCCTCTTGCTACACACCCCCTGAACCTGGCCCATTTCTTTTTATCATTTATTTAAAGAGTATTTTATTTTTCCCCAATTACATATTAAGAAAAAATTGTAGCATTCATTTTTAAAAGATTTTGAGTTTCAAATTTTTCTCCCTCCTTCCCTCCCCTTCCCTCTTCTGAAAATGATAGGCAGTTTGATACAGTTTTGTACATGTGCTATCATGTAAAATATATTTCCAGACTCATCACAATTGTAGAGGAAGAAACAGAGCAAAAAGAAATAAAACCATGACAAAGAATAAAGTAAGTGAAAAAAAAATATGCTTCCATCTGCATTTTAAGTCCATCAGTTCTTTATCCAGATACAGATAGCATTTTCCTTCATGAATCCTTTGTACTTGCCTCAGATCATTGTGTTGCTGAGAAGAGTTGAATCATTCATAGTGATCATCACATGATGTTGCTGATATTGTGTACAATGATTTCCTGGTTCTGCTCATTTCACTTTGCATCATTTTGTACAAGCATTTCCAGATTTTTGTGAAATCTGCCTGTTCATCATTTCCTATTGCACAACAGTATTCCATGACATTTGTATTCCACAGCTTGTTTAGCCATTCCCCATTGATGGACATCCTCTTAATTTCCAATATTTTCTGGCCTATTTCTTGGATGAGTCAAGAAAATTCTTTTGTTTTTTCAGAATTACTCAATACTGACCCAAAAAGCAGACCTAGCCAGCTCGGCAGCTTTTCTAATGAGTTGTGTGAGAGGAACAATTTAAAATCCTCCCATCTCTTGGTTTTGCAACTTGCTCCTTTGCTCCCAGACACATGTTTTTGTTTTTTTTCCTGAGATTCTCTCACTTGAGATGACAGTGGCTGCAGAAAGTGACCCGGATAACTATTTTCCAATTCAGCCTGACTGCATGGTCAGTAGGCATGGCTTTGACTAGTGGACAGAATTCCTAAAGTGTGGAGCAGAGAGTCCCATCAGTCCTGTTATATGGCTTAACTAATGATCCTATATGGACCCACCAAATGAGATATTGGTACCTATCAAAAAATCGAGAGAACTAGGAAAAAAATCCTAGACCTGTTCTCATAAATATTCCTGTTTCTATACCTAAGAATAATAACCACTGACATTACCATAAAGTCCTAGATATAAAATGAATATAGATCTTAGAAGTCATAAGTTCAAGACCCCTTCATTTCACAGATAAAGAGAGCCTCAGACATGCAGAGTGTCTTTTCTAAGCTCACCTAGTTCCTAAGCAGCAGAGACCAGACTTGGACTTAATTTGTTTTAATTCAATCAGCATTCACTGAGTGTCTACTATGTGCCAGCACTGTGCTAGCCAGGAAGATTACAAAGACAAAAATACCATATTCCCATGGTAAAGAAGCTTATGTTTTATTTAGATTTAAGTCTGGGGGCAGGGGGGGAGGGAGTGGGAAAGGGCAACTCGTCCTCAGATAACACAAAACAAGTAATTGGGGTGAAGAGGTAGAGAAGGACATTGATTCCTTGTGGAATCAAGAAAAGGCCCTATGCAGGAGAAAACACCTGAGTTGAACCCTGAAGGGAGCGAAGAATTCTGAGAGGGAGGTGAAAAAAATGAGCCTTCCAGGCCCGGAGGAGGGACGGCCTATGAATCCAAACCCAGCACTCCTTTCACTAAGCCCTGGTGCCTTTTCTGTAATACTTACTACAACAATTAATGAATAAAGAGAACTTTGCACAGAGCATCTCATTCAATCACCATCACAACCTTGTGAAAGCAACATTATATACTTTGGTTACGAACAGGGAAAAAAGAGGTCAGGATGGAGTAGTGCTTTAGCCACAGACAAAGAACAATGAAGAAGCACAGCCAGTACTGAAACCCAGGTCTTCTGACTCCCAATCCAGCGTCTCTTCCTCCGTAGCACAGAAGCCTAAAGGTCACGCTGACCCTGTCCCTGGACAGCTCCATTTTCACCCCTGCCTGCTGACAGTGTAGTAAGCCTGCAAGGCTCAGCTCACAGAATACTAGAACTGGAAGAGACCTCAGATATGAATCCAAAACCCTCAGTTTATTGATGAAGAAACTGAGGCATAAAGAGTTAATTAAATTGCCTCAAGTCACAACACAAATCAGTATTAGAGACAAGATTTGAAGCCTAGCCTTTTGATTGCTGGTCCTACGTCCTTCCCAGTCTACTATGGTTCACTGTTCCTTCTCTAGGGAGCTCTGTCCCAGCTAGTCAATTGTATTCTTTCTCTTTCTCTTTCTCTTTCTCTTTCCCCTGAACTCCTATATCCGTTTGTACCTGTCAAAGAACTTATCATCCTCTACCCAGTTTTAAAATTATGTATTTCCATGGATTTATTCACCCTGTCCTCCAAATACATTGTGAGTTCTCTGAGGACAAGAAGATTAACTTATTTATTTCTCTATCTATTACAAAAACTTACATATGGTTTTTCATCTAGTAAATGCTTGCAAAACATTTGTGGAACAGAGGCGAGTGGTTAAATTATGGAGAAATAATTTAGTGTTCTTTCACAAATTTAAAAAATACATCTCTATAGCCACTAAAAATAATAATGATGATGCCTATCATCAATGATGACTAAGTTTCCATTTGTACCATAATCTACAATCAGGAAAAAAGGAAGAGGTAAGTCATGACGGAAGAGTAAGAGACAGCATCCCCTCAGGTCAAATCCTGCACTGATACTCTGAAGATAATTAAAGAACCAGAAGAAGTTTGATGCCAGCTGAGTGAATTACCTAAAGAAGTTTTCCAAATTACTGAGATAGGAATCACCCAGGTAGATAAAAGTTTCAAGGTATATCAGTGGAATGTGAATGTCAAACATGAGGTCATAGATCCATTAAAGGATTATATCAATAATAAAAAGATATTAGCTTACATAATGTAGAATTTAAGGATTCCAAGACATTCACATCATTAGAGTCCCATGAGGAGGCAAAAGGAGTATTGTTATCTTCATTTTGTAAGAGGGGATATTGAGACTCAAAGACAAGAAAACATGCCCAGAGTCACACCTGTAAAGATCATCAGATCCAGGAAACTGGACCCAGGCTTTCTGAATCCATGCCCAGGAACCTTTCCAAGTCACATCAAAAAAAACAGGGCAGCAAAGGGGATGAAATCTTAAGAAGGTAAAGGACAGAGATGGAAAGAAGAAAAGGAAGAGAGGAATAATAAGAAGCAAAGGCAGAGAAGGAAAAGGTGAGAAAGGGACTATAAAAGAACAAAGAAGAGAGAAAAGGAGAAGATGGCTCTTGTATCCAGTCACGTTCCCAGGCATTCATCCAAACTGGGCCATTTTCTGGTTGACTCCATGGGTCACAATACTGTGACCAAACTCCCTGGGTCACTTGGGTCAAGTCATTTTACTTCATAGGGTCTCTGTTTCCTTATCTATCAAATAAAAGGGTTAAACCAGACTTCTAAGGTCTCTTCTAGGTCTACCATTCTGTGACTATGATTTTCTAAGTTCACAACACTGGATTTTCTTTCAAATGGGAGAATCAAGCAACCTAGGGAGTAATGTAAGGATGGGTGGCAGTAAGTTATGGCATATTATCAACAATGGCTTTCTGCTTAAGAAGTGGCAAAAAAATATCACAAAAATAGGTAGACTACTCACATAGTGAGAACAAGTGACGACACATATACAACCCAAGAACTACATCATTACTCTAATATGATTAAAAGAAGATGCAGGATTTTCAGAGGTGTTTTCAAAAAGACTTGGGCAAGGTTCACAATGAAGAAGACATAAAGGCACTGAAATCTATACCATTAGATAGAGTGCACATACAGTGAAAGCACAGATAAACCCAAGCATCTATGTAACAAAAGCTCATATTCATGTGGCACTTTTTGTTCACAAATTACTTTCACAAATGTTTGCTCATTCATTTTTTACCAGCAAACCTGTGACTGAGAAAAGGAAGAGATTTTATTTTATTTTTTATTATTATTTATTTTATTTCTTTATTTTATAGAGAAAAAACTGAGACCAAAAGGGATGATATTACAATAATTTTGGCAAGTATTTTCTTTGTAGACAATTACATGTACCTGTGAAATTGGCATACTTAAAGGAATACTGTTTTTTGTCCTTCATTTTCGAAGAAGACCAATGACATCATGGAATGATGTCTTGACTTGCACATGAATTGGATTTAAGTGAGGCAGAGCTTCACTCTCTCTTCAAGAGTCATCCAAGAGTCCAGTGGTAGGAAAAAAAAGTCAGGATGACTGGCAATACCCAGGATGCAGTGGACAACCTTGATGTCTTTGACATCTGACCAAGCTCTGAGAACTCCCTATATCCTGCTTCAGCCATCTTCATGGCCTTTAGAACAAATTCTTCTCAGTCACCCATTCCACCACAGGGAGGTCCTCCCATGCTCGGGGTAGACATCTCCCTACCTCACCCACAGTTTTGAGGTCTAGACTTTGAACTAAAAGTCCTGAATGAAGCTCTTGGCTCTTCAACTAATGACCTAGAAGTCTATGGGCAAGTCATGTCTCTTTCTCTTGGGTTTGTTTCCTTGTGCCTAAAATAAGAGGGTTCGATGAGGTGGTTTTAAAAGTTATTTCCTCTTCTAATTATCCATGTTCTAAGATCTCTTAGAGTTCTTTATCCTCTGTAATTATGTGCTGACTTATTATGAAAGTAAATTCTTCCTTCCCCAACAAACATGAGGCATCTGGTTTCTTTCTTATGGAATGGGTAAGGACTACTTACTTCCTGAAATTGTGTTGCAATTAGTAGGAAGCAATAATTCACCTGGGTCTTCACACTCAACTAAAAGGGAGTTAAGATTCCCAAAATGAAAATAGGCCACTTTGTACTATTCAAATTCCTACATGTTTTTAGTTTTCTATAACAATGGCCTTAAATAAACAGCCAACTTTTTCTAGAATCTTACAACTAAACCTATTAAATCTTAGATGTCAAGTTTTCATAGGATTATCCAGTATGATTGGGTGGATTTAAACCACAAAAGTGGAAACAGTTCAACATAAAGATATCTATAAGAAAATGTTATATTAATAAGTAAATATTAAAATGAGATTATTATCTCAAAATACATAGTAAAAGATTTTGACCAAATACAATATACATTTAGATTAAAAGTACTGGAAAGCATGAGAATGGATTTTCCTCAGAATAGTAGAATATTAAAAACCAAGAAATGGCACCAGTTGTACTATTGTTAAGTCATTTTTCAGCCATGTCCAACTCTTTGTGACTCTATTTGGGTTTTTTGTTTGGTTGGTTTTGTTTTTATTTTTTGGCAAAGATATTGGAGTAGTTTGCCATTTCCTTCTCCAGCTCATTTTACAGAAGAGGAAACTGAGGCAAACAGGGTTAAATGACTTGCCCAGAGTCACACAGCTAGTAAATGTCTAAGGCCAGATTGGAACTTAGGAAGATGAATCTTCCTGACTCCAGGCTTGGTACTCTCTGCACTATAGCACCACCTGGCTGCCCCTAACATCTGTAGTATGGAAAACCTTTCCAATAAGAACATGGCAAAGCAAGGATCCCATTCTCATCACTACTATTTACTATAGTCCTAGATATGCTAGTTGTGGCATTAAAATGAGAAAAAGAAATGGAAGGAATAAGCATAAGACTTAAAAAATAAAATTATTGTTATTTACGGATGACTGCACAGCTTACCTGGGGGGATTCCCAGTCGACCTGATCTATATCTTGCCACTGGACCCAGGTGATTCCAAAAGAGAGAATGAGGCTGATGACTTTGCACAGCCCTCTCTCACTTATATCCAATTCACTTGAAAGCCATGGCATAACCTTCCTGATGTATGGTCCTCTTCAAGAATGAGGACAAACAACAAAGAGCTTACCTACAGAAGCCTAGAGATTCAAGTAAAAAGTTAACTGAAATAATTAATAACTTCAATGTGGGAGCAAGATATGAAATAAGCCCATTAACATTATTAGCTTTTCTATGTATTACTATCTGAACTCAATAAGGAAATAAAAAAAAAATCCATTCAAAGTAACTATAAAATCCTTAAAGTATCTGGGCATCCATCCACCAGCATACATTCAGGACCTATGAATAAAACTACAAAAAAACTATAGAAATGCAAACAAATAATTGGAGAGATATTAAGCACTCATTATTGGATTATTGCAGTACAATAAATAGCAACATTGCCTAAATTAACTTATAGGTTTAATTTCACCTAAGACTATTAAGGGGTTATTTTATTGATCTAGACAAAATAGCAACATTCATGCAGGGGAAAGTCAAGACTCTCAAGGAAAATAATGGGGGAAATGGCACAAAATGATCATAGCAGTACCAAATACTAAACTATTGTATTAAACAAAAATCATTAAAACAATCTGATACTGGATAAAAGAGAAATGTTGGAAAATTGAATAATAGATTAAACAAACAATCCTCAGAAGCTATCAAACCTAATGGTACAGGGTTTGATAAACCCAAGTTCACTAAGTACTAGGTTTAAGACTTCCTTTTTAACCAAAAGTACCGAAAAAACTATAAAGCAGTTTTACAGAAATTAGGTTCAGACCAAAATCTTGTGCCACATACCACCAAAACTCTAATGGGGTATATAATCTAAATATGAAATCTATCATAAAAATCGGAGACAAGAAAAAAAATGTTTACAATTATGGCCTAAGTCATAAAAGACAAAACGAATGATTTTTATTTCATAAGATTGAAGAGCTTCAGCACAAGCAAAATAAATGCATTTAGAATCAGAAGAGAAACATTTCATTTGGAAAAACATCTTTCTAGCAGATTTCTTTGACAAAGATCTAACATCAAGAACGTATGAAGAATCGACACAAATACATGTAATTAAGAGCCATACATCAATAGAAAAGTATTCAAAGAATATAAACAAGTTCTCAAAAGAAAAAATGCAATCTATCAAGAACTATATTTTTTAATGACACAATCCACTACTAATACAAAAGACGCAAAACAGAACAACACTGAAGTTTTACTTCATACCTATCAGAATGGCAAAGATAACAAAAATAAGGAAATTAATTATGAGAGCGGTCGTAGAAGGAGCACTAGCAAACTATATGTACCCTTTGACACACCAGCAATACTGAAAGGCATGTACTCCATGGAAATCAAAAACAAAAAGAAAGGATCAAGATGTGAAAAAAATATTTATAGCAGCACACCTTGTTGACACAAAGAACTTATTCCAACTAGTTCTGTATTAATAGTATAAATATTTGAAGAAATGGTGACATGTAACTATAAAAGAGGTACACCATAAGAAATTTAAACAGTGTAAGAAATAAAAAATGGATTGAGAGAAATATGGTAAGATTTATATGAACTGGTGCAGAGAACAAAAGAAGTGAATTTGGTGAACAAAACTAAAAGAAAACTTTATGCATAGACCACAATAATAATGTGAGGGGAAACAACTCTGAAAAACCTTAGAATTCTTACCAACGCAGTCACTGATAATGATTTCAAAAGCATAATGAGGAAACATAGTTCTGACCCACTGACAGAGGGATTATGGACTACAGATGTAGAATGAGATTTACATTCTTAGATATCACCAATGTGTTATTTTGTTTTTTTGACTGCACATATCTGTTATGAGGACTTGTACTAGGGGGTAGAGAAAGCCAGTTAGAGGATAGACATAGACTTTGAAAAAAAAGAACATCAACAAAGTGTATTAAAACAGAAACAAAGAAGAATATTAAGGTTGAGATACAGATGAAAGAAGGGACATAAATAGACCAATTAGTTGAAACCTTTGAGATACAGATGAAGGAGGGGACATAAATAGAGCAATTAGTTGAAACCTTTTGATGTAAACATATAAATACATATGTGTGTATCTTTAAAACAAATTCTACATGTGGCAATTTACTGACTCTCATACAGTTCTTTTAACTGTTCCTATGATCTCAAAATTTTGGTATTGGTTAATTATTGTTGAATTTGAGAAAAAGAAAAATTAATTCCAGGATTTATAAGTATACTTTCATTCAAAAACTCTACAGAAAAAAAAATCAGTGAACATAGGATTTATTTCCAGTTCAGGCAGTTCTCTCAATAGAACTCAATAGAACATACAATTTTAATTTTAAAAATTCTCACTCCTTCAATTCACTAAATTTTAAAGATTAAAATAAACTTATAAGGAAAAAAAAGTTGGATTCCAAGGAGTCATAATTTGAGTAAAAAATCTTTCACGTGGATCAAAAGTCGTTTGTTAGTTCAGTAGTTTGTTTGAATTAGGATTTTTTTTTGGAAGTTGGAGGGGCAGCAGTACATTTATCACATGCAGGGTAATGGCCCAGAGAAATATTTGATTATGGATACAGTTGCACCATTGGAGGCAGTGGTCTAGGGTAGCAGCAAAGGAACATAAAGCTTTGATTTGAAGACTGAGGTCAGCATGTGGAGGAAGAACCCTCAACACAGATCTCTGCACTCTGAGGCAAAGTCCTGAGAAAACCAAACATTGATTTGGTATTTCATATTTGATTTTACACTGGATCTGAGTCTATTCTGTAACTCTATTCTGCATTTTATTTAACAACCTTTTCTCTAGTTCTAAATGAAGAAGCTCCTGAGTTTAAAAGTTCAGTCTTCCTCTCACAAGTTAGATACAAAAGCTTAGTTTTCCTATCAATCACTTTTAATTAAAGAAAAACTCTGAGCTAAGTTTAAAGGTTCAGTGCTCTCAGAAAATATTTTAATTCAAAGGGAATTGTTATCTCAGTCCCACCTACAAATCACTTTATGTTGAGGAAACTAGTTGTCCCTCATAATTTCAATTCCAGGAAAACTCCATGACACCTGTTTGCTAACTTTAAAGATAGCAAAGCCAGCCTGGTACATTTCCACAAGATACACTGCCCATTCTTACTCATTTAAAAATGGTCTTATGTCCTTCTAGGAGCCAGGGCATCTGCTATCACTGGTTTGCTATCAATAGTCACAGGATAAAAATGCATCCAATAAATCAATAAAACATTGCTCCCAGACAGACAGGGGTGGTCGTTGGCCACACATAAGTGTTAGCCCAGTTTCCTTAATGTAACCACTTGTGTTGTCTTCATTCCCATGATACTGCCAACCCTAGAAACAATTGTATTATTTTCCTCACCTACACTATTCTGTTCTTTGTTCTATGCTTATACAAAGGAGCTGCAATTCCTCCTATGGATCTTTTGGCCTAACTGAGGTAGACATTTGACTCTCTTTATTCAAATCCAAAACTAACTAATGAACTGTGATGGCTCAGGGAAAACCTAGCTCAGTTTACTTTTATTGATTTTCACTCATAACAGTTCCATAACACGTTTAAATTTTGCTTAGGACCAGCAAGCCAGATAGGAAAGGAAAACATAGAAGTACTTAGAACATATTGTCAAAGAAATAGTTGGTCTTGTGACAAACAGTTATCATTACTCAAACCTTTCCACGTTCTTTTTACTTAAGACCTCAGCAGTTCCCAGACCAACCCACAAGACTTGCCCAGAGACTCATAGATTATAGAATAAAATAGGTTCACAAATATAGAGACAGCCACCAGGTAAGTGGATCTACAAAGCCAGACTTCTCCATCACAACATGATCTCCCTTGGCTCCCTCCTACCATTATATACAGCTCTGATGCCACCACATAAGGCTTCATTAGTGAACATCTATCTGCCCATAATCCAGGAATATCTCTGCTTTTATGAGCTTCTTACAGACAATCTCAGAAGAAGGTCTGCCACTAATTCATTGACACTTCCTTTCTCAGAACCTGTTTTGTCATCTACAGTAAGAACAGCTGGGCCTATAAAATTGTCTCATTAAGTAAGCTTTAAATTCTATTCCTCTGTGATCATTAAGCCTAGAGCTCAACCTCTCCTCCTATGCACGAATGCTACTTAACACATTTTCAACAAGTAAGTAGCTGACCTCTTCTAGAACATTTTCAGTGATCAGAGACCCCTACATCCTGAGAGGCAGCACGGAAAATTGAAGAATCCCAGCACTCAATTTGGAGTAAAAATAACTTCAAGTCCTGGTGTCATCATCTATAAACTTCGAGACTGAGAACATCATTTACACATTCTGCACCAGTTGCCTCATCTGTAAAAAGGTCATAGAAGAGTTTCTACCTCACAAGGGCATTGTGAGTAATCAAATGAGGTAAATTACATAAAGTACTTTACAAACCATGATGCACTCTATAAAATATGAACTATTATTCTATGAGGAAATTCTACTGATTTCATGTGTTTGGGAAACCAGACTAGTATAAAATTATATGTGACAGGACTGGGGAGTCTGGTGAATATCCCTTCATTTCTGGCTCTTAGCTCAAGACTAACTTTTTCATAAGTGAGTCATTCAGAAATCACATGGAATTTGCTTCCAGCATCCTGCATTCATGAAAGCTAATTTCGCAATCAAGGTGGATTCCTGCCTGTATATAATGCTGGTCCACAGAAGCTGAGCACAGAACAGCAATTCACTTTGACTCACTTCACTCCACTCACCTTGGAAACTTACACCATGAAGGCAGCAGCTGTATGCCTGTTCCTAATGCTGACACTGATACCAATTTTCTGTGAGTATCTCTTTCCTGACTGAGCCCTAATCGCTGACATCAGCTGTCCCCTTACGATAATTGACCCAGAGAGTCCCAGGATAAAAACATGTGAGAGGCAGGCCTGCTTTCTGTTCAGAATGGCAGCTTTAAAAAATATTTTTTATTTTTCTGGATCCACAAAGAGAAATCATGCAATATCAGGGCTGGAAGAGACCTTAGGAGACAGAACTGACATCATAAGGTCTTGAAGGGATCTTAGAATATACAATATTGAAGAAGGAAGGATCAGAGATTATAAAATGTTGGCACTGAAAGAAATCATTAAAAATGTACTTTCAGAGATGAAATGGAATTCTGAAATTAATATCAGAGCTAGGAATGTATTTAGTAGATGGAATCCAATATGTTAGAAATATATCAGATTCTAGAACATAGAATTTTAAACTTGAGTCTTCAGTTTACCTAATAAATTCTCTTCATTTTAAAGAGGCAGAAAGTGAGGCATGGTGAAAGTAGAAGAATGAAGTTCCTTTCTTCCATTACATTGAATGGAATTTCTTGTCACATTAGAGAAAATAGTTTCCTGAGACTAAGGGAGAAAGAGGAGGAGCCTTGTTGGGTAGTTCAAGAAACCATGTTGCTTAATACTTTTGCCTTTTTTATTTCTGTTCCAGATGTGGAATCATTCCCAGAAGAAAAAGTAAGTCTTCTCTCTCTCAACATCAAACCCTTTTGATGTCACATTCCTATCTTGTAATGACACTGCATTTCACACAAAAGTGGCCCCAAATTTAAATTATTTTAAAAGAAAATCAACGCAAAATTTATTAGATATGGATTATTCCCAGATGGCATTTTGAGTCAGCCTTCAATGGACTTTTCTCCAGATGCAAATTTTAAAGTTATGTCCTGGATAAACAGAAACCAAGTTCACAATGACCAGAAGCCAATAGTATATCCAGACAGGATACATAAAGCTTAAGGTCATAAATCAGAAAGCAGTATTATGGGGTCTCCTAGTATAGAAACATCCTCTACCAATGTAGACCATCATCTAGGCTGTAATTTATAGATATTGAAGGTTACGGTTATAGGACCAATATAAGAGAAGCAGGACTGGCACCCAGATCTTCCTGCCTCCAAAGCTGACTATCTATCTATTCTGCCGTGCTGTCTCTTACTCTGCATATTCCAGATGGTTAATAAATGTCTGTTGAATAAAATATTAGATTTCTGCAGATCAGAGCTCCTTACTCCTCCATGACTACAAAATACAGAGCAAAGGTTGAGAGGGGGTGGGAACTGGCCTCAAGGTTTTGTGTGAAGATTGTAGGCATGATTTTCACAGCATCTACTGACCATTTTCCTTTTCAGACCCAGAGTATCTCCCGGCTTTTAGAAACTTGACTATATAAAAATCCTATGACCCAAGAAGTAAATAATGTTTATTACTGATTTTTCAGGTTGATTGCAAAGGTTATAAAAAACTGGCACCAGGAGAGTCCCGACCATGCACTCTGGACTATCGACCACTATGTGGTTCTGATGGAAAAACATATCCCAATAAATGTAGTTTCTGCAGTGCTGTTAAGTAAGTACAGGCATGAAATGGAAGGGAAGAAAGTTAATAAGGGCAGGGTTGAGGGTGGGACAATATTTAGTAATTAAGACAATGGAGACATATTCTTGAATGATATGAGACCAGGGAGTAAGAAACCATCATTCCATGCCCTTAAAGCTTACCCCAACCAGCAGACTGGGGTATACCAGCAATTCTCCTAGCCAGATGATTCACACTCTTTTCTGGCACATTTACTCCCTCAATTACCCTTCCCTTCCTCTAAATGTACTGGTATACCCACTTTATAGATGAGGAAATTTGGGCTTAAAGCCGTCAAGATTTGAACCTGTCGAGGGTTGAGGGAGACAAGGTCCAGGAACCCCAAGACTGGAGTTTCCAGATGGGGTCATTGAGGGGGTGTGTACCCCTCAAGGACCCGAGTCCTGGAGAGGGTCCGAGCCATCTGGAATGAATTCACCATCTCAAGCATTCTTTAAGTCAAGGTGCCAAAGATTTATTATGCTTTACAGCAGGCAAGAGTTCTTAGGCAACCTGCATTCTTACAGGGGTACAGGAAAAGTTTTATAGGAGATTTGGGGATGAAACGTCAATTAGGTGTTTTGGGATGGGATTAGGGAGTGGTTAAGGGGTGGTCCATTCTTAAAGGAACATGCACTTTTTTATCTACTGCACAGGTATCTTACCCACAGTACACTGGGAAATAACCCAAGGGGGGGTTACCTGGGGTGTGCTTTTAACTGTGAAATGTCACTAAGTCAACTAACGGTCAGGGCTGACTGGAAATATCCAGGTTGCTTCCATCAAATGTCTTGTTAGACAAGATGAATGTAAGGGAGTATACATTTGTCTGGGTCTAGTATGCACATGACAGGCCAGTGAGTAGTGAATATCTTAATGACCCAGCACATGGCCAATTCAACATGTACACGGGGAGTCAAACCAATAAATTCTATAGGTACAGCTGGCCACAGTAACAGGAGGAGAGATAAGTATTTTGCTAGGGCATGCTGCCCTTTAACTGGAGAGGAACTGCCTGAGACAATATTTTGAGGCTATGGAGAAATGTGATTTTAGAACTGGATGTAATTTTGGAATTGGGGTCCAGGCACAGCCATCCAAGCAGAGGCTAAGGAGAAATGTAATGTTAGAATTAGGGTCCAAGCACGAGCACACCATCAAACCCAGGGCTCCTTCCATGACACCATGTGACCTATATCAATATGGCTGACCATGGACAAGTCCCTTCAGCACTTTGGGCTTCTATTTCCAAATGAGCAGAATTACTTAGATGCTTCCATAGTTTGTTTGCATATGTATAAAATGAGTGTATAAAAGTAGTTGGACAGTATAATCAGTATACTTCCAGAGTCAACAATCATTTTAACAATTCCTTCCAGTCAACAATCAATGTTTTTATAAATTTATGAACTAGTTGCATACCTTTGGAAAAGTCACTCAAATTCTCAATGTTCATTTTTCATCTATAAAATGAGGGGGGTCCATGAACCCTGTCAGCTCTGACATGCTACACCTCTAACCCTTCTCATTAAAGGCATCCATAGTTCTTCACATATCCCCTCCTTCCTATTCATGAGTCATCCTATTCATCAGTTCAAATGCTAAACAGAGGAACACACATGTTTGTGTGACATGAAATGTATATATTTTTGTGTCATATTTGTATCTCTGTTTATCATGTTCCCTTCAGGTGATTTATGCCTCATTTTAGATGAGTAGACTTTAATATGTTTCTACATCTCCACCAAAGAGCTCCTCCACCTCACTGTAGCATGGAAGTAGCTCTGGATTCTCAAAGGCCATATCAGATGTGTGAAACTTCATGGCAAGGTCTTACCAATGCAGAAAGGCTTCCAGCATGAGTACAGTGACAGACTTTTTGTCTGTCATCAGGAGACCTGCTTACCTAATTTTAAAAAGGCTCATCACTAGAAGGCTGTCTAGAAGGTGGTGAGTTGTCTTTGGTCATCAAGACTGAGAGGAGCTGAAATCTGCTTTAGTGAAAAAATTCCAGAAATTTGAAGTATTGGCTTCTATGACTCCTAGTAAAAACAAGGCGAAGTGAAGTATAGATCTCAAGTTGATTGACTGATGGACAACTATCAGCTATGGCTAATTTAATAGAAATAGGATATGACTTCAGAAGGCTGATGGTAAAGCATGTCTGTTGTCTTGCTGCAGAGTGCTGGTGGGCTATCAGTGCAAACAGAGACGGACATATGTTTTGAGATACAGTCAATGTGTTTATTTGTTGAGGATTTTGTTGTTGTTACTCTTTGTTTGTTGTACTAATTTATTATGAAGGATGGTTGTACTGCTAGAGAGAAGGTTTAGTGGAGAGACATTGAATAACGGCAATGATGGTTCTTTAAGAGCACAAATTAAATATTTTAAAGACAGGAACAGTTACGTTTTACAAAGAAGTTTAGAGAACAGTAACATAGTATTACATAAACTTGGAATCTCAGTGTGAGAAGAGTTGTCAGAAACCACCTAATCCTGCTTTTACCCAATGCATGAATCTGCTCTGCAACATCACCTCTAAGTGGTCATCTTACTTCTATTTAAACACTGCCTGTGACAGAGAGTTCATCACTTCTCCAAATAGCCTTTTCCATTGTTCCTTACTCTGCAGAAAAGAGTAAGGTAGACTAATATCAAAGGTTATTTCTACATTCTGAAGTTTGACATCAGAAAATGGGCTTGTGTATTAGCGTTCCTCACTTAAGTTTCTTCTCTCATTCCACAGGCAGAATGATGACAAAATCAAATTTTCACATTATGGAGAGTGTTGAATTCAAGCATTATTCTGAAATGTCCTCCAGTGCTTTTCATTCCAACTAGAAGAAGATGCACAAGACAGCTCTTATTTCTAGAAGATTCTCTTTCAGAATGTCAGATCTTCAACCTTGCTTAGAGTGTGGTTGTTGAATAAAGGAAACTTCACTGAACTTTTGTCTGAATTCTCTTAATTGGTGAGATAAACAGGGAACCTAAGGAATAATAAGATATTAAATGTCAAAACAGGATTGGAATCAGGAATGTTATACCTACAGAAGATTTAATATTGTGAGGGAAAAGCAGATCATGTTCACTGGCTTCAAGACTATCAAGGAATTAGGTTGTTTTTTTCTGCTTAGTAACAAAGGACAAGGCTAAGACAAACTGAGCTGTGTGGGAGGTGTAGAGGGGAAGTACTTTTTTCAGAGAGGAGAATTTCAACTTGATATGAAAAACTTCCTATCAATTAAAGTCATTCAAGAATGGAATTGCTGCCCAGGAAGGAGTGACCTTTTTGTAACTGGAATTTTTCAAGCAAATGCTAGATGACCATTCGCTGAGGATTCTTTAGAGAATATTTCTGTTATTTCAGTGATGGTTTGGAACTTCTATGAAATTCACTAAGATTTTTAAGCTCTCCATTTCTCAAGAATGTTTTATTAAAATGCAAATACTCCAGGAAAATATTAAGGTTCATCAGTTGAGAATCAAACTTCATGGTAAAGAATCCAGAAGAGGCAACTGTGGGCAGATGAGAAAGTTTCCTTGCATAAAGAAAAGCAAAGAATGCAAGGAGGTTTTCTGACCTGCTGAAGGGTGTCTTTGTGACTGAAATTATTTCTATTAATACGTGTATTTGTGTGTATGTATGTATGTATGTGTGTATGTATATATGTATGTATGTGTGATATGGGAAGCACCCCAGAACACTGGCTTTGCTCCTTGGATCTTGAGACCAGATCTATGCCAATCTATCTCTATCTCAAAGTGAGCCATGCCATTGCAGACTAGAGGGAACAGGGCATCTGAAATGAGAGTTGTAATCCTGCCTCTACAACTCATTCTCTACATAAACTTAGAGTAAATCAGTAAACCTCTCTTGGCCTCATCTTCCTCACTGTTCAAATGAAATGTTTGGATTAGATGATCCAATAAGATTTCTTCAAACTTTAAATCTCTGATCTATATGACATAAAGAGAAGACTCTGGAAGCATATTTGTTATCCATGTTTCATTAGCTAATGCCTATGTGTCCAGGTTGCCATTGGTCAAATTGCTCCGGGTTATTGGCACTGTACCTACTTAACATTTGGGAGCACACATCATGGGACCAACAAAATAGAGAACTAAACATTTTCACCTGTCCTCATGAACTCTCACAAACTCCTCAAAACAGAAATTATGCCAAAGTGATAAAGTAATTGCTACTGTCTCCACAAGCCAAGATGATAATATGTCTAAGGTTATGCCCCACATGTAGTAGTGGGTGTCAGTGTGTGACCTCTGGGGACGTAAAATAGACATTTCTAGCCTCTTCTCCCATCACCCTTCTCCAAAGGAGACTTTATTCCCTGCCAGAAGGAGAAGCAGCAGGTTGAGGCCAGAAGTGTGGCCACTCTGCTCTCTTCAAAAAAGGAGGTACCAGGCTAGAATCGGATCTATTTGCTCCCTTAAATACTGTTAGTGTAGAGCATGTGGTTTTTAGGATCAGGCTAAACTTCTCATTACTGCTCATTGTTTGAGGAAGCAAAGTAGTACCCCAAGATTTACATACAAGGCTTGGTCACTCATGCAAGTACAAAGAATTAAGCTCCATCAATTAGGAGGAGTACCATCCCAAAAGGCATTGAGACTTGGGTTAGTCATAATCCTACTAAGTTAACAACCTTATGAATTAACAATAAAGAGTCTAATTCCTAATTGATTCACTCACTATAACTTCCTCCACGAGCACCCACCTTCTGACAGGCCACATAACCTGATCCAGAAAGAAGAAAAGCAGGAAGTACATGGGAGGTCAGAATGCAACCAAAAGTGACCTACCCTGTAAATCTGAGCCTAACAATAAATAAAAAGAGATGAAAGTTCAATAAAAAAAAGACATTTCAAAATACTCATAGAAAGAAAACTAGACCTGAAGAAATCGTCTGCTTCCCAAACATCCCTGAATACAGAAATATTTCAACCAAAAATAGCAATAAAAACAAAACAAGAAGAAAGAAACTTCAGATTTCTTTCTAAATGTACAAGGACATATAAGGATGAAAGCCATCAAAAAAAAAAAAGCTAAAAAACCATGCACTAAACCTTACCACACTGTAACTGCAGGAAAATCACAGTTCTTGCTTTTGTTTTTAATGAAGCTAAATTACAGAAAGAGGGAGAAAAAAGAGAGTTCTGGAAGAAGTATACAAAAGGGAACACATGATGAACCTTAATCAAGTCAAAGGGAAAATAACCTCTCCTGCCTCTCAGGAAGAAGATAACCTAAAAGAGAATGGATATAGATAAAAAGGAGAGCTAGGAAAAGACAGAAAGGAAGAGGAAATTCTTTTTTAAGTGGTGAGGTAGGGCACCAATGGTCCTATGAGAGAAGAGAAATTTTCT
Organism: Phalanger gymnotis; assembly: GCA_028646595.1. Taxonomy (NCBI): domain Eukaryota; kingdom Metazoa; phylum Chordata; class Mammalia; order Diprotodontia; family Phalangeridae; genus Phalanger; species Phalanger gymnotis. The sequence continues at coordinate 64,278,068 of CM053625.1, read as the reverse complement.
ATGAAGCAAGATGAAGATCTTATAATGGGCATGAACTCCAGCGATTTTATGTTTAGAGAACCCACTCATCCTGCCTCAGGAAAGGGGCAATAAGAGCCCCTGGGGACAAACGACATTCAGAGGACTGAGACAACATGGCCTGAGGGAGGAGGTTTGGAAGCAATGGTGGGGAAAATGGCCAAGAGAGGGCAAAGGTCAATGATGAAATGCATACTCAAGGACATTGGAAAATTTCTGCTATCTTCTCATTATTTGAAGGAATTCTTATTTCTAGGAATGAGGAACAACAGAAAAAAAGGGGGGGACAAGTGTTAAGGTTTAAAGTAACATAGAAACTTCTTAGAACAAGGAACCCAGGTATCTTAGAGGCTTTGATTCCATGAGTAATTCTGAGACTAAACAAGGACTAAATAAGCATAGGGACCATTAATCACAGAATAAAAGTCTGAAATAGACAGAAAAGGGAGCTTAATAATGGAGGAAAAAAGAGAAAGTAATCATTTGTTTAAAAAAAAGCACAGATTATATTTGACTACTCAACTGGGAGGGCAAAGTGGAGTAAGAATTAAATAAATACATACATAATGGAAAGAAAATGAACTATTCTACAAAACTCCTACAGGACCTACAGGATGGAGTAACAAAGAGGAATGGCAGGGGGTAGGAGAGGCAGAGGAAGAGAGCCAGTGGGAAAAAATGATCACCTTAAAATATAGTAAGCTAAAATAACTAAAAAGACATAGCACTGTGTTGAAAATGGAGAGTGAAATATTTAATTCTGAAATATATACATACATGGTTATATTGATGTATACATATTCATATAAGATAAATGAAAAATATAAACAGGTCATAATTTTAAATATCAATGGATTAAACAATTTAAGAAAATAAAAAACAAATGACAAATCAAAAAAGAAAACAAAACTGCACAATGTGTTGCTTGCAAGATACATTTTAAAAAACAAAGACATCCACAGGATTAAAATGAGAAGTTGGAAAAATACTTACTTTCCATCTAATCAATTAAATAAACAAAAGTTGCAGTCATGATATCAGACAAGGCAAAAACATTCACAACATAAAAAGGAATAAACAAGAGAAATACATTATGCTGAAATGAACCGTATCAAGCCAACATCAATATTATACTTATGTGTAGTAAATGACTTAGCATCTGAAATCATAAAGGAAAACTACAAGAAGACATAGACAATATGTCTTGATATATCAGTGTTCCTGTCCCAGTTCTGGAGAAATCTAAAAGAACTAAAAGGGAAAGCACAGAACTGAAAAAATTACTGGAGAAACTATAGGCAAAAAAGTGTGATGCCTAAAGAACAAACTGCTAAAGAATAAAGATATATAGATATAGATATTACTCAATGTGTCATGGAACTTTTGCAATTAAAAAAATCCAAAAACAAAAAACTGAGGCCTAGAGAGTTAATTAACTTGCCTCAAGTCACATTACAACTCAGTGTTGGAGAAAAGACTTTAATCCAGACCTTTTGATTGCTGGTCCTGTGTCCTTCCTAGTACATTATGGCTTACTTTTCCTTCTCTAGGGAGCTTTTCTCTAGCAGCTTTGTCCCTGCTAGTCAATTGCATTCTTTCTCTTCCTCTTTCTCTTTCTCTTCCCTCTGAACTCCTATAGCCCTTTGTACCTGTCAGAGAATTTATCATCCTCCACCCAGTTTTAAAATTATGTGTATCCATGAATTGATTCACCTATCCTTCAAATATATTGTGAGTTCTCTGAGGGCAAGAAAACTAACTTACTTGTTTCTCTATTTGTCACAAAAACTCACATATGGGTTTTCACCTAATAAATGCTTGCTAGACATCTGTGGAATACAGCAAGTGTTTAAATTGTGGAAAAAATTGTTCTTTCTCAAATTAAAAAAGCAACCTACCTCTATAGCCACAAAAAATAATAATGATGATCAATGATAACTAGGTTTCCATTTGGACCAAAATCTACAACCAGGGAAATATCACCAGAAAAGGAAGAGGAAAGTCATGAAGTAAGTGTAAAAAACAGCCCCCGCCCCAAGTCAAGTCCTATACTGCTTGTCTGAAGATAATTAAAGGCTCAATGGAAGTTTCTTGCCTACTCATTGAATTAGCTAAGGAGGATTTACAAATTAGAGATAAGACTCACCCAGGATGAGATGGGTAGAGGTTTCGAGATCCACATCAGTGGTGTGTGAATATCAAATATGAGCTCATAGATCCATTGAAAGATTATATCAATAATAAAAAGATATTAGCTCACGTAATGTAGAATTTAAGGATTCTAAGATATTCTCATCACTAGAGTCCCATGAGGAGGCAAAAGGAGTAGTGTTGTCTTCATTTTATAGGAGGGTATATTGAGAATCAAAGACAAGAAAACAGGCCCAGAGTCACACCTGTAAAGATCATCAGATCCAGGAAACTGGACCCAGGCTTCCTGAGTCCATGTCCAGGAACCTTTCCAAGTCACATCAAAAAAACAGGGCAGCAAAGAGGATGAAATCTTAAGAAGGTAAAGGACAGCGATAGAAAGAAGAAAAGGCAGAGAGGAATAAGAAGAAGCAAAGGGAGATGAGGAAAGGGACTGTAAAAGAACAAAGAAGAGGGAAAAGGAGAAGACGGCTGTTGTATCTAATAATGTACCTAGGCATTCATCCAAACTGGGCCATTTTCTGGTTGACTCCATGGGTCACAGTACTGTGACCAAACTCAGTAGGTCACTTGGATCAAGTCACTTTACTTCATAGGGTCTCGATTTCCTTATCTATCTAATAAAAGGGTTAAACCAGACTTCTGAGGTCCTTTCTACCTCTACAATTCTATGACTATGATTGTCTAAGTTCACAACACTGGATTTTCTTTCAAATGGGAGAATCAAGTGACTCAGGAAGCAATAGAAGGATGGGTGACAGCAAGCTGTGACATCATTACCAACAATGGCTTTTTGCCTAAGAAGTGGCAAAAAAAATTATCGAGGATATGTATGATCACTAAAGGAGATGGATTGCTCATGTAATGAGAACAAATGATAACATATAGACAACCCAAGAGCTACATCATTACTCTCATATGATTAAAAGAAGAAGAGGAAGGATTTTCAGAGTGGGGTTAAAAAGACTTGGACAAGATTCAAAATGGATAAGAAGGCATAAAGGCCTTGAAATCTACACCATTAGAGTACACATACAATGAAATCACATATAAACTCAAGCATCTATGTAACACAAGCTCACATTCATTTCATACTTTCTGTTTACAAAGAACTTTCACAAATATTCTCTTTGGTTTTTTTTTCCAATAATCCTGTAAGTGAGGAAAGAAAGGGACTATTGTCTTCATTTTATAGAAGAGGAAGCCAAAGCTGAGGAGGGTGAAATAACAATAATTTGGGTAGGGTTTTTTTAACTTTAGACAATCACATGTACCTATCAAAGTGGTATAACAAAAGGAATGTTAGATTTTGAATCAAAAGGCCTAAATGTGAATCTTGACTGTGCAACTAATGATCTGGGTGTCCACAGGCAAGAGATTCTTCTTGGGTCTTCTCTTGGGTTTCAATTTTTTCACCACAAAAATCAGAGAGTCAGACAAGATAATCTCTAAGGTAATTTCCTGTTATGATAATCTATAATCTAAGGTCCAGTCTAGTTTCATAACCTGAGTATTTACGTATTGATTTATTCCTCAGGTAATTTCTTCTTTACTCAATAAACATGACACATCTGATCTCATCCTTATAAGAAGGAGCAGGATTCCTAATCTTCATTAAATTTTGTTGCTTCTAGTACAAAAAAAAATCTGAGACTCCTCCTTTACCTGAAAGGGAACTGAGATTCCCAGAGGGAAAACAAGCTATTTTGTACATTTTTCTCTGAGATGTCAGCTCTTATATAAGAGTTAACTTTTTAAAGAATCATACTATTAAAGTCATTAAATCATAAATATCAGGCATTCAAAAGGTTACCCACTATGATCAGGATAGATTTATACCAGAAAGTTAGGAATTGTTCAACATTAAGAAAATTATAAGCACAATATGCTATATTAATAATAAATATTAAAATCAGATTATTATATTAACAGACACGGAAAAAGCTTTTAACAAAATACCAGTACACATTTCTGTTTAAAAATTATTATAAAGCTTTGGAATAAATGGATCTCTCCTCAAAATTGTGGAGTATCAAAAACCAAGAATTAACATCAATTTTAAGAGATATGCCAATGGTCTCTCCAATACAATCAAGGTCTCTTTTCTCAATGGTACTATTTAATATAGTCCAAGAAATGCTAGCTACCACAAGAAAATTAGAAAAAGAAATGAATGCAATAAGCCTAGCCTTGGAAAACAAAATTATTTCTATTGCAGATAACATGACTGCTTAACTAAAGAACTCAAGAAAAAAAA
>CM053625.1:64256761-64273142 GCA_028646595.1 Phalanger gymnotis | reverse complement strand
AAGAAGATCAAAACATACAACCAGAAGAAGACAACAAAGTCAAAGATCCTACATCAAAAGCCTCCAAGAAAAATATGAACTGGTCTCAGGCCATGGAAGAGCTGAAAAAAGATTTTGAAAATCAAGTAAGAGAAGTAGAGGAAAAATTGGGAAAAGAAATGAGAGTGATGCAAGAAAATCATGAAAAATGAGTCAACAGCTTGCTAAAGGAGACTCAAAAAAATACTGAAGAAAATAACACCTTAAAAAAATAGACTAACCCAAATGGCAAAAGAGTTCCAAAAAGCCAATGAAGAGAAGAATGCCTTAAAAAGCAGAATTGACCAAATGGAAAAAAAAAGAGGTCCAAAAGCTCTCTGAAGAAAATAATTCCTTAAAAATTAGAACGGAGCAAATGGAAGCTAAATGACTTTATGAGAAATCAAGAAATTATGCAACAGAACCAAGAGAATGAAAAAATAGAAGACAATGTGAAATATGTCATTGGAAAAACCACTAACCTGGAAATTAGATCCAGGAGAGATAATTTAAAAATTATAAAATCATATGAAAGCCATGATTATAAAAAAGGGTCTTTCAAGACATTATCCAGGAAAATTGCCCAGATATTCTAGAACCAGGGCATAAAATAGAAATTGAAAGAATCCACCAATTGCCTCTTGAGAAAGATACCAAAATGAAAACTGCTAGGAATGTTGTAGCCAAATTCCAGAGTTCTCAGGTCAAGGAGAAAATACTGCAAGCAGCCAGAAAGAAACAATTTGAATATTGTGGAAACACAATCAGGAAAACAAGATCTAGCAGCTTCTACCTTAAGAGATAGAAGGGCTTGGAATATGATATTCTGGAGGTCAAAGGATGTAGGATTAAAACCAAGAATCACCTACCCAGCAAAACTGAGTATAATACTTCGAGGGAAAAAATTAGATATTCAAAGCAATAGAGGACTTTAAAGCATTCTTTATGAAAAGACCAGAGCTGAACAGAAAATTTGACTTTCAAATACAAGAATCAAGAGAAGCATGAAAAGGCAAATGGGAAAGAGAAATCATACGGGATTTGTTAAAGTTGAACTGTGTTATATTTCTACCTGGAAAGATGGTATTTGTAACTCATGAGACCTTTCTCAGTATCAGGGTAGTTGAAAGGAATTTATATATACATATATATGTGTGTGTGTATATGTCTGTGCATGTGCAATATAAAAATTGTCTCACTGAGTAACTTTTAAATTCTATTCCCCTGTGATTATTAAGCCTAGAGTTCAATCTCTCCTCCCATGCAGGAATGTCACAACACATTTCCAATAAGTAAATAGCTGGTCTCTGCTAGAACATTTTCAGTGAGGAGACTTTTACATCCCAAGAGGTAGCATGGAATAGTGAGGAATCCCAGCACCCAATTTGGAGTCTAAAAATTTCATTTCAAATCCTGGTGTCACGATCTAGAAACTTTGAGACTGAGCACATCATCTAAATATTCTGCACCAGTTGCCTCATCTTCAAAAAGGCCATAGCAGAATTTCTACTTCATAAGTGCATTGTGAGCAATCAAGTGAGGTAAGCCATAATTCACTATATAAATATGAGCTGTTACTATTTGAGGAAATTCTACTGATTTTATATGTAGGAAACAAGATTACATGTGACAGGACTGGGGACTCCAGTGAATACCCCTTCATTTCTGTCTCTTAGCCCCAGGCTTTCATAAGTAAGTCATTCAGAAATCATTTGGAATTTGTTTCCAGAGTCCTGCATTCATACAAGCTGGTTTCCAATCAAAGTGGATTCTTGCCTGTATATAATGCTGGTCCCACAGAAGCTGAGCTCAGAACAGCAGTTCACTTTGACTCGCTTCACTCCATTTGCCTTGCCAATACTTATACCATGACAGCAGCAGCTGTGTGCCTGTTCCTAATGCCAACACTAGTGTCTATCTTCAGTGAGTCTCTCTTTCTTGACCTGGTCTGAACCTCAGACATCACCTGTCTCCTTACAATGACTGGCCCAGAGGCTGCCAGGATAAAAGCACATGAGAGGTAGGCATACTTCCTCTTCAGAATAAAAGTTTAAAAAGAAATTTATTTACTTTTATGCCTTTGCCAAGAGAAATGAAGCAACGTCAGGGCTGGAAGAGACCTTTAAAGACAGAACTGAGATTATAAGGACTTGAAGGGACCTTGGAACATACAGTACTGTGGGAGGAAAGATAATAAATCATAACATGTTAGTACAGGAAGAGATCATAAAAAATGTACCTTTAAAGACAAAATGGAATTTCGAAGTTGATGTCAGAGCTAGAAATGTATTTAGAAGACAGAATACAAACTTTTAAAGATACAACAGAACCTAGAACATAGAATTTCAAAATTGGAAGGGTCTTCAGAGTTGACCTAATATACTCCCCTGATTTTAAAAAGTTAGAAATTGAGGATGGGAGTATGATAGAGAAAAGAAGTTATTTCCTTCCTTTATATTACATAAAATGTTTGTTTACATTAGAGGAAAGATCTTCCTAAGTCTTCAGGAAAAGAAGCAGAAGCATTCAAGAGACTGTTCAATCCTTTTTTTCTTTATTTTTATTACAGATGTGGAGTTGGTCTCAAAAGACACAGTAAGCCTTCTTTCCCTCAATCTCCAACCATTTTGTTATTATATTTCCGTCTCATAATGACAATATATTTCACATGAATGTGGTCCCAAATTTAAATTAAATTGTTTTGAAGATGAACCACTGCAAAATATAAAAAATATAGTGGTTTATTCCCAAATGGCATTCTGGGTCAGCCTCCAATGGGCTGTTCTCCAAATACAAATTTTAAAGTCATGCTCTAGTGGAGCTGAAATCAGGTCTACAGGGGAAAGAAGCCAAGAGTATATCCAAATATAATAGATAAGTTGACAGTCAGAAATCAGAAATCAATTGGCTCTTATTCTAGAAAAATCTACCAATACAGATTAGCAATTTTGCCTGCAATTTATAGTTGTAGAGGGTTGTCAGGGACACTTGAGATTAAATGACTTGAAAATATGGTAACATAGCTAATATAAGAGAGGCAGGGCTTGATTCCAGGTCTTCCTGCCTCCCAAACGGGTTATCAATCTATTCTGCCTCTTCCTCTGCCTCTTCCTCTGTACACTGTGGGGAGTCAATAAGTGTCTGAAGAACAGAAGATTAGAACTCTGGAATTCAGAACTTGTCTTACCCCCGTGACTATGACGAGGGGAAAGAGGGGCAAAAACTGGTCTAAGGGGCTTTATGTTGAGATTGTAGGCTATGATTTTCACAGCATCTCCTTTTTTCCTTTTCAGATCCAGTGACCTAGGTGACCTCAGGTTTTTAGAAACTTGATTTTACAAAAATTGTACTAAATAAAAGGATGGTAATATATATTATTGATTTTTCAGGTTGACTGCAGCAATTATGAAAAATGCCAATAGTGGAGGCCCCAATTTGCACTGAAGACTATAACTCAAAGTGCAATTCCAATGTGAAAATATATTCTGCTAAATGCATTTTCTGCTCTGCTGTTAAGTATAGACATCTAATGGAAAAGGAGTTAAATACCTGATAAAGTGGGGGTTCAGGGTGGACGAGAGTGGTGGAGAGGGCTTTAATGATTGCCATAATGGAGACTTATTCTTAAGTGATACATAAGATCAGGGCCTAAGAAACCATTGTTGTACGTCCTTAAAGCATACCCCAACGAGCAACTCAGGGCGTACCAGCAATTCTCCCTGCTAGATGATTTATGTTCCTTTCTGCCACATTTGCTCCCTCCATTACCCTCCCTTCCTCTATATTTACTGAATCCCAATTTTATAAACAAGGAAAGCAGGGCTCAGAAAAGCAAAAAGAAGTATATAAAATTATAAAGGTAGTGAGGGACAAAAATAGAATTTGAACCTAATGTTCTTCCCACAATACTTTGTCACCTCTGTCCATACGGCTGAACATGGAAAAGTCTCTTCAGGTCTTTGGCCTCAGTTTTCATTCGTATAAATTTAGTGTATAAAAGTAGTTACATAGCATGATTAATATATGCCTTCCAGAGCTAACAATATATTCATAAATTTATGACCTGCCTTCATAGCTATAAATAAGTCACTCAAATTCTCTAAGACGTTTTTATCTGTAAAGTGAGTGGAGTCCATGAATCCTTCTAGCTCTGAAAACCTACACTTCTAAACTTTCTTCTTAAAGACACCTATATTTTTGTTCAGATCTCTTCTCCTCCAACACCATCACAATAACAGGTCCCTATCATTCATCCTTTTCATCAGTTCAAATGCTAAACAGAGAAACACATGTATGTGTATGCATGACATGAAGTATATACATAACGATTTGTTTCTGTCTCATACTTTTATCTCTGTTCAACATATTTCTTTCAAAAGATTTATGTGTCATCTTGGGCTAGTAACTCTGACTTAAACTTTAATATGTCTCTATGCCTCCACTAAAGAGATCATTGCCTCATTGTGGCAAGGAGGTAGCCTTGGATCCTCAAAGGCTGTCTCAGGTATGTGCAAGTTTCTGACATGGTCTTATCAATACAGAACATCTTCCAGCATGAGTAGAATGACAGACTGTCTGTCATTGGAAGACCTACCTACCTAATTTCAAAAAGGGTCCTCACCAAAAGTTATCTGACAGGTGATGAATTTTCCCTGATCAGAGCAATGCATCAAGATTGGCTACAAAGACTCTGAGGGATTATGACCTAATTCATTAGAGAAAGTTCCTAAACAGACAAAATGAAAATAATAATTTTCAAATATTGGTTTCTGTAACTCCTAGTAAAAACAAGGTGAAAAGAGGCAAAGATCTGATGTTAACTGACTTATAAGCAACCATCAGCGATGGTCCTTTTAATAGAAATATGATGTGACCTCAGAAGACTAATGGTAAAGCAAGTCTGCTGTCTCTCTACAAAGTGGTGGTGGGCTATCAGTGTGACACGAGAAAATGTTTATATATATATATATATGTGTGTGTGTGTGTTCATGTATGTGTATATATGTATGTGTATGTATATGTATATACACATATATGTGTGTATGTGATGTGTTACATAAGTTACATGTTACATATACACATATATATGCCCAAACAAATTAACACATTTGTTATGTTAAATATATACATATATTTATATTTATTCATATTTATATATGGATATATATTTAATATATAAGGATTGTGTTGATTTGTTTGGGTTTTTTCCCTGAATTTATTTATTATCAGGGGTGATACTATGGTTAGTGAGAGGGCTAAGGAGTGGAGAGACAATGAAAAGGAGCAATGATGTTTTTTATTACATAAATTAAACATTTTAAAAAACAAAACAGAAGTCAGTGAGTTTTCTGCAGATGTTTAGAGAATAAAAGCAACAAAATTACATAAAAATGGAATCCTAGTGTGAGAAGGGATATCAGAGATCCCCTAATCTTGCTTTCACTCAGTGCATGAATCTGCTCTGCAATGTCACCACCAAGTGGTCATCTTACATCTGTTTAAACACTGCCTGTGATAGAGCTCACCAACTTCCCAAACAGCCTGTTCCATTGTTCCCTCCTCTACAGAAAGGAAGAAGCTGGACTAAGTGATATCTAAAGTTATTTCCATATTATAAAGTTTGACATCAAAAAATGGACTTGTGGCCCATCCACAGCTTACTTTTTTTTCTCATTCCATAGGCAAAGTGATAACAAAATCGGATTTTCACATATGGGGAGGAGTTGAATGAGAGCATCAGTTCTGAAATGTCCTCCAGTGCTTTACATTCCTGATAGAAGACAATACACAAGACATCTCTTACTTCCAGAAGATTCTCCTTCAGAATGTTGAATCTTCAACCTTGCTTGTACTGTTGCTTGTAGTATAAAGGAAACTTCACTGAAATTTGTCTGAATTCTGTGAAGAATTCTGTTTGAGAGATAAACAGGGAACCTAAGGAATAGAAAAATATCAAATGTCATAATAGGACTAGAACCAAGAGTATTCTACCTAGGGAAGACTTGGTGTTGGGGGGAAAGGAGGGACAGTTTACTGACTTCAAGGCTGTCAAGGAATTAGATTTTTTTCTGCTTGGCTCCAGAGGAAAGGACCTGTACCATATAGGGGGAAAGGGAGGTAGGGAAGTGTGTTTTTCCAAGGAAGAGAATTTCAGCTTAATATGATGAAAAACTTCACCAAGAGTAGAATGTACTGCCCTAGGAAGGAGTGACTTTTTTGTCCCTGGAGTTTTTTAAGCAGATACTAGATGACCACTTGCTTGGGATTTTTTTTAACAGTATTTCTGCTATTTCTGGAATGGTTAGACTAGATGACCTTCTAGGAAGCCCTATTTAATCCTTTGCGATTTTAAAGCTTTTCAAGACTGTAATTACTATGCAATGCTCTGTGGGAATATTAAACTCTATCCATTGAGAATCAGACAATTTGGCAAAGAATCCAAGAGAGGCATTTGTGGGAGGAGAGGCACCTTGCAAAAGAGAAGCCATCAGGAATTGCAAAGGATTCAAGGAGTCTCTTTGACCATTTGGAAGATAGAGTGACTGAGATTATTTCTATCTGGGCATGTTTAAGCTATGAGAAGCAATCTAGAACACTGGCATTTATACTTGGATCTCTAGATCATATCCCTACAAATTTGTCACTAATTCAAAGTGAGCCATGCTATGGTATAGTGGAGAAAACAAGGGGTTTGCGGTGAGTGAATTGGAATCCTTGCTTTACCACTCACTGTTGGGATGAACTGGAGTAAACCACTGAACCTCTCTCAGCTTTCATTTTCCTCACTGATGAAGTGTGGAGAGTTGGTGATTCCATAAAATTTCTTTGAGCTTTAAATCTATGACCCATATGATCTAAAGTGAAGACTCTGGGAGCTAATGTGTCATCTGTGTTTCACCAATTAAACTGTATGTGTCCAAGTCACTTTAGCATTGTCAAACATTGTCAAGCATTGTCACTTTAGCACTAGTCAAACTGTTCGGAGTTATAGGAACTGAACCCACTTAAAGTTTTTGGGCATAGATCATGTGATTAACAAGAACAAGAACTAAGCATTTTCCCTAGTCCTCATGAACTCTCAAAAACTCCCCAAAATAGGAATTATTCAAAAGAGGTAAAGGAATTTCCAATCTCTCCACAGGCCAAGATACTAATGCAGCAAAGACTGTCCTTCACAGGTGGCATGAGGTATCATTGGGTTGCTCAGGGGAGATATCGCTAACTTATTATTCCTCCAGCTTTCTCCAAAGGAGACTTTACTTCCTGGCAGGAGGAGAAGCAAGAGGTTGGGCCAGATGCTCTGCATCAAAGAAAGGTGATACACTTGGTGTGTGCAATGAGACATATGTACATATATACATAAATGTGTATACAGCAAAGGGGGGATTTTTTTGGCTTGGTAATGTCTATTTATTACAATAAATTTGTTTTTTCTTTTTCAGTAAGGTAGTGAAACGGAATTTATTTTAAAAACATCTTATAGAACATTTATAAGAAACAATATTTGATCAAATCGTGGGATATAAATACAACTATTTTAAGAGATTTTTTCTCTAAATTCAACTTTATTTGCTGTAACATTATTCTGATTAAAAGATACTCACACACACACACACACACACACGAATATATTTTAGATATATTCTATTAGAATAGAACAGAATAATTCTAATAGAATATATTGCCCAGGTAGTATCACAACACAAATTCTGACTCCACATTAAATGCTCTATTGAACTGTTTCCAACTCTGCCATGCATATACTGTATGAACAGACTGTTTCTTCCTTAGCAGAATCTGGAGCTTTCCACAGAGTTGAGAGGCATCAGGGCTTCTTAATGAACGTTTCATGGGCCTGACCTAATTCTTAGTTGAGTAAAGGAAATTAGTTACTTTTCCCTTTTCAGAATTACCCAACACTACCCCAATTGGCAGACCTAGTCAGTTCAATAGTTTGGACTAATGGGCTGTATGAGAGGAAAAATTTTAAAATTCTCCTGAAACTTGATTTCACAAATTGCTCCTTTGCTCTCTGACATACTTTTTTTTCCTGAGATGAACATGGCTGTAGACAGGGATCCAGTGAAAATTGGAAAGCAGTTTGGCAGAAAGTAGGTATAGACCAACATCTCACAACGTGTACCAAGATCAAAATGGGTACATGATTTTGACATAAAGGGTGATAATCATAACCAAATTAGGGGAGCATGAAAATTTTTATCTGTCAGATCTATGGATAAGGGAAGAATTTTTGATCAAACATGTTACAGAGAGCTTTATGGGATGTAAAATGGATAATTTGGGTTACATTAAATTTTAAAAGGTTTTGCACAAACAAAACCAATACAACGAAGATTAGAAGGAAAGCAGGAAACTGGGAGGAAATTTTTACAGCAAGTTTCTTTAATAAAGGCCAATTTCTCAAACATATAGAGAACTGGGTCAAATTTGTAAGAATGTGAGTCATTCCCCAATTGATAAAGTATCAAAAGATATGAACAGGCAGTTTTAGAATAAGAAATTAAAGCTGTTTATTGACATGTGAAAAAAACGATCTAAATCACTACTGATTAGAGAAATGCAAATTAAAACAACTCTGAGATACTACCTCACACCTATCAGATTGGTTAATACGACTAAAAAGGAAAATGACAAGTGTTAGAGGGGATATGGAAAAATAGGAACACTAACGAACTGTTAGTAAAATTGTGAACTGATCCAACCATTCTTGGAGAGCAATTTAGAACATGCTCAAAGGGCTATAAAACCTTACATATGCTTTGAGCCAGTTAGGTCTACACCCCAAAGAGATTTTAAAAAAAGAAAAGGACCTATATTCACAAAAAAAATATTTATAGCAGCTCTTCCTATGGTGACAAAGAATTAGAAAGTGAGGCAATGCTCATCAGTTGAGGAATGGTTGAATAAATTGTGGTATATGACTGTGCTTTAAGAAACAATGAGCAAGAGGCTTCCAGAAAAACCTGGAAAGACTTATATGAAATGATGCAAAGTGAAATGAGAAGAACCAGGAGAACATTGTACATGGTGACAGCAATATTGTAAGGAAGGATGATCAAATGTAAAGGACTTATCTACTCTGCTCTAGACATTGATCCAAGATAATTCCAAAAATCCATGATGAAAATTGCTATCCTCTTCCAGAGAAAAAAACTGGTAAACTGAATTCAGACTGAAGCATTTTTAATTTATATTTCTTTGGTTTTTATCTCTGTTTTCTCTTATAACATGGCTAAGATGGAAATATGTTTTGCATGACCTCACACTTACAAACAAAATTAGATTGCTTGGCTGCTCAAGGAGAGGGGAGGGGCAGAAAGGAGGGAGAAAATTTGAAACTCAAAATATTTAAAAATGAATGTTTATTTTAAAATTTTATATGTAATTGAGAAAAATAAAATAAAATTTAAAAAAATAAAATACAAGCAAAAAGGTTGTTGAAATACTTTCAAAAAAACAAGAAAGCAACTCAGCCTGCTATTTTCCAATTCAGTCTCACTGGAATGATCAGTAGGTTTGGTATTAGACTACTGAACAGAGCTCCTACACTCTCTGTTCCAGAGTCATTAATGTTGAGTGGTAGTACAAAAGTCAAGATGATTAGCAATAGACCAGGATGCAGTGGATAACCTTGGCATCTTCGATGTCTGACCAAGTTCTAAACATTCCACATCACCTGCTTCAGCCATCTTCATGGCCAGCAATGGAAGCCTTTATATGCTTGATTGGGGTAGATATCTCCCTAAATCACAGATGGATTTGAGGCCTGGCAGTTACCCTCAACCTGGTTTAGCCCTTCTGCCCAGATGGTTTTACTAGTGTGGCCACTGCACATTCTATAACTACAAACCAAGTAATTGGAGTGAGGAGGTAGAGGAGGACCCATTACCTCATGGAATCAAAGAAAGGCCCCTTGTAAGAGGAGATATTTGAGTTGAGCGCTGAAGAATATGAAGAGTTCTGAGAGAGGGGTGAAGAGGATGAGCCTCTCAGGCCTGGAGGACAGACATCCTCTGAATCCAAACCCAGCACTCCTTTCACTAAGCTCTTGTACTTCCCTGTAACACTTATTATAATAATTAATAGAATACAAAGCACTTTGCATGGAACATCTCAGTCACCATCATAGCCCTATGAAAAAGCAACAACTTATTATATCCTTCAGTTCTGAACAAGGGAAAAAGAGGTCAGGGAAGAGTAGTGCTTTGGCCATAGACAAAGAGCAATGAAGGGGTAGAGCCAGCACTGAAACCCAGGTCTTCTGACTCCCAATCCATTGTTTCTTCCACTATACCACAGACACCTAAGGCTCATGTTGACCCATGTCCCTGGACAACTCCATTTTCATCCCTGCTTTCTAACATCACATTTTGTGGTTGTCAAGAACTGAAAACAAATTAGTTGTCCATCAAATGCAGAAATGTTAGAACAAAATGTAATATATGAATGTAAAAGAATTTTGTTGCATCTCAAGAAATAAAGAATATGATATATTCAAATAAATTTGGGAAGAATGATGTGAAATGATGCAGAGTAAAGGGAGCAGAACCAAGAGAACAATTATGCACTGACCATGTTATTAATGTGAGGGAAAACAACTCCAAAAATTCTCAGAACTTCAGTGACTAATCATAATTTCAAAAGACTAATGATGAAACAGACCAGATGATCTTCAGAATCTACCTAAGACAATTCAAATGGAAGCAATTCAGTTTCCTGACATGGCACTGGTATACTGTCCAGATTTCACAGGCATACAACCATGAGTTCAGTACAACAGCTCTGTAGACCCTCAGCTTGGTAGGCTTTCTAATACCTCTTCTCTACCATACTTTTTTTCAGAGCCACCCAAACACTGCTAGCTCTGGCAATGCATGTGTCAATCTCATCATCTATGTATACAACCCTGGAAAGTATCCTGAGAAAGTAAGTGACTTGTCTAAGTCCAACAAACAAATAAGTGGCAGATCCACTGGTCCAGTCTTTGAGGGAGAAGGTATTGAGAACTCATCCAAGTAATATGAGTTGGCTGTGTTGGATTCCACATAACTAGTTATGTGATTTCTTAGCTCTGATTTTCCTATCTACCTTCCATATCTCCTATTTTGTCTACATGATTTTGAACTCAAGGGTAGAATTTCTCTCTTTTAAATTTTACTTCTCAAACAATGTAAAGTTAGGAGGAAATATGGTGCATTAGGAAAGAATACTGTAGCTGGAGACAGAAGACCTGAGTTTGAATCTCAATTTTTATACCTATTATCAGCATGAATTTGGGCGTATCATTTAAGATCTTTGGTCCTTTGTTCCATAAATGTATAATGATGGGTTTGGACTATATTCATCTTGGATTTTTGGGGTAGTTACGCTTCTAAAACACTGTAGCTCTCCTTTCTCTCCGATTCCACAAAATACACCCCCGCTTTATATCTTCCTTTGCAACATCCTTCTTTTTTGCTACAACCTACTTAGTATGCCATTTCACTAAAACTTTTATCTTCTACTAACTTTGTCTTTTGAATATCTATTAAAAATTAACACATTAATTGGATAATGGACAAATAAATTGTGGTGCATGGATGTAATGGATGAAGTGGTTCAAGCTTAATATGACACTCAAATGAAATACTCATAGATCTTTCATCATTTAGAAAAAGAGAAGTTTACTTAACCACAGAATGGAAAGAATATTCAGCAAGAAAATAGAACTCATTCATACAGACACAGCACCTTGGTCTCCATAGAGAAATACATTTTGTCAAAAGGAAGTATTAATATGCATAGCAGTGAGACATCTTTCAAGTCTACAGGCTGCCAATTCATGAGAGTAGAATTTTGAAGCCTTAAGCAACCAGGAAGCTGGGTAAACACTTTAAGCCTTAGTCATCTGGATCACTTAAGTATAAAGGACACTTTATTTGCCTTCTTAAGGAGAAAATTAGCCTGGCCTACCTAAGGTACAGTTTGTTCCTACCTCAAATAAATTTATGATGAAAGAAACTATAAGTATTATGAACACAGAGAAGCATGAGATCACTTAAAGAGAACTGATTCAATGCAAACAAAGCCAGGAAAATAATATACATAACTACAACCATGTAAATGGAAAAACAAAATATTTAAAACTGAATTCTGTGAAATTACAATGCGAAAGCTTGACCACAAAGAATGATAGAATCATAGGATCGTAGATTTAGAAACAAAAATGAACTTGGAGGCCTTCATATCCAATCTTCTCATTTAACACATGAGGAAACTGGGAAAGGTCAACCTGTCTGTCCAGCATTATACATTTAATAAGAATCCTCCTTCTCCTCAGCCACCCTGCAGCTTTGGACTGTGTTATTGCCCTCACATCATTGATATTCTCTTCTCTCTAGGTTTTCAGGATACCACTCTCTCCTGGTTCTCCTTCTGCCTATCTGATTATTCTTTCTCAGGCTCTTTTGCTAGATGCACAACCAGAAAAATGCCTTCTAACTATATGAGTCCCACAGGGTTTGGTCCTGGACTCTCTTCTCCTCTCTCTCTATACTACTTCACTTGGGGATCTCTTCAGCTCTGATGGATTTAATTACCATCTCTCTACTGATGATTCTCTCTACTGACCTCTCTCATTTCCTATTGCCTTTTAGATATCCCAAACTCAGCATGTTCAAGATGGAACTTGTCATCTTTTCCCCTAAAACCTCTCCCCCTCCTACCTTTCCTTTTAAAGCTGAGGACATCACCATCCTCCTAGAGCCTTGGGATCATGGCCTAGAAGTCATCCTCAGCTACTGACTATCTCTCACCCCTCATAGTCAATCTTTTGCTAAGTCTTGTCAATTTCACCTTTGGAACATCTCTCAAACATGTCCCCATCTCTCCTCTGATCCTGCTGTCACTCTAGTGCCGAATCTCATCACTTCTTTCATGGACTAATTTGAAAAGGCTGCTGGTGGGTCTGCCTGCCTCAAGTCTCTTCCCACTCCAATCCATCCTCTATTCAGTCACTAAAGTGATTTTCTAAAGCACAGGCCAAATCATGTCACATCCCTCCTCGATAAACTTCAAATATCCCTTTATTGCCTCCAGGATCAAGTGTAAAGTCCTCTGTTTGACCTATAAAGGTCTTCCTAACCTAGCTCCCTCCTACCTTTCCAGGCTTCTTACAGTTTCCTCCTGCCAGTACTCTTTAATCTGTTCCACAAACATGACACTCCACCTCTTGTCTCAGGGCATTTTCTCTGGCTGCCCACCTATCCCTGTAATGCTCTCCCTCCTCATCTCAGCCTCCTGGCTTCCTTAAGTTTACTTGAATCCCCAAATAAAACCCCATCTTCTATAAAAAGGATTTCCCAACCCCTTGTAATTCTAGTATGTTCCCTCTGTTAATCATCTCCTATTTATCCTGTACATAGCTTAAGTGTATATGTTTGAGGTTTTGTTGTTTCCTTCATTATATTGTGAGCTCCTTGAGGGCTTCTTTTTGTAATACTAGCACTTAACACAGTGCCAGGCACATAGCAGGAGCTTAATAAGTATGTATTGCTTGATCGACCAAAGTGCCTGTATCAGTGTTTGAATTCAGGTTTTCCTTTCTCCGTGTACTGGAGATGGGGCTATCTCCAGTCCTCTAGATCTATATCTTGCCAGTGGACCCAGAGGGCTCCAGGGGAGAAAATAAGGCCAATGACCTTGCACAGCCCACCCTCAGGTAACTCTTGATGTCATGGTCCTCTTCGAGAACAAAGGAGAACAACAACAACTTCCAAATACTGTACGCTATTGACTGTTTCAAGTGTATGAGAAGGCAACTCTGCCATACCTGTTCCCTCCCTCCAGTTCTTTGAAAAGCTGAACGACTAGTGGGATAAAATACTGTTTACAATATCCAACTTTTTATTTTGGTTTATTTTGCTGAACTGAATTTCCCCTCTTTCTTATTGTTTGTAAAAAGGGGTGGTTGTCTGAGAGGGAGAGGAGTAAAATACATTAGGAAATGTAGGTGATATAAAAACAAAAGATGCCTTTTTGTAAAAAGCAAATATATCAGTGGAATTCCAATTTTGAGTGAATCCCAGAGTGCCTTGAACCTGGGATAACTTTTCTGTGGATCTGTGTGGGAGAGGGGGTATACTTGGCAAGGTGAGGCCCAAGAGGTTGACTAACTCCTTCTGGGTCACCCACGTATTAAGTGATAGAGGAGAGCTTTCAACACAAATTCTCTGACTCCAGATTGAATGTTCTGTTTCACTATTCTTTCAGCTGTGTTATGTAAAGGAGGAGGTTGTTACTCCTTAGCAGGATTTGGAACTTTCCACAGAGCTGTAAAGGCTCTAGGCCTCATTCAGCATAACACTTAAGACTGGCCCATTTCACAACTAAGAGGACATAAATTTCTTTTCTCTTTTCAGAATTACACAACCCTATGACAGTAGGTAGACCTAGCCAACCAGACAGATTCTATAACTGTCAGCATGGAAGAAGTTGTTAAAAATTCCTCCTGTCTCTCAGTTTCGAAAAACATACTCTTTTTTTCCTTCGCTTGTTTTCTGGGAAATGCTCACCTGAAAAGATCAGCTTTGAACACGCACAAGCATGGCTAGAAAAACCAGCTGGCTATTTCCCAATCTGGAATGGTCAGTATGTCATCATTAGAAGCCTGGAGAGACTCCCTAGGATGTGCTGAATCTTAGTTAAGGGAGTTCCATGAGTCCCTTCATGCTGCTTCCCTGAAAATATACTAGATGTTACCCCTCCAAATACCAAAAGAGCTAGAAAAAAGGCCTCCAGCATATTACACATTCTAGGTCTCTCCCCATCCCACAAACATCCTCGGCTTCCCTGCTTCTATACCTAAGAATAATATTTGTTTACATTAGCATAAGGTCATACATTTAGAACTGGAAGGGACTGGATAAGTCATGAGGCAAAAAACCCCACCCCCAATTTTACAGATGAGTAAAGAGAGCCCCAGAAAGATGAAGCGATTTTTCTAAGGTCACACAAACCTGGGTCCAAATCTGTTTGTTTCCATTCCACCATAATTCATTAAGGGCTTATTTTATGACAGGCACTATGTTAGGCCCAGAAAATGCAAAACTAAAATAAAACAATTCCTGCCTAAGGAAGCTTACACCATATTTAACCAGATAAATGAAAGAAAAAACAATTCATTGGTGTGGACCTCACACTAACTAGTGGTTTTAAGGAAAAATCACTTATAGAGGTAGCATTTAAGATGAGACTTAACCAGAATGAAGAGTTCCCAGAGAAAAAGATGAGGAGGTAGAGCATTCCAGCCCTAGAAGACAGCCTCTGCATCCAGATCCAGTGTTCCTTTCACAATCCCACAGATGCCTGATGCTCACACTGACTCCTCTACCTGTATTGCTCCATTCCCATCCCTGCTTGCCAACATCTTACCCAGCTTTCATGACCCAGGTCACAGAATGCTAGAATTAAAAGGGATTGAAGTCTGTTGGAGCTATTGGAGACACCGGCACAGAAGCTGTGGCTGCAGGAGCAGCTAGCCTGGAGGCCTCCAACCCATCATCTAAAGGTTTGACTTCTTGAACTTCTGGGAGCCATGATGGCCAGGTAAATCATCTCTCCCTCCCTTCCTCACCCAGAGAATACTCCCTCGGGAGAAACAGAGGAGGCAGGAGTGGGGCTTCAGTAGCCTTTTAGCGAGAGAAGTTGGGGAGAGGGCCCTTCTTGTGGTGGGAGAAGGAGATTAGTGCAGAAAGAGAGGTGACCCAGCAGGCCCCACCTAAGCAGAACAATGAGAGTTACTGAGCCCCAAGATGGTGGAACTAGCAAACATCAACACCAAGACCCCGGACGTGCCTTTGCACAGCCATGGGAAGTGGCAGACACCAGCACAGATAACGGGTGAGACTACTCCTCCTGTAGAGCAGTCCTGGGGAAGAGGAGACTTCCAGCAGCCAGACTACCCCTCCCCGACACCTCACAAAACCAGAGGCCATAGCACACAAAGCCAGTGAGCAGGCCCACAGTTCCCCATACAAGAAGCTTGGGACAGAACCCCCTAAGCCCCAGAAGCAGAGATCCACTTTAGAAGCCAGAAGGAAAAAAAATACCACGAAAAAGCACACTAAAAAGCCAAAGACCACTGATTCCGATTAGAGAGACAGGAAAGATCAAAATACCAATTCAGAAGAGGACAGCATGGACACCCACATTTGAAACCTCAAAAGGGAATGTGCACTGGTCTCCAGCCCAAAAAGCATTCCTGGAAGAACTCAAGGAGGACTTCAAAAACCAAATTAGAAGGTAAAAGAAAAAATGGAAAAAAATTCACTAATGAAAACAAATCTTTAGAAGGTAAAATTGG
>CM053625.1:64228098-64256261 GCA_028646595.1 Phalanger gymnotis | reverse complement strand
CGTGGACAGTGGGAGCCGGACACCTGGATGGCGAAGAGGGGGGATGGGGAGTAGTGAGAAGCCCGGACAGGAGGACGCAGACTCGGGGGCGGGGGACGCCTGGGCTACACTGTCGCTGGAATAGATAAGTTGGGAGGGGACAGACTGAGACCAAGCAGAGTAAAAGTGGGATCCCCATGAATCATTGGCTTGAGGAAATCTTGGAGCAAAATTATGGAAATGTGTTATACGTGAGACTTAAAAATAATACGTCATTTCATCTGTATGAAAAATATCACAAGCCTTGAACTTTGCCAAGAACTCTCCTTTACCTTGCATGGAACAGAGTTTGGGAAATGGTGGTCTAGGTGGTGTCAGAGGTTTCTCCTAGGACTGATTTTCCACGGGCTTCTCTGTTAACCCTGACAATTTCCCTAGTTGAAATGTTAACCTTCCTTCAAGGTCCTGTTCAGATGCCACCTTCTGGTAATCTTTAATGAATTTTCATTATGAGACAGAAGCTATATCTTTGTCCTTTAAATTCCTATAACTTGGATGTACCATTCTTCTAGTCTCTGTATTCTACGTTATTTTGTAGTTATCTCTGTTTTTATTTTTTTCCACTAGACTATGAGCCTTATAGGGCAGAGACTACATCACATTTTTGTTTATCTTCCAAAGGGTCTTTTACAAACTTCCTGTGAGGTGGCCACCTTAGATCCTTATTCAGGGCTTAATACTATAGTAGGCACATTTCTCATAAGCTCAGTTATTTGCTTTCATTGAGTACAGCTGATTAAAAGCAGAAAATGGGATAAGAGAAAAGGGTAACTGTAGTAGGAAGGCCGAATTTATAATCTCAAATATAATCATGTATATGTTTGAATGGTTCGAAATCGCAAGGTATGAGAGATTCTCTAAGTAGAAAACAACAAAAAATTTATTTAGGCCGCACCACAGCTGATCCGTGAACCAGCCTCCCCATTCCGACATCTTGACAAAAAGACTCCAGGCCGAGAAAGCACCCCTCACAAGAGTAACCAGGAGGCCACAGAAAAACAAGATAGTATTTAGCCAAATCATTTTTACTGGCCTCAAGTCCTTGCTCGCACTCCTGGGTCTACACATGGGTCAGCTCTGCTTCCGCAGCTTCCTGCTTCCACAGCCTCCTGCTTCCACAGCTTCCGCTTCTGCTGTAGTTGTCTCTTGGCTCACCTTTCCTAGCAGCCGAGCTTCTGGCGTTCTCAAGCCCCACCTCAACGGCCAGAGACCATTGGTTCCTGAGTTGGCCCCCTCTTAAGTCATCAATCTATACCCACACAGGTTTCACACCTGATAGGGCTTTGGGCCTGGGGCTTAGCACTTAACAGCTGAAAGTACTTTCACTCAAAGTAAACAAAAGCCAGGCTAAGGAGACACTTTTGCTTAACAACACAGTAACTGAAAGTTGAGGGGTAGTAACGGGGAGAATAAAGAGTGTTGCTAGGAGTAGACATGCTACCAATATTAAATAGTGCCTACAAACAGCAAATGGAGGTAACTGGCAAACCATAACAAATAGGTATACAAACTTAGGACACAACAGTATGGGGCTATTTATTTCAGGGACAAAGATACCTAAAAAGCTGCCGAGGGAGATCTTTAATGTGTTGTGACATAGTAGACACTGTAGATTCTCTGTTGAAAGGGATCTCTAAGGTAATCTAGTTCCACCTGTGTCTGACCTTGAATCCCTTTTACAGCATCCCTGAGAGATGGTCATCCATCTACTTCTGTTCTACTTGAAGCTATCTCATTTTAGGGAAACCACTGCTTCCTGAGGTGACACATTCCACTTTTGGTCAGGTATATTTGGTGAGGTTTTTCCTCATATCAAACTAAAATCTGCATCCCTGTAACTTGTACCCATTGTTTCTGATCATGCCTCCTGAGGCCAAACAGAACAAATCTAATGTTCTGTAGTTCAGCTACCCATCTCCTCTCTAAGGCTCCCTAATTCATCCAGTTGATCTCATATAGCACAGTTTCCAGTTGCTATAGCATCATTGGTCCCTTCCTCTGCTATATAGCAGCTTCTCAACATTACTTTTGAAAGGTAGTGCCCAGAACTGTGCAGATGACTAGAGAGAGGGTCTGAGCAGCGCAGGCTGTGTTGGTACTAGCACCTCCATCCTTCCAGACCTTTGTTTAATGGATCTGAGATCAGTCACATCAGTGTGGGTTTTCCCTGTACCTCATCAAAGTGGATGCTCCCTGCACTAGAGCAGATCCAGTCTTCCTTAGCCTAGGTTTTTTTTAATATCTTTTTCTATGTCTTTTTATGAAGATTCTTCTGTTTGGTGGATTCCAGGACAGCATTCAGGCTTTCTATCCTCTCTTTAAATGATCGGCTCCTTTTGTTTTCCTGCCATATCTGTCCCTGATGTTGTTTACAGCACTTGTTATCTGAAAGTCCTTGGTTATGTCACGTCCTTAGACACACCTTTGGTTTTTCAGAGAAGCAGCAGGATCTCGGTGCTAGAAGACTTCACTGGGGATCTGGGCCTGGGCTGGAATCCCTTCTGTCGCTTGGTAGTGTGTGTAATCCTGAACAAGACACTTCATTAAGCCTGTTTATCTACTAAATGAAGAGAGTATCTGTAGTGTCCACCTCATGGTTATTGTGAGGCTTAAGTGTGATAATAAATTTTAAGCAACCATATAAACATCAGTTGTTTCCATTGCCCTTCAGATCACTTGTAATCTAGATTTTTCTCAGATCATAGGGAAATTTAGGATTATCGAAAGTGCTGTACTGCTTTTTCAAATCCAATCTAGCCTTCCCTCTTCCTATTCCATTCTGTCCATCTCTTGTGCCTTTGAAGATATATATACTGATGGACTAACTCGGGAGGATTTCTAGCCATTTGGGTATCATAATCTGGGCAATATGCATTCTTCATATGCTTGATTTTTCCGGAGTGTATTAACTGATTTTTTTGAGTGACTATCCATTGAAGAAGCTCTTAAATGTTTCAGTAGTTTTTATAGTCTGTACAGTGTCATCTACAGACAGAAACCCAGGGAATCTCACTTCAATTTTGACTTTGTATAGGGTATCTTTTCTGTTACTGATGAGCACTTTTTATTTTTACTTTGTATTAATGATCAGAAATCATAGGAGTTATCTCTGGTGGAATTAAAAACTCTATGTTCTCCCACTGCATCCCAGGGCATCTCCATTCATCCTGATCTATATCTTGCCATTGGATCCAGATGGCTCTGGAGGAGAGAGCTAGTGACTTTGCACAGCTGTCCCTCACTTAAATCCAATTCACTTGCAAATGCCAGTTCATGGCATCACATCTGAGAATGGAGAACAAACAACAACACAACCTAGTAACCCCCAGAAGTACCTTTTGACTCTTAGATACTTTGATTTTTTTTTTTCAATGCCACATTCCCATTTCCAAGTGGATATTGTTTGGTAAATCTAAAACTCAGTGAAGCATCCTTGGTGCCTTCTTCTGAATGCATTTCAGTTTCTCAGTGTTACTCCTGAAATATGGTATGCAGAACTATTAACATGATTCCAGAGGGTCTGAGCAAGGCCAACAAGCACCTCCCTCCTTCTGGACCCTTCTTTAATGGATCTGGAATCAGTCACACCAGGTTGGGTACTTCCTCCTCTAGAGCAGATTCCATCTTCCTAAGCCTGGGTGGTTATTCTCTGTCTTTTCATGAAAATTCTTTTGTGCAGTCCGGGGCAACATTCACAGTCCATCTTTATCTCATTAAATGACCAGCTCCTCATGTTTTTGTCATACCTGTCCTTGATGTCATTTATAGCACTTATTATTCTCAAGTTCTTGGTAATGTCACCTCCTTACGCAGTTTGTCTTTCAAAGAAGCAAAAGGGTCAGGGTGCTAGAAGGCTGCATGGGGAGGAGGGGTGGGGAAGTATGGGCCTGGGCTAGAATCTTCTGTCACTGTTGTTGTTCAGTTCAGTTTTGTCTGACTCTGTGATAGGGTTTTCTTGGCAAAGATACTAGAGTGATTTGCCATTTCCTTCTCTAGTGGATAGGCAAACAGAGGTTAAGTGACTTGCCCAGGATCACATAGATAGTAAGTGTCTGAGACTGGATTTGAACTCAGGTCTTCTGGGCTTCAGGCCCAGCATTCTATCCACTGAGCCATCTAGCTGCCTCTAAAATAGAGATTAAATGACTTGCCCAGGATTACACAGTGATTGTCTGAGGCTCAAATTGAACTCAGATTTTCCTGCCTGAAGGCCACTGAGGCACCTAGCTGCCTCCAGCCACCTCCTATCACTTAGTATAACTGAGCAGGTGACTTCTCTGAGCCTGTTTCTTTGTCTACAAAATGAGGATATTATCTGGAGTATCTACCTCATGGTTATTGTTAGGCATGAGTATCATAATATACTTTAAGCATTTTATAAACATCACTTGTTGTCTCCATTGCCCTTTGTATTACCTATAATTTAGATTTTTCTCAGATCATGAAATGCTATGGTCTGTTGCCAGGGGAATTCTTTTTTAAGCAGAATCCGTGATTTCAGTGCTATAGGGAGCTCCTAGTAAGGAAGTGTCTACCTGTGTAGATTGGCACCTGCTCTGCAACTTAGAGTTTTAAAGGAATTTTCCTGGAGCAAGAAGAAGTTGTAACTTGTCCAAGAGCATATAGTTTTATAATGCATCAGAGGCAGAACTTAAATTCAGCTCTTCCTGACTCCAAGACCAGCTCTGTAGCCATTGTGCTAGTTTTAAGAAGAAATATTAAAATAAGAAGCATTTGTAGCAAGAGCAAGTGAGAATCATTGCAAGTGCTATACAGTTTTCCAAATCCAGTCTGGCCTGTCTTCTTCCTGTTTCATTCAGTCCTCCACTGTACCTTTCAAGGTATATGTACTAACAGACTGACAACAGGATTCTTGGCCACCTGACTATCATAATCTGGGCAAGATGCATGCTTCATATGCTTGACTTTTCCTCTGTGTCTTATTAAGCTCCTCTTTTTCAGTGACTGCTTCATTGCTTTCTAGTGTTCCAGAATTTAATTCAGCCAGAACAGTGTCATCTGTAGGCTATCCCTAGAAAATCCCACTTCAACTGGGACTTTGTATAGGGCATTTGCTGTGATGCTGAGGAGCACCTTTGTTGAATGTACCTGGTTGTCTCTATTGTATTTTTACTTCATTTTGATAATCAAAGATTGTGGAAGTCATCTGTCTGGTTGCCTTTATCAGGAAACTTGAACATCAATCAATATATACGAGAAAGAAGGTTTGTTAGAAAAAAATAACTTTAAGGATACATTTTTATGGTCGATTTTGTTGTTGTTTTTTGTAATCAGTATGCATGAATCTTGTGTTTCTGTACTTCACAGTTGTATAACTGAAATTGTGGTGTGTTGTAGAATAACCTGATTATTCGTATCTCATATATTCATCAAGAATATCATCGACATAAGTATTGGGGCATTTAGAATTAAGAACTAAAGCTCCGATTTAATTAAATAGGAAATGTCTAAATGAGGAAACACCATCAAGCAATGCAGATTGGCTTCTTTTCTGCAACTTCTACATATGTCTACATGTGCCCTGCTCAAACCACATCTAGAATTACCTTATTTAGTTTTGATCATCCTATTTTAGGAAGAACACTAGTATCCAGAGGAGAAAAACCAGGATACTGATGAGATGTAAAACTATAGCATATGGGGATCTTTTGAAGAAAACTGGGATGTTTAAATGGGAGAAGGCTTAGGGAAGAAGGACATGATCACTATCTCCAACCACCTGAAGGTTTATTACATGGCAGAAGAATTAGACTTGTTCAGTACAGTCCTCAAAATATCATACATACATTGTGGGGCTATCCCATGTGAAATGGTGAGGATGAGCCTGTGTCCTGGCCTTTTCCAGGGGGCCACATGTGTTCTGGTCCATTGCAAAAGGATCTGCAAAGTCAGCATCACCTGGACTATTTCCACATCTTTTGGGGCTATTTCAAAAATGGTTGGTGACTGAAACAGAAAAACCATAGGCCCAGTAGGCTTTAAGAAATAAGATCAAAGTTTCTACTCATCTCTTTTCTACTACCCTTAGAGAGTGCTACTTGGGATTCAAGCAGTTTCTCCCATGGACTTCCCATTGAGGTAAGAAGAGAAATCATTTTTCCCATCTAACCCATGAACAAGGTGGATGATACATACATGTTTATTTGTGAACATAGTATGTCCCCCAGTTGAATATAAGCTCTTTGAAAACAGGCATTTTTTTTTTCATTTTCCCTCCATTTTTGATTTCGTATCTTTAGACTTGGGGATTAAGGAAGTCACTAACTGTTATTCCCAGATCCATTAAATGAAGTTAAAAACCACAGTCTGGGCCTTTTTTCTCGGCTCTCGGTCCGCTTCACCTGTGTCCTGAGGACACCATGAGCAGTCACCAGCTCGTTCGGGAAGACTATCACCAGCCCCGTCCTCGGAGATCGAGACCCAAGCCCCAGGAAAAAGGCCCTCTGCGGTTCCTGGTCGAGGCTCGGCTCGTGGGGGCCCTTATAGGACTGAAAGAATCCAGGATTTGAGCCATGGAGACGCTTTCGGGAGCTCAGATTAAAATAGATCTATTCAACCAAGAGGAAGACGGTGAAAAGCCCGAAAAAGCAGAGGCGCAAGTTTTCGGAAGTAACCACTGCAGAATTAGAGCAAAAGAACTGGTTGAGTGTATCATCAGATGATATCCACCGGCCTCCGCCGATGCTGCAGATGAAGCACAGAAGGCTGTTGCCCAGATGTCCATACAGGAGGAGAAGTAATATGCAGCCCAGCTGGTTTTTGTTAATTTTATACAAATAAATTATGTTTCTGTAAAAAAAAAAAAACACACACAGTCTGATTACCTGGGGGCCATGTTAATACTGGATCAATTTAAGGACCTACGTACAATATGGACAAACAACAGAGAAATGGCTCAATGACTTTTTTTCAGTCCTATCCAATTCAACCTCAGAAACAGTGGGTACGAGGGGAGAACGGATACAGCTCTGGTCCAAAAGTCAGAAAATGTAAGTAAGAGTCCTTTCTCTGCTCCTAATTTACTACTTGTGATCTTTGGCAAGTCACTTCCCCTCCATAGGCCTCAGCTTCTTCATCAGTAAAATGGTGACTTGGTCAGCTTATTAGTGACAAGAGTATGCTAGAGTTGGAGTCCTGCTGCCTGAGTTTAGATCTGGGATCCAGCACTTACCTAAATGACTTAACCTTTCTGGGTTTCAGTTTCCTCGACTATGAAAATGGGGATAATTATAATAGTATATACTTTGCCTTTCTGGGTTGCCATGAGAGAAGTACATTTTAAACCATAAAGTTCTATGGAAATGGGGATTATTCGTATTATTTCTCCATGGTGAGCAGAGTATTGCTTCATGCAGAATATGTGCTCGGTAAATGTTTTTCACTGATGGGAGAATCAAACCCACAATAGAAATTATCAAAAGGTTTCACTTTTCATTAAAACAGCTAAAAAGGATTTGATGGCCACCAGGTGGTGCCATTTCATTGTTTTAGTTGACCAAAGATAAAGGTGACTGACATGAATTCAATAGCCCGCTGGTGGGTCTGACAGCTGCTACAAGTCTGTCCTCACTCCATCCATCTTCCATTCAGCCACCTGAAGCTCACGTCAAACCATGTCAGCCCTATACTTAATAAACTGTAGTGGCTCCTTATCACCCCTTGGATCAAACACAAAAGCTCTGTTTGGCATTCAAAGCCCTTCATAACCTGTGGCCCCCTCCCTTTTGAGTCTTCTTACACCCCACGTACCACCACGGGAGATCCAGTGACACTGGCTTCCTGGCTGTTTCACAAATAAGAGACCTTGTCTTTCAGCTCAGTGAATTTTCTCTGCCCACATGCCTTATCTCCCTCCTTATCTCAGTGTCCTGGCTCCATTCAAGTCCCAGTTAAAATTCCATCTATATGGAGCCTTTCCCAATCCCTCTTAAATCTAGTGAGGCAACTAGGTGGCACAGTGAATAAAGCACTAGGCCTAAACTGGCCTCAGATACTTACTGGTTGTACGGCCTTGGGCAAGTCAAGTAATCTTTGTTTCCTCAACTGGAAAATGGTTATATTGACAGCATCTACTTTGCAGGTTATTTGTAAAGCATTTAGCACTGTGCCTCGCACATAGTAGGTTCTATATAAATGATTTTTCCTTTCTCCACTCTCTGTCTTCCCTCTGTTAATTATTTGTTATATATACTGAATATAGTTTTATGTATGTGTGTGTATATGCTTGTAGTTTTTTTCATATATGTATACACACACACGCACACACTTGTTGTCTCTCCTATTGGATTGTCAGGTTCTTGGGGGCAGAAACTGTTTGGCCTCTTTTTGTATCTTCAGTGCTTAGCACAGGGCCTGGTGACTGTCTTTCTCCATCTAGATTGTGACAGCTTTAATATATAATCCCTAATCAAACTGAGGAACTATGATCTGATCTCTACCCCAATATGTGGCATTGATGGCATTACCCACAATAACTCATGTTAGTTGTGAATCGAGATCAGATGAGAGTATAAGATTCAGCACTGGGCTAAACACGTCCCAAAATGTGCTGCTGTACCTAGTAGACTAAACCTGAAAAGCACCTTGAAGTTTTCGAAGGCCAGCTTTCTCCCTGAGACAGGAATTTTCTTTACAGGTATGGCATCAGCAGACCTGGGAACAAATTCCAGCCTGAACTATTTACTACTTGTGTCACCTTGAGCAACTTGCTTTCTGTCTCAGGACCTTAGTTTCCTCATCTATAAAATGAGAATTGGTTGCTGTAGTCCCTCGCACTCTTAAATATATGACCCTGTGAGCCTTCTCTGGGCTTTGGCTTCTTCATCTTTAAAATGAGACAGTTTGACTAGTGGTTCTCAAAGGTCTCTTCCATTTCTAAATCCTGATAACCCCCTCTGACGACATTCGATGATAGTGTGGAGCAGCGTGAAGAATTATATTTGGAGTCAAAGGGCCTCTGTTTTTGAATCTCAGCTCTTCCCTGTATTCCTAGTATGTTCTTGGACAAGTCACTGAACTTCTCAGATCCTCCGTTTCCTTCTCTGTAAAATGAGGGGAATGGACTTGATGCTATTGCAATAATCCACTTGTGAGGTGATGAAATGTGTGTGTGTGTGTGTGTGTGTGTGTGTGTGTGTGTGTGTGTGTGTGTGTGAAGTTTTAACAGTGAAATTAGCAGGCCTTTGGCAACAGATTGGATATGGGGGGTGAGAGGTAGTGAAGAATCCGTTTTGCCTTTCCTACATCTCAAACTGGATGTCTAGTAGACACCTTAAACTCAACGTGTCCAAAATGGAACTCATTATCTTTCTCCCTTAATGCTTGCCTTTGCCCCTCACTCCCAATATTCCCTATTACATAGAGAGCAAGACCATCTTCCCACTCCCTCAGGCTTACAACCAGTTGGAGATTCAAAATTGGAGGTCCGCAGAGAAATCCGTTGAAGCTGACGAGATCACCAAGTGATATATTAATGGAAGGAGGAAAGAAGAGGACCCAGAACAGAACCCTGGGGGACACCTTTCATTAAAACGTGTGATCTGGAAGAGGATCCAGCAAAGGAAGCAGAGAAGGAGCAGTCAGATAAGAAAGAACCAGGAAAGAACAGTGTTCTGAAAACTTAGAAGAGAGAATCAAAGAGGAGAAGGTGATCAACTCTGTTAAAGGCTGCAGAGAGGTCAAGGAGAATGAGGATTGAGAAGAGGTCATTGGGTTTGGCAACTTAAGAGATCATTAGTAACTTTGGAGAGCAATTTCGGTGGAGAATGAGGCAGTCAGAAGCCAGATTGTAAGGGCTTAGGACAGTGAGAGTAGAGAAAGTGGAGCCATATATTGTAGAAGGCCTTTTCAAGGAATTTAGCTACAAAGGACAGAAGAGAAGTCAGACTAGTTAGTGGGGATGGAAAGATCAAGTGAAGGTGTTTTTCAGGATGGGTGCATATAGGCATGTTTTAGGCAGCATGGAATAAACAAGTAGAGAGGGACAGACTGAAAATAAGTGAAATAGTATGGATGACAGAGGGGCATCTGTTGAGGGGATGGAGTGGAATGGCTTGAACAAGTTGAGCTGCTGTGTTCAAGACAGTGGTCTAGCCAGTGAAGATACCTATACAAAAGTGAAACAGTACATGACCTTAAGGAGGTTGCATTATAATAGGGAGAGACAATTCATATCGGAGAGTGCTGGCCAGGAAAGAGATTTTGGGTCTCCAAAATCACAAGAACTTAGGGCAGTTAGTTGTCAGGTCCTTTTCAGAAGCAGTGGTAGTTTGGATATGATTGCTGTTCCCAGAGCAAGAGGCAGAAAAGACAAGCGCAGGGAAAGAAGAAAGTACATGTAGGGAAGCAAGGCAGAAGATCGGTAGTGTGAAGCATAGTCTGGGACTGACTAGATATAGTGGATTAGATGAATTTGCACTCAGTCACCAATACGAAAAGCTCAGCCCCATGCCAAAGATGTTACAACTCTGAAGTAATGCGGTTGTCATCTTCATTTTATAGATGAGGATGTTGAGGCTTAGTCAGATGAAAAGACTCTTTGAAGATCTCATTGCTAATAAGTGCCAGGGGAGCTGCATCTTCCTGACCCTTTAGCCCAGCCCAATCTTCCACAATGCCCTGTTGCATGTTGCAGATAGCAGTCAGAGCCTCTGCAGCCCATGAGTGGCAGCATTTTCAGAGTTTCCTATAAGGTATGCCAGTATTTTCTCCTCACTCCACTTGGGATCTTTCTGGTTCACTAATTAAACTGCCTTGCTTTTTTACAAGTATTAGTGAGTACATTGGACCTCTCCCATGTACAGGCTGCTACATCACCCCTCAGTGTTCTGGGGTACCCTAATGTGATTGAGGCTATTCTACACAACTATTGGCTTGAGCCCCCACTAGCAACAGCCAGGTAAAAGACAGAAGTGGTACATTTGTGGGTCATGGTACAGTTAAGGATATGACTCTGTGTGTGTGTGTCTGTGTGTGTGTTTGTGTGTGGTGAAGTGGAAGAATAAGTAATGGTAAATGATTAAGTTGAGGAACGGGTAGATTCAAGTGTTAGAGGGAGTATCTATATGTATATGGAAGTCCCCTGGTATGAAGGCAGGAGTTGGGGAAGAAAGAATGATTGTGAGCCAGGTACTGAACTCATTGAGAAAGGCAGATCAGTACTCTGGAGGTCAGTAGGCAACAGCTAACACAGTTTTGATTGGGTGGTAGATAGGATTAAGTGAACCTCAAAAGAAGAGAGGTTCTGGTGAATAAGATAGAGATAAGTTTGAAAGTAGAATGAGGAGCAAGTACTCGAACTTTCCTCATCTCAACCACTTAGTTGGGGAGAATGAATAAAAGTGCAGTCTGTGCTGGAAAGAATGTCCAGGGAGGCTGTGTCATCAGGATAGAGCCGGGTGTCATTGAGAGTTAGAAGGTAAAAGGAGAGGGAAAGGAAAAGACTTAAAATTAAACTACCACATACATGGAATGGGTGGGAATTAAAATGGGACATTGAGGGTTTGGGTTGAGAGGTATGGGAATAAGGAAGTGGTCAGTGGGAGATAAAGAATGGGCTTTGTATAATGACCAGTGGTTCAGGATCACTGAGATGGGCAGGGTATGGCCAAGTATGAGGTTTGGTTTTGTTTTCTTTTAAATAGGCAGTCAGAATTAAGTGACTTGCCCAGGGTCACACATTTTGTAAGTGTCAAATGTCTGAGGTTGTATTTGAACTTAGGTTTCCCTGACTCCACAGCCAATGCTCCATCTATTTTGCTACCTAGCTGCCGCCAGGTATGAATTTAAGTGTTATTTATATCACTCGGAGCTCTCCACCCGAGGGTCTGTGTAGAATGTTAGGCAGCTCCTGCAAGAATACCATCGAGGGGAGCTGAGAAAGAAGAATTTATTTCCTACTCCTACAGGCAGGCCAAGTCAGGAGATAGGTAGAGTGAACAGGAAGGACTGGCTCTCTCTCTGTCCCTCGCTGGCAGGAAGGTGCCACCTCAGGAGACAGGCACCTGATGGAGTAGAGTCTGAGTGATCCCCTGTAGGAGGACCCATGTGAAGAGACTGGTACATAATGGAATTGACTATCTCTCATCCCCCAGTGTCCTGTGTAAGGAACAGCAAGTCAGCCAGTGTTGCTAGATTGTGATACATGAAGAGGAATGAAGTATAAGAACGCTGGAGGTAAGAAGAGCCAAGATTGTGAAAGGCTTTGAATGCCACACAGCATTTCCTGTTTTGTCCTGGAGGTAATAGGGATCGGCTGTGGTTTATTGGGCAACTGGGCAGCACAGTATGTAGAGTGCTGGACCTGGAGTCAGGAAGATTCAACTTTCTGAGTTCAAGTCTGGCCTCAGACACTTCCTAGCTATGTGACCCTGGCCTCAGTTTCCTCATCTATAAAATGAGCTGGAGAAGGAAATGGCAAACTACTCCAGTGTCTGTGCCAAATGGGGTCACAAAGAGTCAGAAACAACTAAACAACAGAATAATTTATTAGGTTAGGATAATATGGTGTGGTCACAATTTGGGGAAATTGGAGAATTTGAGGAGAGGATGGATTGGAATGGGGAGAGGCTTGAGGCAGGGAGATCAATTAGAAAGCCAATTTGTATTAATTGAATCCATGATTATTTAAATTCTCTCTTCCTCTCTTCTTTCCAGGAAACCTGATCTTCATCCTAAGGGAAACTGGCACATTTTACTTACGAGAGCTAAAGAAAGTAGGCCATCTGTTTCCTCTTTACATTATTAGGACCCAGGAAAGAAACAGTTGGGCTCACATTTCTGTAGTGCTTTAAGATTTACATAGCACTTTCTTTACAACAAGCCTATAAGGTATTTCTATTTTACAGATGAAAAAAGAACTGAAGTTCAGAGAGGAAATATGAAATTGTCGGTGGACATTGAGCTAGGAACAGTAGCCAAGGTCTTGACTCCAAGTGGTTTGGAAAGAATATCGAATTTGGAGTCAAATATCCTAAATTTGAATAACAGTTCTACTGTGTAACCGTGGGCAGCTAGTTTCCTCCTTTCTAGGCCCAAGTTTCTTTCTCTCACTGTAATAAGACAGTAAGCCTAGATAATCTTGAAGAGTCCTTCCATCTGCAAATTCCATGCTCTTAGGATTCCAAGTCTACCCTCTTTCTAGTATACCATGTTGCCTTTTGCTACTGCTGTCATCATCCTCATCCTTCAGTCAACATTCAGTCAGAACCTATGTGAGTACAGTTCCTTGCTCACTTACCCCAAAGAGCTCATATTTTCATCACATACTATTTACCAAGGGTGACTGTGTGAATGTTTTCTGCTCCACACTGGTTTTTTCAGTAAATATACAGCAACTGCTTTATTCAACAACATAATCAGCTGCCATTGAGTAAGTCTTTACTTTGTTCAAGGCATCATGCTGGTCACTAGGGAGTGTAGAAAATGTAGCAAAGACACAGTCCTAGGTCTCATAGATAATAATAGTGAAAGCCCAATAATAGTGGAAGCACAATCCTATTAAGCACCAAAGGCCATCAGAGATGCTGTCAAGCAAGCACTTAGTCCTGCATTTATGTGTACCTACTCAGCTCCTGAGGGAGATGTAGCTTATCAGCCACATTCTTGTGGCTTCTCTCAGGCTATATGTGACTTGGCTCTTTTTTCTCCACCCGTTGTGGATAGTTGCCTAAATGACTGGCTCTCAGTGCCACCCCCCCTACTCAGGAAAAAATGAAATAAAATAAAATCTCATCCCTGCTATATTTCACTTAAAGTCATTTCCCAAAGCAGCTAGGTGAAGCAATGGATAGGACGCTGGACCTAGGGGCAGGAAGACCTGAATTCAAATCCAGCCTCAGACAGTTAATAGCTGTTTGTCCCTGGACAAGTCATTAACCTCTGTCTCAGTTTCTTAATAATAGCACCTGCCAACCTAAAACTTTTCCAAAGGGCTCATGATGGAAAATGCCATCTACGTCCAGAAAAAGAACTATGGAGTCAGAATGCAGAGTGAAGCAGACTCTTTTCTCTTTTGTTTTCTTTCTCATGGTTTCTCTCACTCGTTATAATTCTTCTATGCAACATGACTTGAAAATGTGTTTAATAGGAATGTATGTGTAGAGTCCATATCAGATTGCATGCTGTCTTGGAGAGGGAAGGGGAGAAAACTTAAAACTTATGGAAATGAATATTGAAAACTGAAAATAAATAAATTGTGTGTATGAAAATAATAGCACCTACCTCCTAGGCTTTTGTGAGGATCAAATGGGAATATTTGTAAAGATCTTGGCACATTGCCTAGGACATAGTAGGTATTTAATAAATGCTTATTCTCTTCTTCCCAATGCATAACTGTATGCAGTCCTTTAATCATAATATTGTATGTAAATACATGAAACCACACCCCATCTGGGCATCTTCTTGCCCATGAAACCTCCCCATACCAGGCAGCCACAGCTCCAAAACCCAAGTGCTCAGTCTTATTACATCAGGGCTGTTCCACTCTTGGTCTGAAGATTATGTCTCCAATCATTTGGAGCTGCCTCTGTCTCTCCCAAGGACCATACTGTTTGCACTAGCAGGGACGTCTCGAGGAAGGCTTGTCAAGTACGGCCCTTCATTCCAGTGGTGTTTTTATTCCAGGATCCTGTTAGCGTTGGCAAGGTTTGTATTTGCACAAGAAGGTCTTCGTGGATAGGATCACAGATTGAAAGCTGGCAGGGACATTAGAGATCGTCTAATCCATTCATTTTATACCTGAAGAAACTAGGATTCAGAGGCTTCAATGCTTCGCCTCGAGTCATATGAGTAGCAAGTAGCAGAGGCATTTGGATCCAGATCTTCTGATGACGTGACGAGTGCTCTTTGTACTGCACCACATTGCTAGTTAGTGGAGAATGGTCCCAAGGAATTTTGCTAATCTTCTCTTCCATTAAAGGTTTTTTGTTGTTATTGTTGTTAGACTCTTCCCTATCTGGCTACAACCCATTGTCCTGTAACTTAAAGTCATTGAGTCATAGTGTTTAGAGTTGGCAGTCATCTAACAACTTAATTTTACAGGTAAAGAAACAAGCTCAGAAAGATAACGTGCCTTTGCCAACATTACACAGGTAGTCTATTGCTCTGGACTCTAAAATTCCTGCTTTTTACCTTCTGGTATCACACAGACTAAATCTAATTGCTTTGTGACCACTTCGGATATCTAAAGACAGAAATCACACGTCTTATAAATCTTCTCTTGGTGAAACATCCCCAGTTTCTTCATTTTATATGACAATAAATCTAGAGCTAGGAGGAGGTTACAAGGTGCTCTAGTCCAGCCTTACCCCTTTTTACAGAGGAGGAAACAGAGGCCCTTTCAAGTGATCCTCATAGGACAGGATGTTTAACTTGTACACCATCCTGGCCTCCATTTGACTCATGAAAGCTCTTCAATGTCCTTTCTAAAAGCCAGTCAGAAAGAGAAATTGTTTACACTTCTCTACCACTATAGTTTACATAATTTGGCAGCAGCTCTGGAAAGTAAGTAATGCAAGTATTTTGAACCCCATTTTATACATAAACTAAAGCTCAGAGAGGTGGACTGACTTGCCGAAGGCTACAAAGCTAGTAAGTGTTGGAGGCTACATCGAAACCTAGGTCTCCTTAATTACAAATCAGAAGAGGTTTTGTTTGTTTTTATTGTAACACTTTAACTCCATATGTGACCTATGACATGACAAAGATCAGTGGTATCATCATATCTGATTATCTTGGACACTAGGGTTCAAATCATGCAGTCTGTGGTCGTACTAACTTTTTTCAGGGCGTCATTACACTAACATTTATTATTCTTCTGATCTATCAAGACTCTCAGGTCCTTTTGAACTGTCAGCTACCCAAGACTCCTACATCTTGTATTCGTGTACTTAATTTTGAATTCAAGAGTAGAATATTTCTTTTAAATTTCTTCTCTCACATGGAAAGTGATAAGGAAACATGCTGCCATAGGAAAGAATACTGGTGGCAGAAGAACTCAGCTTTAATCTCTGTTCTTACACTACCAATGTAACTTAGGGCAAATAATTTAAGATCTTTGGTACTCAATTTTCACATGTATAATAAGAGGGTTGGACTATATTATCTTTTGAGTACTATCTAGACCTCTTAAATTTGGAGGGTACTTAGGTTTCCAAAACACTATAGCTTTTTTTCCCTCCGATTCCATAAAAAACATCATCTCTTGCAGCATCCTTCTCCATTACTGTAACTGATTTACAGTACTGTTTCATTAAAAGCTTTTTTTGACTTATACTAATTTCATGTACTGGCTCCCTAGTAAATGTTACCACATCAGTTTAGGGAGTAAGCTAAACAAATCATGGTAATGAATGACATTTGGGCCTGATTGTGCAGTCTGGTTGTTCAGCCTAAAGATTAGAATCAATTGGAACACTCATAGAATCTCTTAACATTTAAGCAAAAAGTAAGGTAGCATGGAAAGGATATTGAGCAAGGAAATAGCAGTGGTTCAGATAGCCACTTTGTCTCCATGTAGAAATAAATGTCAGGGTATTTTAACATAGCATAGCGATATGGCTTCCTTCAAGTCTAAGGGACAAGAACTCAAGGGGCTAAGCTTTTTAAGCCTTAGGGATCCAGCAAGCTGGGTAACCAGTTCAAACCTGGATCATATAATTACAAAGTTTCCCTGCCTTTTTACAGAAAAAAATAGCCTTCCTCAGTTTATGTTTGTTCTCACTACAGGTGAATTTATTGCCATACTGAACGAAAGAAGACAGCTGAGTTGATTCAAAGTAAAGTTCTTACTTTGTTTTCAAAGAGGACCAATGGCTTCACAGTGTGGTGTCTTGCACATAAATTGGATTTAAGTGAGGCAAAGTTGTACAGAGTTTCAGCCTCTTCCAGAGTCAAGTGCATAACAGAAATTTGTTCAAACAGCTTTTATGAAGGCAGCGAGACAGGTGCTATGGAGCGTAAAATAAAGTAAGCAGAATCAGGAAAACAATGGAAAATAAAACAAACTCAAAACCGATTTCAGCAAAAATAACAAACATCGGACCCAAAGAACCATAGGATCATAGATTTAGAAAGGGGAAGGAACATGGTGGTTATCAAGTCCAACTCCCTTCATTTTACAAATGAGGAAACTGGTACTAAGAGAGGTCAAGTGCATAGTAAGAATCTGCAGCAGTGTTTGAATTCTGGTTTTCCAGAGTCCAAGTCCAGTACACTATTTGTGCCACCTATACAAGAAGTTAACTTTTTACTCACCCTGACTGCCATCACCACCACAATGCCTAAGATGTCAGATTAGATGTTTTGGCTCATATTCCTGAATTGGATGTTCCCCCTTATTATTCTGTTATTTGCAACAATTATCTGGGAGGGAGAGAAGGGGTAAACTAGAATGGGAAATACAGGTAACATAAAAACAAAAGATAATTTTTTTTTAAAGAAGATATATCAGTGAGGGGCCACAAGCTATGATTTTGAGTGGATGCAGAACCACAAGAGTACCTTGGACTTGATTCAGCTTTCCTGAGGGCCCATGTGTACACATGAGGAAACAGGCCAAAAAAGGTTAATTGACTCATTGAGGGCCATATAGGTAGAAAATGGCAAAGCTGGGATTTCAACACAAAGTCTTTGACTCCAGATAAAACGATCTAATAACTGCTATGCAAATGAACAGGTTGTTTCCTCTTTTGCCAAATTTGGGGTTTTCTCACAGAGCAGCAAAGCCTTAGGGCCTCCTACTGTATGTCACGTAGTGCTGGCCCATTTCTTGTCATAGTCAAAGAAATAAGTTTCTTTTCTCTTTTTAGAATTACCCAACACTACTTAAATAGATAGACCTTGTCAACTAGACAGGTTCTGTAATAGACACCATGGGAAGAGATATTAAAAATCCTGTTGTCTCTTGGTTTTTAAATTGGTCATTTGCTCCTTGCTATTGTAGTTGCAGAGAATTAAGGTTTTTAATTATTCCATTGTTTTTTCATTTACATTGTTATAATTATTACATATGTTATTTTCCCAGCTCTGCTAACTTTACTTTCAATCAACTCATAAGTACTTTGTACTTGTTGGGGGCCTTACCATACTTCATTCTGCTTTATAGATGTATCCATGGATTGCCCCCTCCCCGCCAATTATACTCTGAATTTCCTGAGGACAGGAAGACTAGCTTATTTATTGTTGTAAGATTGGGCCTGGAAGTCTTAAGACCACCATGAGAGTCTCCCTTTAAGGGAGGTTGTAGCTTATAGAAACTGCATGGAAATTATTCCCTTAAGGCTATAAACTTATAGAACATACTCTTGGAAAAATATTGATAATTACATTTTTCTAAGGTTAATACAGTTGTGTGCTGAAAATAATATTTTGCCTACTACCAGCTTGTTTTTTCTCCCTGATAACCCCTAAATAGTATTTTGCCCTGACTCTTGATATGCAAATTAGTCAGCTCCAGGGAGGCAGCCTCCAAATCAGAGTATAAGAACCCCACACTCTAAAGGGCACTTTGGAGTACACCCCTCTCACCAGCAGGAGCACA
Organism: Phalanger gymnotis; assembly: GCA_028646595.1. Lineage (NCBI taxonomy): Eukaryota > Metazoa > Chordata > Mammalia > Diprotodontia > Phalangeridae > Phalanger > Phalanger gymnotis. The sequence goes on along the minus strand of CM053625.1, from coordinate 64,237,663 downwards.
TCTTCCCTCTGGAGCACACCCTTCCTGCTGAATGGACTCCCCAATGCAGCATCACTTATGTAAATTATACTCATGTTAGTAAGTATGTCCAAGCTACATATCAGATCCCCTTTTCTTTCTCCCCTATCTGGCCACTTCTCCATTACTTGCAATAAAACTTGCATTGAACTGATTCCTATTGTTTTACCTGTTCTCAGTCTCTGAGCTCATCAAGGGGTTGTTTTTCTTAATATCCCTGGCTGGCCCATGGACCTTCTCTTGGACATAAACTAGGTACACAGACAAGGACTTAGTCTATTGACAGTCACACCTGCACTGGGAGAGAATGGTGCTGCCAGCTCAGTCATAGAAAGTAAGGTCAACAGGAGAACCATACATCCTCCTAGGAGGGACTCTCTTATATTAGAGGACTGTCACGAAACATTTATCAATATTCCATAACACTTCATGTTTGGTTTCTCACATGGTAGGTGCTTGACCAGCATTTATGGAATAAAAGAATGTCATTAAATTGTGGGGAAATCAGTATTCCCTTATAACTTAAAAACATTTTTCTTCTATTGCTGCTAACAATGATGGTACTGATGCCTATTTCCAGAGATTACTTGGGCTCAAGAAATAGCGTAAGAGATAGGACTTATAACCTAAAAAGTGGGTAGGTAAATCATGAATCAAGAGGGAAAAACAGATTGTTGTTAGCCCAAATGCTACACTGGTGGTCTCAAGATACTAAGAGAACCATGTTGGATGAATCATCTATGGAGAGTTTTCAGCTAATTGAGATAGGTATCTTTCAGGATGAGGTGTGGAGGAGGATAAATGAGATCATAGATCCATTAAAGTATTTAATTTTTTTTCAAAAAAATTAATAGATCACAATTATACAGCAACTTTAAGATTTTAAAATCATTTTTATCACAACAATCCCATGATGTGACAATCTTTTATAAAAGGGGAAATTGAAGATCAGAGATCAGACTTGCCCAGGTAAATAACAATTATAGGAGGTGTTGTGAAAAACTAGCATATCGGGACATTTATCTATACATATCCTTTGACCTAGCAATATTGCTATTAGGCATGTGCTTCATGGCATTTAAAGACAGGAAAAGGATCCATAGGCATAAGAATATTTTTAATAGCATGTTTTTCCATAGCGAAGAACTACAAATGAAATAGTCTATTTGGGGAAATGTCTGTCTAAACAGTGATATGTGACTATAAAAGAATTTTACTATATCGTAAGAAATAAGGAATATGGTGGATTCCAAGAAATATGGGAAGATTTATATGAACTGATGCAAGATGAAATGAGTAGAACCAAGAGAACAATTTATGCACTCACTGCAATAATGTGAAGAGAAACAAAACTCAAAAAAACCTCAGAACTCTGACCAAAGTAGCGATCAATTACAATTTCAAAAAAGTAGTGATGGTATAGACTTTCTACCTCTTAGCAGGGGAAGGATGTGCTAGAAGTATAAAACAATGTTTATTCTCAGACATGGTTAATGCATTACTACACAGTTTTGTTTGACTATACATATTTGTTACAAAGGTGATCTACTGGAGGTGAGAGGGAAGTGAGGGATAGAGATAGATGTGAAAGAAGAACATGAACAAAGCATTTTAAAAGATGCATAGAGGTGAATGGAAGGGAATTGCAAATGCAGGAAGGGAATTGCAAATGCAGGAAGGAATAAGCAAATATAGCAATTTATTACACTCTGTTATGTGTATTCATGCACATATAAATACACAATTTTTTAAGAAATATCTCTGGATATTATAAAAAATAGAGATAATTTTGACAATATGAAATTGAAAAGCTTAAAATTAATACGTATAGGGGAGCTCAGGGAGATTAACAGAGAGGTTTACTGACACTGGGGCAAGAGCTGGCCAGGAGTGTATGTGGGACAAAGTTGGCAGCTTTGAAGAGTATTCTGTCATCCAAAGATAGAACACCAGGGCAGGTAGCAATAGAGTAGAAAGAGATCCCTAAATTAGTGCTGGGTGCAGGAGTAGGTGCCATCTGGAAGCTCTGTCACTTGGCCCATTACTCAGTTCTGAGTCACAGATCTGGAGTGGAGATCAGGGGTTATGAGTGAGGGGAACTAGCTGAATAGTAAGCATGGGACAAGTTCTGAAATGTGGCTATGTGGCTCTGAATCCACAACTTGAGTGGAGACCCAGTTCTAGCCTTTAGCCCAGGACATAAACCTGCAGGAAGAACAACCAGGGCAGGAAATCCAGAAGGAAGAGAAGCCAGCAGTTCAATCAGTGAACCCGGAGAACCTCCCAGCAAGCAGTGATTAAATCCAGTAGTAGTCTATTGAAATTCAGCCATGCACGAGCCCAAACAGGAATTTGCAGAACTCAGACCAGGAGAGCAGTTAACAGACCAGCCTGAATTTTACTACTTTGAAAGTACTGAAAACTAGGAGGCCTTTAGCTTAAGCTATGACAACAGCAGATGAATGTAAGAGGAAAGATTAGGCCAACATCTCTGCCCCCTCCCCTGAAGTGTATAGAACCCAGTGTTAATATAAAGTCTAAAGTCAAGAAGTAAGCTAGAAAAATGAACAAACAGAAAAAGAACCCAAGTCACAAATGGCAACTATGATACTATGGAAGCTCAAGACAGACACAGAAAAAGACAATAACTTGAGAACATCTACAAGCAAAGCTGCAAAGAAAATTGCTGATTGGATATAACCTCAACAAAAATTTCTATAAAAGTTAAAGAGCTTTTTAAAAGAACAAAAATAAAATATAAAAGCCAATTAGAGATATAAAGGATAAATGGGAAAAGACAAGAGAGCTGTATAAGAAAAATATGAAAATAGAATGAATAGCTTAAGAGGTACAAAACTCTACTGAAGAAAATAACTCCTTGAAAATTAGAATTGGCCAAATAGAAGCTAATAACTACATGAGACATCAAAAATAATGAAAACAAGTCAAAGGACTAGAGAAATTGTAGATTGAGATTTCCATGGAAAAACAACAGGGCTAAAATAGATTGAAGAAAGATAATTTAAGAATTATTGGACTACCTGAAATCCATGAAAAACAACAAAAAGAGCAGAGACATCATATTTCAAGAAATTACAAAAGAAAATTGCCCACATATCTTAGACCTAGAAACAAAGTAGAAATTGAAAGAATCTATCAGTCACTTCCTGAAAGAAATCCCAAAATGAAAACTATCAAGAATATTGTAGCCAAAATCTAGAGCTATCATGTCAATCCAAAAAAGTAGATAAATACTAAAAGCAGCCAGAAAGAAGTAATTCAAATATTGCAGAGCCATAGTCAAGATTACACAAAACTTAGCCACCACTAGAAAGGAGTAGAGAGCTTAGAATATGAAGTTCCAGCAGGCAATATCACAACCAAGTATATCTTGTATATCAAGTATATCAAAACCAAGATATATACAGCAAAATTGAGTATAATCCTACAGGGGGAAAATGAATCTTTAATAAAATAAAGTACTTGCAAGCTTTCCTGATGAAAAAACTAAAGCTGAATAGAAAGTTTGACATCTGAACGCAAGATTCAAGAGGAACATAAAGTAAATATGAGGGAGAAATCATTAAGGATTAAGCAAGTTAAAACCACTTACATTTTTATATAGGATGATACATGGAATCCCTAAGAATTTTGTCATCACTAGGTGTCTTAGAAAAAGCATTATTAGACTATTAAGAGTAATGGTAGATTATGGTAGATAGTTGTCAGAAACAGACTCTAAAAGAGTTGAAAAGGAGAAGGAAAAGTACAACAGAATAGGATGGAGGAAAATACATAAAAATCACAACTGTGTATGTAAGTGGGATGAACTCATCCATAAAACAGAAGAGGGTAGTAGAATGGATTAGAAACCAAAACCCAACAATATACTGTGTACGAGAAACACATTTGAAACAGAAAGATACACATAAAGTAAAAATAAGGGGCTGGAGCTAAATCCATTATGCTTCAGCTGAAGTAATAATGTCAGAAGTAAGAAATATGATCACAAATAAAGGAAAAGCAAAGGAACATAATTTAAAAAGATAAGGAAACTACATTTTGTTAAAAGGTACCAAAGAGAAGGTGGAGCCAAGATAGTGGAGAAAAGGCAGGGACTCAACTGAGCTTTCTCCCAAATCCCTCCAAAAAATAATGCCCCAAAACAAATTGTAGAGTGGCAGAACCCAAAAAAGGATGGAGTGAAACAATTTTCCAGCCCAAGATAACTTGGAAGTTGGGCAGAAAAGGTCTGTAGTACCAGGGTGAGAGTAAAGCATAGTCCAGGGCAGGCTGTGCCAGCACAAGCCAGGCTCCAGCAAATCAGAAGCAGGCCATGGCAGTGAACTGAGTCAGTGGCAGCAGTGGTGGTTTCCAGACTTCTCAACACACAGAAGATGAGTATTGAACAACTAGTCAGAAGGAGACTACAGATGTCCCTTTGCTGGCACTGGGGGCAGGACTCTAATACATTGCCCATGGTTGGATCTAGGTCATAGTCCTGGGTCTCAGTCCCAGGACAAGAAGGAGCACTAGTACACCCAAACTTATGGCCACAGGGGACTGGGGGACCCTGGTCCCAGTTCCAGGAAAAGAGTGCTTGTGGTGACTCGTAGACCAGTACACAGTGCAGCAGTAAACATTCCTCTCTCTATATCATACAACCTTGGAAGAACTGAAAATTTACAGGTCTCTAGAATTATCTCTGAAAACAGCTGTGAAAAAAAAAACATAAAGCTTGTGATGGTGCCCCCTCCACTCTGGAAGCAGAGCCCCACTTTAGCAAAGAGTTAAAAGTCAATAAATAGGCTTGAAAAATGAGCAAACAACAGAAAAAAATCTGACTATAGAATGTTACTATAGTGACAAGGAAAGTAGAAACACAAACTCAGAAGACAGCAAAGTCAAAACTACGTCCAAAGCCTCAAAGGAAAATCCAAATTGGCCCCAAGCCATGGAAAAGCTCAAAAAGGATTTCAAAAATCAAATGAGAGAGGTAGAGAAAAAATTGGGAAAAGAAATGAGAGTGATACAAGAAAAACATGAAAAAAGTGTCAATAGCTTGGTAAACGATATACACCAAAATTAGGCTGAAGAAAATAACACGTTAATAAATAGAATAGGCAAAATTCCAAAAAACTCATGATGGAAAACGCTATCTACATCCAGAGAAAGAACTATGGAGTCTGAATGCAGATTGAAGCACGCTATTTTCTTTTTTTGTTTGCAGTTTGTTTTTGTTTCTCATGATTTTCCCGTTTTGTTTTGATTCTTCTTTCACAACATAACTAATGTGGAAATATGTTTAACATGATTATACATGTATAGCCTATATCAAATTGCATGCCATCTTGGGGGGGAGGGGAAAATTTAAACTAAATATCTTATAAAAGTGGATGTTGAAAACTAAAAATAAATTAATTGATCCAAAAAAACAAAACAGTATGGGCCAAATGGTAAAATAAAAAAAAAGATACAAAAATGCACTGAAGAAAAGAACTCCTTAAAAAGTAGAATTGGTGGAATGGAAAAGGAGGCACAAAAGCTTACTGAAGAAAACAATTCCTTAAAAATTAGAATTAAGCAAATGGAAGCTAATGGCATTATGAGACATCAAGAAGCAATAAAGCAATCAAAAGAATGAAAAAGTAGAAGAAAATGTGAAATATCTCATTAGAAAAATTAAAACACTAATGTATTGTTGGTGAAGTTGTACACTGATTCAACCATTCTGGAGAGCAATTTGGAACTATGCCCAAAGGTCTATAAAACCATTCATACCCTTTGATCCTATAATACTACTAGTAGGTCTGTATCCTAAATAGATAAAAAAAAAAAACAAAAATGTTTATAGCAGCTGTTTTAGTGGTAGCAAAGAATTGGAAATTGAGGGGAATGTACATCAATGGGGGAATGGCTGAACAAGTTGTTGTGTAGGATTGCGATGGAATACTATTGTGCTATAAGAAATGAGGAACAGGATGCTTTTAGAAAAACCTGGTAAGACATACGAACTGAGGCAAAGTGAAATGAGCAGAACCAGGAGAATATTGTACATAGTAACAGCAATAATATGTGATGACATACTGTGAATAACTTAGCTATTCCCAGCAATACAATGATCCAAAACAATTCTCAAGGATTGATGATGAAAGGTACTGTCCATACCCAGAGAAAGAACTGTTGGAGCCTAAATGCAGATCAAAGATACTTTTTCTCTACTTTCTTTGGGGGGAGAAGGAGGTATCTATGTTTTCTTCCACAGCATCACTTACATGGAAATGTGTTTTGGATGACTACACATGTATAACCTATTTCAAATTTCTCCCCTTCTCAATGGAGGGGGTAGAGGATTTGGAACTCAAAATTTAAAAAAAGAACATTAAAATTGTTTTTACATGTAAGTAGGGAAAAATATTTAAAAAAGTATCAAAGACAATGAATTAATATCAACACTGAACATATAGGCACCAAATGGTATAATATCTAAGTTCTTAAAAAATTAAATGAGTTGCAGGAGGAAATAGACAGTAGAACTATAATAGTGGGGAAACTCAAATTACCCTTCTCTTATCTAGATAAATCTAACCATAAATTAAAGATGAAAGAAGTTAAGGAGAGGAATAGAATTTTTGAAAAGTTAGATATCATTGACCTCTGGAAAAAAATGAAGGGGAATAGAAAAGATTATACTTTTTCTCAGCTGTGCATGGCACCTTCACAAAAACTAAGCATGTATTAGGGCATAAAAACATTATTGATAGATGCAGGAAAAAATATTAAATGAACCTTTATATAACCACAGTGCAATAAAATTATATTTAACAAAGGGTCTTAGAAAAATAGATTAAAATTCATTGGAAACTAAATAACTTGAACCTAAAGAATGAGTTAATCAAAGAACAAATCATAGAAACAATCAAGAATTCCATTAAAAATAATGACAACAACAAGACAACATACAAAAATTTGGGGAATACAGTCAAAGCAGTACTGAAGGGGAAATTTATATCTCTAAATGCTTACCTCAACAAAAGAAAGAAAGAACAGCTCAATGAATTGGGTATGCAATTTAAAAAAAAACATAGAAAATAATTTTTAAAATCCTCAATCAGAGAACATAATAGAAATTTTGAAAATCAAAGGAAAGATGAAAAAAAATTGAAAGTAAAAAAAAAAAATTTTGAACTAATAAAATTAGGAGTTGGTTTATTGAAAAAGCCAGTAAAATAGGCATTAGCTAATTTGAGTTTTAAAAAAAGGAGGAACATCAAATTGCCAGTATCAAAAAATGAAAAAGATGAATTCGCAATTGATGAAGAAATAAAAGCAATTGCCAGGAGCTATTTGGCCCAATTGTATCCCACTAAAAAATCTAAATGAAAGAGATAAATATTTACAAAAATATAAATTGCCCAGAATGAAAGAAAAGGAAATAAAATATTTTAAAAACCCTATTTTAGAAAAAGAAATTGAATAAGCCATAGATGAGCTCCCTAAGAAAAAATCCCTAGGACCAGATGGACTTATAATTGAATTTTACCAAACATTTTTTAAAAATTTAATTCCAATACTATAAACTGTTGCAAAAAAAATGGGTAAAGAAGGATACCTACCAAACTCTATGACACAAATGTGGTCTTGATATCTAAACCAGAGAAACCGAAAACAGAGAAAGAAAATTGTAGAGCAATTTCCCTAATGAATATTGACACAGATTTTTTAAATAAAATAATAAGAAGAAGATTGCACTATATCACAAACATCACATACTATAACCAAACTGGATTTACACCAGAATTGCAGGGCTGGTTCAAAATCAGGAAAATTAGAAACATAACTTATCATTTTAGTAACAAAAACAAAAACTTTTGACAAAATACAACACCCATACTTGTTACACACACACACACACACACACACACACACACACACACACAGGAATAAAAGGAGCTTTCCTAGAATGATAAGTAGTGTCTATCCAAAACTAAAAATAAGCAATATCAATAATAGAGATGAGCTAGAAGCCTTTTTAATAAAATCAAAGGTGAAGTAAAGATGTTTTTTATCACTCATATTCAATTTTGTACTAGAAAGCTAGCTATACCATTAGACAAGAAAAAGAAAATGAAGGAATAAGAATAAGGGAAAAGAAAATAAAACTATCATTTTTTACAATTGAGGTGGTAATTTATTTAGAAAATCATAAAGATTCAACTAAAAAAATTAATCAAAACAATAAACAACTTTAATGAAAGTTGCAGGATATAAAATATATTCATACAAATCACCAGCATTTCTGTATATTACTGCATTACTGTATAATTGTATAATACAATACAATATACAATATAATAATCGTAAAGATTCAACTAAAAAAATTAATCAAACCACAAACAACTTTAATGAAAGTTGCAGGATATAAAATATATCCATACAAATCACCAGCATTTCTGTATATTACTGCATTACTGTATAACTGTATAATACTGTATAATAAATACATTACTGTATAATCCTGCAAGAAGAAACAAAAAGAGAAATTCAATTTAAACTTACTGCAAAAAGTATAAAATACTTAAGAACCTATCTGCCAAGACACATACAAAAACTGTCTAAACACTACTACAAAACACTGTTTTCACAAATAACAACAAGTAAAATAATTGTTGAAATATTAATTGCTTGGGGGAATTGAGCCAAGATGGCTCCTGGAAAACATGGACTCAAGCTCTCCCCCAAATCTGTCCAAACATCTGTAAAAAAATGGCTCTGACCAAATTGTAGAGCTACAGAACCCACGAAATAACAGAGGGGAGCAGGTCTCCAGCCCAGGACTGCCTTGATGGTCCCTGGAAAGGATCTATCTCACTGTGCTGGGAGCAAAATGCAGCACAGTGTGGACTATGCCAGGACAGACTAGGCCAGGAGTAGACTGGGCAGAGCAGTCCTCAGGGCCCTGAATCAATGAGCTATGGCAGTTACCAGACTTCTCAACCCATAAACACCAAAGACAACTTAGCAGATCAGTGGGAAAACTTCTGGGTCTGGGTGACTGAAGTGTGCAGTCTGGCCCCAGCTCTAGGGGCAGTGGAGGTGGCATGGTTGCAGCAGCAGGAAGCTCCCATGACTGCTTCCAGAGCTCCAGCACCAGCTGCTTCCAGAGTTCCTGGCCCATCCAGTGGGAGGAATCAAGTGGCAGATCAGAGTGGGAGTGCAGGGAGCATTTTGCTGGCACAGAGGCAGGGTTCTCTTCCTTTGCCCTGCTTGGATCTGGGTCGCATTCCTGGTTGGGGGTTCTTGGCAGGGAAGGAGCGCTGGTGGGGCAGAGCTTGCTGTGTAGAAGTAGCTCTGAAAACAGCAGTGCAAGAACCTTGAGGCTTGGGACAAAGCACTCATCATTCTGAAGGCAGTCATACCCTGACAAAAAGCTCAAGGGTCAAGTAGTTGTCTGGGAACATGAATAAGCAGCGCAAAATGAGTCAGACTATGGAATCTTTTTTTGGTGACAGAAGATCAAAACATATGGCCAGAAGAAGTCAACAAA
>CM053625.1:64198317-64227598 GCA_028646595.1 Phalanger gymnotis | reverse complement strand
AGGTAATGTTGCTAAAGGCTGCTAGTGATAAAACAGTACAATTTAGTTAAATGTGATAAGGTCTAATCAAATTGGTGGTGAAAGCCAGTTCAGACCTTATGGATCTAATCCTATTAAAAACAGAGCCAAGTTAAGGATCCATGATTCATCTGAAACTTCAGAGAATTTTAGTTTTCACAAAGTGCTTGCTCTTCCTGTCTTCACCCAAACCTTGTATCTGATATGTCTATTGACAGGCTGAAGGAAGAATCTTTAAAAAAAGGATCCATGAGGACCTGACTTGGAAAATGAACCCTTCTATCCCTTAATAATTTCGTATGTAAAGTCTTTAATCCAGTTTTTAGAACTTATTACTAAAACTTAAAGCCTGAATTTCCCATCATAAACATTTGGAAGGTGTAGGTGTAGGGGTGTGTGTGTGTGTGTGTGTGTGTGTGTGTGTGTGTGTGTGTGTGTATGTGTATCCTAGTGCTAAGAATTCTAACACTCTAATCTTGTTACTTTCTTAAAGTTTGCTACTTCATTAAATTTTAAAGCAATTTACATCTTTATGCTGTCCCCCCTCTTTTCAGGATATATGTTATCCTCATATCATCCTGAAAGAATGAGATACCTCAAGGACCCAATCATGAATATATAACTATTAGCAAGGGATGGCAAACCTAAGAATTCATTTACTTAGTTGCTTAAGATATGGAATTGACCACAAATTCATATTAAAAATAAGATCTTTTATACTTAAATCCTATTATATTAATCCTATAATTAATAGATTTAGTATTGCAACAACAAGAATTTCTACTGTTCACCTGCCCTGATTATAGAAATTTGCCATGGAAGGAAAAAAGAGGGACATGGTTATGACAGTATCAAAACTGTCTCTTCAAGGGCACAGACTGACCTGACATAAGCCGTAACAGGGGAAAAAATGCCCTTATGTCCATTTGATTCCAGAGGTAAGAGTCACGGTTAACAGCTAATCATACAGCAAAGTTTCACATTATTCAGAGGGTATCATATCTAAGCTCAGAATTAACCAGGAGGGAAATTTTTCTCAGTCAGAAAGAAAATAGCACAATGGGGAAAGTAAGTCAAGAGGATCCTACCTTTGCCTGTGCAAAGCCATACCCTCAAATTTCCCAAGCACAGACATCTACCTGTACCAGTTCCCAGACCACAATACCTTTGGGCAGGACATAGCATTCCCTTGGATAGTGAACTACCAGCTTAATGACAATTCAGACAGTTGTACCTGAAATCAAAATTCAGAATGATATCAAATTACAATCCTAAGAGATTTTACCTCACATAGGAAAATTTTACTAATCACAGCTTAGAGCTAGAATATTATTGTTTTTCTCATGTTGAATAACAGTTAAGAATAAGGACATCTTATTTATGCTTCATTTATAAATTGCAAATAATTTAATGATAAAATAATTTAATAATAAAAACTCCACATTTTTGAAGTTTCACAATACAGTGAATAAACGATTGTTTATGCAAAACCCCAGAAAAAATGCTGACCATGGTAAGCCTCCAATTGATATTCCCTATTACCCCTAGGGCAAAAATGAAATCTTTGAATGTAAGGTCTATTGTTTCTAAGTTGGTTCCAAGATGCAACTTCAATGCATACTATTCATTAACAGGTACAATTTCATAATTTTCATAAGTAATAGTCAAATAATCTCAGATAAAATTCAGTCTTTACTATAAGTAAACTTGTAAGTCTCCCCATTTTGACTGGGAGTGGTCCTAGTTCCTCAAACTCTATTACTTTAGCGTTTTGCCATATGCAATCATCAGGGCTAATAGGATCTTATGACTTTGCCTGCATAGAAAGTCCTAAAAATTTCACAGAAAAGGGCAACTTAAAAGGTTTTTGCTACTTCCACCCCCAAAAAAGAACAGTAATAATATTATTATTATTGACTTTACAGCAAAATATACTCAATAAATATTTAACAGTTTTTAAATGTTTTGACCACATTCTTCAACAGCTCAATTTATAAAAGATTAAAAGAGAATTTACTTTTATAATGATATAATTGTAAATCTCTGGGTATCATTTTTCAAGTCAACAGTATTTTTGATACAATGGTTTTCCAAATTTCACAATACAAGAAAACTTTTAGAAACACAATAATAACATACAAATATCATGTATTTAAAACAAACAAAACCTTACCAGTCAGATGACATCTATTCAGTTGAATGCATTTCCAAATACTTTATGTAGAAAATAATCCATTATATCACTTTTGGCGTTCTATACTGACTACATTCAAGATGAATATAGAGTAATTTTGATCCAATTATGCCTTTAACAAAACTTACTTTTGTACTTTCTAAACATGTTACTATAATACCAAATACTAGTTATTTTTTTCCCTTAAGCTTTGATTTCCTTAAATACTGAAAATATATATTGAGACTGGCTGATTGGTGGCTCTAGCTTGCAGGGTTGGGAAAAAGGTGGCAATGGGGTAGGGCAGAGGTAATGATGGGGGCCCTATGATAATCTGAGGATGCTACTCTGGGGAAGAGGCCTCCTTCTGCTCCTGTTTCCAGCAAACAATTCTTCAAGCAAAGAAGAAAAAACTAACAAAGTAATAATACTAATACTCATACATTGATGTGTAATTAGGGAGCTTGCTTTGTACACAAAACTCATACAGCTTGGGTACTGGGGAATTGAGTATAAAAACTTTTAAGTGTACCAACAGCTTGAATTATTGAATTATTGAAATATTTATTTCCCTGCCAGTATTTGTCCCAGTTCCGTTCAGCTGCATTTACTTTGGGAAGGGGAGAAAGAATCCAAAGCCATTGACACAAATTTCATAGTAAAGTGGTAAATAAATTTTTAAAGGGTTAATGTCCACAATCTGTTTTTTTAAAAAAAAAAAAACAAATTATATATACAATAGAAACTTTAGTATCTCCAAAAAGAATTTTCAAAATGATCAATGTTAAATTTTTACATTACTGTAATGAGCTCTGTTTTTAATAGACTTCTCCAAGACAAGAAGGTGTAATGACCATTAGCAATACAAAGCCATTAGATCAAGCAAATTTCTTTTTTCTGCATGTGTTCTTTAACGTGGAGAGGAGGAAAAAAGAAAATTTCTGACCAAAGTCCAAAAGTCCATACCTTCCCTCTGGCATCAGAGTGCATCCGAGGAAATCCTTACAAATAATGTCAAATAGTCTTTAGGAATTCTGCTCCAGAGCCCCAGGTCCCACCCACCTTTCTCAGACAGAACTGGGAAGAATTCAAGTCTCAGTGCAGGACAGAGAAATAGTATTAACAATCTACACTGATAGGCTGATGAGTGTGTGCCCGGGAACATCTTAAGAAAGGGTCTTTTACCTTCTTTGTGTTGTGGAACCCTGTCACAGTATGGTAAAAGCTTTCACCCCTGCTCACAATGCTCTCAAAAAAAAAAATCATAGAATTATAATAGAAAAGTTAATGAAAGTAAAGACGTAATTTTTTTTTCTTCATCTAAATTTATTGAAATCTGTTTACAGACCACCAAGGGGTTTGTGAATCCCCAGTAAAACTAATTTTCCCTGCCTGTGAGAATCAAGATCTCTCCTGAGGCTGTCTGGAATCAGGAGCCTGCTGCCCTGAACTCAGCTTTCCTTGTCACTTTGGAGTTGGCGCAGGCACTATTATTGATATTCTTACCTTCCTTCATTCCTAACTTCCTTAGCTTCCCCCTGTGTTCCCCTTCTGTTTCCATGAGGCTTTGGTAGCATTAGGAAGAACAGAAATGTCTAGTGACCTGATTGTCCTATACTGAGGCCCTGTGATCATTTTCCTTTTCTGTCATACTAGCCAATCTGATAGGTGTGAGGTGGAACTTCAGAGTTGTTTTAATTTGCATTTCTCTAATCAATAGTGATTTAGAGCATTTTTTCATGTGATTATGAATAGCTTTAATTTCTTCATCTGAAAACTGCCTGTTCATATCCTTTGACTATTTATCAATTGGGGAATGACTTGCATTCTTATAAATTTGATTCAGTTCTCTATATGTTTGAGAAATGAGGCCTTTATCAGAAACACTGGCTGTAAAAATGATTCCTCTCTAATTACCAGTCCTTAAAACTCCACCGGAAAGCTCTTCATAGCAGAATATGGAATTAAGACAGCAGAGTCCAGTTGGAAAAAAAAAATTCTTTTGAAGACTGACTTTGTGTTAGAAGAAGAGGGAAGGATTTAACAGAAAGCAGCCCTTTGAAAAAATTTGTGTTTTTAAGTTTCATTATTAATTTAAAAATCAATTAAATTTACTTAAATTTTGGCTTCTTTGATGAATAAAAATGCCTTATGGTTGAGTATTCAAAAAGCACTCTACTTAGAAAAACATAATTCCCTGAGGACATACCCTAATAGAACTTGCTAGAAATGCTGGTGAACAGGTATGCATAAGCATGAGAAAGCTAGAAATAGCATTTACCCAATAGGCAAAAGAGAGCTACTGAAGGGTTTTGAGTAGAGAGGTGACCTGGTCAGTATTTTAGAAGATTAATTTAATACCTTGTCAAATATTTTAGAAGATAAGTTTAATAGTTAGGCGAAAACTATATCAGAGTGGGAGAGTAGAGACACTACTCTATTAAAATACTGTTGCAATAATCCTGGCACAAAATGACAACAGCAAGGGAATGTATGTCCAAAATTGTGGTGTGAAATCTGCTAGTATTTGACAATTGCTTTTATGTGGTATGTGAGGAAGAAGTGGTTTGAGCAGCCTCCATGCTTAAGAGGACCCCAAAACTGTGCTTGTAGACTTGAAAGTGGTGTGGTTTAAATAGTAACAACTGGAGAAAGCCATTGCCATAGCACCAAAGTCACAAAAAGCACAGTCTGACCTAAACCTGACCAATAATCTTTGCTACAAAATCTAGCCTCAGTTTGAAGACCTTAAATGAGAGAGAACCTACTAAGGCAACCCATCATATGTAGAGTTAGTAAAATCGATAAGCACTTACCAAGTACTACTATGTGTTAGGCACTGTGCCAAGTGTTAGAATACAAAGAAAGGCAGAAACTATGCCTTTCTCTGCCTTCAAGTAGCTCACAATCCAATGGGGGAAGATAATCTACAAATAACTATGTATATATACAAAATAACTGGGAGGTAATCTTGGAGGGAAGGCACTCATATGGAAGGGGAGGGGAAAGCCACGAACGGGTTAGGGTGGGGGGGTGTGTGTCTTTTTTGTAAGCCAGGGAAAGATGTAGTTGTTTCCAAGTTTTTCCTCACATCAAGAAAAATGCAGATGCTGCTGTAAAGTTCCAATCTTCATTCTTAACTCTGAATCCGAGCAGAAAAAAATCAGATTACTTTTTCTTTATAGCTGCATTTCAAATAGATGAAGATAACTAGCAAATATTTCCCCAAGATATCTAGTTTCTTCAATTGAACCTCATAGATCATGTTCTCAGACTTTCTGCCTTTTGGCACCCAGTTTCTGGACATGCTCAAGGCAAAGAGGTGGTCTCTTGGTTGTGCTCTCCCTTCAGTGTCCTGTGACCTCTGACTACCCAGGTTTCCTGTCACAGGCCTGTCCAAGAAAACAGGCAAGGGTTCAAATGGTGCTGTCACCTCGATGTTGTTATTGCTTACCTTGTGATAAAGCCATCATTGTTGAGCCCTTTGACAAATTTAGGACATTATCTATGTCCAAGATCTTTGGTCACCTTACAGCTTACAGAACAGCCTCTGTCTGGTGTAATATTTTTCCCACAACACAGTAGAGCACAAATGTATATTCAAAGGGGAAGCTACCCTGGCAACCAAGCTAGACTACTGTCATGAAGAGGTCTGACCCGGCTCTCTTAATTCTTTCCAACATAGAAAGCTTTACCATGACAGTAAAATGAGCCATTTTAAATGCCAATTTCTCCCTGCTTTTATCAGCAGTCAATCACAAAATGGAAGCATCTGTTGCTTCATCAGAGTAATTAGAAGCAGCTTCTGCCTTCCTCTACCCATGGTTAAGCTGCCCTACTTTACTATTTCTGTTAAACTTCTTCAAGCAAAGAATGAAAACAACCAATAATTGAGATGAACTATAAAACAACAACAATAAAGCAATCCTTTATGAGAGTTGAAATTTGACATGTTAATTTTTTTAAAGGAGTATTCATGTGATATCTTCCAATCAAGGCTAAAGAAAAATTATCGCTATTGCTCCCTGAAGATCCATCTACTGTGTGGGGATAATAATGTCACCTATCCCAGCCTCTGTGTGTTCTGCTACGTCAATATGTAAGTAAAACAAATTAAACAGTTCTCTGATTAGTTAAGGATATCCGTTTGGCTGATGGTGATTTCTGTTGCATATGAGAAAGTTTTCTCGTTAGGTGTTATCTGGATGGTTTATTTATATAAAGGAAATAGATCCAGGCAGCCCTTGACCAAACTGGGAACTTTTCCTAGATAACCTGAAAACATAATAGATTTTGGGCCATTGTTAATCACTGAACAAACAGAAGAAGTTTCTCAGTCATCTTGAGGAATTATAGGGCATTGGCTGTTGAATAAAGAAAACTGATGCGACATAAGGCACTTTTAATAATTGGTCAAGAAGACTAACCATGGATCCTTATGGCCTAAGCAAAAAGCAATCTGGCCCTCTTACAGACTTCAGCATCATCTTTTCCTTTGAGAGTCTTCTAAAGTTTGTGAGATGAGGAAGAATGTGAGAATGTGAGAATTTTATCCCTTCGTACCCCCCACAACCAGAAGCAGTGATGGCAATTTGCAGCAGAAGCCTCTGGTCATTCTAAGAAGAAAAAAAAAAAACCTCACTTTAAATGAGACTGCATTACAATATTGTTTCCAGGGTCTTTGCTAGAAACTTAAAATACAGATAGATAACTACAGTTTATTCAGTAAGAATATATGTTTCACTGATAACACAGAGGAGGCACTGGATATTTCTGCACTCCAGCCTCTAACAGGTTCACTCTTGATGTGGTCAGACAAGAAACAGCTTCGGAGGGGTTATAATAAGCTTTATTCTAGTCTAGTTTCTCTAACACTGTATTGCTGATAACAGAAGCACCACAGACTCCTACTGTATTCCCTAATCACCCTTTTTGCAGGGGCTGACAAGGCAGGGGGCAACTACCCCTACATCTGAATGGGGTTGATCGAGACAGGAACAGCTTTTGCATTCCTCTAAAAACCCTCAAGCCTCAGTGGGAGCCAGTTGAGGCACACACAGATTCCCGGTGCTTTCCCCAACTCACTGACCAATGCCCACATGTTTTACAGGGCACAGCCCAAAGAAGGCATTTTGCCAACATTAAGCAGTTAACTTTAGCAATATTGTCATTCTGTGCAAGCATAGGCGATATCAATTATGTCACCTCCATATCTCATGGCCCAGCCTCAGTAGAACTACCGTCACTATGATTCTAAGAATTACTTTCTAGGATCCTTGAGACTATTCTGGGAGATTTTATCTAACATCGGAGAACTAGACATTCCCATGGCCATGGATCTTGAGAAACTAAACTCTAAAAGGATAACAAAGTCCTCCTTACTGACAATGTGACACACCCAACAGTGGGTAATATACATGATTGTGTGTCAGTTTCACAGATGACATGCCAATATTCTTTCCTATGGAGCTGCCTGAGTCAGAAAGAGCAAGGGTTTCTTGCAGAGCAGGTATTCACTTAGACCAAAGAGGACATAGAGGTGGGAAAAAATAGATTTTAAATGAAAAGGAGCTTAAATTGTTATATAAGAAAGGTGTCTTTTATTCTAGACCAAAGGAAATAAAACTTCATCAGTCAAGAAGACCACTTGTAGACATTTTAAAATATATTTTTAAAATGTTTTTATTTTTAACTTTTTTTTTAATTTTGAGTTCCAAATTCTCTCCCTCCCTTCAACACTCCCCCCACCCATTGAGATGGCAAGCAATGTAATACAAATCATACATGTAAAACCATGCAAAACATTTCCATATCAGCTATATCAGGGGAGCAAAAAGCAAGAAAAATAGAGTGAAAAATTATATTTCAATCTCTCTAGAGTCAGATAGCATTTTTCATCATGAGTCCTTTGGAACTATTTTAGATCATTTTATCAATTGCAATAGCTAAGTCATGCAAAACATATTTCCATATTAGCCATATTGCAAAAGAAAACACATGTGAAAGAAAACACACACACACACACACAATAAAAACAAAGTGAAAAAATATGCTTCAATCTGCACTCAGAGTTATCAGTTGTCTCCCTGGAAGTAGATAGCATTTTTTATCATGAGTCCTTTGGAATTGTCTTGATCAGAGTAGCTAAGTCTTTCACAGTTGATCATCCTTACAATATTGCTGTTACTGTTACCGTGATATCCTGGTTCTGCTCACTTTACTCTGCATCACATTTATATAGGTTTTTCAGAAAGCATCCCCCTTGTCATTTCTTATAGCACAATAATATTCCATCACAATCATATATCACAGCTTGTTCAATCATTCCCCAATTGATGGACATATCCTCAATTTCCAATTCTTTGCCACCATAAAAGGAGCTGCTATAAATAGTTTTGTCCAAAATCTTTTCCTTTCGTCTCTTTGGGATATAGACCTAGTAGTGGTATTGCTGGGTCAAAGGATTTGCAGTTTTATATAGCTTTTTAAAAATATCTTCTACCAAGAGGATTAACTTAAATCAAATCTGAATTACAAACAGTTATCTACAGAATTTCAATATGCCCAAGGTCCACTCATTGACAGTACCTGTTTCCTCCTCAGTTTGGGGGTACATTCTCAGCTATTCTGAAACAAAGGAATCGCAAACATAACCGTAACATAGTAATGAAATTGCAAATGAATATCCCCACCACTCCCCAAAAGATACTATTATACCTTTCTATTGCTCCAGCAACTACAAAATTTTAGTACGCTATGTTAAAAATAATTCCATTCTGTATATTCATTTCTAAATTCTTCATTTGGTAAATGTTGTAACTGAAGAAAATTCTGCAATTTTAAATCTACTGTGATTCTAGCTATTTTCCTATATCAACAAGAATATCCAAATAGCTGAAGTAAAACTCGGAGAGCATAAAAAAAATCTTGAAATTAATTGTAACAAGCAATTGTTACAAAGAGTCTCCAAAAAGTGTTCACATATTTTCAGGTATAAAAATTTTTCCATTCTCCTCTTATAACAATGAGATCTAAAACTTTCAGAACCTTTCTATCCCTTTCTTTCTGTGGACTCTGACTACAACCCTACCAATTTATTCAACACTACTTTTTACTTTAAAACTTTCTCAATCCCTCACATCTGTATTTTTCCCAAACAAATCTCAAACCTAACCTCAGAACTAGTTTCCTTGATTCCACTGACTCTCTCCTTTGTAAATTAGAACCATACTAGTTAAAATGAAACTTTCGACTCATTTCCCATCTCAAAATGGAAGCTAGGTGAATTTTGAGACCTTAGAGATTAAAAGAGTAATTGCAGGGTGGTACAAATAGAGAATTCACCTCAGTTTGCATTGTACTTGACTTCACTACAAGCCCACCAATCCAATCTTGAAGGAGATCTCCGCTATTTTAAGAGATTTCCAACTCTTACTCTAATGGGATTAACTAGAGGTCTCTAGCCCCAGGAGCCATATCTTTACAACTCCTCAGAAATTTTCCAAATCCTATTAGGTGACTTTGTTTCTAATTTACCAAGCCAATTTAGTTTTGTCAAATCATTCACAGAAGAAACAGTGGTAAGGTAAAATTCTTCTTCTAGAGTTAAAATTTGTATTTTCTTTCTGATTTAAATGAGTCTCTTTCTTTCCAAGACAGAAAAAAAAGAAATAATCTGAGATATTCTTAAGTACCAGATAACTTTTCCTTGCTTTTCCTCTAAATAGTTCTATCTGAGGATACTTGTTAAGTTTTCTAGAGACCAGCTTCAGTTTTGTTTAAGAATTGAGCATTTACCGTAACCCTCAAGAGAATGAGCTTTGAGTAAAAAATAATCCCCTTATCCCTAAGATCCACTGGGTTTATGGCATTATCAAACCATACTTTTCATAAATATTTAATGCATGGTAAACAGATTTCCTTTCTGCTCCTTTCTGCAAATGGGAAATCTTTCCTTATCTCTTTTTCTTTCTCTTTGTACCCCCAACTTGGCCAAAATAAGAAGCATAAAGACTAGAAAAACCCCCAAACTTTTCCCACTGGTTCTTAAAACTTATCTCCAACTAAAAAAGTTTAACAGAAGGTTCCCTGGAAGTCCCTCTTTTGTCAGAAAGTAAGATCAGCATTAGAATCATAGTAGCCACTTTACTTGAACATATGCAACATTTCAATTTCAAAAAATGTTCCCCAGAATCAAGGATATTGGGGTTTTTTTGACAGTTTAGTACATTCATTTTTTTTCCCCTCCAAGACAGCGTTCCCACATCGAGTAGATTCAACAAAGAGTAATTTAACTTCTGAATCTACAAGCAATTTCCACAGACCAGAATTATCAGACCAAAATTTAACAAGCACTAGCTACATTAGAACTGGAGAGATCCCCCCCCAAAATGATTTGATTACTCAAGGCAGAGTTGAGATTAATGTTGAATCTTTTAACCAGATCAGCATTCCCCATGAATTTAGCCAAGGAGGTTAGCCAAGTCAGTACAGTAATGACAAATGACAGTCAAGTCTTGCTTATTTGCCTATGGGAAAATGAGGTGAAAGGTCATAAGATTTGTAAAATTCCTAGTCCAGGGTATTCACTGGGGAAAAGGAGGTGGAGAAGATGCCCTCCTGTAAAGACCCCAGAGGTTTTTTTAGCCCACCAAATCTTGGTTTTTGACTCCAGATTCACAGAGCCTTGCTCATCAGAGAAACTGATACTCCAGGATTTAACCATTGGTGTCCTTAGGCTGAGAACAAAACCCAAAAGTGAAATGTCTACAAGCCGCACATTATATAAAGTTAAAACAAAGAAACAAGGAAACAGTAGCTGACTGGACTGCATGGAGGCAGTTTCCAGCTAAGATATTTGGGTTGCTAGAGAAATAGAGTAGGAAAAAACTCCCTACGTTAATCTTCAGATCTGACTAAGTTTCTGGTCAGCGTAACCTAGGTCCTGAATGAAATACTAAACAAATCTGGTCTCCACAGGCCTAGTTTCAAACAATGCTACAAAGTTTTCCCACATTATTTAATTGATTGTTGAGAAACAAAAGATAGACAAACAGTAGGCTATGCGGACGGAAAAAAAAAAAAAAAAACAGAACACTAACCTGTCTGCAATTTTCTAGAAGCAACAACAAACTTAAAGGCAAGTCAATTTATCCTACCCAGAGATCTCCCAAGCTAAGTTTCACCTTGTGCACACTGGCGTGCTTCTGGGCTTCTTGATCTTGATCTGACGTATTCCTGTCTCTTAGTGGTCACCTGTTTTGATGTAAAAATGGTCCAATAATTCACTGACATGTACTACTGCCAATCATACTTATCAACATTCAGAAACATTTTAATAAGTGGTTTTTTCTTGCTTATCGTTCCCTCTCAGTATACAAAAAACAGTGGGGCCCAAACACCCATTTCAGCAACCTTAGATAGATGTCTTAGTTACATAAGCAGTTGGATACAATGAAATTTTACAGAGGACAGAAGAAGATCTATATCAGGTAAAATAATAAACTCATCTATAAACACTAGGAATATAGCTGGAAATTTTCATACTAACCATTAACACTAGAGCTTTAGCTAGTTAGTGAAAATACTCATTTTAAGTAAATAGGGGAAATAAAGCTGAGCCAGAAATTTTTATCACTAACCAGTTAATAACTAGAACTAAAGTTTGATAGGAGCTCAGTTCTACAAGCTTTAGCTAATTATGTATCTTACTGTCTTAAGGTAATGGATGTGTTGAACCAAACTAGAAAATGCTATCCACTTCCAGGGAGACAACTGATGAACTCTGAGTGCAGATTGAAGCATATTTTTTCACTTTGTTTTTATTTTGTGTGTGTGTGTGTGTCTTTTCTTTCACAATATGGCTAATATGGAAATATGTTTTGCATGACTTAGCTATTGCAATTGATAAAATGATCTAAAATAGTTCCAAAGGACTCATGATGAAAAATGCTATCTGACTCTAGAGAGATTGAAGTATAATTTCTCAGACTTTATTTTTCTTGCTTTTTGCTCCCCTGATACAGCTGATATGGAAATGTTTTGCATGGTTTTACATGTATGATTTGTATTACGTTGCTTGCCATCTCAATGGGTGGGGGGAGTGTTGAAGGGAGAGAGAGAATTTGGAACTCAAAATTTAAAAAAAAAGTTAAAAATAAATAGCAAACAAGATATTCAATAGAGTAGTAGCCTGAGAAGGGATGGTTTGTAGAGTCACAGAGGATAAACTCTTTTAAACATAAAGAGAGAGGGGGATAGAGCACTGGCCCTGGAGTCAGGAGAAACTGAATTCAAATGGGCCTCAGAGACTTACTAGCTGTGTGACCATGTGCAAATGTGACCATGGGCAAATCACTTAACCCTGAATGCCGCAAAAAAAAAAGAGTTGATTTGATTGATGGCCAAGAGTGAAGTAAGGCACATCTAGAGCTAAATCTAGATTTTGGAAGCAACTGATTATACCACCAAAATGAACAGTGGAGATCCATGGCACAGAGTCAAGTCTTCCAGGTCATGGTTTCTGGCCTACGTATTGAAGGGGCTGACAAAAAGATGGCCCAGGAGTGAAAAACATAATACACATAATAAAGTCAAACACACAAGCTAAATGTTTAGAGGATACCTTGTTTCCTTAGTTTACCATTTATGCTGGCTAAAATTAATTTGCAGAAAAGATCTCTGGAAGCATGGAAAAGTACCAAACCCTAAATTGACAGTTATTTGTCACAGGAGCCTTTCAGCTCTACCCAAAACTAGGGGTAGAAAAAGAAATATTTGATCTTAATCTGCAGACACTGGCCTGGCTTTTGTTGTCTGCCTGTGCTGGCAATGACTAAAGGACTCTCAGCATTTCCACCCTAGGAGTCTTAGCTACTCTCCAAAGGCCTCCAAACTTTGATTCCATTTTCCTGCCATTAAAAAATTTGGAATACATCCCCCCATAACAAATGTATATTTACCTATTAAAAAATATTAGCAGTTGAGTAGTACTAAAATTATATACACTAGACTTACACAAAAATAAAAATTAAAAAGATTGTGATATAGATGAAGTAATATTTTGTCCTGTCTAAGTGAAATAAGGAAGACTACCAAAGTAGCAAAAAGTAGGATCTTTGATCTAGGCAAGGGAATTGCCCTTCGGGATAAGCATTGTACCTGAGTACTGGAGTACCTGGAAGGGCAGAAGGGGTAGGATCTAAACAGCTTCAACAGGGAGGGAGTCTCATGGAAGGCACAGCCTCACAAAGCTGTCACATAAGTTTTTCATAACAACTGAAAGTCCATACAGAAAGCTGGGGAGGCTTGACCAGATATCAGAGCAGCAGGTTCCAGGAGCAGCAACTGGGAGTTTCCACAAGACCAGCTCCAACCCCTCCAACCATGGGGTCAATGGGACCAGGGTCAGGTAGCCCCTTTTGATGACTGAATTCAGCAATCCTGGAGTCAATGGTGAATCAATGGAGTTTTGAGTAGGGAAGTGACAAGCTCAGGTGTGCATTTTTTAAAAAATAATTTTAGCCCTTATTTGGAGCTAATCATAACTCATTCATGTTTGCTCATCATGTGCTGTGTGAAAAGTGTATGTGATGGGATTTGGGAGACTATTTCCTAGTCACTACCTTGGAGCTCAGAACCTACTTCTCTGATTACATGGGAGGCAGGATGTGTAAGGGCAATGGGGGTGGGAAGAAATTAGAAATGGTGGTGAGATTATAAATTGGATGGCACAGTTGCTTTAGGTACATGAATTAGAGGTGGTTATAGTGGCCTTCAGGGGGTAAACCCGTTGCAGCAACTGAAGGTCAGTTAAGGGAAAGGTTGGAATGAGAGAGAATTGAAGGGTATAAGTGTATTGGAGACAAGAACAATATTCACTATGGGGGAAAAAAATCTTTCCCTTGGAGTGTTCACCTTGGAAACCACTACCCTAGGACACTGAAGATGAGATAGCTTGAGTAGCCCTTCTGAGACT
Source organism: Phalanger gymnotis (assembly GCA_028646595.1). Taxonomy (NCBI): domain Eukaryota; kingdom Metazoa; phylum Chordata; class Mammalia; order Diprotodontia; family Phalangeridae; genus Phalanger; species Phalanger gymnotis. Next base: position 64,213,430 of record CM053625.1, on the reverse strand, counting down.
CAAAGATAATAGCTGGAAGCAATACCCAGTAAAACCTTCATTGCCAACGGCTACCAGAGCATTACTCACTTAAGACCAGGGACCCTCAGAGTAATACTCCAGCAGTGAAACTACATATATAGCAGTCACCACAAGACCAGAGGAAGCTATGTAGCAAAGTCAACAAGAACGAGTAGAACTCAGTGCAGCAACATATCCAATAGAGACAATGAACCCATCAAGGAGCAGGCCCAGTAAGGCCTGCTGGAGGCAGTGGAGCAATGATGCTAATAATAGACTGGGCTTGGTGTAGGTACAGTGAGAACAAGTCAGTGACATTGCTTGGAGTTGGTAAGGGTCTTGCAGCTTTGGAGTGAGTTACCCATCCACATATATTCCGCACATGTAGATCCTTCATGTGTGATCTTCATGCATGCATACTTTCCCTACAGATATAGTGTTTATTTGTGGGATGGTGTACCCTAGGTTTATAGGTGAAATAGTTTGTTATTTCATTACATGCCTCTCCCTTGAACTTATGGTGCCTTTGAGCAGCTAAGTGACATAGTGGATAGAGCTCTGAGCCTGAATTCTGGAAAACTTGAGTTCATGTCTGTCTATGCTCATATACTAGCTGTGTGACCCTGGGCAAGTCACTTGACTTTTTTTGCCTCAGGTTACTCAACTGCAAAATGAGGATAATAACAGTGTCTACCTCACAGGGGATCAAATGACATATTTATAAAGTACAGTGCCTAGAACATAGTAGGCACTGTATAAATATTTATTCCCTCTAAGGGAACTAGATTGTACAGTGGATAGAACACCAGGCATGGAATCGGGAAGTCCTGTGTTCAATCTGACCTCAGATACCCACTAGCTCTGTGATACCATGCAAGTCACTTAACTTCTGTCTACCTCAGTTTCTTCACCTGTAAAATAGGGGAAATATTAGCATCTACCCAGCTGGGTTATTGTGAAGATCTAATGTGATAATAATTGCGAAGGGCTTAGCATAATGCTTGGAACATAGTAAGCACTATATTAATGTTAGCAGTTACTACTACTAGAACAACTACTACCACTACTATCATCATCATCATCATCATCATCATCATATAACAATAATGGTAATTATTATTATTCTGGCTATGGAGAAAAAGTTAGGCCATCAGGTGACTGATTGTATATTGTAACTTTTAGTAGAAATTAGACCCAAGTGAACCTTGAGCCTAGGATAGCCCCATGTGATGAACAGGAGATATCCCAGGTATTACATCTATTTATAAAGGCACTCTCTATCTTTCCTCTAAGTATAAGTTTCCTTCTAGCACTGATATTCTCTGTTTATGTGCTAAGGTACTTTCACATTGGGAATTCTCAAACGCAAGTTTAGGATAATAGGGATAGAGTCTTAGGATGACAGATGTATTAAAAAATGCATCCTAGGTTGCACCTGAATAATTTTATTAACATAGACTCAAGCCTTATCAGAAAACTGACCTTCTATCCCCAGGGACAGTACAAAATGGCCTCCATGGCACAGAAGACATCCGGGAAAGGGGAACACAGCATGGTGTTCTTCCAGCTGTCTCTCGGCCCGTTAGTGCACTGGGGAAAAGATAGAAAAAATGGCAGTGGGTGCCATTTGCCCTTCTCAGAGTGCCATTTGCACCCTTCTTTGGTGGAACAATGGAAATAGTACTAGACTTGGAAGACATCAATCTGAATTCCAGCTACACCATTTACTACCTGTGTCACCTTAGGCAAATGGACTAACTTCTGTCTCTTCAACTATAAAATGAGAAGAATGAACCTGAAACCTCTCAATTCTCTTCCACCTCTAAATCTATAATCCCAAAGATTCTCCCTCAGCAAGCAATCCAATCTGCTTCGAAGCAACGAGGTTCTGGTCAGGCTGAAGCTATCCCCAGGTGCTTAGGTAATGCTGCCTCAGAACACTGCTATATTAGCAGGGCAGTTGCCCACCTTGTAGTCCATCGGAATTATACCGCTAACAATCCTCTCCTAGTACTGATAGTCCATATTCTAATATTCCTTTCTGCTCTGACCTTCTACTCAATGATTTTCTGCTGTAGTGAAAAGGTTTGAAGGCTAAAGGGTTCATCTTATGTTGCAGTTTTGCCGCTTAACCATATGATGCAGATATGTGGATGCTTTCATCCAATATGCAAATAGCTTGCCCACATGTGGTATGGATAGATAAATATCCAGTCTGAGATTTGGTCTATGTCATCTCCAAAAAGATTATAATTTCCACTTTTGCAGAGAGTAAGAATAAGGTACCTGCCGCAGCCTGCAGGTTGGGTAGGAGGGTCAGGCAGGTCTAGAGACACCATGTCTGAACAATCTTTTCTTCCCTCCTTTTAAGAGGAGTATTAGGCAATAATTAGGCAATTAGCATAAATAAATAAATAATCTATTTATCACACATTATTTATCTATAGTCTTGGGTTGCAATAAGGGGATTTAGGATAAATATAACTTTCCCTCATTGCTCTAATAGTTAGCTCAGTTCCTTTCTACCAAATATTTGGTATAGAAAAATTTATCACAAATAGTATATCTCTTTATCAAAATAAGTAGTAAATAGAAATCGAAGGAATTGCACATCTTGAAGTAAATAAATGAATACATAAGGGTACATGAATTCTTTGGGAGAAAGAATGACTTCCTGGTGGATTGGTAGGAGTCTGCTCTTAGTATTCTCTAAGAATGAAGGTATTAGAAGTCTAAGGACATTTTGGGAACCAGCTAACCCACTTCTATGTTGCTCCAGGGACCCTGATATCCTGTCAGCTCTTCAAAAGTCTGCACTCACTTGCCTCTAGCTCTCAAACTTCCTCACTGCTTCTCCCAATAGTCTTATCTGCAGGTACACATTATTATGGGGTCTGATGCCTCTCGGCCAATCAGGAGTCATGTCTCACTCCACATATGAAGCACACAGCTTCATTGGTGCTGTCCCTAAGGGAAAATCACTCTAAGCTTGAGTGGGAGTAGGATTACTTCAACATTAGAGGAGGAGATTATTGGAAGATTCCAATTATGTAAACTTTTTTTAAAAAATGGATCTGTGATTTCATCACTGTAGGGAGTTCGCATGAAGAAGTTCCTCTACCAATGCTAATTGTTACCTTCTCCACCACTTAGAGTCTTCAAAAATTCCCTGGGCCACTGAGAGATTAAATGACTGGTTCAGAGATGTACAGCAAGTATATGTCTGAGGTGGGACTTGGACCATGGCCTTGTGGCCTCTGACACCAGTTCCTTGTCCATTGTTGCATATTGCTTGTCAATTGTATTTAAATCTATGAAGAGATAAATAATAGTATACATTTGTATAGGGTTTTAGACTCTGTAAAGTGCTTCCTATTATCAAAGATGGAGTTAGAAGGTAAATGACCATTGATGTAATTGCTCAAAACACCTTGTAGATGAACATCTGACACCATTTAGAATAGAGAAGTTTTAACTTTGTGCATACGGATTTACTGCTCCTAATATTTATTTCAATTTCCCTTAGTGCATCCCAAGGCCAAGTTCAACTGAAAGCGATTGGGAAATGCCGGCAGGAGTAAAATATTCTTACTTCAATTCCCCACTATTCAACTGCTTTAAAAGAAGGAATCATCTTTGCCAACTTTCCATAAGAATTCATTACATCTTCCTATTTTAACATTCTTGCTCAATAAAGTATTTTTTCAAGGCAATCCTTACTTTTTATTCAGAAATGTACACCTTCAGATGCTTGTAAAGTGCTTGGTTAACGGATAGAGCATGATGCTTGTACAACAGTACACAAAGAACATTACACAGCTGTTACTGTATGTAAAGGGAGAGTAATTGGAAAGTCTTTACCACTTTATCATAAAATTCATACAAGATTATGGATTTAGAGCAAGAAACTTATAATGCATCAGGTTGAATCCTCTTATTTTATGGCTGGTGAGAAACGAAGGCTCACTGACTTACCTAAGGTTACATGGTAGTAAGTTATCAGAGAAAGTCAGTCCCTCTGGCTCAAAATTTAGTTCAATGTAGTTAGCTTAACTTAACTAGTTAGCTTAACAAGTATTGCCTGAGTGTTCATTATAAGACTCAGAATGGTTCTAGATGAAAAATGAACAGATAAGAAATGTAAACTGTCAAGCTGCTAGCTCCTAAGGGGTAGACCTTGAAGGAAAGATTCAGAAAACACTATCAAAGACTCAGTTTTCTGACTTGTTCTGAGTCACAGACTCCTTATCATAAGTTCTCCCAGTGGTTTGGTGTGTGTGTGGTAGTTTATAACTAGAATATTGTTTCAGGTAAAAAAGGAAAAAATGAAAGGGATAAAAGGTAGAGAGGAGAGAAGGTGATAGAGAGTTCAAACACACTAAGTTCCCTTCTTAGACAAATAGGGTAGAGAAATTAAGTTTTAGATATACTTAAAAATTTAATAGCATAAAAAATAAGAATTAGATTTAGTTGGTTTAGTTGGACCTTCAGTTTCCTCATTTGTAAAATGAAAATAATACTTAACTGGCTATCTCAAAGGTTATGTAAGAAAAGTACTTTGTAAACATTATGTAAAGATACTATTATCATTATCATTATTATTAAAGAAATAACATTAAAACATTAAAGTTTGTATTTCCTTCTGATAAAATTAGAATAACATAGAATTGTAAACAATAAGTTAAATACAACAACTTTAATATTACATGTAAGTAATTTTCCCCAGAAAAGAAAAAAAAAGGTTATAGAATTTGTTTATAATTTTATAGTTATACCTTTTAAAAAATATTATCAAAAAATCTTTTTGTAGGAAACTTCAAATGTACAAAGATGAATATAGATTTAAGTGAAAAGATTGCATAAAAATTTATCATACTACACAAGCTCAGGGAAATCTGGAACTTCTTTGGTGTTACCTAACAAAGATTAACCTAAATAAGGATACATTAAGAGAGATAAACAAGAATATTATATTATGTTTGAAGCCTTAATGGATAATAAAAAAACCCCAGCCATTTCAAAACATATGCATGTCAATAAGTCAATACTTTAAGTATAGGGCAACTAGGTGGCCCAGTGGTTAGAGTGTTGGGCCTGGAGTCAGGAAGACTCATCTTCCTGACTTCAAATCTGACCTCAGACACTTATTATCAGTATGACCCCGGGCAAGTCACTGACCCCGTTTGCCTCGGTTTCCTCATTTGTAAAGTGAATCTGGAGAAGAAAATGCAAACCTTTTCAATATTTTTGCCAAGTACACCCAAATGGGGTCACAAAGAGTCAGTCATGACTAAACAACACTTTAAATATGTACAATTTCATCACTGTGAGTATTTCCTCAATGGAAATTCAATTCAATTCAATCCAATAAACATTTATTAAGCACCTACTAATATAAAATACTGTGTTAGGCTTGGGCATGCAAAAACAAAAATAAAAGAGCCCTTTCCCTCAAGGAGCTTACAATCTCCTAAGGGATACAACATGTACACAAGTAAGTAAATGCAAAGTATCTACAAAGCAGTTTTAAGAGAGAGTACTCTACAGAGGGTAGAAGTGAAATCTGGAAAGCCCTCATGTAGGGATTGCCACCTGCACCAAACTTTGAAGGAAGCTAAAGATTTTAGGTGGCAGGAGTCAGCTAGACAGTGGAGGTTTGAAATGTCAAGTGGAGTTTTGCATTTTATCTTATAGGCATTGCATTGCAGATTTTTGGATAGTGGGAAGACACAGTCAAATCTGTTACTCTAATATAAATTTGGTGTTTTTGGCAGAGGATGAATTGGAGAAGGGAGTGCCTTTTCAGGGGTAATCTAAATCCGTCTCTGTTGAGTAACTTCCAATCTAGCTCAACTGGCCTTCTTGCAGTTCCTCACAGACAACATTCCACCTCCCATTCTCATGTCTTTCCACTATACCTGAAATGGACTTCTTCCACATCTCCACTTCTTAGAATCCCTACTTCCTTCAGAGCTCAGATCTAGTTCCATCTCCTACACGAGGCCTTTCCTGATCCTTCTAGATTCCAGAGCCTTCTTCTTGGAATGATTTTGTATCTACTTTGTACAGGGTTTTTTTTTCAGCTTTTTTAAGCTTTTTACAGGGGTCAGCTCATTAATTAAAAAGCAGGTGTCAGATTGTTACATTATATGAGCTGTGAGGTTTTTAAACTTGTTATATTGAAAAGGGGGAATTTTTCTACTTATTACAGGAAACCTTGACTTAAGCTTCAGTGACCCAGGTACTTAAAACCCATTAATTTTTAGCTGGTCATCTTTAGACAGTCCAATCTTGAAAAGAAGCTGGCATGTGTTCTTAACTCTCTAGCTGGATTACTTCTCCATATTCTGGATGCTCAATCATAGTACCATTGCAAACATTTTTTAAAATACCTTCACTATTTTTTCAAACTGTAATCATCACTGATTCCTTGGATAGTGGAAAAGGGTTTTCCTCCTATTGATCTGTTGAATTTTTATATTGATAAAGTCCTCTGTCCTAGCAGGTCATCACTCTTAACTTGAATCACCAAGCGGTCAAACAAATAGAGGTTCTGAATAATGAGTATATATTACAATTCCTTTTAAAAAGTAGTGGTGGGGCTTGTTGAGAGGACAGAGACCTGGGAAGTGAGGGGGACCAAGGAGAAGACTTCTGAGGGGCAGCTCAGTTATTTCTGCAGGTGGACAATTTCTCACTTAAACAAATTTCCCAGATTATAAACCTCTGCAGATGTAGAACATAGGAAAATCTCAAAGTAACTTCCACTCAGCATTGTGTATATTTAAGGTGCTGAAAGTTCTCCCTTTGTAAGTGGACTATTCTGCAGACCTCTGCTTAAAGTGATTTTATGTAATGCGAATTTACCTGTGGAAGTGGGGAAGGGGAGGGAGACAGGAATGGGTGGCTCTGGGACAGATACACAATACCCCAGTTAATTGTTGTTCATCCTTCCTTCTCAAAGAGGACCAATGGCATCAGAAGGGTGATGTCCTGACTTGCAAGTGAATTGTATTTGAGTGAGGCAGAGCTTTGCAAAGTCATTAGCCTTACTCTTTCCTCCAGAGTCTAGTGGCAAGACATTAGCACAGCTGGTGATGGCCCAGGATAATGGTGGGAGACCTTGGCCTTTTTAATCTAGGGTCTTTCCCAGGTCTCAGTTTATCTGAGTCAACACCCATTCAGTAATTAAGGCTAGGGAAGAACTGAAGCAAAAGATGGCCTACTTTGCCTTCATGAAAGAATCATTCTGGGAAGGGAAGCATTTATATCTACACAGAGAGCAGAGCTTTGCACCTTGCACATGAGTAGGCCACCTTGATTGATCTAAACTACTCTCATATTGTCAGGTCTAAGCTTTCATAAAAGAGCACCAGGATACAGCTAAATTCTCTCAAGCCCCCATGTTGAAGTTCTTCTAACTCCTGAGTGTCACTGATAACCTTCCATTTACTTAAATCTGCCATTTACAATTATGACATTTAAATCTTAAACTTAACTATTGACTTAGAAATGAGGAAAAAGAAGCAAAGTAAAAAACATTTGTAGAAACAAATCTAATGATATAAGACCAATCAGTCAGTCAATAAACATTTACTAAGCACCAAAAAAAAGAAAGAAATGAGGCAAATAATAATATCACATGCACTGACATTAAAGCAAATTCAGGCATAATAAATACATTACAATTTACACATAAACCAGGGGCACGCTCTCCCACCAGTGTACTGTCTGTAGAGGAGAGGCACACATTTAGTAGGCACTAAGACCTAGCAGGGAAGCGTATAAGGGAGCAAAACCCATGTGCTTAATATAATTCGTAACTTTATACTGCAGGCTTTGGTGTCATTGATTCATTCAGGAACACATGAACCATAAGAAGCCATTTCTATGCTATTTGTCTGTTGGTACTGCTTTCTAGTGGCCAAATACTCTTCTATTTTATTTTCGAACTAATGTGGCGTTTACAAGCTCTTTCAACCTTAATCACCCTTAAAAGGGCATTGGAAAAGTACTGCATTATTAAATGGCCTATAGTTCTATTCAAGGCAGAGGAATACAAAGCTGGCTATTTTTCTGGCTATTACATTGCCTCCCAACTAAGACATACAAAATTCAGTTCCACAAACTTTTGAGTTACAAATTTTCTCCTCTTCCCTCTCCTCCCCCACAGAAGATGGCATGCAATCCAATATAGGTTCTACACATACCTTCGCATTAAAAATGTTTTCGCATTAGTCATGTTGCAAAGAGAATTATAACCAATGGAATGAACCACGAGAAAGAAGGAACAAAACAAAACAAAACAAAAAAAAAGAGAGCAAATAGTTTGCTTCAATCTGCATTCAGACTCTGTAATTCTTTCTCTGGATGTGGATAGCCATTTCCATCATGAGTCTTTTGGAGCTGTCTTAGAACCTTGCATTGCTGAAAAGAGCCAAGTCTATCAAAGTCAGTCATCCCACAATGTGTCTGTAATTGTGTACAATGTTCTCCTGGTTCTGCTCCCCTCACTCAGCATCAATTCATATGAGTCTCCCCAGGTTTTTCTGAAGTTTGTCTGCTAATAATTTCTTATAGCACAATAGTATTCCATTGCATTGATATACCACAACTTGTTCAGTCATTCCCCAGTTGATGGGCATCCCCTTGACTTCCAATTCTTTGCCACCTGTAATGTTAATACAATTTGAAGATCTTTCCATCCATTAATAGGCCCATGTGACCTGTCTGAGTCACATGAGTTTGAGTCACAGGGAAGTCTGAATCACATGAGCCTATGGTGGGAGAAGCTTGCTGAACGAGTGGATCAGGAAGGGGTGGAACAGGAAGGGTGGAGCAGAGCTGAGAGGAAGTGAGACAAGAGTAGTCAGAGCTGGGAAAGAGACACACACAGAGCAGCAGCTAGCATGAATGAGAGAGGGAGTGCTTTTGCTTAAGGGAGCTGGTTTGTGAGAAGGCCCTAATGGAGGGAAGGCTTAGGGATGTCAGTGCCCCCTGCATTGATAAGGTGTATAGATTTCTTTGTTGCTATGATGGATTTGGCTTTCTGGTGTTGGGATTTAGCTTTCTGGTGCTTGAATAAATGTTTTGGTTTTGCCTTCAATGAAGAGAGTCTATTATATTTTGCAGTTCAAAACTATGCCAGCATATTCATAGCAGCCATACGCCCTGTGAGTATTACACTGGCGCAACACCACCACAAAAAGAGGTGCTATAAATATTTTTGTACACATGGGTCCTTTCCTCATTTGTATGATCTCTTTGGGATATAGCCCTAGAAGTGATATTGCTGGGTCAAAGTATATGCACATTTTTATAGCCTTTTGGGCAGAGTTCCAAAAATTGCTCTCCAGAATGGTTGGATCAGTTCACAGCTCCACCAACAATGCATTAGTGTTCCAGTTTTCCCACATCTTCTCCAGCATTTATAATTTTCCTGTTTCGCCATGTTAGCCAATCTGGCAGATGGGTTGTGTACCTAAGAGTTGTTTTGATTGGCATTTATTTACTGATTACTGCTTTTTGATGGGGAAAGGAGGACCCCAAACTTCATTTCCAAGGCTTGAATTCCTTTCTACCAAATACCAGGTCCACAATGAATACACAGAGCAAATAGCAAAGAAACTCATATATCCAAATCAATAGCAAAACAGAAATCAGAGAAGATACATATAAGAAAATATATGCCAGGCAATACAGGGTGCAAGAGCTCTCCCATTGGGAGTGAGGTAGCTTAGCTTAACCATGAGAGAGTTCCAGATCTCACCCAAAGGGAAATTCTTCAGTCTCTAGTGTAGCAAGCTGGGCATAGGGATATGGTGGAGATTGCCAGCTACTCTCATGTTGGTTTCTTCCCAAAGGCTTTTTGTCTCCCTTCAGCAACCTGAAATAGGATTGACAGTATCCACCTTCTTTCTCAAAGCTGGAAGCCAGAAGCGCCTAAAGAGACTCAAGAGCCTAATGAGTAAACTGAATGATTTATCCTTTCTCCTTCCTTTACCAACTCCACTCTGCCCCCTCAAGCAGGCCTGAGGCATTGATGTCTGCCACTGAAGAGCAAGTCCCATACCATTAGTTCTTTGGGGCTCAGGTTACACTTGTATCTCCAATACCTGAGTCTCCAACCATCTTTTTCAAGACATCTTTAAGCAGTAACCCGTCCCTCCAATCCCTCCCCTCTGAGATTGCCTTATGCTTGCACTGTTTATCTTTCATAGTTATTTGAATATCTCCCTCATTAAAGTGTGAGCTCCTTAAGCGTAAGGTCTGTGTTTTTGCCTCTCTTTATATCTCCAGTATTTAAAAGCACAGCAGTTGGCTCACTGTTATTGTAGTTCAGTTGTTTCAATTGTGTCCAACTTTTCATTACCCAATTTGAGGTTGTCTTGGCAAAGACACTAGAATGCTTTGCCATTTCCTTCTCCAGCTTTTTTTTTTTAGCAGAAGAGGAACTAAGCCAAATGGGGTTAAGTGACTTGCCCAGGGTCACACAGCTAGAAAGGGTCTGAGGCCAGATTTGAACTCAGGGAGATCAGTCTTCAATGCTTGGCATTCTATCCACTGTATTACCTAGCTGTCCCCTTGGCACATAGTGCTTAATACTTGCAAACTGACTGATCCTTTTTACTCATAGACTTATCTTTCATTTATTTGTTAACAACTCACCAAATCTGGCTTATGAAATCAGCAGTCTTTATTTAATCATCCCTCAGTCTCCAGGCAGTTAAGCAATTTTTTTTTTCAGTTTTATACTGTCTTAAAATAGTTATATGAAATGAGCTGTGGTTCCATAATGCCCTCCAGCTCCTATCAAGAATCAGTTCTCAAAACAATCCTCTGTCATATTTAGTGTCCTTAAAACTATGCTTTGTCATACTCCCATATTATCAGATTTAATAAATTAAAAGCTCTTTCTCAGCTCTCTTTAAACCATCACTGTTCACATACAAGGGAGACATCACCCTATATCTTTACAAGCTAATTTAAACTTTCATATTTATTTATGCCACAGTTCATTTTCTGTTCCAAAATACTTGTCCCACCTGAGAATTCTTTTGTTATTTACATTTTTTTTTTAGTAATTTTATTAAACTAAGTCTATTTTCCTATACTTTTCAGGTGTCAAAGTGTTCATCTAGGAAAGAATCAGTGAATTCTTCACTAGGAGATTTAACTCTTTAGACAAAAAAAATCCTTTTAATGGTTCATTCGATAAAATGTGGATCCATATAAAAGGGCAGTATCTGAAAGGAATGATGCCTTACATTTATTCAGATGTATCTTGTTTTCTCAGGTAGAAGCTAGACTCTTGGAAGGCAGGACATTTTTGTCCTTGTACATGATACCTATTATTCATAGTAGGTACTTAATAAATGCTTGTCGATTTATTATTTTTAATTATTTTGGTGTCTCCTATAAGGGTTTATGAAAGATGAAATTTGAACTCTCCTTTCTATCATATTATAATGTTATTATATTTGTACATCTTATATGATTTGTTCCCCTATGCTTTTTTTTTATTTTCTTCTATGTCTCATGCTTGGAAATGTCTATTTGTAGTGGGGACAAAATGTTGGATGGAAACAATATTATGTGAGAGTAACTCTCAAGTCGTAAGGCTTGGATCTATGATTTGCCCTCACTATGGACACAGTACTCGTAAGGTCAAGTTAGTGAATGTCTGGTTCTTTCTTTCTACCACCATCCTGGGTACTGACCCCCTCTCCTGGGGTGGAATGCAGTCTTGTGAAGTAAAACCTTTTCTAGGAGAAGGTTGTCTCAACATACAAATCTGTTCTCCATACCCCCATTATAAGGCTACTGTCTCTCACCAGAGACATATGCATACCCACATCCATGGTCATATGTTTTAGTGGAATGGAACTTTTTCCTTTCCTGTTCAGGGAAGAGGCCCAGCTCTACTTCCCCTAAATTAGTCCCTTGCCTTTACTGCTTTTATTCTGTTTTCCCATGGTTCACATTCTTGGTCAGAGATAAAGAAAAAAATTACTAATCCTACTCTCTTCTCCTACAGACTGAGCAGGGGCACATTTTGACCCTCCTCTATGTCTTACCTTTTCTCTTAACATACACACGTAGATGGTGCATGGCCTTGGACATACTTGCATGAGCATTATCATGTATAAGTATGGCATCGAATGTAGTGCTCACAGCTCCCTTTTTCTCTCTCTGAGATGACTGACAGCCCCAACCTTCACTTACTCCAACAGTCTAAGGTTTTCTCAGAATGGAAAGAGGGGTGGCCATACCTGCAGCAACAATAATGCAAAACTCTCTCAGAATCCTAGGAGTAACCCTGATATTGAGTGTGATACATGTTTACTACTTGCTACTGTAGCTGCTGAGCCCCCAAAAGTGTGATTTGAATATATACACAAAATCAATTGGCCTGTCACCACTGACTCTTAAACATGAGACATTTGCTAAACAATATGGCAAAGGCAAGAATAATCACAAAATTTACACACACTCATTAGAAGACAAAAGCAAGATTAATCAAAATATAACAGTCTACTCACAAACCTGGGTCATACCCTCCTACTGTTGTACACAGTATCCATGAGTAAACCCAGAAACATAGCAGGGATATCCATGAGTAGGGAAAACTATGGGCAGCTCTTGACTCAGGATAGCAGACCTTGATGTCATGGATCTCTTTAAAAGACAAGTAGCAACACTGATCACCTACCGGGCATAATGGCTTCTCTGTTCTCTACCACGCTTTTGGTTTTCACTGCTCTCCTGTCATAACCACTTTTCTCCCACTCTTGGGTTACTGAATCAATGACAAACTCTTTTAGCATGTAGTCCTCCTTGGCAGGGTATTATGAGAGGGTCAAATCAAATCAAAAAGCATTTATTAAATGCTTACAATATGCTGTGGAGACACAGAAAGGCAAAAACAGTTCCTGCCCTCAAGAAACTCACATTCTAATTGGGAACATAACATACAAACAACTGTATACATATAGGTTAAATTGGAGATAATCTCAGAGGGGACACACTAACATTGAAGGGGGTGAGGAAACATTTCTTACAGAAGTTGAGATTTTAGCTGAACCTTGAAAGAAACTAGAAGGCTGAAAAGAGAAGGGAGAGAGCTCCATAGAGGAGAGACAGCCAGTGAAAATGTATGGAGTCAAGGAATAGTGTTGTGTGAGGAACAGGAAAGAGGCCAGTGTCACTGGAGCAAAAGTATACAAAGGGAAATAAAGTATAAGTGATGGGGCTGATGGAGCAATGGGACCCCTCAAAAAGGATCCTTGAACTTTCCCTCTAGACTGCGACATAAGAAGACAGGAAAAGTAGTAAGGGACCAGAACGTGAAAGAATTTAAAAGATAAACTGAGGATTTTATACTTTATCCTGGAGGTAATAAGGAATTTTATTGAATATGGGGGACAGAAGGACCAGGTCTACACTTCAGGAAGATCACTTTGGCAGCTGAGTAGAGTATGGACTGGATTTGGGAGAGACTTGATTCAGGGAAACCAACCCAAAGGTGTTACATTTTAAAAATAGCTCTAGTGACTTCATTTTGCCTTTATCCACCATTTTGTGAAGCTGTTTCAGCTGCTTGTAAGTCACTTATTTTGGAGAAGTCACAAGATTACTCCCTCTCCCAAAGGTCACCCAACTTAAGGAATGTCACAAAACTACCCTTGTCCCTCTCACCTGATTGTCTCCTGATCGCCTCTATTAATCAGAAACTTCATCAGGTATCTCAATCCCTATGATAATATCAGGGTTGGGAGAGCTGGTTCAAATGTGAAAGAATTCACTTAGACTTTTTCTGTAGTCATTGGGAGCTTTATTGATGCAAAAGCAGCCAGCTAGCCCTGGAAGAAGGATTAGCAGTTTACAGAGGGACAGAGGCTTGTTTTTATAGAGACAGGATAAGGGAGACAAAGGGTATTTTTATGACCTAGAATGGGAGAGATAAGAAATTTCATGGTCCAGGATAAGATGAAGTTTTGTGGTATTTCAGGATAAGGGGAGGAGACTTTAGGGCACCAGAGAAAGAGCAACTTAACCCTTAGGGCACCTTTGTGTCAAGAGACTTTGGGCATTTTCAGGTTATAGGATAAACCAGGGAAAGTGCAACTCAACCCTTAGGGCACCTTTGTATCCACATCACCTATAATCCTGTTTTTCCTGTTTTTCGCTGTTTCCAAATTGTATACTAACTGCTTAGAAACCAATATTCAGTGTTCTTGCTAATGAGAACCTTGGACTCTGTTTCTCCATCTATATGAATTGCTAAATAAATCAGTTTCTTTATAATAAAGGCTATTGTAACACTCCTGGCAAGAAGTGCTAAGAGCTTGCATCAGGATGCGTCAGAGGAGAGAAAGTAGGATGTATGAGATATGTTGTGAAGACAGAAAAGACAGGTCTTGGCAACAAATTGGATATGGAGTGGGGTGAGAGAGAATGAGGCATCGAGGATGTCACCTAGCTGGCAAGTTTAAGTGACTGGGAAGATGGTGGTCTTCAGGACAGTAATGCAGACATTTCAGAGAGGGTAGGATTTGAGGAGAGAAGATAATGAGTTTAGTTTTAGACGTGTTGAGTTTAAGATGTCTACAGGACATCCCAGTTCAAGATGTTGAATGGGCAGTTTGAAATGTAAGACTAGAGGTCAGGAGAGGTTAAGGCTGTATAAATATCTCTGAGCGGCAGCTAGGTGGTGCAGGATAGAGCACTGGCCCTGGAGTCAGGAGAACCCGAGTTCAAATCTGGCCTCAGACTTTTACTAGCTGTGTGGCCCTGGGCAAGCCACTTAAACCCTACTGCCTCCTAAATAAATACATACAGCTGAGAATCATCTGCATTAAGATGATAATTAAATTTTATAAAGTCTTACCCTTATTCAGTAACAAGCAGCTCCCTTAAAACCAAGAATTTCTAAGCTCTATGAATCTGTTTTGCAACTTTAAGTTTATCCTGTGATACTTGGAATTAAGATTGCAGTTTAGAGCTATAATAAAGAACCCTGTTTTAGGACAGTCGTTGACCCCTCCCTGCATTACAGCACACATCCAAGAGAAAATGCCTTGCTATACATTCCTGTAATTCTCCAAGGGACC
>CM053625.1:64148901-64197817 GCA_028646595.1 Phalanger gymnotis | reverse complement strand
ACTGGGGAACAGGGCAACCAGAGTGTACGCCATCTTGGAGTGGGGGGGGTTGAAATGGGGAGAAAATCTGTAATTCAAATGCATGTGAAAATCAATGCTGAAAACTAAACATATTAAAAATAAATTAAAAAAAAAAAGAATGACTTCACTGCTATCCAGAGACAATCTCAGCAAAGACAGAAGGGTGAAAGAGCACTTAGTAACAAAGTCAGGGACGGGTACCTGTCTAAAGAAAGTTGGCTAGCTGGGGAATAGGAAGAAACATTTTAGGTACCAGCTGCACAAGTCACAATCCCTTCCAAACTTGACCCATAAATCTCATCTTCCTTGTTTACCTCTCACTAAATCATCTATGAACAGCACTGTGGGATGATTTTAATATGATATTATGAGATATGATTTAGAGATGAAGGGGGCCTCAGAAATATTCAAGCCCAATATCTTCATTTTAAAGATCCAAAAGAGCAGAGAAGTAACATGCCTAAGGTCATGTGGGTAGTAACTAAACCTAGATTTGAATAGAGGACTTCTAACTGTAAATCTAGGAATCAAGCCATTTTCCTGAATGTTTCTGAATAACCATAAAGCAATTGGTGGTTGGAGGTATTTGGGCAGTCAAGAGGGGATGAAGGTGTGCATATAAGCTCAACCAGAAGAGAGTATACACTAAATGGGGCCACTATGCTTTACCATTACTGCCATCTAGAGTTGGGAATCAAAAATGGCATAATGCAGGATGTTTCAAAAGTCTTACAGCAGTGTCAGGGGCATCTCATATGTGGCTGACAAAACTAACAAATTACTGTGAATCCCGTTTAGATTTTAAATGTCAATTCAAATCATCCATTTGAATTTAAATCTTCATTATAAGTAATTAGTGCCTGTCAAGGAATGATGACACATAATTTCAGTCTTACATTTCTGGGAAAGATAAGCTGTCAGGAATTTCATATATCATTAACATGTAATCAAAGTAGAAGGTCTTGGTTAAGCTATCAAATAGTAATCTTTCCCAAAATAATGATAAATAAAATGAGACTTGAATTTCCTAGTCTCTAATCTGACTCAGTCCAAATTCTTCACCCTGATATGCAAACACCTCATTACTTAGCCCCACTTTATTTAACTTTCTATTCTCAAACATAGATTCTCAGGTCATTTACGCCAGTCTTCTAACCATCAATGACTAAAATCAATTTTTATTCATTCATATTTTTAATACAGATGGTCTTCTGTTGATGCTATATGGCTCTTTATCATGAAATACCATGGTCCCAGAATAAGCAAAATAAGAGGTAAGACAAAGGGAAATTGAAATAAGCGCTGTAGTTTTAAGTAAGCTAATTATATAGCAAGTTAAAAAGGGATAACTCATGCATGAGACGTGGTATAAACGATATCAAGGATGTGTTTGACTAGAAGAGGAGTTTGTTCAATCAGGTTGTGGGAAATGGGAAACCAGAATGTTACCTGAGATTTTAAAAAAAAAAATAACTTTTTCAAAATTCTGAATTTAAGTACCAAAAAAGAACATTTCCAAATACGTAGATAAAAAGGAGGTTTCCACATAAAAGCATGAATCTCCATTTCATACTGCTGGCTTTTAAAAATACACATAAGTAAACACACACACACACAAATTCTAGATGTTACTTTCAAAACTATCCTGCTCATCTGTACTTTTGTCTGAACTTCTGTTCCCTTCTGTTCACTTTCAAAAATGTTACAGTGCCCCTCTTTATTTTTTTTTTTTTGGAGGGGGGAGAACACCCAGCATCATAATCTAAGCCAATCCCATTAGATTCTATACCTTTGCTTTTCTTCTTTCTCCCTCATTCCTTCCACTTTAATCTTCCCTTCAGGATCAGTAAGTTTGTTTCCCTTCCTGGTATTATCCTCATCCTTTAATGTCCCTGCCCCCACATCCCTACTTATTTCCCTCTTGAGTTTAATGTATTTTATACCAACTAAGAATGTATATGTTCAACTCTCTTTTGTTTCAGATGAGTGAGGTTTATCTGATGCTAACTCCCTCTCACCTCTTCTCCATGTTTGGGTACTTTTAGGTACCACATTGATGAGAAATACCAAGTTCCCCTCCTCTCTACACTAATGTATTGCTCTCACCTTCTCTTCTTTATCCACTCTTCAAACATTCAGAGGAGAAACAATCTATTCCTCCATGCCCCCAAATCACTATTTTTCTTATTTCACTCAATATCCTATGAAGATGTTAAAGTTGTAAAAAGTACATGTGTCTTCTCTTTTAATTATACATTTTACACATCTCATTCCAGTTGCTAAAATAAATTTACCTTTGTGGGTTTCTTAGGACTCTTGTGTTTATATATACTCTAAGATCTTTCAGTTTCTTGGAACTTGAATTGCCCCTTTAAGGATGAAGGCATTTTTTCCTCCCTGACATGAAAGCTTTGGGTTTTGGGTATATTTCTGGGACTTTCTTTTAGAGTTCATTTCAGGAGGTAATAAGCGAAGGCTATCTTTACTCTCTGGTTCTACCAGGCAATTTTCATTTATGATTTCTTAAAACATAGTGCCCACTTTTTAAAAATTGTGGTTTTCAGAGCATCCAATGATGAAATTATATTTCCCCAAAGTGTTGTTATTGTTGTTTCAGTCATGTCAATTCTTTGGGACCCCTTTTTGGTTTTTTTTTTTTTTTTGGCAAAGATACTGGAGTAGTTTGCCATTTCCTCCTCCGACTCATTTTACAGATGAGGAAACTGAGACCACAAGGGTTATGTGACTTTCCCAGGGTCACAAAGGCTATTAAGTGTCTGAGGCCAAACTGAACTCAGGTCTTCCTGACTCTAGGACTGGTGCTCTATCCACTGTGCCTTGTAGCTGCCCCTGTATTTTGGATACCAAACTCTTATTAAAGAAATGTGATACAAAAATTTTTTCCTCTCATTTAACCATTTGCCTTCTTCTCTTAGATATATTCATTTTGTTTGTGCAGAAGCTTTTCGGTGTCATGTAATCAAAGTTATTTTTTATAACTGCCTCTATCTCTTGTTTGGTTAAGAATACATCACCTTCCCATACCTTGGAGAGATATATTTCTCTTCTAATTTTTCCATAGTATGCTATTTAAGGTCATATATATCTATCTATAGTTTATGGTAAAATACAATGTATGGTGTTAGTTTAAGCTCAATTTCTGACAGATTACTTTCCAGTTTTCCCAAGTTTTTTTTTTTTAATCAAACCAGGGAATTTCCCAAAATAATTACTGTTTTCCATATTATTAAACACTGTAGCGTTGAATTCTCTTGTTTTTGTATCTACCTTGTCTAGTCTTCCATTGATCTAATTCTCTCTCTGCTTTATACTGTAGTTTAAGCTCTGGCAGTGATGTTCTCCCTTTGTTCCTACTTCTTGATATTCTAGGTCTTTTTGTTTTTCCAAATGGCTTTTATTATTTTATCAAGTTATATCTAAAAAATATCTCCTTAATTTGATTGTGATGGCATTAAAATACAAATTAAGGGGCAGCTAGGTGGCCCAGTGAATAGAGCACCAGCCCCGGAGTCAGGAGGACCTGAATTCAAATCCGCCCTCAGACATTTGACACACTTACTAGCTGTGTGACCTTGGGCAAATCACTTAACCCCAACTGCCCTGCCCCCCCCCAACCCAATAAAATGCAAATTAATTCTGTTCATATTGTCATTTTTATGACATTGCCTTTGACTAGCAATGAATAGTGGATATTCTTTTAACTATTTGGGTTTTTCTTTTTAAGGAGTGCTTTGTAATTGAATTTATCTATACAAGTCTTTTGTGTGGTTTTGGGAAGTTGATTCCCAGATGTTTTATGCATTTTGTAGTTATTTGGAATAGGATTTCCCTTTCTATTGCTTGTGTTTTATTATTATAAATATTAGGTTTTTTGAAGGTTTATTTTGTAGTCTGTAACTTTGTTGAAGCTATTGTCTCAATTAGTATCTTTGACAATTCTCTAGTATTTTCCAAGTAAATCATCACATCATCAGCAAACAAGGATATTTTATCTCTTCTTATGTTTTTCTTTCTTTCTCTTACTTTTGGCTTTAAATAGATGCTTTTTATGATATTTTTTAAAAAGATCTATGTCCATACTTTGTAAAGTATTTAGCATAAAAGAATGTTGTACTTTGTCAAAGTCATTTTCTGTATCTATTAGAGATGATCAAATGGTTTTGAATGTTTTGATTTTTAATGTAATTACGATGTTTTCCTAATGTCGAACCACCCTTGCTTGCACCCCGGCCTGAATACCACTTGATCATAACGATTTCTTGGATAATCGCTGTGGTCTATTTGACAGACTTTTACTGAAAATTTTTGAGCCACGGTCATTAGTGATATTGGTCTATTGTTTTCTTTCTGTGTTTTATCTTTTCCTAGTTTAGGCATTAGGACTATTTTTGTCTCACAAAGGATTCTGGTAGGGAGCTTCTTTTTTTCTAAATTTTTGAGAATAAATTGTGAAATATGAGTACTAATTGTTCTTTAAAAGTTTGATAAAATTCTCCTGTGAATCGGTCAGTATCATGATTCCGCCACTCCCCTTCTACTTTTGTAACTCCTTTAAAACTAAATCTATCCCAAACCTCCCTACCAGATTAGGTTATTTCAAAACTCTGATGTTTTCATAGGGTATTATTATGTTTTTGAAGGTATCCCTCTACTTCATGTTTTCAGTTTTGTTAGCATAGAGATGTACATAATATTTTTTCTGATTACTTTTTATTTCTTCTAGTTTTGCTGTGATTTCACCTTGTTCATTTGCTATTTTATCGATCTGATACTCTGCTCTTTTTTTTAATCGAATTAGCTAAGGGTTTATCAATTTTACTACTATTTTCAAAGAAACAGCTTTTAGTCTGATTTAGCATTTCTAAGGTTGCTTCCAATTTATATATTTCCTCTCCAATTTTTAATACTTCCTCGTGTTTAGTTTTTTTTTTAAATTTGATGGCTAATTTTTAAAAACCCATATCTAGTTCATAATCCATTCTTCTCCTATTTTGTAAATGTATGTACGTATGTACGGATGATTTTCCCCCTGAAGCCTGCTTCATCTACATCCCAGAAATTTTAAGATATTGTTCCATCATCATCATTTTTACATAGTTATTGTTTCTGTGACTTGTCTGACCCCTTCATTATTTAAAATTTCACTGAAGTCTCTATTTGGGTCAGTAATATTTTTTTTGGTGACCACAGAATCAATTTCTATGTTTACTGCATTATGATCTATAAAGGATATATTAACTATTTCTGCCTTTTTACACTTATTTGAAATATCTCTGTGTCTTAATAGTCAATTTTTATATGAGTTCTGTGTGGTTACAAGAAATATGTATTTTCTTATGCAGTTCCATTTAAAGGACACTATAAACTTTTTAATTCTAGTTTCTCCAGAATTTTAGTTCCATATTTTCCCTGTTGTTTACCTCTCTGTTAGACTTACCCAAAATTGAGAGATACTGAAAACTTCTACTAGCTCTCTTCTCACCCCAATCCCTTCACTCCTATAGTCTTTCCTTTGGAGGTTTTGCTTATTACTTTCTTTTTCTCTCCTGCTTTTACCTGGTAATATAATTATTAAGCCCTGCCCCCACTTTTTAATCTCAGTCAATCAAGGTGATTGCCCTTTCCTCTCCTATCCTTCAACTAATCCTATTCATTTGTTTTTAAAATTTCATATTTTGCACCCATTTCCAAAAAGAACGATTTCTCTCACTCTCTTCATCATCCATTCTGTCTACTCTAGACTTTATTCTCTGATTTGTGACCCCTATAATTATTTGGTCTCTCTCTTTTCTTCATGCAATCAAAGCTTCCAAGATATCCCCTCTAGGCACTTTCTACCATTTCTTCAGAGAACTTGCCTCCTGGATTCCTCTTATCCCCTTTGCTTCACTCCCAAAAAAGTGCTTTTGCAGATGTCAGAGCAGACACTATTCCAAGCTTGGACCTCTCTCCCACATCTCTGGTTATGCAGCCCACCACTGATCCATGCCCTCTGCTGGTGTTTTTTTTTTGCTTGCCTCAAAATCTCCTCCCTGAGGTTCATGCTCTCCCGCTCTCCAGGTGTAGGTTACCCGCAGGGGTTCCAAACCCCCCACCAATACAAGACAAGCAGAGTTTTCAAGTATCAAATCCCCCAAGTTACACTCCATCTCTCTTAATAAACTATCTCATAGGAGCATTCATCAGTGGAACCCTGCACCGCCACCACCAAAATAAGGCCTCTTTCCTTTCCCTGCCCCTTTCAATCTTTTTCCTCCTCATATTTACCCACTCCCCTACAGTTTCTTCTTTGAAACCACAGCTCTCACCTTTCCCTCATTGCTAGCCCTTGATTTGATCCCAGCACAGCAGCAGTCTCCTCTCTATTTCCCTGCTCCCCATCCTCCACTTCATGTACTGTTCCATGTTCTAATACATCATACACAAAAAAATACTGATTCACTTGTAGGCAGGCTGTTGATAGGTTCTGTCTATAGTACCCTCCTATCTATTTCTTCACTATTACTTCTTCCACATTTCCATCTTTATGTGTCTCCTTATGTACATTTAGAAAAAAGTCTCTTAGGGTTCTCTCTGCTGCCACTCTGTTGTTGTTTCTGTCTTTGCCCACTTCATGTATTCACTCCTCCTGTACTTCTGTTTTTCAGGGGTGTTTCAGAAGTCTCTTCAATTCTCATTTTTTTCTTACAATGTTTCAAATGCTTCTTTATTATTGAATATTCACCTTTTTTCTTGTATGGTTAAACTCAGATTTGCAGGCTAAGTCAACATGGATGGAATCCTGAGCTCCACTGCTCCCTGGATCACATTATGCCATTCCCTCCTTATGTTTTATGGCAGGTGCAGAATATCTTGCGTTATTCAGATTTCCTTTTCTTTGTATTTGAAGTTCTTTCTCCTGATCATCTGCAGTATTTGCTGTTTCTAAACTGAATTTTTAAATGTAATCACTGTGTGTCTTGGAGATTACAGCCTGAGTTTTTTTTTCTGGAGATATGTGAATTCTTTGTTAGAATTTTATTTTGTTATATTCAGACATTCTGAGCAGTTCTATTCCTTTCATTATGGTTTTTTTGTTCTGTACTGTTTTTCTGAGAGATCTAGGATCCTTATGTTATCTCTATGGATCCAGTCATCAAAATCACTGTTATGTTTTTCTTCTTCTACAATGTCTTTCATTTCTATACATTTGCATTCCCAGTCTATTGTTCTTTTTTTATTTTGGTGAAGCTTATCATTGTACAGTAGTTTTTCTATTGTGCCCATTGTTTTTTCTGTGCAGGCCATTAAATTCTATTCTCCTCTCACTTCTCTTTTGAATTACCACTCAGGAACACTATGTTGTAGTTTCTTGTTCTCACATTCCACAAGGTCCTCCACCTCATTAAGAGATGAATTGTTTTCCTTTGTTTTGAAATACTGATTCATGGATGCCTACAATAGTTTACTACATTTACATTTCTGCTGTTACTATTTTCCCTGCTGATTTATCTGCTTAAGTTCGAGATCTTTGAGTTTTTTTCTTTATGAAATCTTTGGTAATTTCAGGCCCTCCACCCCACCCACCCTGGCATTATTTTCCCCTATCACTCACTTTCTGGCTTCTCCTCTTCAGACAGTTACCTTGAAAACTGGATCTCAAAGCATCTCAGCCCCTTCCCATAATAGGCAGTTCAGAGTAGACCAGTCTAGCTCTTTGCCCCAAGTGACTTTTGGGTGGTCATCACTGGTCCTAGCTGGATACTATGTTCTTCAGGTTTAACTGACTGCTACACAGCCCCCAAAACACATGCCTTCCTGTTTTGCTCCCTTTGTTCCTTAGTTATTTGGCCTGGCATTGGTAGTCTGAAGCTTTGCAGCTCTGATGCTGTGGGGTTGTCTACTGTAGGGGTAGTCCACCTCAGTACTGCTAGTTCAGAGCTTTGCAGCACTAGTGCTATAGTGCAGTGGCATCTTTTGCTCTTGAATGGCTATGGCTGGACTATCTTTCACAGCTATGGTAAATTTCTGTAGCTCCACAGTTGGGTGCCTCTATGGCAGCAGAAAGTGGGAAGCAGTCAAAGGTGTAGGGATATGTTTTATTGGAGGCTTAGGTCATATCCTTGCCTCTACTAGTGTAGTCTCACTACTGGAAGGAAGGTGGGGGAACGGTGCTGAGTAAGCTCAAGGTCAATGAGTATGGGATCATAGGTTACTGTTATTTTTTTTAAATAAATCTTCTTTTGGATTATGTGTGCGCTAGACCATTGAGGCAGCTGAGGTTGCTTTATCTTTGGAGCATAATTTCTATTCTGGAGAGGTCTGAGAGGCTGTGGGAATAAGAGGCTATGTGCAGTCCTCTATCTTGTTCCTCGTTTCAATCAGAAGTTCCCAACAATTTTGTAAATATTTTCTTAGACTTGTTATCTCATGGAATCACCAGTCTATTCTACTAGTTATCTCTTCTAAGCTATTTATTCTCCTTCCAATTCTTTTTTTTTTTGGGGGGGGGGGGAGCCTTCAATTCCTTCATCTCTTGCTCTATTTCTTCTAAATATTCATTAGTTCTTGCAAAAAATATTTTTTCTTAGTCTTTCCTTGTAGTTGTTGTGAAATTATTCTCTCCTGGGGCATCCCTAGATTTGCAATAATTTTTATATTAGTCAGTCTTTTCTTTGATCTACTCACCTTGCTAGTATTAATTCCCGAACTGGGGCCTTGTACCAGGTCCAAGTTTTTCTATGCTTCTGAGTAGAGTGGTCAAGCTCAGTTGGTTCCTTGGGGATTCAGAGCTCTGAATTTTCCATGCCCTCTCTGACATCTCAGGACCAAGTATTAGGGACCTCAGAGTCCCTCTGCCTAAGTCATCATGGTCTGAAGATTTTAGTACTGCGTCACTTTCTGTACTTCCGAAATAACTTTACTCTAGGGCTTTCTTGGAGATGTTTGCTTTTACTGTCTAAGAATGGAGTCTTGTAAATTACATATCATTGTCTCTGTTCAAACTAGAAGAATACCCTGAAGTAGCACTGGCTTTGCTGATCCTCAGGCTCTCAGAAAATGTTACATAGTTCTGGAATAGAAGGAATCATTTACTGAATATTAGAGATGTTTTTATTACTAATTTGTCTGGTGCAAACTTAAGGGTTTTGCTAGAGTAGGTATATGGGAGCTGGTTGGACTGTCACCTTGGCAATCAACTCAGTCAGAAATTTTATTTTCTTGAGATTTCAAGTTGACCTCACAGTGCTTTGGGTGGAACCTCTATGGAAAACTTACATACAGATATAGGTAAGAACTGAATAATATAATATTATATTATATGTTATTTATACATACATATATGTACATGCATATATACACACATGTATAAACATAACACGACACGACACGACATAACATGTCAGTCTGGAGCTATACCAGAGGAGGAAGTAGCCAGATGGATCTGATCATATATCACCTAAAATATCTAAATATATGGTTAAATGTATCTAAACGCATGGTTAAACTCAGATTTTCAGTCCTGAGCTCCATTGCTCTCTGGATCACATTATGTCATTCTCTCCTATGTTTCATGGCAGGTGCACAATATCTTGTGTTATTCAGATTTCCTTTTCTTTGTATTTGCAAATAGTAGAAGAAACAATCATTATCCTTACTTGGAAATGAGAAATTTACATAGGAAAAAAAAAGAATCTTGTATGTTTTATTAATAGAATGAGTACAGCAGACATTCAGAAGAGAGAGAGGTCACTGAAGAATTCTAGTGGCTGTAGAAGGCTTCGTAGAAGAGTTTGAGAATATACAGAATTAGTACTTCCTTGGCTTATATTGTTTCATGTCTTTTCCTTTTGAATTTATAGATTGATTGGGATGAAATACATTTTAAGAGATTTAGCCCAACCCTCTCATTCTGAAAATGAAGAAGTGGAGAGAATCATCACCCGGAAGGCAGCAGTGCCAGAGTTTATAAAGGATTCAGCCACAGGGTCAAAGCCAACAGCAAGAGGTCACCTGGAGGGTCCAGAAGTTTGGATTCAATGCTCAGAATCCCCTGCATCAGGTCACTTAGAACAAACTGGATGAAGTCCCTTTTCCAAGAGAGCAGCATGTTGTTCTGACAAGAAAGGAGACAACCCCAACCCCACCCCCTCCCAGCTAAACCAACAATGCCAGAATTCCCAGAGCAGAATACTAGAAGATAAATAAAAATTAAAAAACAAACAAACAACAAACCCAATAAAGAGCTATTATGAGGTTAGGGATGTTCAAGGCACAAACCCAGAAAAAAAAAAAAAGAACAATTCTAAAACACCTACAAGCAAAGCTTCAAATGAAAGAACAGTTTGCCCCCAACATCAATGATAATTCCTTGAAGAAATGATGCAAGAGTTTAATAGTATTATAAACTAAATGAGAATAGTAGATAAAAGAAATGGAAAAGAAATGAGAATTAAGGAGTAAAATGAATAGTTTGGAACAAGAATTACAAAATCTTATTCAAGTAATAGACTCCTGAAAATTAGAATGGGCCAAATGGAGTCCAATGACTTCATGAGAAAACAAGAAATATTAAAATGTGGCTGAAAGAACAGAAGGAAATGTAAGGCGTAACACATCAAAAATTAAGGACCTGGAAAACAGGATAAGGAAAATAATTTAAGAATCACCATACTACCTGAAAGCCATGACCAAAAAAAAAAGCCTTGATTTCACGAAATCATGAAAGACAATTGCCTAGATCTCTCAGCACCAGAAGGCAGAATGAAAATAGCAAGAATTCATAGTTATCTCCTCAAAGAATTCCCCAAATGGAAATTTCTAGGAATGTCATTACTAAAATCAAGGGCTTGTCACAGGTCAAAGAAAAATTACTGCAAGTTGCCAATAAGAAAGAGTTTAAGTAATGAGGAAGCACAGTAAGGATCATATAAGATTCAGAAGTTATCACCATAAAAAAGCTAAGAGTATGGCATACCATATTCCAAAAGGCAAAAGATACAGGCTTACAACCAAGAATATATTACCCAGCTCAAAAGTGAATGTAATCATACAAGGGAAAAAAATGGATTTTTAATGAAACAGAACACTTTCAAGCATTACTGATGAAAAGACCAGAGCTAGATTAAAAATTTAAAATACAATCATGAGAATAAAGAGAAACATAAAAAAGTAAATAGATTTTTGAAAGCTATGTTTGAATTGAGAGTAAAGAAGGTACTGATATAAGTACTATTATATAAGAACTATACTCTTTAGAGTGTGTGTGTGTGTGCTTGTTCCTGGGGAAACAGGGAGTGGGAAAGAGAGAGCAGATGATTGTTAATCAAAAAAAAATTTAAATTAATAAAATTAATCTTTTTTAAAAAAGATCATTTCTGAAACAAAAAATAAAGCATGCTTTAGAACAACATAGGCATTATCTAAGTTCATGATAACTGGTAAGGGCAAAAACTGAAATCTACAGTATAAGGGGCCAAACTAGTCTATATTTTACTGTCTTATTCAATGATCACAAATAGTCTATGCAAACTTTCAATTACAAAGACTATTTAAGCAAATTCATCGTTTGAGACTCAGTCAAGAGCTAGACTGAATCAGACATTAGACAATAAAAGAATATTATCATGAAGGCGGTCTACATAACAGTAGGTTACTCTGTCCCCTTTAAAGATTCTGAAATGAAATAAGCTCCTGCTGGTGGTACACAGCACACAGACCAGGAGAAATGAGTCTCTCTTCACAGCCCAAAAGGTCAAGTAGGAAAAAAAAAAAGCCAAGAGAATAAACTTACTAAACCTTTTTTATGGGAAGACAGAGAGGCAAAAGAATGAAGGGCAGGGACACTCACGTTTTCATGTGCTCAGTTCCTAAGTTACCTATGAAGGCATCTAACTCTTTGATCATTGCAACCTCCACATCTATGACAAGAATTACTTGTCATTCAGTGTCCACAGAAAACATTTCAATTCTCCTCTGTAAGGAGGAAGTAAAAGACATAGTCATGCCTAATTTTTATGATGTAGGGCTAAGCTAAGCCAAACTCTTACTCACCTTCTATATTATTACCTTTGCCTTTACACTTCAACCCTTACCCCTATCATGGCTTTCAAATTCTACTTCCCCTCTCAATAATGGTCAATTTCATTTGTGACTTTCCATACTTCATCCCCTTCTTATATCACTACATCCACATAGATTTACCAAACACTATGACAATAGCTAGAAAGTCACTGAATCTAAGATTTGGAAGAGAACATCCAGGTTATAGATAATCCCCACTCCCACAACTGAAGTATTAATTGTCTCTACAACCTCCCCAACAAGTTAGATTACTCAGCCTCTGCTTAAAGACCAAAAGTGAGAGGGAACTCTAACTGCCAAGCTCACTCATTCCATTTCAGAACAACTCTGTCAGAAAGTTTTCCATTATATCAAGGCAAAATATGCCTCTCTGTAACCACCCTGTAATGTCTTAGTTATGGCCTATTGGACCAAGTAGAACAAATCTAACTCTCTTCCATATGACAACCCTTGACATATTCAAAGTTAACAAAAGCAGGCTCCATCTTTTTCCCTCCTCTCTTTAATATCAACTGAACATCCCTGGTTTCTTTCATTTTTTCTCATAGAACCTCGTTTTCTGTCCCTTTTCGTGGATGCACTCTATATTATCACTAACACGTAGTGCACCACAACTGGTCACAATACTCCAGATATAGTGTAATGACGGTAAAGCACAATGGGATTATTTCCTCTTTTTGTCTAGATACTCAACTTAGCATTACTAGATCGCAGAACTAGAGCTCGAAGGCACTTGAGAGGTTATCGAATCCAATCTTTTCATTTTACAGTTGAGGAAGCTGAGGTCCAGGGAAAAGGTTAAGTGACTTCCCAACGTCAAACTCCCCCAATCACATTAGGTTTTATTTTAGCTGCTGTGCCCTAATGTTTACTACTAGAGAGCTTGTAGGTAACTTGGATGCTCAGGTCCTTTCCAAACGAACTGTTGTCAAGTCTGCTGTTTTGCAAAGGCAAACAAAAAAAGAAATGCTCATTTGCCCTCTGTCTACTCAACCAGTCAACCTAGAAATAAAGAGGATGATGATTCCAGGAAGAAGAAAGAAAAAGGAGGCGGGAACTGGGGAGAAAGAGAAAGAATGCAAAGTAAAACCATTTCTGTGTGGAGCTCACAAAAGGTCAGGGTTACCCTCAGCTGCAATCTGCTGCTCTTCAGCCTGTCCATCCTGACGCATCTCATTCTCCTCATTCTGGTCATTGGCCTGCTGGGGATTATTGTTGGGTACATTGGGGTTGTTGTTTTGATGATTGTCATTTTCATTGTTGGAATTCTGGTTGCTCACCAAGGCTGATGAAACACCAATTCCCGTACCTGCACTCAGACCAACACGTGCACAACCCTAAGGAAAACAGATAACCAGATATCAATGACAAGGCAATGATTACTCCAAATGCCTAGTAAAGTGAAAATTCAAAACATTTTTACCTCCTAATTTTTGCCTAGGACTGAGCCACTCTAAATGTTACATGTCCCCAAGAAAAGGGATTTAATGATATGGAGATAAAAGAAGGTGATTTATGAGCTGTAGGTTTCTTTATGTTGAACTCACATACGATTCTGCTTGTTTGGAATCATTTTACATATTTTGTATGAGTGGATATCTTGATTTTCTGGGGCAGAGGATATGGCAATGTGGTACAGTGGAAAAAACACTGGACTCTGAGCAAGAGATCTGTATTTAAGCCCTGGATCCAAAAATGACTTAACTGTGTGAGCACGGGCAAGGCAATCAGCCTGAGTCTTGGTTTTCTCGTATGCAAAGAGATAATATCTGCATAAACTAGCTCATGGGGGTATTGTGAAGAAAGTACTTTATAAACTCTTAAAGCATGACAGAAATGTAGACTATCACTATTATTATGGTTATCGTGGCAACAACAACAAAAAAATCTTTGCTCTTTACTCAGCAAGTCATACTTCAAAGCAGGATCATTCAGGCTACATAGAATCATAGGATTCTAAAGCTGGAAGGACCTTTGAGATCATCTAGGCCAGGAGTTCTTAACTTTTTTTCTGTTCCAGACTCCTTTCTAAGCACCCCTTCTCAGAATAATTTTTTTTTTTAAATTCATACTTGAAAGAAATGCTAAATTTCAATGGGAAGTTAGTGAAAATAATACATTCCACCCCCGCTCCCCACCCCAATCCAAGTTCATGGACCTCCTGAAATCTTAAACCCAGCTTAAGAACCCTGGCTGTAGGCCAATGTACTCACTCATTTTATAGATAAGGAAACTCAGACCAAGAAAACAGAAGTGACTTTCTCAATGGCAAGAAGACACAGAGCTACAATATGAACACAGGTCATCCAGCTCCAAATATAACATCCTTTAAACTACACTATACTGCAGCTCGGTTTGGCCAGAGTGCTCATGGGAGTAAGAGTAATTCAGACCACGTGACTGAAGCATCACCACCTGGTGTCTGCATACCTAAACTGCAGATTCAGTTTTCTCTGGGGGTAAATAAAACCTTTAAAGGTATAATTTACTAAATTACTTTGAAATTTGAAACTATGAGGAATGCTGGAGATTATATGTCAAACACTTTGTTTATAGAGG
Organism: Phalanger gymnotis; assembly: GCA_028646595.1. Classification (NCBI taxonomy): domain Eukaryota; kingdom Metazoa; phylum Chordata; class Mammalia; order Diprotodontia; family Phalangeridae; genus Phalanger; species Phalanger gymnotis. The sequence continues at coordinate 64,183,153 of CM053625.1, read as the reverse complement.
AAGAAACTAAGGACTACTAGGGGACACTTCCCCATATGTTGGCAAGTTCTAGTACAATTGGGTATCTTAGCACCCAATCTTTTAGTCTCTAAGAAGAGGACTTTCAAGATGGGTCAGTACACATGGCAGATGGGCAGATCACAGTCTGGGCTTTGACCTTAACTTGAGTGGGAAGTAAGATTTCTTCCATCAAAATGAATGGAAGAGTTAAGAGAGTCTTAATCTGTTCCTAACTTCTCCAAGTGCCCTTCTCTAGTTTCCTCTTCTCTGTAAATTACTGCAAACTGTATGTATAATACATCTGCTTAGAACTGAGAAATAATTTAGTCCAGCCCCTTTATTTCACAGAAGAGGAAACTGAGAACAAGAAAGAGAAAGTGGCTTAAAGTCACATAGTATGCTACTGGAAGAACCAGCAATAAGACCCAGGTTTACTGATTTCTAGTTTATATTTTCTAAACATTATGCTGCCTAAATAACTTTCACAGTTTTCAAAAATTATTCCTTGTTTATAACTTTCAAAAAGTAGACTTATTTTCAGAATAATTGTTGCAGTTCATATTGTTTTGTTTCATTTCTGAGCTCCAAAATAAGCCAAACAAATATTCCCAATGTGATCTACCTTGGGTGGTTCTCGAAACATCTGGTCCAGAGAGATAAACTCCAGGCTTGGCAACAACTCAATGAACTGACTGAAAGATTCAAGTTTAACTGCATGGCATCTCACCAAGGTGAGGTCAACCAGCCGTGTCCATCTTGAATGGTCTGCAGAAGAAAAAGTGAATAATTTCAGGTCTTAAACTCCTTTAATCCTGCTTCCTATTTTAGACTGCCAAACTGTTCCACTAAAATAATAGCACAGCATAGTCACAAAAAGTCATAAATGAGACAAATTTTAGAACTGGAATCACAGAGGTCATCTATTCCAACCTTTTCATTTAGCAGGTGAAGAAACTGTGGGCAAGAGATGTTAAGTGATTTGCCTAAATTTTATCTGGCAGAATACAATTATAAGTGGCAGAGCTAGGATTCATACTTTGGTCTTTTGACTCTAAATTTGGCCCTCTTTCCACTACAATAGGATCCCTCATTCCTACTGTTTCCCTTTCCTTTGCCCTCCCCCCAGCCTATCTATTAAAAAGAAGTCAAACCTAAGGTCTCTAACTCTAAATGCAACATTCTACTACACTATAATGCTTCTGCAGCTCTTACCTATGACACTTTTTTAAACCACCACTGTAAAAAGATTAGTGAAAGCTAGTCCTCTTAAACATCAGTTTAAACATGCTCCATTGCTAGAGCAACCAAATGTCAACGTGACGTCAAAGTCTGTTTATGATTCGCTAGGGATATGGGACTATTAGAATCCAATTTCTGGTATATAAATGTCTGTGTGACAAACATTCTAAAAGGTTTGTCTTTCAGAATTTTAGTCACAGTGCCCAAAGAGACCTGGAGCCTGATGCCCATAGAGGGGGAATATGCTTGTGGGTTGAGGCCTATTGTGAAGGTAAAGAAAATTTCAAACATAAGAAAAACATCCTCCAAATTTGTATTGACTTAAAATAAGCATGACTGTGGTAAGTGAATTAACCTAAAATAGTATTAAATATAGGATTATGTTTGGAACTGAAAGGGACCTTAGATATCGTTTGGTCCAATCCCCTTTTTCCTTTGTTAAGTAAAAAACAGAGGCATGGCATGGTAAAAAAAAAAGCACTGAATTTGAAGTTAGAAGACATGAATTTAAATACTGGGTAACTCTGAGCACCTCACTTAACCTCACTGGTACTCAGTTTCCTCATCTGTAAAATAGAGGGTTAGGAAACATCACATGTCAGGTCTCTTCCTACTCTAAATACTATTAACTAATTTGCCCTAGGTAACACAGGTAGTAAGTAGCAGAGCTGATATTTAATCACAGATGTCATAGGTTATAAGATTTGTAGACTTTAAAGAACTGTATAAATGTCAGCTATTGTTACCTACCTCATGAGATTATTGTAAGGAAAGTGCTTTATCAAATTCATTTGATGGAAATGTGAGGTGTTAAATTTGCACTACCTCAGACAACTTGTGTGAAGAAAGCATGACAGAAATGAAAACAGCTGCTAATTCTTGATATGGAGTCTGTAGCTCCAAGATAAAGCAAGATGAATGTGGACCATGTTGTTGAACTGCTAAGGAATGGCTTCTAGAAGCTCTAAATACAAGGTGGTGTCATTTTATTTTGGCTACACAGTAACAGTTATATCTTTGAGTTTATAGTACCTGTGATCCAATTATTTGGGTTATGCAGATGAGGACAATTGTAAATGAGCAGGTATTTGATACAGGAAAAAACTTCATTGACAGCTTTCATCCCGATATCTGTGATGATGCCAGGATTTTCCACAACATCAGCCAAGCCATACTTCACCAAATCAGCATTGGTCATTTTGCCTAAAATGAGAAACCAATGTCAGAATGTCAAAGTCCTAGGAGACAAATAACTCTGCTTATTTCCTACCTTCCGCCCACCTTACATGAAGAACAAGGTTTCTTTTATAATGTAAAAACCTAATTTTAATAATAATGCCTCAATACTTCAAGGATTCCTAGTTTCAACTGTGTGGTTAAACTCTGTACCAATATTTCATCTACATTAGAAAGCCCTCCAACACTCGTCTATGCAAATTTTAATGAGTTGCTATGGACAAATAAATATCACTCAGCAGTAAATGCCCAGTGACAAGACTCTCCATGCTTAGCTAAGCTAATGCTTACACACGAGGCACACCTTCACATCATAATGAGGAATGGGACAAAGATTCTTAATATTGAGAAATATGAATTAGAAAAATTTCATTTCCAATCATGAAAGCAATAAAATTGAAGACAGAAAATGAACGTGACATCTGACAGCCCCTAAAGAATAAATTAAAAAATATACCGTATTGGCCAAAATATAAGGTGAGGTTTTCAGTTCTGGCTTTAAAAAAATAAAGTAAAATAAAATTCTAATAATATAACTAAGCTCACATTCAAGAGTTATGCTCTTGGGAATCTAACATTTGGATTACAAAAACAGGAGGCTTAGAATACTTCTTAAAAGTCCCCACCAGGAATAAACATACAGCTCCAATTGTTCTTGCTATAACAAAACAGGTGTCCAGGACAGGCCCCAAACAGAAGGCTGGTGCCCCACTTGATTTAGGTAGCTTTTCTACCACCAGTAGAATGAAAGAATAATTTCTTTCTCAGTGGAAGCCTGGGTCACTGCAGACTTCTGAGAGGGTCCCCCACCTGTTCACGAGCAGAGAATTACAACATAATCGTGTGGAACCAGTTGAATTATATAATCTATGAGAATGTAGAAACTGGAAGGAACTCTGCTTAGAGATCATGCAGTTTGATCCCTTCATTTCCAAGATGAGGAAACTAAGACTTAGAGTGGCTAACTGATTTGCCCTTTACTTTCAGGGAGAAACTATGTTTTTTCAGCTCCTTCAATCCTCACTTGTCCCCACTACCTGCAAGCCCCTCCCTCATTCTAGACACAATTTGCTTTCTTCTCTCCACAATTAACTTCAATCCTCCTGTACTCAAGTGTCTCCCTGAGCACAATGTTCAATGTTTTCCTTCGGTCTTATAGTTCTGATCCTATAGCACATGATTCTTTTCTAGGAGGGGAGTGTGATATAGCAGAGAGAGTAATGGATGTGAAGGTAGAATATCAGGATTTGGCTCCCGATTCCCCTACTATCTCTGGGACCTTGGGCCAGCAGCGTTATTTCTGGGATTCAGCATCCTCACGTGCAAAATGAGGAGACTGAATAAAATGAATGCTATGTTCCTTTCCAATTCTAATGATGTAAGAGGCCATGTGACATAGAAGGAAACTAAGTTCCATCAGAGGACCTGGTTAGAATCATAGCTCTGCTACTCCCTCTCTGTGTGACCTTGTACAAGTCACTCTACTTCCCAAACCTCAGTTCCCTTATCTGTAAAATAAGGAAATTTGACAAGATTAGAAATTATGATCTTTTCCCTTATTCCACCTACAGGCCCGCTAAAATTCCAAGAATCATTTCACTTCAGGAAATAATAATGCCTAGCCCTCCTCTTTAGGTCTTCTCTTTTTCAATTCGATGAATATTTATTATGCACCAATTATGTGTAAAATATGAAAACAAAAAAATGAAAGTAGTCCCTGACCTTAAGGAGCTTACAATCTACTATGGGATACAATAGGCATACAGATAAGTAAATACAAGATAATTTTAGGGGGGAGGAACACTGATAACTAGGGGAATCAGGAAGTGATTAAGTAGGTTAGGTAAGGAGTGGTACCTGAACATAGTCTTGAAGAAATGAAGAGATTCTAAAGGACAGAGATGAGGAAATACATTCCAGGAATGAGGGACAGCCCTTGTCAAAGGCATGGAGGTGAGAGAGATGACATTCTTAGGCATTAACTCACAATATGTAAAACACCACCATCAGCATCCTCAATCTGTAACTTTTTCCCCATTGAGGCAGGGGTGCGGGGAAAAGGGTCTGATTTGTTAACCTCTTTCCTAGGCCTTTTTTGTGAGCCTTTTCTCCCTGAAAAGGGAGGTTAAACTGGGGTATTGAGAAGGGAAGGCTAGATGGAAAATTTTTAAGGAGCAAGAAGAGCAGCAAAGTGATCTAACAGAAAGAACACCGGACTTGGCATCAAAAGACATGGATTCAAAGCCCAGTTTTGATTCAAATTAGTTGTATAAACTTGGGTGAAGTGTTTTCAATTCATCTCTCTTGGCTTCAATTTCCTCATCTAAAAAAATTATTAATAATTTTTATGTGGCTATTATGAGAACGGCATTTTTTAAACCTTAGAACCCCAAGGAGTTTTTACTATTATAATATTTGTAGCCAAAAGGTACCTTAGAGATCTTCTTTTGTAAGTACCCCCTTTAGTAGAGAATTAAAGCAAAGTTCCAGGATGTTGAGTGACTTGCCCATGAGGTCTGTACTTGAGTCTAATAAGCGACAGAGCTTTAAGTCCAAATACAGTGTTCTTCCTGCTATATCGTATATTCTTGAGGAGTGGCCTCAGACGCCCTTTTCAGGCCATATGGTTTCAAAATCTGCCCTAAAAGCTATCTTGGGAGGGAGACCCTTGGAATGACTTTAGGGATGGAGAAGGGCTGAGAAAGGTGGAGAATTGAGAGATGAGAGCTCAAAGTTTGGAAGTCCAGTTTCCAAAACTGGACAAATCTGTCTGCAGTGATTATGCAGAAAAGAATGAAATTATAACAAACTCAAAATATCAAAGAAATTACAATGCCAATTTTAAGATCAAGAGTGCCAAAGAGGCAAACACTTATCTAGCTGCTTTTAAAAATGTTTTTGGATTATAAAAAGGCACAAAGCTCCTAAGGTCATTACAGATGCACAGCATCCCAATTCAGAACCACTCCAGAAAAGTGTAAAAGGATGAAGGATTAAAAGGATTTGCTCTGTAGAAGACCGGCTTTGAGCAACATCTTCTAGAATATTTTGAAAGAGATCAGTTTTTCCACCTAATGCCACATTCTTATTTTATATAAAAGACATAATTATATTCTGAGTGCTGAGCAGATGTTAATACTTTTTGCTAACACCATTTTATAACTGTGTATACAAAAAAGACAAGAAATAATCGTAAAATCTCCTGGAAATTAGGAAAGACATGCAACAGTTAACTTTCAACCTAGGGAACTAAACTCTTTCTTTTATACCACTAGCATAAATCTTATCACATTACTTAATCTGTTCAGAACCCTAAAATCTCTCCTAACTTCCTATCAAGTAAAGTTCAACCTCCTTAGTTTGGCATTCAAAGTCCTTGATAATGTAGTATTACTGTATCTCTCCCATGTACTGCACCTATGTACTCTACACTGTTACCATAATACACAAATGGCCATCCTTATTGCATAATTCTATGCTTTTCCCTATGCCTGGGATGCCCTCTGCTCTATCTACCGAGTTCCCACCATCCTTTAAAACCCTGCCTCCTATCTTTAAATTGACAATGATCTTTTCACTCGTCAGAACTTACACAGAATTTTACTTGCACCTCTTTTCTACACTCATTATGCAATATGGGATATATAAATTGTTTTTGTGTCATAACCCTTAATTATACTGAGAACATCATGAGGGCAAGGAAGGTACCTGATCTCAATTTTGTTATCCCCAATACCTAAATGGTGCTCTGCACATAGCGGGCTTTCAATCAACCAGTGGAATTATAGAATTTGGGAGATGGAAGGCACGTCAAAAGCCTTGTCCAACCTATAAAAAAGGGAGTGATCCATTCTACATCTCTGGTAAGTATGCATACTTAGCTCCAGTAGTAAGGAGCCTACTGATTTTGCCTCCTAAAGTAGCCTATTTCAATTTTTGCCAGCGCAAATTGTTACAAAGTTTTTCCTTAATTCGAAACTAAATCTGACTCTTTGCAGCTAACTGCTCTACTTCTACTACCTGGGCTGTAATTCCTTTCCATCCCCAACCCCTCTTTCTCCCTCCCTTTTCTTCGCAATTCAACAAACTTATTAAGTACCTGCTAAGTGAACAAACAAGGACAAAAACAATTGCTAAAGGAGCTTAAATTCTCAAGTCTAACCTCCCTGATTCCTTCCAGAAAACCTTATGAGGCCCCTACAGTCAAGGCAAATTCATCAATCCCTTTACCAACCTGATCAACCTCCTCAGGACCCATTTAAGACCTTCTTAAATTATGAATTGAACTGCTTCACTTTAAAGTGTCAAGATAGTATCCAAAGAGAATGCTAGGTGTGAATTTCAAGAAAAACAATGAATTAATTCTGGATCTTCTTTTTAGGCTGGTTAAAAACATGGAGTGAGAAGGTACAGAGTTCTTGCAAAATAAAAAATATGCTTTTCCTGAGCATTTAACCAATGTGGTGAGAAAATAAGTTCGTGCAATGTATAATGACTTTGATGAGTATACCTGAAGGGATGACTTCCCAATTGCAGGTTCTAGGTTGTTGCTGTGAACAAGCCTTTCAAAGACAACCTGCAGAAAGAGCGTATGGACTGGTTGCTCACTGAAGATCATATTCTAACACCATCTGGAAAAGTCAAGAAACCCTCAGTGGGCTTACTGCATGAATGGCTACTGCAGGCATGGAATGGATGCTTATTTGAGAGCACTACTAAAGGCTTCAAGAAATGCAGCATAATAAACCCAAATGAAAGACAAACTGTGGGAAAAGGAAGCTTCAGGGCAAAAGGGCTTGGGCAGTGAGAGACAATAAGAAAATTGTGCAGGCAACATTTGCAAACAACTCTCTTCTGCTTATCTGTTGGTGATGTTCTAATGATTAATATTTTGATGTTTCGTACGAGAAACCCACCAAATGCTCTAATTTTACAATGTTTTCCTGAGATGAGACAGAGCTAGAAGAGACCTTAAAGATCATTCAGTCCAACTCCTTCATTTTACAGATAAGGAAACCTCTTCTTTGAAAAGTAAAATTGTATTAGGTTTGAGATCACCTTATATATGGGACAATACGGTATATCAAAACTTTGGGTTTCAACTGCTAAGGTTCAAGAGAAGCAGTCTTAGGGATAAAACAAACGTAGAATAATCTTACACTGCAGTAAAAACTCATCTACATATCCCAGGTGGAGGGTTTCAAACTGTGGGAACTCCAATTCTGCCATCTTGAGTGCAGAAAAGACGCCATCTTTGGTTAGAGAAGGCTGGATTCTAACTTCATGTAACCTAAGAACAAAGAGACAACAATGAGATCAAAGAAAGTCAAGTAAGATTTCCACTAAAATCAAAGACTTCTTTCGTAGGTCAGTTACGAAAATACTTCTTTCCAAGGATCATTACTACATCACAGAAGCCAATCAAAATAATGACGTTGATTCCATAGATACCAAAGACAAATCCCCAGTGATCATTAGACTTTCTCACTACTCATGATAAATGTCATTCTGGGCCTCCTATAAGAAAGTTGTCCATATTTACCCTAAGAAACCATGAAGAGAATGGTGATATTTGAATTTCCCATTCCTTCTAACACAGAAAGTTGCTACTTTAGTAAGGAGTCTGAAATAGTCTATAGATAGTCACCTTCTTAACTTTTACAAAGTAGCTATGTCACTTTGGACTATTATTTTTTTTCTTCAGTAACTTAAGCAGTACACTTCAGAACCTTATGGTCAAGTCCTACTTGAAAAACTGTTCAGTTAAGTGACTCGACCATGCTTACATAGCAGCAGCCCAGAGGAAAAATGGCGTGTAATTTCTCCAAGGGAAACAAAAAGAGAAGACATACCTTCGAGCAGCAGTGATGATGAGGTAGCCAAGATCTACTTCAAGAGCATTCTTGCAAGCTCCCAAAACAATAGTGTGCAAATTTCTAAAACCACCTAGACAAGGAACGGGAGGAGAGAAAATTACAAGCATGCTTTTCTTTTGGCCAATGAGCTGTTACTTCAAACTTTACACTTTAGGCAATATTATAGTCAGTGGAAATCAACCAGTATTCCTGTTCAAGCTGGCCAATTGCTAAAGATGAGTTACAATAAAGGCTAATCCCTAAAAAAAGTTGGAAATGGACACTGATACAATGTTTCTTAAAGAATGCTAGTGAATTGTCAAGAGAGAAATTTTAATAGGAATTTCAGGAATCTGCAGACTTCTGCGTAACGTGTGAATCATAAGTCAACATTATTAAGTGCTAAGAACTCTGCTAAAGACTAGGGGGAAAAACTAATCTCAAAAATTTATTTACAAACAAGGCAAATTCAAGATAAAAAGATAATTTCAGAGCAAAGGGACTAAGGTTATAGAGGACTGGGAAATGCTTCTTGTAAAAAGTGGGCTTAGTAAATCGGGAAAGCCAAGAGGCAGAGATGAAGGGGGTCTTAAGGTATGGGAGATAGCCAGTGGAACTACCTGGGAGTCAAAAGATGGAGTGTTGTATGTAAGGAAGAGAAAGGGGGCCAGTGTCAGTGACTTGCAAAGTACATTGAGGGGAGAAAGGTCTAAGAAGACTATAAAGATAGGAGAGAACTAGGGCATGCAGGAATTTTAATGCTAAACAAAGGATTTTATCCTGTGATCCTGAAGGTAATAGAAATACCAGTGGAATTTACTGAATGGGGGCAAAAGGTGATATGGTCAGACCTCTGCTTTAGGAAGATCAATATGATAGGTGAATGGAAGATGGATAGGAATAAGGAGAAATCTGAGCCAAGAAGACTACCAGAAAGCTGCTGTGACAGTCCAGGCATGAGGTGATGAGGGTCTCTGTACCAGGCCCCACCATTGGTAGCCATGCTAAGAGCGAAGGTAGCTTATACAAGAGATACCATGTAGGTCAGATAGACAAGACTTGGTAACGGATTGGATGTGGGAGGCTAAGAGAGCGAGGAGCTGATCAGTTCTGAGTCGAAACTCGAATGCTGTTGCAACAAGACCAACAATGATATTTATGGGCTCTCCATTACCTTACCTCATGTTGGTCTTATTCATTCAAAAGACATTTATTAAGCTTTATGCTCAGACCAAGACAAAAATAAACAAGTTCTTGCCCTCAAGGAAGTTTTAAAAATCTAGACAACTCCCTTTGTTGGCATATTTTAACTTCAATATTACTAACATAGATCACAACTTTCTCTTACATTCTTAGTAATTGGTTTTCATAGGTTGCTATGGCCAAAAAAAAAAAAAAAATTAGCACGAAGTCTTACAGGACAACCATTTGGCAATCAGTTTTTCTGCATTTAGCTAAGCCAGTCCTCAAATTATAGATACAAAGTCCATTCCTAGGCCCACATGTGAAGCCCTTCTTCTTTGGTAGTGTCAATCTAGTGCTTGCATAACGACTACAGCTTTCCAGAATGTATAATGTATAGTCCCTCCACACAGCTTTGGAGGATGTGAGCACACCTCTAATTATTTAAGGGGATTAATCAAGTAATGACCAGGGTTAAATGGTCTCAGACTTTCTTATGAAGTCCTCATGTGGAATCTCAGCTCTCTCATCTAACTCCCTCATAATCAACCTGCTTAAGTCACATTGTAGAAAGAATTCTAAACTTGAGGGTCAGCAGATATGGGTTTGAATCACAGCTCACACTTATCAGCTACGGGAGCATGGTCACTTAACCTTAGCTGCATCTTTAAGATGGGAAAAACACCTGTACCAACTACAAGATAGAATTGTGAGGAAAGTCTATAAAACTTAAAAAGCTGAAACAACCAATGTGAGCTGCTACTAATTTTATGGTATTGGTTTGAATAGGCGGTAATCTCCAAACACCTCCCGCGGAGACTAGGAAGCCCATTTTCTTCTCCTTACCTCCTACAACCAAGCACATTTACATTTCTGATCGGGATCTATAATTCCTTCAGTGATGAGAGATTCTGGGGAGAAAACTGTTTTCCCCAAAGCAGACTGGCAACTTTTCTACAACATACAGCATTAGAAGTTTGTCTGGAACACTGAGTGGTTAAAGTGTCCTGCCCAGAGCCACAGAGTCAGCACGAGTGAGAGATGAGTCTTAAACCCAAGCCTTCCTGTCCTGAAAGCCAACTCTCTAGTCACTGCCTCATGCTGCCTCTAAACCAGATATACATATACCAGAGTTACTTAATTCAAAAAGTATTTTAAAAAGACTCATGTTCATCCTAGTTTTTTAATGAAAATTATTCTACATCTGCTTTTATATTTTAGTTCTACTGCTCATGCAGTACCTTCTCTTTACTCATATGCATCCTGAACACTTGAACTTTGATTTCTAGCTTTAAGTATGAAGCTTAAAATTACATGCAGCATCACAACTGTTGTTTGATGTCTGAAAGCTAAACCTGCTTATACACTATCAATAAGGAGGGTGTTTTTAAGTCTATTCCACTTTGGATGGTCACTGGAAATTTGATAGGTTAGGATTTCCTAGTTTTTGTAAGTTGCTTATTTGGTTGATGGTAATTTTAATTCCCAACCCATTGGATAAACCACTTAGGGAGAACTTATGGGAGAATATATGTTAAACAAGATGGGCAGATATGAAACAATCAGTGGAGAGAGTACCAACATCAATGAAAGCAAAAAGTTTCTTATACCCCCTTTCCCTCCCACAAACAGATGAAATCAAAGTTCCTGGCACAGTTATAACCAATATGATTTTATAATAATTTTCATTATCATAAATTTTGTTTATTATTTTACTACAGATACTTGCTAACTGGGTCAGAATGTTAATGCCTTAACCATTTATGACAATTTTTAATCCTTTAACACATTTCATTAATAATTAATAATGATTATTTTCCTAAATGCATTTGATGTATTACATGAAAGAGAGAGTAAGATATTTGAGCTGCAAATCCCAAATCATGAACTCTGAAGTCTTATTCAACCAAGCTGTAAATGGCACAAAAATATCTCAAATAGAATTTCTAATACATAGCCCCAAGACATGATTTGATGCATCAGTAACTAAGCAACAAGCAAGAAGAAAAGGTCTCTTAATCCACTTCTTTTCAAATGACATAAGAAAGGTGTGATTACTAAAAACTAATTTCTCTCATTTTTAAAATGAATGACCTTTAAAAAAAATGAAGCTGCAAAAGGAAATTAATTTTTTACTGGTCTTCAAAGATTGCACAATACTAAAGAACAAATGAAAGAACTATACCTGATCGCCAACTGTCTTCAACTACATGTTGGATGAGACCTCCAAGGAAAGGAACTCGAACCAATTCTAATTGTTCCAGGTTTCGGGCAGAAGCTAATCCTGTTACCAATGGGACATACTTCAAAGAGTTTGTAGGCCCTGAAAAAAAAAAAAACCACAATATAATGATATGACAGTGGTGGTGGTAATACCTAGCACTTATGTAGTACCTGAAGGTTTGCAAAGCCCTTCACAAAATTTTCTTATTTTATCCTCACAACAACCCTTGGAAGAAGGTACTATTATTAACTCCACTATACAGTTGAGGAAACTGAGGCTGACAGAGGTTAAATGACATGTCCTAAGTAACTATCTATGGACACATTTGAACTCAGGTCTTTCCAAGGCTGAGTCCAGCTTTCCATCTACTAAACCACAAACCTGCTTCTATATAACCTTTAGATGAACAATGGAAACTTACTTTTTAGGATTTATTTTCAAATTCACGCCTACAAATATAACCATAGGAGTTTTAGAGAGCCTAAGCCTAACTTCTCATTTTGCACATTCAGGAATTAATGATCAAAAAGATAAAGTGACTTGATGCAGGTCACATTTCCAGCTTCAGTGTGCTGACAAAAGTTCTCTTTTCAAATAACTTCCTTAAAATTCTATGTATGCCTCAAGATGACACAAAAGTGGCTGGTTCTCCAGGATGAGATTTCTCCTTGCAGTAAATAAATGAAAGACACTAGACTAGGAGTCAGAAGGCTTTGGATGCTAATCCTGGCTCTGCCATTTACTCCTAAGTGACCTTGGACCAGGCACTTCTGTTGAGGCCTCCATCATAAAATCAGAAGTTGGACTAGATGATATGTTATCCCTTCCTGCTCAAAAATCCCATGCTTCTAAGTTTGCCTGCTAATGACCTTGTTCTTAATATGCAAAAACACATCTGAGTGAAATATGAAGACTATCCACGGTATGCCTTCTACATTCCTTCAGCACAGCTGCAACTATGATTCTACACTCCTGACCACCAAGACAATGAACAATAACCAAATAAATGTTTTTGAACAATTAGGTGCCAGACATAGTGCTAGCAGGATATAAGAAATTTAAAATGTATATAGCTTAATACCCTGAAACAATTATCAAGTGAAACAATGAAGCATATGAACAATCTACTGCCAAAGCATAAAATACAGATACATTTTGGATGAGATGACTTGAATGACCCCTTCCAACTGTGGTACACAATGATTCTATGAATGTAAAATACTACCAGGGTTCAGAGAAGGGACATAGTCACAGAAAGTTTCATGGAAGAGGCAGTATGATTAAGTAGAGGTGAACTTAGAAATTATCTCATCTAATATTTGTATTATATAGCTAGAAAACTGAGGCCAAGTGTGATTAGGTAATTAAGTGTACTCAATGGTTACACTGTAAATTAGTGGCAAGGTGAAGACAGTACACTAGGCAGGTAAGGCCAGAACTAACAGGGCCACGTGGGGGACAGTGAAGAGGTAGGACTAAAGCAAAAGGTAGATGAAGGCAGTTAGGTGGCACAGTGGATAGAGACCTGGGTCTGGAGTCAGGAAGACCTGAGTTAAAATCCAGCCTCAGACACTAGTGACCCTGGGCAAATCACTTAATCTGTTTGCCCTAATCCACTGGAGAAGGAAACGGCAAACCATTCCAGTATCTTTGCCAAGGAAATCTCACGGTCCATAGGGTCACAGAGTCAGGTACACCTGAACAACTGAACAGCAAAGACAAAGGGACTCAGAGGGCATAATAAAGAAAAATGTTCTGTTTTTCAGAAAATGGATAATGAAGGAAATTTGTCTTGCATCACTTGCTATTTATAATGGCTTTTATATTTTTTGCCTTCTCAGCAGACAGAAAGAGGGAGAGAATTTGGAACTGCAAATAAAATAAAATTTAATAAAGAAAATGGGGAAAAGGTGAATGTTAAGTAGTAGAAAATAGGTAAGAAAAGTAGGACCTAGAAAGGGAGGCAGAGATGTTTCACCGTGATGTTATAGCTAAGGGAATCACTGAATATTTCTAGCAGAGAAGTGACGGTAAAAAGAACTACTTTAGGAAAACTAATTTGGAAAAAGTATAAATGATGGATTGAATATAAGCAGAACAGAGTCATGGAGCCTAAGTCGGAAGCTGTTCCAGGATGAAATGATGAAAGCCTAGATCAGAATGTTACACACTGGAATGGAATGTAAAGGAGAGACATGAGAGATCGTCTGACAGATTTCCTATTAAAAGGTTAAAAATATGTTCAGTATTTTACCAGAAATGTTAGCTACAACAATAAGACAAGAAAAAGAAATTGGAGGAAGTAGAATAGGCAACGAGAAAACTAAACTATCACTCTATAGATGATATGATGGAATAAATACTTAGAGAATCCTAGAGAATCTACTAAAAAGCTAGTTAAAATAAATAACAATTTTAGCAAAGTTGCAAGATATAAAATAAACTCACATAAATCCAGAAGTAAGAGATGGAGAAATTCCACTTAAAATAATTACAGACAACATAAAATATTTAGGGGCATATTTGCCAAGAAAAACCCAGGAATAATACGAACACAATTACAAAACACTTTTCATACAAATAAAGTTAGATCTAAACAATATGAAAATCACTATTGTTTAGGCTGAGCCAATATAATAAAAATGACAATTCTACCTAAATTAATTTACTTATTCAGTGCCACATCAATTAAATTACCAATAAAATTATCTTATAGAGCCAGAAATAGAAATACATGGAAATGTTTTGCATGACTGTACATGTATAACTTGTATCAATTTTCTTGCCTTCTCAACGAGGGGGGAGAGGAATAGGGAGGGATAGAATTGGGAACTCAAATTTTTTAAAAATTGGTTTTACACGTAACTGGAAAAACAAAATATTTAGACAGCGGGGAAAAAAGGTTAAATATACCTTTCATGATTTCCCCTAAAACATCTTTGGGGTAAACACACACACACACACACACACACACACACACACACACACACACCCCCCCAAAAAAACAACTCAGGGAAAGTGGTAGAATACAAAGAACATAGTTGGAATGTAGAGCACCCGGCTTAAACCTCAATCCCACTACTTATAATATGGGTGACTTTGGACAAATTATTTCATGTCTCTGGGCCTGTTTCCTTCACCTGATTAAAAAAGACCAAAAGGGGTGGAGCCAAGATGATGGGATCTTGCCAGAGCTCACCACAAAACTTCTCCAAATATATGTAAAAATGACACTAAACAAATTCTGGGCCAGCAGAATCCACAAAAAGAGAGTGAAACAAATCTCCAGCCCAAGACAACTTGGAGGGTTGACAAGAAAGGTCTGTTGCGCCCAACTGAGAGAGGAACACAGTCCAGGCTTCCGGAAACCCAGGGTAGGCCTCAAGGAACTGAGTCATTCGCAGCTGTGGCTGTTTCCTGACTTCTCAACCCACAAACACCAAAGACAACTTAGAACGTCAGTGAGAAGGGACTATCAGACTTGGTTGAAAGAGGAGTGCAGTTCAGCCAAGGCCTTAGTACAGCGGCCCCAGCAAACCAGGAGCAGGCCTGGGGAGTGACTGAATCAGCAGTGGTGGAAGTCACTGATTCAGAAGCCCTTAGCCCACAGATGGTAAGGGGATTGAAATGATCAGAAGGAAAATACAGGGGTTTCTTTGCTGGCACTGAGGCAGGACTCTGCTGATTTGGTCATACTTGGATCTGGGTCACAGTCCTTAGTAGCAGTCCTGGGGCAAGGAGGAGGACTGGCACAGCAGAGCTTGTGACAGCAGTAGACAGGGAACACTCCTCACAGTTCCAAGGCAGAAAAGAGTGCCTGCGGTTATTCACAGACTAGAGCCGGGAGAGGAATAAATAACTCTCCTTAGATCATACCACCTTGGAAGAACCGAAAACTTACAGGTCCCTAAAGGTATCTCTGAAAACAGCTACACAAAACCCTGAAGCATGGGGCATATGCCCTCCATATTGGAAGCAGAGCCCTAGCTTAACAAAGAGATAAAAAGTCAAGAAATAGGCTGAGAAAATGAGCAAACAACAGAAAAAAACTCAGACTACAGAATCTTACTTTGGCAACAAGGAAGATCAAAACGTACACTCAGAAGACAACAAAGTCAAAACTTCTACATCAAAAGGCTCCAAGAAAAATATGAATTGATCTCAGGACACGGAAAAGCTCAAAAAGAATTTGGAAAATGAAGTAAAAGAAGTAGAGGAAAAATAGGGAAGAAAATTGAGAGTGATGCAAGAAAATCATGAATTGTATTCAAATGGCAAAAGAAGTCCAAAAAATCAATGAGGAGAAAAATGCCTTAAAAAAGAGAACTGGCCAAATGGAAAAGGAGGTCCAAAAGCTCACTGAAGAAAATAATTCCTTAAAAATTAGAATGGAGCAAATGGAAGCTAATGACTCTATGAGAAATCATAAAAAATCATAAAAAAGAATGAAAAAGTAGAAGACAAATTTCTCTTTGGAAAAAACAACTGATCTGGAAAACAGATCCAGGAGAGATAATTTAAAAGTTATCGTACTACCTGAAGGCCATGCTCAAAAAAAAAAAAAAAAAGAAAAGAAAAACAGTCTAGACATCACCTTTCAAGAAAATATCAAGGAAAACTGCACTTATATTCTAGAACCAGAGGGTAAAATAGAAATTGAAAGAATCCACTGATTGCCTCTTGAAAAAGATCCCCAAAAGAAAACTCCCAGGAATATTGTAGCCAAATTCCAGAGTTCCCATGTCAAGGAGAAAATATTGCAAGCAGCCAGAAAGAAACAATTTGAGTATTGTGGAAATACAATCAGGACAACACAAGTTTTAGCAGCTTCTACATAAAGGGATCAGAGGGCTTGGAATATAATATTCTGGAGGGCAAAGGAGCTAGGATTAAAACCAAGAATCACCTACCCAGCAAAACTGCGTATAATACTTCAGGGGAAAAAATAGACTTTCAATGAAATAGAGGACTTTCAAGCATTCTTGATGAAAAGACCAGAGATGCATAGAGAATTTGACTTTCCAAAAACAAGACTCAAGACAAGTATGAAAAGGTAAACAGCAAAGAAATCACAAATCATAAGAAACCATAATTAAAGCTGAACTGTTTATATTCCTACATGGAAAGATGATATTTGTAACTCATTATTAGGGTACCTGGAAGGAATATATAGACATCTAAAAAAATAAAGGGGCAAGAGAAGAATGTACTGGGAGGAGAAAGGGAAAGGTAGAATGGGGTAAATTATCTCATATAAAAGAGGCAAGAAAAAGCTTTTACAGTCAAGGGGAAGAGGGGGGAGGTGAGGGAGAGTAAGTAAACTTTACTCTCATCAGAACTGGCTTAAGGAGGGAATAACATACACATTCAATTGGATATGGAAATCTATCTTATCCAACAGGAAAGTACAGGGGAAGGGGATAAGAAGGGAGGAAGAAGGAGGTAAGAAGGGAGGGCAGACTAGAGGAGGGGATAATCAGAAGCAAACATTTTTGAAGGACGGGGTGAAAGGAAACAACATGACTATTATGGAAGTGTTTTATATGACTACACGTGTATAAACTTTATCGAATTGCAAGAGGGGTGGGGAAGGAGGAAGGGAGAGAACTCATAAGTTTTAAAAATTAATATTAAAAACTGTTTTTATATGCAACTGGGAAATAAGATACACAGGCAATAGGGCTGGGGGAAACAAGATGGAGAGAAATACAGTTAGAAATAGTAAAAAAAAAAATTTTTTTGAAGTAAGCTTCTCTGATAAAGGCCTTATTTGTCTAACATACAGAGAACTGTGTCAAATTTATAAAACTAAGAGCCATTCCCCAGTTGATAAATAACTAAAAGATATAACCAGTTTTTGGATGAAGTAATTAAAGCTATCTAGAGCCATATGAAAAAATATTCTATCTTACTATTGATTGGAGAAATGAAAGTTAAAACAATTCTGAGGTACTGCCTCATACCTATTAGATTGGATAATAGGACAGAAAAGGCAAATGACAAATGTTGGAGTGGATGTGAGAAAAATGAGATATTAATGTACTGTTGTCAGAGTTGTGAATTGATTAAATCATTCTATAGAGCAATTTGGAACCATGCCCAAAAGGCAATACCACTATTAGATCTATATCCAAAAGAGATAAAGAACAAAAAGGAAAAGAATCTATATGTACAAAAAATATTTATAGCAGCTCTTTTCTGGGGGTAAATAATTAGAAATTGAGGGGATGCACATCAATTGGGGAATGGCTGAATAAGTTGTGGTATGTAGTTGTGATGGAATACTACTGTACTATAATAAATGATGAGCAAGATGCTCTCAGAAAATTTTAGAAAGACATGGGTTGAGGCAAAGTGAAATGTAATGGGTACAAAGCAAAAGCAATATTGTAGGATGATCAGCAGTGAATAACTTTAACTATTAGCATGAAAGATGCTATCCATCCCCAGAAAATGAACTGATGGTATCTGAATACAGATTGAAGGAACTTTGGTTTTTTTTCATTTTCTTTATTTTTCTTGAGTTTTTAAAATCTGTTTCTTTCATAACATGACTATTATGAATATGTTTTGTATGACTGAATATATATAACCTATATGGAATTGCTTGCCTGGGAAAGGAAGAAGAGAGAGAATTTCAAACTCAAAGTTTTGGAAACAAATGTTAGAGACTGTTGTTTGCATATAACTGGGGAAAAATTAAATACTAAATAAATACAAAAACAAAGACAAAAGAAGGGGTTCTTTTAGATGATTTGTAACATTCCTACTACCTCTAAAGCTATGAACTTATTTATCTTCAGGAAGTAATATTTAGTACTGCACAATAATGTCCTATTTAGTTCAGTGTGTGAGCATACAACAATAAATTTTACTTTAGAATTCTTTTAAGGTGTGTAACTCATTACAATCCTGTCACTCAGTCACATAATTACCTGCACAGTTCCTCATGACAAAAGTGCGTAAGCTGATGCAAAGGAAATCTTTAAAAGGCTGGGGCTTGGTGAGTCTCACCCACTTCAAATAAAGGTGCCTTAGCATTGGGATACAAGGAATTTCAGGAACATTCACCCCTAGAAGAAAAGGCAGTCAAGAATTCATTAAAATCAAATGCCTTATTTCAGAAACAAGAAAGCTCAAGAATATATTTTCTAAGTGAACCTTATTGATAATTCTGGGAGACTTCAACACCTGCAATTCATCTAACCAATGTATATTAAGTATGGTCTATTTAAAACAATCCTCAACGACATCAATATATTTACTTTAAAATAAATCTCTATTAATCTGTCGTCATTTTTCTTGGTTCTTTTCTGAAACTAATCTGCGTATCGATTTTGTAAAGATGATAAGCAATGTAGAAAGCACTGAAGATGCAAATAAAAAATGGCCCAGCCTTTGCTTTCAAAGGTTCATAGCCTTATATGGCATAGGCACAGTGCTTCCAAACTGTGGGTGAAACTGAATGTGGGGGTAACAAAAAACTTGGCACCAGTAAAAGATTTCTGAATGTGCAACTGCCAAAAACTAATTCAAATTAAACATTCAATGAATCCAAGGTGTTTCTGGCAACACTTGTCCACGCTGTATCGTGCAACTTCGCTGCAGCCTTGGTTCTGCACACACAACATGCACACTTTGCACTGCGCATACTGTCATGTCATGCAACACCAACAAACATTGCCAGAAACACTTCGGTTCAGACTCGAGACTACTGTCTTCTATTTTAGGACAAAATTTTTTTTGATTATGGATAAGTGGTTAAATTTAGTCAGAAGAGGTAAAAATACTGATGACAATGTGGCAGAGTCACAACTACCGAGTTGTAGTATACCTAAATTGACAAAAAAAAAAAATATGTCAAATCGTGACTTTCAAAGAGGGTAAAGTTTAAACAGATTACTGAAAATGAAAGGGGAAATTGTTATATTTTTGAGCAGAAATCTGATTTTGTTAAATTTTTTTCGTAATGACTTATGTTAAAAGATGACATTGGAAGTTTTACTACAAAAGTTAACATATGGAAGACAAGGGTGGAAAATAGTTCTTTAGAAATGTTTACAGCTACAGAGGATCTTATAATTGAAAATAACATTCCCAAAGATTTAATTGTAAGAGTTATAACTGATCATCTGAAGTGCCTGGGGAGACAGTTTCAGAAATACTTCCCTTCAAGTTTTGATTCTAAAAACCTAAGTTGGGTTCATAAACCATACTCAATTGAAATAAAAAATGTCAATCATGGACCATTAAACGTTCAAAAAGAATTTGCTGAGCTATCAAATGACAGATGTTTAAAACTTGAGTTTCCTAAAAAAAAAAAAAAAAATCATCAAATGAATTTTGGCTTGGGTTTAGGACAGAATTTCCAAAAATTTCTGAAACAGCCCTAAACATATTTCTGCCATTTTGTACTACTTATTTATATGAAACACCATTCTCAGCACTGATGATCATAAAATCAATATATCAATCAACTCTGAAAAATGTTGAAGATGCTCTATGCCCTGCAGTTTCAAATATTCCGCCAAAATTTAATTCTTCATGTAAAAATAAAAAAGCACATACATCTCATTAGTATAGAAACTTGCTTTCATCTTTAATAAATAATAAAATTATATGTATATCAAAAAAATCATTTTAAAATAAATTTCTTTATGATTTATTACCAGTAAATGTTTGATTTGTATACCTATTTTTTTATGTCTAAATATACCCAGGATCACATAGAAATTTCTCAGGTGAAAAGGGGCTGAGAGTGGAAAAAGTTTAAGAAGCCCTGGCATATGGGAAGGGACATATAATACACATACAAGTAAGTATGAGACAGAGTAGAATGTAACAAGGACAAAGACTTATAAGATATCTGAGGAGGAGAAATTATTTCATCAGTTGGAAGGTAGTATTATTTAAAGAAGGCTTTATCTGCACTCCGTATCTCCCTGCCATTCCCCTTTCTTTACGGACAGGAAGAGGAAGTGGAAGAAGAAAGAAGGCTCTTACGATGGTGAAGGATTTAAATTAGACGGGGTGGAGGGTGGGGGGCAGCATGGAGAGGGTGGTGGTGGGAGACTTGCCATGGATATATTTGAGCAAAATCTGACTCAAGTCTAAATATTTCTTTGGCAGGTCTACAGTTAGTAAATTGGGGGAATACCATTAATGCTGCCCTTTGAGACTGACACTAGTAATTACCTAGTTGTTTTTAATATTTTTTAACATTAAGCAGCTGCAGATATGACTGAATGGTACTCTGTGTTTCCAGCACTGTATGGTATAAGGCAAACTAATTTAAGATAAAAATACCAATGGACTGAAGGGCAATTCATGAAGCTACCCTAGCTGGATGACAATATCCTAGAAGAACTTACTCCTTTTGCACCATGTGAAACAGTAGAAAAAACATTAGTCATAAGAATGAGAAGACCTGCATTTGGGTCTCAGTCCCAAGTAATTTCATTTCTAAATCTCAGTTTCTTCATCTATAAAACAATATTATCTGTGCTACGTAAGGCTCAGAGAGTTGCTACAAGAATCAAATAAAAAGATTTATAAAACCATGAAGTGCTATCAATATGTTATCTATAAAATGGATATAATGTACCATATTTTACAGGGTCGTGAGGAAAGGGCTCTGTAAACCATAAGATGTGTGCTATTATTAATTATATGCTCACTAAGCCACTTTCTGACTTAGTTATTTAGTCTCTCATTGGGAGAATAGCCTCTGAAGAGAACACTTATACCATCTATCTTGCCATATAAAACTCCCATTGTCAATGAATAACTTGGCATTCTGGTTTACAAAAGGGTATCTTTTAAGTTTCTATAGTGTGAATCTTTAAAGCCTAAGAACCTCAGTATAAACTAAATAAGCCTGGAGAGCTCAAGAGCTCAGAGACTTGTAGCTGCTCCCACCAAAATACTACCAATATGAGAGGCCCAGCCAAAAAGCCGGTTGGTTTTTCTTGCATATAAGCACTTAAAAGCTTCCGAATTTTGTAGACTTTAACCTCCTGAATGCAACCATTTCCAGGACAGAGTTACTAGTTATTAATGTACTCTACTTAAACTTCAAGGAATCAGGATTTAATCGGAGAGTCCAACACAGATTACAACTCTTATTCCATACTTCATTATGTTGTCTTCAAGAATTGTTATGGGAAAAACCATTCATCACCTCAAGTCCAACTTTCTGGTGATGCCAGTTCTCTGTACTTAGCTAGGCTGGACCTTAGAAGATCAACAGTCCATTTCCCAGACTATATAGTCTTTCTAGTTTAATAAAACCTGCCAGAGCTTGCCCTCTGCTGACACAGCCTTTGAGAAAGTGGGGTCAGCTCCTCACTGTGAGACAAAGGAGGAGGACTTTAGAGGAATAGAAAACTACTAGTTCACATTTATATGACATTTAAATTTTACAAAGCATCTGCCTCACACTAGAGTGGTATAGACTATGTGAATGTCTATAACTGGTCAACAGTTAAAACTGAAGGAAAAAGGATGCTGGCCACCATCAAAGAGGAGGAGAAAGCAAGCTTTTATTGACTGTTGGAGAGTTGTTTGAATGCTCCAAAGACAATGCCAAAGTTGCTAGTTTCATTTTTACCTGAGAGTGAAATTGTAGAGTTTGAAGTAAAGTCTGGTGGGATAGCAATAGTTTCAAAGTAACTCATGGAAACTTCCCTCAAAATTATATGCCCCAAAGAGATCTCAATTATAGCTAGCCTTACAAGGAGCCTGAAGAATCAGAGACAGGGCATAGAATACTCAGCTGCCCCAGTAACTTCTGAAGCACAAGTGGACATGAAATACTGACTGTAATGGAAAAGTGTAAGAATGAAAAATATTACTGTTTGAGTTTGAAAAGATACCCAAGGAAGGTGTGTACTTAGCAAGCTTGTTAATAAGAAAACTAAATTTCTGCTCAACTTCCTCAAGAATTTTCTGAAATCTATAGGAGCTAGCAGGTGCCTTCTTCAAATGGAATGCAAATTTTATGCCACTGTCATAGGAGGATCCCAAGTGACAACAGAAGTGTCCACTCACCCACTAGATGCAAGATTTGGATTTTGGCTCCTATGGGAATTTTCAATTTGTTTTCAGGAGGAATGGGAAAAGCTCCATTACGATTACGAAACTTCCCCAAAATATGAACTTGAGGCATATATGTCCAGATGGCTTCCACCAACTCCAAATGTGAAGTTTCCACACCCTGTATTATAGCACAGATAAGTAGGAGAGGAACTTGTTGTTAGCATCTGAAGGCATATATTCTCTTTTCATAGTAAAATATTAAAGCAAATGAACTCAGATCATCCCCCCTCCCCACTCTTCCCTGAAATTTGCTGCTGAAATGCAACAAATAACTCTGGTTTTTATACTACTTTAAAATTACAAAGTGCTTTAAATTCCAAGTTGAGACTATAACACTAGGTAGATAAAAGAAATGGGAAACCACCTCTCTGATCTCAGTTACCTGAAATAATAACACCATATTTCTAAAGGAAAGGCAACTTACTCATATAACTAATAAGCATCAGAGCCAGGTCTTCTGAGTCCAAGACTCCATTAAAATATGGGGCTTGATGAGATTAGCATACCTTAATCTAAATTAATCACAGAACATTTTGGATCATGAAATATGACAGATTATACATGCATGGGCCCAGGAGGCCAAATGGTATAAAATGTCTCTAAAACAGAGAGGGGTAGGGAAAATATTAGAACAAAATAGAAGATATTAAGCTTATATACAGAATGTCCCTAAAGTCTGGACACATAGGCAACGTGGAGTTATTACATAGAGTTCATGTGAATCTTGCAAAGTGCATCAACCTTTGCATCACAAATGATGGAAATCATATTGAAGATGTTATTTGTTAATATTCCAATTAAATAAAATGTTGAAAATTCTTTTCATTTCATTTCTTGAAAATACGCATTTTTGCCTATGTGTCGAGACTTTAGAACACCCTGTAGAGAAATTGCTACGTATTAATAAGTATTTTTGATAAATACATCTAAGAAACAGAGGAAGGTCTCTAGAATAACAGGTAGACATTTTATGAAAGAGTTGAAAAAAAGGAGCACACAGGAGAAGGGGGCACGGAGACACTGTAGTCTGAACAAACGGCGAGTACACCATCAATGATTAGACCATGGATGTAAACTACAAAGTACAGGGGCTATCTGATATCTGAATATTCGTTACAAAGGTCCCTGAAGTTATGAGGTTGCACTTTGGTTTCGTCTGGACCTGGCTTTGGGAACTCCTGGTTGCGAGACTCCCTCTACCAAAGCAGGTAAGCGTTTTGCAACTTAAGACTCTTGGTTGAGTAGGGCACCGAGAAGTAAGATGGCTTGCCAATATATATCAGAAGGGAACTTGAACCCAGGTCTTCCTGACTCCGAGGCTAGCTTTCTATTCACTATACCATGATGTCTTCCTCTGAGACTATGAAGAGTAGAAAAAGTTGTAAGAAAAAAAAATCATTAATGAACTCACCACTAGTTACCACTCAGTTATACCTTCCCACTTTATACTAGTGTATATCACTAACCACTACATTAACATGGTTGGTCTTGTAAAATATCAAGATTAAGAGAAGCCCTTGGAAAAATGGACACAGCCCTCAAATATTTTTACAAAAATAACCTTACTGATGATCACGCTATGAAAAAAAAAATGTGAAGCAAAAGATGTCATATTTTGCTGCCATACACTATCATCATAAAAATTAAAATCTCCAATTCCCTCACTTGATTCTAATAATTAGTGTATAGTTGAAATTATGAACCTGAATTTTGTTAATATGAAAAAATTTCGAGAAGATTCTGGGGAAATGGTGTAGGTCAGAAAACTTCCAGCTCTTCAAATTTCCTCCCAAAAAAAAGGCAGTAACACTTCAGAGGAAACATAGAACAGCAGAAATAAAAGGGTAAAACAGATGTCCTCCTAAGAGAATGAGAAGACTCCAGGAAATATTCAACTTTCGGGGGAGTTGGTTCAGCCTGAGTGAAGTGCAAACACCTCCAGGTTGAATGGATAGAATCAACAAACAACAAGCCTTGGGGTCAGCAGGGTTGGGAGACAGCCTCAGCCTTAGAAACTTTAATCTCACAGACAGTTTGGGGGGGGGGGGGGGGGTCTGATGGCTGACTAGTAGAAGACTTAAGGACCTTCTACTGTTGAGAGACACCAACCAGAGCAATGCTGACCCAGGGTATGGTTACTGGGAAAAGGAGCCAGCATAGTCCTGGTGAGTGCAGTAGCAGATCCTCCTGGCTGTGGGCACTTACAGGAGAGCAGAGTCCCTGGTTTCAGTTTCAGGGCAGAGAGGACAGCTGTACTTTGCAGCCACCTGAGGGACCATAAGAAGCAAGATCATTTGTGCCCTAGCCATGGCTTAGAAGCAGAGAGGAGGACCCAAGGTTGAGCTCCAAGATAGACCTTAGAAAATAATAGTAAAAATGACCTGACACTTGGGGCATCACTCTCCACACTATGGGATTAGAACTTGATTATACTAATAGCTGCTAAAAACAAAATAAAACAAAAATGAGTAAGCAAAAGAGAAAGAACCCAACCACAGAGAGTTATGATGGGGATAGAAAAGATCTGAGTTCATATTCAGAGGAAGATAATGGACCTTAAAAAGACACTCCTTTTCCAATGAGAAAGGTCAAAATGGTTTAAAAAAAATAAAAGCAATCCAAGAAAATCAAGAATATTATGAAAAGAAAGTCAACCAACTTGAAATAGGGAATCAAAACCTTAAGGAACTAGTTATTTCTTGAAAACCAGAATTGGGCAAGGGGAAGCTAACAACATTCTAAGACACAAAGAAATAATAAAACAAAATCCAAAGAATGAAAAAATAGAAGAAAATGTGAAACATCTCATCAGAAAAACAACTGATCTGGAGAAAAGATCGAGGAGAAATAATATAAGAATAGTCAAACTACCTGAAAAACAGAATCTTGATACAATATTAACAAGCAATTACCAAAGAAAATTGCCCTGAAGTTCTAGAACAAGAAGGCAAGGCAGAAATAGAAAAAAATCCACTGAATGCCACCTGAAAGAGATCCCAAGAGGTTTTACAGGAATATCATAGCCAAGTTTCAAAGCTCCCAGGTTAAAGAGAACATACTGCAAGCAACAAGAAAAAAAAACTAATTTAAATATCATGGAGCTATAATAAGGATTACACAAGACCTAGCAGCTACTAAGGTGAAGGACTATAGGTCTTGGAATGCTCTATTTTGTAGAGCAAAATAGCTGGGGTTACAACCAAGGATAACTTACCCAGCAAAGTTAAGTATAATCTTGAATGAAAAAAAATGGACATTGTATGAACTGAAAGACTTTTGGCTATCTGTGACAAAAATAGCAGAACTTTATGGAAAATGTGACATATAAGATTCAGGAGAAATATAAAGGAGACATTAAAGACCAATTATAAGTGACTCAGTACAGTTGAATGGTTTATTTCATATACGTGAAAATGTTAGCAGCACTCTTTAGGACTGTCATCATTATTTGGGCAGTTTGAAAGAAAGGCTTGGGTTGAGCTGTATATAAAAAAGTAAAACAGTATAATAAAAGATGAAATAGAGTAATTATCTCACAAAATGAGGCAAAAAAAATGAGAGGAAAAAACTCAAATAGAAGGTAGCGGGGGGGGGGGAAGGGAGAGGGAGAGTAGGTAGTGCTGGAAACTTACTCTTATCAGGAATAGGTTAAAGAGGAAATAACATATAGGAGATAAAAGTCTTCTGAATTCAGAAAGAAATAAGAGGGCAAGGGGACAGAGTGGGGGGAGAGGGAGATGATAAGGAAAGGACTCTTGGAAAGGTGGGTAGATTAAGGAAGAAATGGGCAGGGTGGAGGGTAGAAGTAAAGCAGAGGAGTGAGGAGGGATAGGGTAAATAGAGTGAGAAGGAATAGTGAGGAAAAATAGGAAGGAGGAAAATACACAAGTAATTATAACTTAGAATGTGAATGGGATGAATTTACCCATAAAACAAACGGGTAGCAGATTAAAATTTTTAATTAAATAACATGTTGTTTTCTGGAAACACTCTAACAATGAGAGATAGAAACAAAGATAAAATAGAGGGCAGGAGTAGAATTTACTATGTAAAAAAAGCAGGGGTAGAATCATGATCTCAGACAAGGTTAAAGCCAAAACAGACTTAAAGGAGAAAAATAGGGAAACTACATGATATGGTAGCAATATTATTCATACTGTTTTAGACCATTTAAAAGACCTTGACAGTATAAAATACCTGAAAGTATACCTGCAAAACAGACACAGGAACTATATGAATGTAAACATAAAACACTTTTTATACAAATAAAGCCAATATAATCTTTAAAAATGAAATTTTTACCTAATCTATTTATCCAGTGACATGTCAATTAAATTACTAAAAACTTATCTTACTGAGTTGGAAAAAATAATAAAGTTCATTTGGAAGGAAAAAAATTCAGGTACTTCAAAGAAATCAGGGAAAAAAAGATGTAAAGGAAGTAAATTCGACAGTATCAGACTTAAAATTTTGTGGTATAAATAAAACCAATATAGCCAAGAACAGAAACAATGTAGGAAATTGGGGGAAAAGCTTTCATAGATAATCTCTCAGATAGGATGTAATTGGGTTGGAATATTGCTCTGGTATAGGAAATGATGAGCTGGTTTTATAAAACCATGGAAAGACTTAGACTTATGAAGGAATATGCTATCTACCTGTAGAGAAAGAGATGCATAGTACTGTTTTACATATGTAAGTTTATATGTGTGTGTATATACAGGGGTGAGTGTGTGTGTGTGTGTGTGTGTGTGTTTAACTGTAGTCTGGGGGGGCGGGGAAGCGGTGCATAGGGAGAGAGGAAAAACAAAGTAAAAAGTTTACAGCAGAGAACAAAAGAAAACCTACAAGGAAGCAAAGAAAAGCTGGGTAGCTTTGAAAACAATGTAGCAGTATTTATTATACAGATTTTCTTGAGATGGAAATTTATTGTTTTATATTGAATCCTCTTATGTTCTGTGGTAAATGGCAATTTTTTTTTCTTTTCTCATTTTGTATTTAAGTTTAAAATGAATAAAACATCTTCATTATTTCAAGATAATAAATCAATTATTTACTATGAATTTTTTTTTCCTATTTTAAGTGGATTTGTTTATTATTTTAAGTGGCCCTTCTTTGATGCCAGTAATTCTCAGGTAATAAAACGCTGGACAGATGTCAGGAAATAATGGCGAACAGAAAGGTCTGGTGAACTATGGTCCATGGGGTCACAAAAGAGTTGGATATGATTGAACGACAAAACCCAATTTCACATTTAATATTTTTATAGAGGAAAATGCAGTTGTATCCATTATCTTATTATGACATTCTCCTAACAACACTGTAGGACAGCAAGTAGTAGATACTATGTCCACAGGAATAATGAAGTTTGTTAGCACTTTTTACTCAATGATACCCAGAGATGTATTAGGCATGATATACTCACCAGCAAGTTTGGACAAGCCTGCAAGGCTTCTAGCACACCAGGAATGCTAAAGGCCTCATGGCCACGAACCCGTCGCCTCTCAAGGTATCTAGGGTGAAGGCCATAGAGTTGCTCAATGTCTGGCATCTTCTTGAGCAGTGTTAGAAAACTGGAATCAGTGAAGCCTAAGAAATTTATGAGAAGACAAGAAGTGAGATTGCCTGGAGCGATGAAATATATAGAAAAAATGGGTATACCCATCTACCTCCTATGCAGGTCTCTAATGCAAGCTGACCATTTTATGCTCACATTCTTTATCTTAAAATAGATTCCACTTTCTGATATATAATATTCTCTCTTCATTGGGATATGTTCTAAAATTACTGGAAACTCTCACCATGATCGGCCTACTCTGTGACTCCGGTAAGTCCCTTTCTCAATCTGGGCCTCCGTTTCTGACTCTGTAGAATGATCTCTTAGGTCTCACCCAGTTTGAACACTTGAAGTTTACTTAGGATACTTAATACTATAATTAATATCTAAGAAAACTTAACAAAATGGATAATCTTCATAGGAGCATAGTTTTAGGGCTAGAGGGTAATTAAGAAGCAATGAAGTTCAAATTTTATAGATGAGGAAAGTGAGGCCAAGTGATACTAAAAGACTCACTCGAGGGTCACACAGGTAGCAAGAATTAGAGCCAAGGAGCGGAGCCAAGATGGCAGAGTAGAAGCAAGGACCTACTTGAGCTCTCCCCACAAACACCTCAAAGTATCTGTAAAAAATGACTAAACAAATTCTAGAGCAGCAGAAGCCACAAAATGACAGAGTGAAACAGATTTCCAGCCCAAGACAATCTGGAAGGCCGACAGGGTCTATTGCACTGTACTTGGAGTGGAGCTCAAACCAGCAAGGACTGCACCAGCACAGACAGGACTGGAGCAAGCTTCAGGGCACTGAATCAATGGCAGCTGTGTCAGTTTCCAGACTTCTCAACTCACAAAGCCAAAGACAGCTTCAAAGATCAGTGGAAAAGCTCTCTCACTTGGGTGAGAGAGAAGCGTGGTCCAGCCCAGCCTTGGCCCCAGCCCCAGGGTGGCGGCAGCTGCTGCCATAGGGGCGGCTGCTTCTGGAGCTCTCAGCCTACAGAAGGTGGTGGAACCAAGCAGTTGATCTGGGTCACAGTCCTGGGTGGCTGTCCTGTGGTGAGGAAGAGCGCTGCTGTGGTAGAGCTGGGGGTGGCTGTGGATAGGGAACCCTTCTAATAGTTCCAGAGCATAAAAGAGTGCTTATGGTTGCTCATGGATCAGAATGCAGGCTAGTAGAGGAGTAAACACCTCTCTTTTGACCATACCACTTTGGAGGAACTGAGAATTTACTAGAGATATCTCTGAAATTAGCTGCACAAAACCCCTGAAACTTGGGACAGTACACCCTCCACTTAACAAAAGAGCTCAAAAATCAAATAACTGCCTGGGAAAATGAGCAAACTTTCTTAGTGAAAAGATGTTTTCTTATGTCTTTGGTGGCAAAGAAGATCAAAGCATACACCGAGAAGATTAAAGCGTACAACCAGGGGAAGACAGCAAGGTCAAGGCTTCTACATCTAAAGCCTCCAAGAAAAATATGAAATGGTCTCAAGCCATGGAAGAGCTCAAAAAGGATCTGGAAAATCAAGTAAGGGATGCAGACGAAAAACTGGGAAGAGAAATGAGAGCGATGCAAGAAAATCATGAAAAATGACAACTCAAGAGCTTGCTAAAGAATACCCAAAAAATGCTGGAAAAAAAAAAATAACACCTTACAAATAGACTAACCCTAATGCAAAAGAGGTCCAAAAATCCCAATGAGGAAAATGCCTTAAAAAGCAGAACTGGCCAAATGGAAAAGGAGGTCCAAAAGCTCACTGAAGAAAAGAATTCCTTAAAAATTAGAATGGAGTGAATGGAAGCTAATGAATTTATGAGAAATCAAGAAATTATAAAACAAGCAAGAGAATGAAAAAAATAGAAGAGAATGTGAAATATCTCATTGGAAAAACAACTGACGTGGAAAATAGATCCAGGAGAGATAGTTTAAAAATTACTGGTCTACCTGAAAACCATGATCCAAAAGAATGTCTAGGCATCATCTTTCGAGAAATTATCAAGGAAAACTGCCCTGATATTCTAGAGCCAGGGGCAAAATAGAAATGTCAAGAATCCATCTGTCACTTCCTGAAAGAGATCCCAAAAGGAAAACTCCTAGGAATATCATAGCCAAATTCCAGAGTTACCAGGTCAAGGAGAAAATATTACAAGCAGCCAGAAAGAAATAATTCAAGTATTGTGGAAACACTATCAGGATAACATAAGATTTAGCAGCTTCTACGCTAAGGGACCTGAGGGCTTGGAATATGCTATTCCAGAGGTCAAAGGAGGTATGATTAAAACCAAGAATCACCGACCTAGAAAAACTGAGTATGATACTTCAGGGGCAAAAATGGAATTTCTATGAAACAGAAGACTTCCAAGCATTCTTGCTGTAAAGACCAAAGCTGAATAGAAAATGTGACTTTTAAATACAAGAATCAAGAGAAACATGAAAAGGTAAACAGGAAAGAGAATCCATAAGGGACTTATCAAAGTTGTACTGTTTACATTCCTACATGGAAAGATATCTGTAACTCATGAGACTTTTCTCAGTATTAGGGTAGTTAGAGGGAATGTGTGTATGTGTGCGTGCGTGCGTGTGTGTGTGTGTGTGTGTGTGCACGTATGTGTGTATGTATGTATGTATGTGTATGTATGTGTATATATGTATGTATGTGTAGACAGACAGATATAGACAGAGAGCACAGGGTAAGCTGAAGGGATGATACCTAAAAAATAATTAAAATTAAGTCTTGAAAGGAATGTACTAGGAGAAAGAGAAAGGGAGAGGCAGAATGTAGCAAATCATTTCACATAAAAGAGGCCAGAAAGAGCTTTTACAATGGAAGAGAAGAAAGGGGAGGTAAGAGGGAATAAGTGAGCCTTACTCTCACTGGATTTGGCTTGAGGGAATAACACACACTCAACTGGGTATGAAAATCTATCTCACCTTGCAGTAAAGCAAGAGGGAAGAAGATAACAGACGGGGGATAATAGAAGAGAAGGCAGATTGGGGGAAGGGGTAATCAGAAGGAAACACTTTTGTGGGGGGACAGGTCAAGGGAGAAAATGTAATAAATAGAGGGAAGGACAGGACAGAGGGAAATGTGGTTAGTCTTTAGCAAAATGACTATTACGGAAGTGCTTTGCAAGGGTATGCATGTATGACCTGAATCGAATTTTTTGCTTTTCCAATGAGGGTGGCTGGTGAGGGAGGAAGACAGAGAATGTGGAACTCAAGACTTTAAAAAAAAATTGTTTCTGCATGCAACTGGGAAGTAAGATGTACAGGCAATGGTGTAGAGAATCTATCTTGCCCTACAGGAAAATAGAAGGGAGGGAGATTGGAGAAAGGGGTGGTGATAGAAGTGATGGCAGATTGGGGAAGGGGGTAGTCTGGGTAAAAGCTGTCCTGGGGTATGGCGAGGGGAGAGATGGGGAGAAAATTTGGAATTCAAAATCTTGTGGAAGTGAATGTCGAGAACAGAAAATAAATTATTTAAAAAATAAAAAGAATGAGAATCAAATTTGAACCCAGGTCCTCTGACTCCAAATTAAGTATTCTTTCCATATCCCATCACTCTGCTTTTTTTTAATAACAAAAAGGATTAACTGTACGAGGTGACTAGAAACAGAAGGCATAGATCCTGTCTTCACAGAACATACTAATTTTCACATAGCAGGCACCGAATGTCTGTCGAATGAACATGAGTGAAAAAATGGCAAATAGCATTACAAAGGAATGTATATATATTTCTACTTCCCATCACCATAAGGTTGGTTACCAGGTGATCTTTTTTTTAACTACAATAACTCATCCAGCTGTCTAAGGCAGATCTTGATACACCCTGGGGAAGAAAGTACCTAATGACATCAGTGAAATCACAGCTTAGAAGCTGAAGCAATACATTGATAGACACATTGACACCCACCCACCCACCATACATACATACGTGTATGTATATGTGTGTGTATATGTGTATGTGTTAGCGACAAGCTTTATTTAGTCTTATAACAGTATCCTGTGCGGTGATATAACATGCTTATATTATCATTATATTCATATGCTTACTATACCAGGTTTCTGTGAGAAAAATATAATGGAACCTATCAATAGGACATTATATTGCTTCAAAGTTTTCAAATCAAGACCAAGTCAATTTTATTATTTGGTCTTCACAACAACCCTGTATTGTTGACAGAGCAGAGATTATCACCCTCATCATACTAAAGTGGCAAGTGAGTGGCAGAGAAGGACAGTAATTTACCCAATATTACTGGGTTAATTAATACCATGATAGGAACAGTCTGCCTCTTAAGTCACTTATCCTTTCTTCTTAGAGCTGTTTGTCCTTCACTCTGAAAGAGGACCATGACATCAGGAAAGGGATGGGAAGAGTTGTTACAGCTTTTGGATGGCAAAAAATCAGGCTGGTATAAATTCACTCTATATTTACACAAAAATATTTACTTGAGTGCCTCATTTGTACCATGTGCTATCTTGGGCACTTAGAGAAGACAAAGAAAAATTAGACAAAATCTGAGTAGAGATAAGAGGGTGTAGGTACAAATAAATATAATCATATTCAAATTTGTGTAAGTACATAAGTGAAGTTGTTGTTCAGTCATTTTGTAGTCATGTCTGACTCTTCATGACCCCATTTGGGGTTTTCTTGGCAAAGATACTGGAATAGTCTGACACTCCCTAATGCAAATTCTCAGTTGTTTGCCCACAAAGTTATCTTCTTCAGGCACAATCAGATGGAGTTGCTTACTTGGGAAGAGATTCAAGTATTACATTAAAACTGTAGACCTGATTTATTTCAAACATCTCATTATGCTACTAACTCAACTACACAGCAAGTCGAATCACGCCCCCATTATAGTACTTCTACTAAAACAGGAAAGTTTTTCCAACAAATACACTTTTATCTTCCCCACAATACCAATATCATATAGAGATTCAACCATATTTTAGCTAATAAAATCATCACTCACCTGTTGGCATATATTCCCACCAGCGGCCTGCACAAAGATCTACAATCTTCACTACTCTCAGATACAGGGTCACTGCCTCCTTCAACTTCCGGGAGAGGCATTCCATACACATGATATCCTGCAGAGGGAGGTACCTTTATGAGAGAAAGAAACTCACATTTATCAAATGAATAAGTATTTCCCATTCATTAATGGGTTACATTTTTATCCATTTTTCCTTTTTTTAATTAAACAAATAGAAGAAGTGCAGTACTTGTACTGAACATAGATGCCTCATGCTTGTTGTCACATTATAGGCTTGGGTTTATATGCCTAAGATATGGACTTGTTTATTTCCTCATAGGTACTATGTATACAATTTGAGAGACTGCCACCAAGGGACTAATGATACCTAAATTATGGCTCTGTAGTTAATAAGGTCAGCTCTCTCCTAAATGTAGCCTTAGATTGCAGCACATATTTTATATGTTCCCCACCAAAATATGACTTTATTAAAATAATAATAAACTAACCTTTGGTTCCATAAGAATTTAGATGGAGATTTAAATTAAAACTTTAGAAATAAATTTACAACTTTTAATCAGGAACTAATCCTTTTCTTGATTGTATTCTCAGTTACTGTTTCTTTTTAAATCTGATTCCGTAATGATACATGGAGCTTTCACACATGAAATTTTAACTATCTTTACACAGCATCTTTGTGATGATAACAGTGGTGGTTTACAAAAAAACATACTGATAAAAATTGAAACTATATTTTTAAAAATTTTTTTTTATTATTTAATATATTTAGTTTTCAGCATCGATTTTCACGGGAGTTTGAATTACAAATTTTTTCCCCATTTCTACCCTCCCCCCCACTCCAAGATGGCATATATTCTGGTTG
>CM053625.1:64131312-64148401 GCA_028646595.1 Phalanger gymnotis | reverse complement strand
GGCTCTTCACTCCTGCTCTGATCCACCACTTAATTCCTCCCACCAGGTGGGCCTGGGGCCAGAAGCAACTGCAGCTGTAGTTCTGTAGCTGCCCCACCTCTGCTTCCCCCAGGGGCGGTGGCAGAACCACAAACTCTATCCCAGTCCCCAGCAGCTTCTCCCACTAACCTACTCTGTTGTCCTTGGTGTTTGTGGGTTGACAAGTCTGGTAACTGCCACAGCTCACTGATTCAGGGCGTTAGGGCACACTC
The DNA here is from genome assembly GCA_028646595.1 of Phalanger gymnotis. Classification (NCBI taxonomy): domain Eukaryota; kingdom Metazoa; phylum Chordata; class Mammalia; order Diprotodontia; family Phalangeridae; genus Phalanger; species Phalanger gymnotis. Next base: position 64,148,150 of record CM053625.1, on the reverse strand, counting down.
AGCCCGGCTCCGCTCCCCTCTGCTCCCAGCTCCGTGAGGGATAGACCTTACCCAGAGACCATCCAGGCTGTCCTGGGCTAGAGCCCTGCTTCCCTATGCTATTTTTATTTTTTGAGCATTTATTGAGCATGAGCTGTGTAAGACCCTGTGTTAAGTACTGAATTTACACAGATGGCCTGAGCTTGTGTATAGAGAGTAGACAATGAGATTGAGGTCTGCCATGACTTTCTTCTTTAAAAACAAAACTACATAGTGATTTCCTCAATCACTGGAGACCTTCTAGCAAAGGCTGATTATCTGTTGAGAATGTTGAAGAGAGAGCTGCTCAGATTAGTCTTGCCAGCCTTTGAGGTCCCTTCCAGCTCTGAGACTCAAGGACTAAGGGGATTCTCATGGCTTTGCTCAGCCCTTGAGGAGCTGTGGTTGACACCCAGACCTCCAGACCTAAAGCTCTTGAGCACTAGACTTGATTTTTGTACCATTGTTTTGAACTCCTTCTGGTATTTGTCCATTGTGAAGTTTTCGTCCAAATTTTTTGAACTGTGTGATTGGTCTAAAGAGGTATTTGGTATGATGGAAAAGACCATTGAACCCTGGAGTGAAAAAAAAAAAAAAAACCTGCTCTGGCCTTAACTCTGTCACACACTAGTTTTGTGACTTTTGGTAAGTCATCACCTCGCTTGTAAAAAAAAATATACGTCCCATATCCCACAATTTTGTGAGATTTAAGTTGAAGCTATAAGCCATTTTACAACCTTAAGGTACTTCACAAATGAATGTGATAATCATAGATCATAGAAATTGCACTGGAAAAAAACTTAGAGGCCATCTAGTCTAACCAGTTGTTTTGCAGATGAAGCAGCTGAGGCCCAGAGATTAAGTGATTTGCCTGGGCCAAAGGACACATAAGGTCAAAAGGTCACGTAAGTAGCAGAGCCAGAATTTAAACCCAGGTTCTCCAGCTTGGAATCTCGCACACTTTCTACTGTACTGTACCTCCTCTGAGTTCAGTTTCATCTTAGTCTAGAAAGATTGTGGCTAGTCTTTGAAATGAGTCAAAACAAGCTGTGTTTCTGTGTTGCTTTGGTTATATTTTGGGGACTTTAGAACTTTATGTTTTCTTTTGTAGCTACAAGATGTCGAGTCCTGAAGCACTTGAAAGTTGAAAATGCACCAATTGTGAACCGATTTGACTATGCTCAGTGCAAGAAATTGAACATGGACCAGGTACTAGATCAAATCCTAAGGATGCCTGCAGAAAGAAATCGGATTATATATCTTCGCCCAATGCAGCAGGTAGCGCTAACTCTACTTTTAATTAATGGGGTTGGTTTTTGATCACCCCACTCCAAACATTCACTTTTTAGATCTTTGCATTTACACTATCCCCCCACATATTTTTCTTAAGAATGAACCCTGTAGTCTTGTATTAAAATTGCCATAGTAAAGTTTTTCTAAACACTTAGGGTTCAGCCAGGCAGATGAAGGTGGCATTGTTGCTCACCCTCTTTCCCTGTCACCTAGACTCACAGTGGTCTAACTTGTCTCTTTTTCTTCATTCTTTTTCCTTTAATTTATCTTGTACCTATTACCAGATGGGTCTTGGTGGTATTGAGTCAAGAAAGAGGGAGAGTGTATGTATGTGTGTATATCACTCCACAGTTCAAAGGCCTTGGTCCTTTTTGGTTTCTAAACAAAGATGAAATCAGATTTAGAACTGGAATGGGTCTTAGAGGCCACCTAGTCCAATCCATTTATTTTTCAGATGAAGATACCAGGCCCCAGAAAGATTAAGTGACTTTCCCAAGGCTACACAAAATAGTAAGCGGTAGAGGTCAGATTTGAACGTAGGGACTAATATCCAAGGTCCTTCAATATCTGGCTTTAACCTAGTTTTCTACCTTTGTCTCCTGCTACTCCTCCTCACCTATTCTACATCCTAGCCAAAATAAACTACTTGCCATTGTTGCACCCATTTCATAATTTCCCATCTCTATACTTTTACTCATACTCTACCCTGTATCTCTAATGCCTTCTTCATCTATTACCCAAAAAAGTAGGTAGTTAGCTCTGCTTTTGATTAATGGTGTTGCATTTTGATCACTCCATCCTCATACATTCGCCTATTAGATCTTAGCCTGTAGACTTTTTCACCCATCTTTCAAGGCCCAGCTTAAATGCTACCTCTTACAGAAAGCCTTTCCTTTTCCCCCCTCATCTGAAAGTGATTTCTGTATCTCATAGCACTTTTTTGCTTCTCTTGTACTTTTTTCATACTCTAATGGATCTGTGATTTCATTAATGTAGGTGTTACCTCCCATGGTACAAATTACAATCCATCTATGCCTTCTCATCCTGTCCAACTCTTAACCCATCCCATCCCACCATAAATCCCTTACCTGCAACATGTTGGGGACCTTCCCCTAAATTTCTTGACATTTTGTAGATACTTGAAGTGCATGTGGGCTGTCTCTCTGTTACCCCTCGCTGTCACCATGTGTCTAGCCCACCTCGTTTTCCAGTCCTTTGTCTCTCAGATGATGATGATGCCCTTTATGCTGCGTCCGCACAATTCTTTTGGTTATAAGAAGTAGCCTATTCGTGCTTGTCATGTATCTTAGCATATTTGAGAATGTGAATTAAACATTCCCCCTACTATACTTTGTAGCTTCTTAAATACCGAGACTGTCTTTATTTCTCTTTTTATATCCCCTATCCCCTAACCCAATGCATTTGCACATAGCAGGTCCATAATAAAAAGCTATTTATTTGAATGAATAATAAACATTTACTATGTACAAACATTATGTGCCACATGCTGTGCTTTATATTAAGGGGAAAATAAGTTAAAGACATGATCTCTGCCTTTAACAAGCTTACATTCTAGAGGTTAGAGTATAAGTATCACAGAATCTAAGACTGGAAGAGATCTTAGAGATCGTCTCGTCCAGTCCTTTAATTTATAGATTAGCAGACTCAGGAAGATGTAGCTAAGCGACATTTCCTTCTAGCCCAGGGCTCTTGCCACTATGCTATGTTACCTCCTAATAGGAGCCTGAATTTCTCTAGCTGAACAAAGTGCCTTCCTCGCAGCAACCCTGTGAAGTACAGATGGTAAGTGGTATTGTTTCCAGTTTGTAGCTGAGTAAGCTGCAAGGCTCAGAGAAAGCTATTTCCACACCTAGACAGCTAGTTAGGTGACAGTGCCCGAGTTAGACCTCGAGAGCTGTCCTGTGTTCACAGCCCATCTCTGAGGGGTACTTCTGTTGTTCCTTTGGCCCTCCCTTCCTGACCCATCTCAGCTCTGAGCCCTCCATCTGTATCCTTCCCCTTAGGTCGACACACTGACTTTGGAACAGAAGATATTCAGCGGCCCTTATCCCTATCACATCTGTATCATTCACGAATTCAGTAATCCTCCCAATGTGCGGAACAAAGTTCGCATTCGCAGTTGGATGGACACAATAGCAAACATCAATCAGTAAGTATCCATCTGCAGAGAGGCCTAGAGAGGCCTGAAGATCTTCCTACTTTTGAGAAGCAGTGCCCACGGGTGACTCAGGTGCTAAGACAATCATAGTCCAATGAGATAGTCTAGTTAAGGGGACGGAACCCTCAGTGGTCCCTTAAGCCAACCCTCTCATTTTATAACTGTGGAAGCTGAGGCCCAGAGAGGTGGCCCAAAGCCACACAAGTAGTATCAGAACCGGGCTTCAAACCCAGGCCCTGTGACTCCAAAGCCAGCCTTTTTTACCCTGAACCACTCTGCCTCTGTGTTTCTATGGGAGGACACTCAGCTGAAGCCTCTTAAGATAAGTGACAGGGAGTGATTTTTTTTCAAATTAGAATGAAAAGTGATGAAACCTGCAGGAAGCCATCTTATTTTCACAACTGTCCCAGAGCCCATCATGAATAGGATTCAGTCTGTACCTAAGGAATTCTGTCCTATTTTGCTTCTTTCTTGAATTAATAACTCACATTTCTGTAGTACTTTTAAGATTCATAAAAACACATTCCTTACAACTCTGTGGAGTAGGTTTTTCAGGTATTATTATTCCCTTAACTCATTGCTAATAAGTGTTGAGGCCAGGACTTGGACCAGGTCTTTTGACGAGAAAATCAACTCTTTCTCTGTGATACCACATTGCCTCTTGAACTCTGCCTGTATCTAACTACTGCTTGGCAGCCAAAGCTGCATTCTTAGGATCATAGGGTGTTAGAACTGAATGCTACCTTATAGATCATCTAGTCCATGAAACTAAGACCTAGAGAGGCCGAATGGCTTGCCTGAAGCCTCAGCCTTTGTCGTGTGAATACAGATCTTCACCACCCCTCCGTTTTACCCTGGCCCTTAGGTGTCTGGTCTTCTTTCACATTCTACCCAGCACATTGAGGTTTCTGGCAGAGGTGTTTACTTATAGAGAAAGAGCAATTTATATAATATGTGACAGATGGGTGAGCATCAGAGCATTCAACAGTTACTTGATCAGTAGCAAGTGAATAATGCTAAGCTTCTTAATTTGGTGGGGGGGTGAGGCAGTGGGGGTTCAGTGACTTGCCCAAGGTCACAAAGCTCATGTGTCAAGTGTCTGAGGCTAGATTTGAACTCAGGTCCTCCTGACTCCAGGGCTGGTGCTCCACTCACTGTGCCACCTAGCTGTCCCTAAGCTTCTTAATTTAAACATGTTCTCTATCCCTATCCCCATCAGAAATTCAAATGTGACCTTTATGAGCCCATGACTTGTGCCACATTTAAATCAAAAATAACCATAAACAGGGGTGTGCTGAAGCCAGCTCTTACAAACTGATTTTCAGCATGAACATTTGTACTATGGAAAGCACTACGTTACAAATCGGGGATTTAATCTATTCTTTTTTTGATTATCTAGATTTGAGAAAGAATTAGTAATGCAGATTAAACTTGAAAGGGTGTGCATACAGTTTTTTCTTCCAGTTATTAAAACATTTACCAGCCTACCCCTGTATTGCTCTTGTATTTGTCCTTTGATTTCGAAGAGGACCATGGTATCAGGGAAATGATGACATGACTTGAAGTTGACTTTGATTTGAGTGAGGGAGGGCTGTGCAGGGTCACCAGCCTCATTTTCTCCTCCAGAGCCATCTGGGTCCAGTGGCCTGATATTCACCAGGACTACTGGAGATGGCCCAGGATGCAATGGGAGACTCTGGCCCTTTTAGGCTAAGGCATTTTCAGGTTCTCACTTAGAGTGAGGTAAGGGCCATTCAGTGAACAGGCCTCTTTAAGAGGTGAGTCAAGGGACATACTGCTCTAAAAAACATTTCTTGGGCTCAGCAGAAGGCTTAGGAAATGACGTTATCACCAGGCTGAAGGCTTGATGACTCTAAGCTTTGACAACAACAATAATAATGATAGGATTAATAATAATAATAACTGGTATTTATGTAGTGTTTTAAGGTTTGCAGAATGCTTTACATCTGTTGTCTTATTAGCCTCACAAGACTCCTCACCATAAACCAAATGCTCCCTTAGTCTAATCCTAAACTTGCAATGGGATCTTTCTTCCAGAACTCCTGCCCCCGCCTAACCTCTGATTTATCTAACAGCTCATTCATTGGCTACAGTAAATACCATATTCCTTAGTCAATCAGCAGGAAACACTGGTACCTATATGACCCTGATGCTTCCACACCCTCCTGTGCTCAATAACTCCCCAATTAAGAAAGGACCGCAGAACATGACCACCACATATAATTCCTTTCAAAATAGCTCTTACTCTTCAGGAGAATGCTTGTCTTCAAAAATATAAGACAGCTTCTCTGAATACTTATCTTTATGTATCTTTCACAATAAATAGGAAAAAGAGCTCATTTCGTTTAGATACCTCTAACATTGTAATGTTTCTTACAAACACCCAGGATGTTAGAGCCATTGTCATGCTGATTTCCCTTCTTAACCCTTAATAACAGCTCCCATTTTTAATGTCCTTTGAGGCCTATGAAACACTTTTCTTATAATACATCAGTGCCTTCCCAGGGTTATTATACTCTTTTTTTTTATAAAAAGGAAGAAACTGAGTATCTGAGAAGTGAAGTGACTTGGCCAAGATGATATTAGTGTGAGGGAGATCCAGAACTTGAACCCAAGTCTCCTAACTTAAAGTCTAGCAATCTTTCCACTTTACAAGGCTTGGGATGTGCTTGCCGTGTATGCATGTAAATAGTACAATAAAATCAGCCCCTCAGCCATAAGCAGTATTTTGACAGTTTTCCCTTGAAATATTCTCAATTCTGTAATTTATGTTTTCCCCTTTGCCTGCAGAGAACTCATCAAGTATGAGTTTTTTCCTGAAGCCACACGAAGTGAAGGAGACCTGAAGAAGTATACCAAGTACCCTTGGGGAAGAGAAATTTATACCTTAGAAGGTAAGCATGAAGTGTTGGAGTCGTTTGTACACATGAAAGGAAAACATCTGTTTCCTTAAAAAACTGAGCAAGTACAGGTGCTCTTATAGGATACATAGACGTTAGGCCAGCAGTTAAGGTAGGCTTGGCAAAAACCAAAACTTTAGATTGATTTCATATCCATGCCAATAGTAGGACATGAGGAATGATGACTGTTGGTCAGCTCACTTACATTTCCATGAAGAGAGTTCACAATTGTAGTCCTTTGGTGTAGTTTTAAAAGTTTTAAGAATTGAACAAAACTGAGAATGCTATACCAAGGAAAAGATCATAGAACATAGAATAAGAGCTAGAAAAGACCTTAGAGGACAGTCAGATGTATTCATTTTATAAAAGAAAAACCTGAGGTCCAGAGGAAAAAGTAAGGGATTCTCGAAATCATACATTTAGCCCGTACCAGGAGCAGGAGTAGAACCCATATCTCCTGGTTCTCAGTGATCCCTCCTCTCAACTATAGTGCTTCTTAGATGGTGGGTTAGTAGGGAGAACATACCTCAGATTCTCTTTAACTGATATTCTTGTCAATGGCTCTGGAAAAATGGACTTCTTGTATGTATCCTTGTTTTAGGTGTTGTGGATGGAGCCCCATATTCCATGATTACAGACTTCCCGTGGCTGAGGTCACTACGGACAGCAGAGCCTAATAGCTATGCAAGATATGACTTTGAAGATGATGAAAGAAGTAATTACTGCTTGCTGTACTCTAGTTTTGTTGTACTTGATTGCTTTGAGACCTCTGATATTTTAGTTGAATGTTCTTCAGGAATGTAACCTTTTGAAATTTTCTCAAGATAATTGAAGGGTTTTTTTTCCCTCACTTTCAAAAATGGTCCTAGTTTACATACAAAAGAGCAAACAGTTGACATAAAGAATTAATAGTTGCTGAGATTCATCTGCAAGAGGGAATAGGTTTATTCTGCTTGGACCAGAGGGCAGAACTGAGCTGTAGGACAAAGCTCCAGGAAGACATATTTTGGCTCACTACAGGGGAAACTTCCTGACACACAAGGCATCCAGAAATGGAATAGATGACCTCAGAAGACAGTGGGTTCTGCACCTCTGGAGGGCTTCTTGTGGAGTCTGTTGTAGAAAGGATTTCTGTTCGAGTGAGGGCTTGAATTTTGAACCGTCTGTCGCTTTTAGTTAGTTCTAAAATGTGATTTTGATTTCTTAAGTTTTCTGCCTAGAACTTCATATTAACTATGGTACGAAAGGTAAAGCAGATATCAATTATAAATGACATGTTTAATTATACCAGTATTTGAAAGTTTTCCTTGATATTTGTTCTTAAGCTTAAAGAGGAATTGGTTTCATTGTAATTCACTCAAGTTACAAGAAGTTTATGGGAAATACTGATATACTTGACTTGAATCAAATATCTCTTGATTGGATAGACTGCTTTATGAACTTACACACATGCCACCAAATCGTAGTAAATATTCCTCAATGGTCATCTAGTCAAAGGATCATGGAATTCTAAACCCAGCTCTAGAAGGGACTTAAGAGGTCAGTCGTCTGTTCCAATCCTCTCATTTTTTTAGCTTACAAAGCTAAGACCCAAATAGGTTATAAGAGACTTTTACAAGTGCGGATAGAAAATAGCAGTGCCAGGAAGCAAACTCAGGTAGGACTTGAGTACTTCTAATTCTAAATACATTTCTCTTTGTATTGTGTAATGCTGCTTGCTATCATTGTGCCTAACATTGCATTTTCATAGAACCAGTTCATGATGTTAACTGAGGCATACTGCTTCTGAGAGACTTTTATTTGCTTTCCTTTAACCCTTTGCTGTTATTTTCAACAAGGTGTTCTGTCTATGTAATAAGGCTGCCTCCAAGAAGCCATATGCAGAAACTAGAAACTGGGTTTTGAAATCTTTCCAGTAATCATGTCATTCTCCCCCACCCTTCTCTCTCTTCCCAGCCACCATTTACGCTCCCCGGAGGAAAGGGCAGCTGTCTGCCGACATCTGTATGGAAACAATAGGGGAGGAAATCTCAGAGTTGCGTCAGATGAAGAAGGGAGTTTTTCAGCGAGTGGTTGCCATTTTCATCCATTATTGTGATGTCAATGGAGAGCCAGTAGAGGACGACTACATATGATTGGGTGGAGTGTGCCCCGCCAGCCACTGGTCACTCCCACTTTCCAGCTATTCCTCTGGCAGAAAACAAGAGGATATGTTGGGCTGCCTTAGTGCACTGCAATGTCTCAGGGCCAGGTCCTCAAAGGGGGTGGGGGATCCTGGCTTGATTTGGTGTAGAGTATGTAGTAAATGTATAAGGAACATTAACAGTGTGTACAAAGATTTGTACATAGCAGAAATATGGGGGGGGGGAAGCTTCTTGGAGCTCAGACTTTATATCATATGTTTATACAATTTAATTTAAAAATCCATTTAAATGAAGGCAGGTAATACAGAAGAGTTGACACATTTGTTTTTTTTTTTCTTGGCTCTTTCAGTTCCTAAGTGTCTCTTCATTTGCCAAGCCAAGACCTCAGTTGCTACATTCAGAAAAATCATTGGCGTCTCCTTAAATCTGTGCCTTTTTCTTCCTGAGCGAGTCTGTTTGAGTAAATCTGTTGAGCAGTTTGTGTGTCTCGAGTGCATTAAAAAAAAAAAAATCTGAGTGCTGTAGCATAGGAGAACACAATTGGAAAGGGTGGAATAAGATTTTCTGTACGAGACTGTACTTTCTATTTTTTTTAAAAGCATTACAGTTTCCACATTTCTTAAAATCAAGTAAATAAAAAAGGCTTATTGACTGAAATTCCCTGAGTTTGAAAACCTGAATTCCAAAGCATTTTCTAGTTATTTATTTCCACATTCGATTGTGTATTTGTTTTATCTTGGAATATGAAAATAAAACTTTATTACAAACTGGGTTTTTTTTTTTTGATTTATTTTGAGGTTTTTGTTTTTTGCTTTCAACCCAGAACTCTATTTCCAGATGGCAGCAGGTGACATTGCGTGGAGACAGAATGATTGCATGCAGGCTGAAATGATGTCTGGATTTTTGTTTAGTTGGATATTTAACTCCCTGCAAAACTTGGGGTAAGGGCAAAAAAAACTTTGCTAATCAGGTTTGGGGCATGCCACAGCAAATCATTTGAAAGAACTGGTCAGAAGACTGGAGAAGAGAAGACTTGGGTTGGGCCGTGCCAACCATCTTCACATACTCGAATGGCCTTCCAGTGAAACAGGGATTTGGACTTGCATTGCTTGATTCTAGAGGCCAGAATTAGTAGCAATGGGTAGAAGGTGCAGAGACACAGATTTGGACCCATTCTAAAGAAGAAATTTCCTAACAATCAGAGCTATTTCCAAGTGGAAGCGACTGCCTCGGGAGACACGGAGTTCCTGGTCAGTGCAAGTCTTTTGAGTAGAAGTAAGAGGGTCACTTGTTGGGCCAGCTGAGGAATGAATTACTAAACAGGTAAGGGTTTGATGAGATAGCTGCTGAGGTGTGGCCATGTAGGATTTATTCTAACAATAAGAATTCACCTTGATTTTCGTCTTGTAGGAGAGTGTGAATGGTATTATTTCCATCTTACAGATGGGGAAAACATTCAGAAAAGTCAAGGGACTTGCTCAAGGCCATTCATGTTAGTGGCAGCCAGGAGTGGAAATCAGGTGCTCAGACAGCTGAGCCAGTACTCTTTCTGACATACCAAAAACTACCTCCCTCTACAGTTACTTAGGATCATAGGATTTAAAACTGAGAAGGACTCAGATCTAATCAATTTCATTTTGCAGGTGAGGAAAACAGAGCTAAGGTCATTTACCTAAGGTCACATAGAAAGTGCTTAATCTCTCTGAACCTCCCTCAGTCCCCTCACATGTGAAATGGGGATGAGACTTGGTGGTACTTACCCCTCCAAGGTTTTTGTAAGGGAAGTGCTTTGTAAACTCCAAAGGGCTACCAAATCTTGAGCTGTCATTCGTTCACAAATGTGGCAAGTGAGGGGACTAAAAATTATACCTATGGGAGAGGGATATTAATATCTTCAGACATCCTAAGTGCTTAGGACAAACTGGGAGCTGTGACAAGGAAACAGATGTTGGCTTTTAATAATTTTCCAACAAGAGATGCATTGTGCTATGGAAGGAATAATGCTGAGCCTGGAGTTGAGACCTGAGTTTGAGTCTTGTTTCACATGTTAGTGGCATGAGTAAGTCACTTGTCAGGCTCAGTTTCCTCACCTGTAGAGTGAGAATGCTAATACTTGTACCACCTACTTCATAGGATTGTTTGGAAAGTATCCTTTAGACCAGGACTGTACAACTTGTGGCCTGCAGGCTGCCCGAAATCCTTTGGTGGGCTACAGATTGTGAAGGCCTGCTTTAGGCATTTAGAGCTGTAGAAATTGGGATTGTTAACATAGCTATTTGGCAGTGACCTACTCCCAAGGATTCATAGTGTTGTAGGGGGAGATAAGACACAAGTAATATGAGGAAATAGTAGTGCTGCCTTAAAATAAGTAAAAGTTGCTGTAGACACTCGAGGAGGAGAGTTCAGAGAAGCCCTCTTGGAAGAGGTGTCCTTGAAGTGTGGTTTTCAGGAGGGGTAAGGTTTCAGTAAGTGCAGGTGCAGGGATGGGGAAGGCTGTAAGACATAGGGAAGGACATAAGCAGAAACACTGGAGAAAGCACCGAAGGGACAGGGGACTGCTTGCAGTTTAGCTGGAGCAGAGCACATAAGTGAAACTGAAATAGCTCACATTTCTATAGTTCCTGAAGGTTTCCCAAGTTCTTTCTGAACAGTCCCATGAAGCAAATAGTACAGGAATGACCCAACTATTTAGAGGTGGAATGATTTGTCTATATACATAAAACCGTAAGTGTTGGAAATGGGATATAAAATTCAGGTCTACATTCTCTGAAAAAAGTGGCTCGTGTTCATGGAGGAAAAAGTATGTGGTGCGTGTGTATCACGTGGATTCACTGAGCACCAGACCAATACGCCCGTTGACGAAGTAGAAATAAGTTTTCTGAGCAGTGCTCAGCTCAGCCACTGGAGGGCGCTGCTTGCCCATTGTTAGTGGCATTTACAACCCCGGGCCTCGCACATTCCACTCTCCCAGCAGCCTATCTGTACAAAAGTCACATAATGGCTGAGCCAGAACCTTAGAACACAGAACACGATGTCAGGACAGAAAGGAACCTTGGTGACAGCCTGCGGGTACTGAATGAAGCGTGATGCTTGAAATCAATAGATCCTGCTTGCATCTTGGTATGACCCTGGGAAATCTCAGCTTCGATTTTCTACTCTGTAAAAAAGGGGCAGGGGGAGCAGTGGAAATTATACTATCTTACTGTGTTGTGACCATCAAACGAGGGTGTGTCAAGTGCTTCACAAACTCTCACCAGGGATGGGGAACCTGTGGCCTCAAGGCCCTCAACTGCAGCCTTTTGAATCTTTGTTCTGTGAAGTTTGGATTCATTCAAAAGGCCACACTTAAAGACCTAGAAGGCCACAGGTGCCCCCCCCCACTCTAACCCTGGATAATTATGAGCTGCTGTGCTATGTAGTATTACCTTGGCTACCCCCACCCCACCCCCATGCTCTGTTTAAAGAGGAGAAAAGCCCAGAGATGGGAAGTGGTTTGCTAAAGGTCACACAGCACATTGGTAGGAAAATTTGGAGCTAGAACACAAGTATTCCTTCTCCCAGTTCAGGTATCTTTCCCCCAGACAATTTTATGCATCACAAATGCAAAGGAATGATAGCTCCCCTAGTGAGCTCCTTGTTCTCATCTAGAGGGGTTGGGGAGAGGGCAGGAGGAGGGGCTCAATTCAGGGAATCAAAACTCAAGTTTACACAGAATTTCCATGTGACCTTTATTTTAACTTCAAATTATAGACCAGGTGTTCACCCTGATGTGACAATAAGGGAAAAGAGTGACTTTGCATCTGAACAGGTGAGTTCCAGTTGTGCTTCAACCTCTGCTAATGTATGACCTTGGTGAGAAAAATCCCTTTACCTCTGAATTTGAGTTTCCTCACCTGCAAAATGGAGGTAGTGATAATACTCTGTGCATCTCACAGTCTTGTGAGGAAAACACATTTTATAAACTATAAAGCACTGGAGAAATGGGAGTGATGACAGGTTCATCTCTTGGGGGGGGCAATCAGAGTTAAGTGACTTGCCCAAGGTCACACAGCTAGTGCGTGTATAAGACCATTTGAACTCAGGTTCTCTTGATTCCAGGGCTGAGGCTGTACCCACTGTGCCACCTAGCTGCCCCGGGCTCATCTCTTTATGGGCACATCACCTTACTGAAAGGGTTTTATCCAGAGTCACAAGTGAAGGAGGAATAAGAAATAAACGGGAAACTCAACATTCCAATCTTTAAAGCCATGTCTGGAAAAGAGTGACAGATATGTCCTAGACAAAATCTTTATTTCATACTGTCCAGTGTCCAATAGTACAGTGACATTTTTCTTATCCGAAGACAATATGAACTCCAGTTTTATCACATCAACAGAAAGAATACAATTTCCTCTTCCCCCTCCCTCCCCCTAATTCCCAAAACTTTAAAGCAATTTGAAGGAGCAGAATGGATGTGCGAACACCACAGCACATGGAAGACAGGATGGGAAGGGAAGTGGGAGCATCTTAAATGAGAAGCTTTTGGGCTAGTGCATGGGCTAAGTGTGGAAACACATCAGGCTGCCAGTTTGTCACATCTTCCCACTCCATACAGTGTGTCCCTTCCCTAACGCTAGGAAACTGGGTAAGAACCCAGTTGCTCCAATTCAGAGAGCTCCAGACTAGTTCTAACCATGGTTTTTGTTATTGTGGTGCCTGCTGTGTGGAGACTTGCAGCCAGTGGCTTATGGCGCTCAGCACAGACCCCCGCCAAGGAACACTTCCATACGTGACAACACAGGGTGAGATAGGCCCCAGTTGAGGTACTGCACTGTGCCTTCCAAACCCAGCTTGTCTCTTCCCTTCACTCACTCTCTGATCGCTGATATAGCTGCCCCCTCCTGTCAGTTAAATCTGCTCTTCAGTATTCTAGTGAAATTGCTGATACTTGTCTTTTACTTGATTCAGCTATTTCTCGAGGTCTCAATGCCAGCTCCCAGCGTAATTTTCTATGAACAACTGTACCCTCTTCAGTCTTTACCTTCCCAACACTTCACTTCCTTTGATGCTAATATGGTATTAGTCACAACAGGTCAAAGGACCTTATGTATTATCTGGACCAACCTCATAGTATAAAGAAAATGAAACAGATGGAAAGCCATTTGCACAGGATCACATAGCTAGTTAGTGTCACAGCTAGGACAAAATCAAATAGTGGCACAGGTAGGACAAGCCCAGGTCTAAAACCAATTTTCTAGTCAGCCTATAAATTAAAAAAATGGAAAAAGGAGCACAAAAATTCACTGAAGGAAAAAAAAAAACTTAAAAAGTAGGATTGGCCAAATGGAAAAGGAAGCACAAAAGCTCACAAAGAAAATAATTCTTTAAAAATTAGAATTGAGCAAATGCAAGCTAATGACTTTATGAGGCATCAAGAAACAGTAAGATTAAACCACATTCTATTCCTTCTCTGACAAGTTCATCCTGCAACATTGAGGAAGAAGATATGAGAGGGGGGAAAGGGGGCTGGGGAAAGGGAGAGATTGGATATAGTGAGTCAAGAAGAGGAGGGGAGATTGCTGATAACCAGTCTAGATCCAGAGCATTGGGCTTAATCTACAAAACTACTCAGAAACTTCTTATTTGGCCTACTGGTTCCTCCCTCTATCCTTGTCTGTGGGAAAAGCAGCTAGCTATTCAGAGGTAAGCAATGTCTATGCCCAGCCCTCAGCTTTCTTCCTCTGCCATTTCATCTAATTATTGGCATTACTACTGGCCTGGATCACCGTGACCTTTCAAAATGACAAAGACTTGGGTTGGCAGCCATAAGCATTTGTCATGAGCAATGGTGGAGGTTTGGCTCTTTCCCACCCACGTTGGAATCCTTGCATCACTGTACAATCCAAGATTTTTTTTTAAACAAGGGAGACCTGTCATGTAGAAATGCAAAAATGGACTCATTTTGCAGAAGTACATGTCTACTAAGTTTAATCCTTTCCTGAATGAAAGAAGTAAAAAAAAAAAAAAAGTAAACCTTAGCTTTACTGGTATCTTTTAAAAAGTACACAGAAGATGCTACAGTAAGCCCATGTTCCCAGGCCCAACCATTGTCCTAGGGCAATGTCTCTCTTAAGCAACTCTAGCCCTTGGAGGGAAACCCAAGGTAGTATGGTGAGAGCCTAGCTCTAACACCCATTGATGATGTCATCTTAGTGAGATACTACCCCTCTTCAGTTCTGTTTGTGTGTGTGTGTGTGTGTGTGTGTGTGTGTGTGTGTATAAGTGCACAAACACATATGTGTATATATATACATATTTACCATATTAGAAATTAAAACTTAGTATTATTATATAAATACCCCAGAAAGGGTCTCAAGAGACCCAGGGGGCCCCAGACCACACTTGGAGAACTGCTGTCTTAGAGTATATGGCAGATGAGGAAATTGTGGCACAGAGAAATCAGGTGACTCACCCAAGGTCACACATTCCTTCTGTCTGGGACTTTTTCCCCCTCTCTTTGTGTTCCCAGAGCCTAGCACAGTGCCTGCAATATAGTTTATACTCCTATAAATATTTGCCTTTTAACTGACTGACTAGGCAAGTGGCATAGCCATTCCTCCTATTTCAAGTTTTCTATTTCCCATTTGAGAGATCTTTATACCATAGCATGTTTTCTCTCCTTATGATATCAACATTCAGAGTTCAGCTGTGTCATTCATTTTGCTGGCCAAAGCAGAAGCATAGCTCTGGCTCTGAGAGATTTCAAGCCCCAGAATGTTGGCTTCTCTTTTGACACTCCTTTCCCCCTATTTTTTCTTACCTCCTGATGGATCTCCTTGTGTCTATTCTTTATTATTTCCAAACTGTCTTTCACACGGATGCCCAAATAATCTTCCTAAGGGACAGTCTGACCTTGATGCTACATATTGCGTGTAAGATAAACTACAAATCCTTTAGCCTGGCATTCAAGACTGACTCCTTTCCAGTCTAATCTCATACTACTCCCTTTTACTCTTTCTGTATTCCAGAAAAAACTGAACTAATAACGGTCCTTTAATCTTGTCCTACCCTCTCTAGTCTCCATGCATTCACACAAGTCATCTACCATGCCTGGATTGTATTCCTTCCTCATCTCAATCTATCAAAATCTCCCTTCAAGACTCAATTCAAGTGCCACCTTCTCTCCAAACTTTCTCCAGATTCTCTCCTCCCCATCTGAAATTATTCTTTTTCTTCAAATTTTCCAAAATCTGGAGTCCCTACTTCATTCTCATCATATTCTGCCTTGTATCATAACTTATTTTTATATAATACACATACATATTAGATTTGTTATATACTAGACCCCTATAGAATTAGAATATTAAATCTCAAAGGGACTTGGAGATCATCTGGTTTAATTGCACCATTTTACAAGGGAGGAAACTGAGGCTGAGAGAGGTAGTGACCAGAACTCAAATTGTAAGTTCCCCATTGTTTTAAGGAACCCTATCATTGTCCATCTTCATAACACTAGTTCCCAGCATGAGACTTTGCACAAGGAAAGCATTTAATAAATCTCTTAAATTGAACCGGGTATGCTACATGGCCCCTGGCACAGAGCAGAAACTGCCTCCGCCATCACTTCTCCATCCTGCTAGACTCAGAGAGATCACCAAAGAATGTCCTAGGAAAAATCCATTTGATTTCCTATTACTAGGGAAAGAGCAAATTTCCAGATAAAGATCCTTCAAACTCTTCTGACCTAAAAAATGAACTTGCGGTTCAAAAACCTATCCATGCATTAGTTTAAAACCAAGCCAAGCAACTTGTTCTTCCATAGCCCAGGATCCCGCTAAGAAATCTAATAGGTATTTTAGCAAATTCATCTTGAGATTCAACATCTCCAGCTTTGGATGGGAAAAAACAGAGGTATGGCTAAAAACTAAAGTTTCATCGGTAGAGGGATCAACATGGCGGGTGGAGAAAAACATTCTAGCAATCAGAGTTGTCCCAAGGCAAAATGGTTGCCCAGAGCTCCCCATCTCTCTTGGTCTTCATGCAGAGCCTGAATAACCACTCAGCAGAGATATTATAGTGGGAATTCCTGCTAGAGAGCTCAAAGGTCCTTTCCAACTCCCAGATTTTAGGACTCTATACAACCATTTTACCTCCCTTGTCTGTAGTTAAGGGAAGTAGCCTTAGCCTTGACATCTGTCAAGCTTCATTTATAGAATTTGCAAGAATTGACAAGCTGGAGAATGTTTAGAGAAGGATTATTAGGATGCTAAGGTGACTCAAAACTGTATCCCATGAAGGGGGGGG
>CM053625.1:64070593-64130812 GCA_028646595.1 Phalanger gymnotis | reverse complement strand
GGGCTGGGAGGTCCGTGTGGGACCGACCTTACCCAGGGACCATCCAGGCTGTCCTGCGGTGGAGCCCTGCTTCCCTCTGCCACTTTGTGGGTTCTGCAGCTCTAAAATTGGTTCAGAGCCATTGTTTTATAGGTTTTTGGAGGAACTTGGTGGGGAGCTCACGCCAGTCACTGCTTCCCAGCCGCCATCTTGGCTCCGCGCCCCCTATTCAAGGATTCTTGACTTGACTGGAGGTTCTTTGGAAGCCGGATGATCTCTTGTCCCAGATATTGTGGAAGGGGATTCTTGGTCAGGTTAAATTGGATCATTAGCTCATCTGTTTAGAGCTAGAAGGTACCTTGGAGGTCATTAAGTTCAACCCTTTGATTATACAGATGAGGTACCTGAGGCCCAGAGAGTTTGTGACTTACCTAAGGTCACAGAGCCAGTGATGTCTGGGTTGGAATATGAACCCAAATCCTTCTAACTCAGAGTTCGGCACTTGATAAAGTATTATATCAAGTTGCCTCTCTAGGCACTATGATCTCTCCCACCCCTGAAAGTCTGCGATTCTGATTTTAACATTCTGGAGAAGACAAGCAGGATAGTCAAAGACCTTGAGATTTTGTCATTGGTGGAAGGAAATGGCAAAGTTTAATCTGGAGAAGGAGAAACACGGAGATCTAAAATCCTTTCCAGTTCTGACATAACTTGTTCTGTGCTTTCTCCCATTTCTATCATCTATGTATGAGCAACCACAAATCACACAGACAAATCCAACAACTGTGTTGACTTTAAAACCCATGGTGAAATTTCAATATAAACTCTTCAGATTTTGACAGTCACTGATTCTTTTCTCCTTCTAGCCCAGGTGCACTCAATATGTTAATCGCATTTAAATCAAGCTCAATTTCACGTACATTTTGTTATTACTTATCTCTATGCCTTCATCTCACTCATCATTTTGATGAGCTTTCCTTAGAGTTTACATGGATTTACTTTATATCTTGCAACTTTGCTAAAGTTGTTAATTATTTCAAGTACTTTTTTAGTTGATTCTCTAGGATTCTCTAAGTATACCATCTTATCATCAGCAAAGAGTGATAATTTTGTTTCCTCATTGCCTATTCTAATTCCTTCAATTTCTTTTTCTTCTCCTAGCTACAGCTAACATTTCTAGTACAATATTGAATAACAATGGTGATAACGGTCATCCTTGTTTCGCCCCTGATTTTATTGGAAATGCTTCTAGCTTATCTCTATTACATATAATGCTTGCTGATGGTTTTAGATAGATGATACTTAACATTTTAAGAAAAACTCCATTGATTCCTATGATTTCCAGTGTTTTTAATAGGAATGGATGCTGTATTTTGTCAAAAGCTTTTCTGCATCTATTGAAATAATCATATGATTTCTGTTAATTTTGTTATTGATTTGGTCAATTACGCTGATAGTTTTCCTAATATTGAACTAGCCCCACATTCCTAGTATAAATCCCACCTGGTCATAGTGTATTATCTTCATCATAAATTGCTATAATCTCTTGGCTAATACCTTATTTAAAATTTTTGCATCTGTATTCATTAGGGAAATTGGTCTATAATTTTCTTTCTCTGTTTTGACTCTTCCCAGTTTAGGTACCAGCACCATATTTGTATCATAAAAACAATTTGGTAGGACTCCTTCTTCACTATTTTCTTTTCCTTTCTGTTAATCTGGGCAATGTATATTTTTGTATATATTCATCCATTTCACTTAGATTGTCAGATTTATTGGCATACAGTTGGGCAAAATAGCTCCTAATTATTGTTTTAATTTCCTCTTCATTGGTAGTGAATTCACTCTTTTCATTTTTAATACTGGTAATTTGGTTTTCTTTTTTCTTTTTTCTTTTTTTAAATCAAATTAACCAAAGGTTTACCTATTTTATTGTTTTTTTTATAAAACCAGCTCTTAGTTTTATGTATTAGTTCAATAATTTTCTTAATTTCAATTTTATTAATCTCTCCTTTGCTTTTCAGAATTTCTAATTTGGTATTTAAATGGGGGTTTTTAATTTGTTCTTTTTCTAGCTTTTTTAGTTGCATGCCCAATTCTTTGATTTCTTCTTTCTCTATTTTATTCATATAAGCATTTAGAGATATAAAATTTCACCTAAGAACTGCTTTGGCTGCATCCTATAAGTTTTGGTATGTTGTCTCATTATTGCCATCCTCTTGGGTGAAGTTATTGATTGTTTCTATGATTTGTTGTTTGACCCACTCATTCTTTAGGATTAGATTATTTAGTTTCTAATTAATTTTTAGTCCATCTTTCCATGGCCCTTTATTACATGTAATCTTTATTGCATCATGATCTGAAAAGGACGCATTTAATATTTCTGCCTTTCTGCGTTGGATTGTGAGGTTTTTATACCCTAGTACATGGTCAGGTTTTTTTTTTTTGTAGGTGGCATGTACCACTGAAAAAAAGGTATTTTCCTTTCTATCTCTATTCAGTTTTCTCCAGAGGTCTACCACATCTAACTTTTCTAAAATTCATCTCCTTAACGTCTTTCTTATTTATTTTGTGGTTAGGTTTATCTATTTTTGAGAGGGGAGTATTGAAGTCCCCCACTAGTGTAGTTTTGCTGTCTATTTCTTCCTGTAGCTCACTTAACTTAGCTGCTAAAAATTTGGATGCTAAACCACTTGGTGCATATATGTTTAGTATTGATACTGCTTCATTGTCTATGGTACCTTTTAGCAAGATGTATTTCCCTTCTTTATCTCTTTTAATTAGATCAATTTTTGCTTTTACTTTATCGGAGATTAGGATTGCTACCCCTGCTTTTTTTTTTTTAACTTTGGCTGATGCATGATATATTCTGCTCTGGCCTTTTATCTTTACTCTGTGTGGATCTCTTTGCTTCAAATGTGTTTCTTGTAAACAACATATTGGAGGATTCTGTTTTTTAATCCAATCTGCTATCCACTTCTGTTTTGTGGGAGAGTTCAACCCATTCACATTCACAGTTATGATTACTGTGTCTTTCTCTCCATCCTATTTCCCCCTTGTTTATATTTTTCTCTCTCTCCTTTCACCCTTTCCCTCCTCACCAGTGTTTTGCTTCTGACCACAGCCTCCCTCAATCTCCCCTCCCTTCTATCAGTCCCCTTCCCTTTTGTTTCCCCTTTCTCCTATTACTTCTTCCCTCCCTTCTTCCCTGCCTTCTATCCACCTCCTCCCTTTTCTTTCCCCTCCTACTTCCCTATAAAATATGATAGGTTTCTATAACCAACTGAAAGTGTATGATATTCTCTCTTTGAGCCAAATCCAATGAGAGACCTTTACTGTGATAGGTCTTAGCATCTCTTTCTGTGGTGTAATTTATCTTATTCTGCCTGTCCCTTTCCTCTTCTCCTAGTACAATCCCTTTTTTCATCCCTTAATTAATTATTTTTATAATCACATCAAATTCAACTTGTTCCCACACCCTCTGTCTATGTATACCCCTTCTAAATGCCATAATAAAGCTATAGTTCTCAAGAGTTAAAAAATATCATCTTCCTGTGTAGGGATATAAACAGTTTAACCTTATTGAATAATCTTTTTTTCCTTTCCTGTTTACCTTTTTATGCTTCTCTTGAATCTTGTAATTGAAGATCAAATTTTGTGTTCAGTTCTGTTTTTTTTTAATCAGGGATGATTGAAAGTCCCCTATTTCATTGAATATCCATCTTTTCCCCTGAAAGATTATACTCCATTTTGCTAGATAGTTGATTCTTGGTTGTAATCCAAGCTCCTTTACTTTCCAGAATATCCTATTCCAGGCCCTGTGATCCTTTAATATAGAAGCTGCTCAGTCCTGTGTAATGCTGACTGTGTTTCCATGATATTTGAACTGTTTCTTTTTGGCTGTTTGCTGTATTTTCTCCTTGACCTGATAATTTTGGAATTTGGCTACAATATTCCTTGGAGTTTGTTTTTTGGGGTCTCTTTTAGGGCATGATCAGTGGATTCTTTCAATGACTATTTTACCCTCTGGTTCTAGGATGTCATGGCAGTTTTCTTTGGTAATTTCTTGAAAGATGCTATCCAGGCTCTTTTTTTGATCATGGCTTTTGGGTAGACCAATAATTCTTAAATTACCTCTTCTGGATCTATTTTCCAGGTCAGTTGTTTTTCCAGTGAGGTATTTTATGTTTTCTTCTATTTTTTTTCATTCTTTTGATTTTGTTTGACTGATTCTTCATGTCTCATAGAGTCATTAGCTTCCACTTGCCCAATTCTAGTTTTTAACGAATTTTCTTCAGTTAGCTTTTGTACCTCCTTTTCCATTTGGCCAATTCTACTTTTTAAGGAGTTGTTTTCCTCAGCGGATTTTTTTTTTTATTTTGCCAGTTGTATTTTTTAAGGAATTGTTTTCTACATTTAATTTTTTGTCTTTCTTTCTCTAAGCTATTGACTCTCTTGCATATTTATTGCATATAATTTCATATTATTTCTTTTCCCAATTTTTCTTCTACCACTTATTTGACTTTTAAAATTCTTCTTGAGCTCTTCCAAGAAGGCTTTTTTTTTTGGGCTTGAGACCAATTCATATTACCCTCTGAGGTTTCAGATTTGGGTATACTGGCAATGTAGTCCTCTTCTGAGTTTGTGTTTTGATATTCCCTGTCACCATAATAATTCTCTATCGTCAGTGTTCTTTTTTGGTTTTTGCTCATTTTGTTTGCCTATTTTGTGGCTTTTAAAGTTGAGCTCTCCTGCTGGAGCACAGATGGCACTGTGCCAAGCTTCTTTTGCTGGGGTTCAGGGGCCCTGTCACCAGCTCTGTGTCCTGGGGCCTCAGATCCAGCCACCAGAGGCTATAGGTATCTGGCACCTTATCTGGTGCTGAGCTGGGGTCCTAGTGGTGGTGCCTGGCATTTGGGATTTTTCTGTGTTTCCCTGACTGTGCTAAAGCAGAGGGAGGTCCGCTACTGGAGGACACCTGCCCATGGGGCTGTGCTAGCATACGTGATGTTTCTCTGAGCTGGAGTCTACTAGTTCCCCTGGCTGTGCTAAGGCATGTGTGGGAGCCCTGGTGTTGGCATTTGCCTGCTCCCCTGCTTCAGGGCTCAGGATTTCCCACTGGTTTGTTGAGGTGGAGCCTGCCACTGGCTTGCTGGGACTCTTCCTGTCCTGGGCTGTGCTCCCCTTTTGAGAGATATGGACCTTATTTTCTGATCCTCTCCTGGATCAAAAGTCTGGTCCACCCTGTCTTCCCACTGGCTCCACTTTTCCAGGATCTGTCTTGGGGTGCTGTTTTATGGGTGTTCAGGGATGATAATGGGAAATGAACAGTGATCTATTACTTATTCTGCCATCTTGGCTCCTGGAAGTCCCCTCTTCATTAGAGTTTAGAACTAAGTTCCCCTACCCCCTACACACGTGCGCGCGCGCCCGCACACACACACACACACACACACACACACACACACACACACACACACACAATTTGGCTCCAATCATTGTCTTCAAGGAAACAAAGCTTGTAGTTAATTCAATGAACATATCAATCAAACCTATTGTTTTGCCTCCTCTGTAGAAAAGCACTTGGTTGGTTGAATTTATACATATAAATCTATTATTCTTTTGCATGGAGTAGAAATGGCCTCTACTAAAGGGGTGATCTTCTGAGCCTGGTGTGGCAGAAAGAGTCAGATCTGAGGCACCAAAGAAATTGGGCTCTTGTGGCTGTCACTAACTTCTTGGGGGGCAAACGTTTGCTGTCTTCAGATATTGGAAGAGCTGTCACTGGGTTAGAGATTAGCTTTTCTCTGCTTAGTCTGAGGATGGAACTTGTAGCACTGGGTGGAAGCTGAACAGAGTCAGATTCCAGTTTAATATAAAGAGGAATTTCCCAGTATTTGAGCCTTTTAAAATAAGAATGAGTTATCTTATTAGATAGTGAATTTCCAATTCTTGGTGCTGGCCAGACAGAGGTTGGCTCACCATTTGTCCAGGTTTCTAGAGTGAGGAATCATACTCAACTCAAAGGTTGATTAAATGGCTTCCAGTCCCTCCAGTTGAATACAACACTGAAGAAGTATTTTTTTGTGCAAGGCCTTAAATCGGATTAACTAAGATACAATTTGTAAAGCATTTAGCACAGTGCTTGGCACAGAGCAATAAATCTTTGTTCTTTCTCTCCCCTTCCCTCCCTTGTGCTAAATGACAATGGGGGTGATAAAAAGGTAGCTTTGACATAGACCTTGCTCTCAAGCAGCTAACAATTTGATGGGAGATGATACGCACAAATAACTCTAATTCACAGAAGAGTGAAATAAGTGCAAAGGAGGTATCCAGACGATATATCAGGAGAAATGGGGGGGGGGCGCGGAAATTGCTTTCTCCTCTTGAATGGGGGAAGTGGAGGGTATGAGTGTAACATCAAAAGGTGGCCTCTGGCCTTGAAGGGAGGGAAGAACCTCAATAAATGGAATATAATGTGAACAAAAGCATGAGGTTAGACTGGTTGGCCAAATATAATGATTACATTTATTAGGAATAGATAGGAAACTCTATGCTTGGTATTAAAAATAATTTTACAAGTTTAAGAGGGGAAAGCATGGCTAGACAAGAGTTGGTGAGAAAAAGATCTGGGAGTTTTACTGGACAGCTAGTTCCATATGGGTCAACAATGTGATGTGGCAACCAAAACCCAAATGTGACCCCAAGCTTTATTAAGAGGGACTTATTATCCAGAACGAGGGAGGGCAGAGTTCCATTGTATTCTGGCCTGATCGAGCCACATCCAGAGGGCTGTGTTCATTCTGGGCATTGTGATTTTGTAAAGGCATTGGAAAGATAGTATCCACAAGAGAACAATCAGGATTTTAGGGGGCCTTGAAATCATGCCATTAGAAACTGTTTAAATCAACTGGGGATGTCTATCCTGAAAGAGAAGAAATTCAGGAATAACGTAACTGTCTTCAAGTATTCAAATGGCTTTCAAGGGGAAGCATTAGATTTGCTCTGCTTGGCCTGAAAGGCATAACAAGGAACAATGGATGGAAGTTGCAAGAGAAGCAGATTTAGGCTCAATGAAAGGAAAATCTTCCTAGTAATTTTTAGAGTGTTCCAGACCTGTGGTTTCTTCCATATAAGAACACATCTATATGGAAGTTTCCTCCACCAATTCAGTCAGTCAATCAACAAGCATTTATTAAGTGCTCATTTTTGTGCCAGGCATTGGGAATACAAAGAAAAGCAAAAAACGAAACCAGCCCCTGCCCTCAAGGAGCGTTCATGCTAACTGGGGAGACAACATGTAAATAACTAGGTACATAGAAGAGGTATGCAGAGTAGATGACAGCAATCCAAAAAGGGTAGACATTAGCAGCTGAGGGAACTTGAAGAAACCTATAGAAGGTGATATTTGAGCTGAGTCATGAAGGAAGCCAGGAAAACTAAAAAGTGGATGTGAGAGGGGTAAGCATTCTAGCCGTGTAGATCAGTCAGTGCAAAAGAAAGGAGCTGGCAGGGAGAATTCTGTTCAAGGAACTTCAGGTAGATCTCTGTTGCTGGATTATAGAGTGAGTGGAGGGAAGGAAGCAAAGCATAATAAGTCTAGCAAGGTAGGAAGAGGTCCGGGCTATGAAGGGCTTTAAATAGCAGAAGAGTTTCTATTTCATACTGAAAGTAGTGGCAGGGAGTCACTAGAGCTCCTTGAGTAGGGGTGTGGGGGTGGGGTGACATGGTCTGAGAGACCAGTTAGAATGTTATTGCAATAGTCCACACAAGAGGTGATGGAGGCCTAGACAGGGACCGTAGCTGTTTAAGGGGAGAGAAAGGAGAGGTATACAAGAGATATGGTGAAGGTAGAAACAAGATCTGGCCACTCATTAGCAATGTGGGGTTAGTGAAAGGAGTCAAGTATGACACCAAGTTTGCAAGTCTGAGTAGGAGAATGGTGGTGTTCTTGATAGTGATACAAGAGTGCAGAAGTAAGGATTTGAATGGAAAGACATTGAGGTCTCTCTGGGATATGATCACTTTGAGATACCTAGGAGACATCCAACTTGAAATGTCCAAGAGGCAGTTGAAGATTTATCACTATAACTTAGCAGAGATTAGGGCTGGATATGGAGATCGGGGGATCATCTGAATAGCTGAACCTATAGGAATTGAAGAGATCACTACGGAGGTAGTATAACGTGAAAAGAGAGGGTCCAGGATGGAACCTTGGGAAACACTCATGGTTTTAGGGCATGACATGAATGAAGAATCAGCAAAGGAGAGGGAGAAGTAATCTGACAAATTGGAGGTCTTAGGGAGTTGACTAAGGCACTGAAGGTTAAGTGACTTACCCATGATCCCATAACTAATATGTAATTTAGGGCTTAAATCCTGGTCTTTGTGACTTTATGACTGTCCCTATATCTACTATACCATGCTGCCTTTCCCTAGTGATTGAAACTATTTTAAAGGGGCTCGGGTTTCTTTGGATGGTGTTAAGTTCCCCTGGGTGAATCCCCCTGAGTCTTTAAGAAAAGGCCTAATAAATGCTTGTTGGGAGATCATAAAAAGGATCCTTGGTCCTATACGGTTTAGACCAGGTGGCCTCTAACTCTGAGAGACCTTAATTATGTATATATTTGGAAGGCAGCCAGAGGGAAGAGGGGGTAGCCTTGTCCCATGCAGTCCTAGGTAGCAGCATGAGAAGCAATAGGCAGATGTCACAAAGATGGATTTCAGCTCAACGTAAGGAAAAAATAATTAAAGCTGTGCTAAGGAGAAGGGAGCTGCTGTCAGCAGGGTTTCCAGGCTCTCCTGTGCTAACCTCTGTTCTTTCCTCCTTCCCAGCCGTGCTAAGGATGGCCACACTCAGCAACACTGAGCTTCCACTGGAAAGGAATCCACATTAAGGATGAGAGTTTCTGTTTTGATTTGTCTTAGAAAAGTCGTTGCTATGGTGGCAAGCCCATCTTCAAAGGCTCCCGTTCACACTTTGTTCCACATGTCTGACTGTTTATATTCTATGTGTTAATGGGTGAGCTGTTAAGGAATAAGGAGAATGGTGGGGAGGGTGTGTGTGTGTGTGTGTGTGTGTGTGTGTGTGTGTGTGTGTGAGAGAGAGAGAGAGAGAGAGAGAGAGAGAGAGAGAGAGAGAGAGCATAGAACAACGTAAGGGAAAGCTGGAGGACAGGAGGAGAATGTTCCAAGCCATCACTTTCCTCAGCTGGGTTTGCTGAGAGTTTGTGGGATTGGGGATAGAAGTGGTTGGCACATTAGGGCTTCATTGCCCAAGGGCATCCTGGAAGGATCAGATGTGGTGAAAGATAGCCAGCAACAGACTATCGACACTCATAAAATTATATTTCACAGTGAGTATATCCAAGAAATAAATATTCTTTTCAAGATTCCTTTTGTTTTCGGCCAGGTTTCTGACAAGTTCAGTTTCAGGAAATGTACTATCTCTGCATTTATATGTTAAAGTAGGTTCTTATCACTGTTTTCACACCTAACTCACTGTATAACTTTGGGCATTAGTTCCACTCTCTGGGCCTGTTTCCTTCTCTGAAAAATGAGGAAGTAGGACTCAATCATTAATTCTTAACTTTTTTATTATGTGTCATAGACACCTCTGGCACTCTGGTGATGCCCGTGGATCCTTTCTCAGAAGTGTTTGTAAATTCACAAGATAAAATATTTAAGCATACAAAGGAGAGCAATGATATTGAAATATGGTTATCATGTAGTTGTATTATTTTTAAAAACAAGTTCATGGAGCCTAGATTAAGAATCCCTATTAGCAGATGATCACAAAGGTCTGTGGTTTGTTTCAAGTGCCTCTGAGGCCTGCTGTTTGTTACTATTTGTTTCAGAGGGGCATGGCACAGTGGCCATTTATGAGGGATGCTATAAAAGGAAATTATTGCTTCAGTTAGGCATTGGGCTGAATAATACCTAAGTTTCTTCTAGCTTGAGGATTCTATGATCTAGGTTCTATCATTTTGTATTATTAGATCCCTTCCATTCTAGAACATAGACTGTTAGGAGCAGAAGGACTCTAAACCCCTTTATTTTACAGATGGGGAAATGGAGGCTCACAGAGGGGCAGCAACTTTTTCTTATAGACTGTATCCACTTCCTGGCTTGTTGGGTCACACCCCCAAATTGTTGGAGATTAAAGACCATTAGAACGTGGAGCAGACAGGTAAGCCAGAGATTTTTCAAAATCCAGTCCTTGTCTCCCTGCTGCAAGGCAGCAAACTTCTCTCACCCTCAGCTGTCTCCGTTTCCATTTCCCTGGCATAAACAGGGAGCTTAGAGTTACATTCGGTTCTGTAATTACCTGAGTCTACAATTCATTCACTGAGTCATTAGCATAGCACTTAGAGCAGCCTGATGCTGATAATTAGATGCATTATAATAATCTCTTGGAGTTGCTCAGCTTGCTGTGCAAATACACAGCAAGGCTATTAGGAGGAAATAATTAGAATTTATTACACATAGCCCTGCCCTCATTCTCTCTTCTTAAATTCACCCCCTCCCTGTCACCCCCCACCAGGAGAGATCACAATAGGATGCTTAGCATAAGATGTTTTAATTACTAAAATATAAGCTGGGTCAATTAGTATAATAGAATGTTAGAGCTGAAAGAGACCTTAGAATGCAGAATATAGAATGTGAACCCTGGAAAGGACTTTGGAAAAGGGACCTTGTGAGGGAGTGGAAGAAATACAAAAGACGTGGGTTCCAATCCCAACTTTTCTACTTATTACAGCTGTGATATCAGGCAGTTCGCTCCCCAGCTGGACCTCAGTTATTTTCTTTGTAAAATGAAGAGATTGGATGAAATTATTTCAATGGTCCTTTCTAACTCCAGCTTCTTTGTAGCTTCCCATGCTATAGGACATAGAACATTCATGCTAGTGAATGGAACATAGAGTGGAATTAACCTTAGAATTTAGAGCTGGGAAGAACCTTAAAGAACATAGAATGTCAGTATTGGATGGAGTTTACATCATATGGTCTTATTGCTAAAAGGGCCCTTAGAATGTTGAGCATAGAGTACTAAAGCTAAAAAAGACCTTAGTAGCTGGACACGGTGGTACACACCTATAATCCCAACTACTAAAAGAGGATGAGTCTGGTGGATTGCTTGAGTTAGGGAGTTCTGAGCTACAGCAAGGCTAAAGCTGATTTGGTATGCATGATAAGTCCTGCACTAATATGATAAGCCCTCAGAAGCAGGGGCCACCAGTATACCTGAGGAGGAATGAACTGGACCAGGTCAGAAATGCTATTGTATCAAGTTCACATAAATCTTGCAAAGCGCATCAACCTTTGTATCACAAATGAAGAAAATAATATTTAAGATGTTATTTGTTAATATTCCAATTAAATAAAATGTTGTTGAAAATTTCATTCATTTCTTGAAAATATGCATTTTTGCCTATGTGTCCAGACTTTATGAAGACCCTATAGAAATAGAAGGTACCTTAAAACAAAGAGCAGTGAATGCTGGAGCATAGAATGTAAAAGTTGTAAACGACTTTGTCATAAATATAAGGGATGTCCCATAACTCACAATCCCAAGTAATGTAACTAATTACATACTCTATGCCCTGATACCTCTATTGAGTGAAAATACTGCTTTGATTGAATTACATCAATTAATTAAAGGTATAAATTAGGTGTTAGTAAGTCCTTAAATTGGGAAGAGTGAAGTGTTTCAAGCCATTGAGTGAAATAAAGTGATGTTGCACAAGAAATGTGTTGGGATTGGCTGAAAGAATTAGACACATCTCAGGCAGTGTGTGTGTGTGTGTGTGTGTGTATTATATATGTATATATACACATATTACATACATATATATGTATATATGTGTGTATATATACACACATGTATACATATATACATACACACATATATATACACACGTACATAATATATATACATATATATCAGAGGAGGGATTTGAGCAGAAAGTAATCAAACTTTAGAAGCACTTCGAAGAGGTAGATCTCTCTCATCAAATGTGTTGGCAGATAGGGGCATTTAGGGGCATTTAGCCTAGAGGGACTGTTATATTCACCTCTTTTCCCTTGGACCACAGCGTTCTCTTGTGAACTTCTAAAGGTCAAAAGATTTGGACTTTCATCTGGGTTGGTAGGAGTGTTCCCTCAGCAGCAACAACTCAAGTCAATGTTTGTCTTGTGAACTGAGGGACAAACTAGATATACAGGAAAAGGCAATTTAAGGACTCTAAAAAGGCACATTGTAGGAGCTCAGTAGAGAGCTGTATCTGAAGGGAACTTCATAAGGCTCCAGAAAGGGAGTAAAGGATTTCTATTCAATGCTTCAATACTGGGACTTTAGCCTTTGGCCACAGGGGCTCTCTAAGCTTGAGCCCACTTCCCCCTAGATTGTATATACTTGTGGGAGGTGTGTCCCCAGTTTGGGGCAAGTATTATTATTATTATTTATTATCATTGTTATTACTAGTCACCTGTTCTTATTATACTACCTTAGTAAATAGCCATTTTAAATCTAATTAATTCTGGATAATTGGGGACAGCTAGGTGGTGCAGTGGTTCGAGTACCAGGCCTGGAGCCAGGAAGATCTGAGTTCAAATCAGACACTTACTAGCTGTGTGACATTGGGCAAGTCACTTAACCCCTATTTGCCTCAGTTCCTCATCTGCAAAATGAGGACACACTGAAAAAGGAAATGGCAAACTACTCTAGTATCTTTGCCAAGAAAACCCCATGGACAAAATCCATGAGAGTTGGACACAACTGAACGACAACAACAACAAACATTGAAAATCAGTTGGGACTGGTTGGAAGCCTATTAGTGACACAACAGAGTTACCCTTAAAATCTGGGTGTGGAGGGGGAGGGGTACTAATTACTCTCTAGACACTCGACTTGCCAATGGCAATAGGAGAATGAGCCTAGATCTTGGCTTTATCTAGGATAAATTTTGGGCTCCTTTCATCTGAGGGAACCCACTGAAGAGACTTTCTACTCAAGACTGTTATTATTGGATGGCCAAGAATTTGGAATCCACTAACGAAAAGTGAACATTTTCTTCTGTTTTTTAACACAATAGTTGTATGGTTAGTTTTCCAGTATGTTTCCTTATGACTCAAATGAGCTTCTTTGTGTTAAGTTTTACTTGTTTTAAAGCCCAAGTACTAATATCTGGAGTATCGCTGTAATCATTCATACCAAGGCCACCCAACTGCTCAATCACACATTGCAGTTACTAGAAACAGAAAGAATTTTGCATCACAGATTTTTGCATCCCTAAAATTCTGGTATTTGCCTATAGCACGTTATCATAGTTCATAAAAGTTCTCTGCCACCTCCAAGAACTCTGTAAAATGATGCTTGTTAAGTTGTATCACTACATATTTGGGAGTAGGGAAGAATGTTAATCTCTGTATTTAGAGTTTTCCCAAGAGTCTTTAGTACAAGGTACTGGGGTCATAAGGTACTAGCTCATTAGAGAGCTGGCCAAGATTTGGGACTATGGATTTTGCCAGGAACGCTTCAGTTGATTTGTTGAGGACAGAAAATTGTAAACTGGGCTAACAAAATGTGGAGTGAAAGTGGGGGGTGTCCCACACCTCCCAACCCTAATTAAACTAACAAGATGCTCTATGTCCTGACACCTTTGTCAGATGAGAACACCTTTTTGATTTGGTTACAGAATCAATCAATCAAAAATGTAACCTAGGTGTGAGCCAATCCTCAAACAATTTGGGAAGAATGTAGTGCTTTAAGCTATGGGATGAAATCAGGAAATTATTGGGTTTGGTTGAAAGAACTGGACACCTCTCAGGGGCCATGTATATCAAAAAAGGGATTCAAAAAGGAAGAAGTCAAGTTTCAGGAGCACCTTGAGGAAGCAGATCCCTTGCACTTGTACCAGAGGGCTTGGGAGGGGATTGGCAGTGAACCCAGAGGGACTGTTACATTCACCTTTCTCCCCATGGACCAGAGGACACCTTTGTGAATTTTGAAAGGGCAGAAGATTTGGACTTCCTTGTGTGTTGGTAGCACCATCTCCTGAAGATCGATGGCTCAGGTCAGTGTCTGAACTTGGATGTGAGGGTCACACCAAGGACAAACTAGACCCACTAAGGAAAGACAGCTTTGAGACTCTACAGGGGCACTACCTTGGATGTCCAGTAGACTTAAGGGGAACTTAATGAGGACTTTATGTATGAAGGGGAAACAAGGACTTTCATCTAACAAGAAGCTGTAAGAGACTCCTTTGCCAAATGAGCACACTTAACTTGGGGCTACTTCCTCCTTGGACTCTATACATACATGTGCTTTCTGGTCTTGAGCCCAATCTCCCTTGGTACCTTGTATATGCATAGGGACAGTGTATCCCAGACTTTTTTGTTTTGAGGGAAGATTTTGTAACAATTGTTCCTACCATATCATCTTAGTAAATATCACTTTGTAAAAGCTAATTGATATCACCTAGTTGGTCAATTTTGGGGAGCACACGGCATGCGTGCTTATAAGTAACAGTACTGCAAAACCAACCCTAACCTCTCAGGGTCCCTGGAACACCGAGAAGAAAAGTATTCAGCTGCTCTTTGGGGACCCAATATGCCAATGCTAGTGGGAATTGGAAGAGTGAGTGCAGAAGGGATGTGATGTATATTTATGTATGTGTCTATGTATACATGTATACATTGGTACAAAGGTTCTCTATGGAGTCATACTTCAAAAACCATGGTTTTTAACCTTTCTTCCACCCACCTGCCTCAGGTGAGCATATCTTTAATAATCAGAGAGTAGTCTGTATATATATGTGTGTGTGTGTGTGTGTGTGTGTGTGTGTGTGTGTGCGTGTGTGTGTATAGCAAGAGAGAGAGACACACATATATATGTATATGTATATGTATATAATATAGGTATGTATATATTTATATATGTGTATATACACACAGGTGTGTACACACATGTTATATATATGCATGTATATATTCACATTGTAGATGTGCATATATATGCATTTATCAACCTATATTTACATGCACACAGTAATATATATGCACGCATATATATGCATGTATATTTTGTGTGTATATACATATATGTACACATATGGACACTATATACATGTAGATGCATATATATATGTATTGTGAAGTTCAACATTGATTTTTAATTCTATTTTGGTTGAGACAATCAAGCTAGATTTAACATTCCCCCTCGATGTTCCTTACCCTTATAAGTTTACTCATTTAACCTCAGGTCACTTGGGTCATGATTCTATTCCTGGGTCTTGTGTCTCCCTCCCTTGTCTTATGACTTGTACCTCTACCTTAGTAACTTCACCCCTCATCCACATTACAGAGAAATTTGCTTAACCTAAAGGGCAATCCAATTTAATCTAAGCTGTTGTGGCAACTCCCAAATTCCCCAAATCCCATGTCTTGTTTGTGGTTAAGGGGGTTTCAGATGGGGAGGTCCAAATGTTCTAATGTCAAGGTGATATGAGAGATTTTTACTTTCTATCCAATCAGAAGACACACCTATGCTGCTCAAGATTTTGCTTTGTGATCTTGTTGACCACTATAGGAAGCCCTGTCAGCTCTCATTCAGGATCCTTGGTCATTAAGAGGCCATTGATCCCATTTATTGGCAATGGCTAGCCTTGTTAATAAATGGATTGTGCTCAGAAGTTTGTTTCTCAGAATTACTCTCATGACAGTATAAACATGCATATGCACGTGTACATATATGTATATATATATATATATATATATATATCACCTCTGGGCTCACACAACACAGAATATTAGACCTGTAGAGGACCTTAGAATCTTAGGAGGCAGCTAGTTCAATTCTCTAATTTTCAGATGAGAAAAATGAAGCCATCGTATGAAATGATGTGAAAAATTCAGTGTATTAGGAAGCATAAGTTTTCTTCTACATTTATTTGTATATTTGTAATGCAGAATGAAGTAAATAGCACCAACAAAATAATGTTGCATATTAACCACAATAATGTAAATAAAAACGACAGCAAAAGATGTCAGAATTCTGATTACTGCCATGACCAATTTTTATTTCAGAGTACTGTCAATGAGCCCTGCCCCACACTCCATCCTGAGAGAGGTGCTGGATTACAGCAGCAGAGCAAAACATATGTTGTCAGATACACCCAACATATTGGTTTGTTTTATTTAGTAATGAATTTTGTTATAAGGGAGTTTATACAGGGGTTAAGGAGGATGAGAGTGTTGAGAAGTGACGTCAATAAAAGTATTTATATTTTTTAAAATAATAAAATGAAACCAAGAGAGGTGAAATAATTTGTTATCAGTCATGCAAAGAATTAGTTGAGTTTTACCAGCAGACAGCTGAAAATGTAAGACTTGGTCCTACAAAGGAAATGTTGGTGTTATTGAGCTAAAATGGTTACTCGTCTTGGTTGAAGCAATAGACAAAGTTGTGAAATTTGTTGGGATCTCTAAGAAGCTAGTCTATGTACAGAAAGGTGGAGGACTGAGGAGGGAACCTTAGGAAAATATTTTAGAGGCACATAGCAAGAAGAGGAGATAACAAAGGAAAAAAAGAAAGAACAATCAGAAGTAAGGAGAAAACCAGAAGAAAGAAATGTAGGGGAAGCCAAGGAAGGGAAAGAGAATCCAGAATGAACTGGGGTAGCCAATAGAATCACAGTGTACAGAGAAGTCAAGAGGGAGGTCTGAAAAAACAGTTACTGAATTTAGCTATCAAAAGTCATTAGTGACTTTCCTGAATGAGTGGAATGGATGAATGAGAAAATGAATAAATGAGAATGTGTGCATATATTTATTATTTATCTTATATATAACATGTTTGTGTATATTTGTTTGCCTGTTGTCTTTTCTTTCCATTAGATTGTAAGCTTCTGAGAGCAAGGACTATTTTTTGCCTCTTTGTATCCCCAGTGCTTAGCACAGTGTCTGGCACATAATAAGTGCTAAATACACGTTTATTGATTGAGCGAATAAATGAGAATAAATAAGCAAATGAATGAATGAGTAAATGACTGTATGAATGAATGCCACTTCTTCCCTGCGATTCTTTCAGCTTTGTTGATATGTGTCTCTATTCCATTTTTCCTCTACTCAGTTTTTTTAAAAGCACAAGTTTTCTTCTCCATTTATTTGTTCATGAGTTAAACAGCCTGGAAGCTTTCTGGGGAGAAAATCATATGGAAACTCTCCCTATGATGCTTGAGAGAGAAGGCACATTGATGTGCTTGCTTGATGCATTTATTTACGCTTGAATTGAAAGACTCTATGTGCACATTTTTCTTTGATGTCTACACAAGGCTTTTGCCATATGCCCAAGGAGGTCAAAAAGAAGAGAAGTGGGCTCCGCATACCTCTGGGATCCCCTATCCCTGCAGTGCAGGATTGTCACACCCTGGAAAATCTGAATTGTAGGTGCTCAGAGCAGGAAGGGACCTCCAAGGTTATCTAGTTTCAACCCAAAGCCAAATCCTCCTAGATAGAAGTGTGTCACTGACAGACATCATTGAAGGTTAGGAGAACAAAGCAATTAACACTTCTTTTACTTTAGGGCCCTGTGTATTTCCATTGAAATCTTCCTCTAATTCCTCCCTATGTTGTGGGGATGACCTTGAACTCTCAAAGACTGTGCCAATTGAACGAAAGCACCGTGAAGTCCTATCATGCTGTAAAGGCGTGCATTGGCCCAGGTGTCTACATGTTATACAAGGGACAGCTAAGCATGGAGAGGCTCATCACCTGAAGGTCAACCATGAAGGACTGAATTCTCAAGCCATAGCACCTCATGGAAACATTTACTGAAGAGTGGAAGGGCTGTGACCTGTGTTGCTTGTGTCTTAAAAGAATTACAGATCTTTGGGGTGCTGAAACTGAATTAAGATTTTTTTCTCTCTTTACTTGGCAGGACTGTTTGTAGATTTTGTAGACCCGTGCAAATGTAAGCTTAGGCTACTAGCAACAGTAGTAGTAATAGCATAAATGATAATTTTTCAATCCTGTTAATTACTATCGTAGCCCTCTCTCTGGACTACCTTTCCAACTTGTCATTCACAGGCTTGCATGTTTGGGCCCTGGGGGACAACTGCTCATAGATTCCAAAGGTTCTCTGTGGATTTGCCCTCCTAAACTATAGCTATTAACTTTTCTCTCTTCATTCTCCCCTCCACCAGGTGAGCATATCTTTAATAACTATTGAGTAGAAACAATTGGCTCTAAGCCCAAGACAGTGTAAGGACAGGAGCTACAAAACATTCTTTCTCATATAACAGGGGTACCCTTGCATACAAATACTACTAACATTTGTGAGAAGATTACACTGATGGTGTGGCCAACTTGTACACTTAATAGTAGCAATGATAGTAAAAATATATAGCACCTTTAGAGTTGCAAAGCATTTTGCAAACATCTCATTTATCTTATTATTTCAACTATATTACACAAATACCATCTCACATAAGCCTACAACAACCCTGGGAGGGAGGTGCTATTATTAGCCCCCTTTTACGGATGAGGAAACTGAGGCAGAGAGCTGTTAAGTGACTTTCTTAGGGTCACATGGCTAATAAGTATTTGAATCTGGACTTGAACTAAAGTCTTCCAGACTCTTGGTTCAGTGTTTTATCAGCAATGCCACCTAGCTGTCTAGCAAGACAAGATAACTCATGCATCTAGTACTGCAAAGTCCTTCCCCAGACATGTAATAGCTGCGTGACTTTGGGCGAGTCACTTAACCTCTCTCAGCCTCAGTTTCCTCATCTGTAAAATGAGCTGGAAAAGGAAGTGGCAAGCCAATCTAGTATCTTTGTCAAGAAAATCCCAAAAAGGGTCACATAGAGTCGAACACAACTGAAAAAAAATCAGTAACTCTGTTGTCTGCCCCTTATTTTCTGTGATCAGCATTTAACACAGTGTTTGGCATATAGTAGGCACTTATAAATGTTTATTGATTAATAGATCACATCAGTTAGGTAGCAAGTAGGTTAAGGAGGGTACCTTATCCCCACCCTTCTCCCACCCTTTTTCCCCGCCCTCCACCTCTACACTCCTTATATAAACTATAAAGAACTGAGATAATTTGGTATTGGGAAAAGAGCAATGAATTGGGAGTCAGAAAAGCAGGATTCAAATTCCAGGTCTGCAACTCATTACTGACTGTGAGCAAGTGATCCTCCCTTAGTTTCCCCATCTATAAAATGGAAGATTTTGACTTGACTGCTTCTAAATCTCTTTCAGCTCTAAATTACATGAAACTTATTTGAATGATGTCAGCATTTCACTTGGTTATTATTGGTTCACTCCTGGGAGATACAGAAATGTGTCTCTGCCCAAAGCATTAGGATGTTAATGCATTCTATTCTATCTGGCATTACTCTGATACTTTTTAAAAATACTTGTGATTTCATCAGGGTACAGGTTCCCTCCACTGAGACAAACAGCAGCCCCCTATTCTAATAACCACTGCTCCCATTTCTTGAGCAAAACATTTCTTCCTGATATCCCTGAGAAGGAGGTGATACAACCATTCTTGTCTCTATTTTACATTTAGTAAACCCTGGCTATAAAAGGGTCAGGACCTTTGGTTTCATCAGGATGGGAAAGTCAGTCCCTAGGAGGAAATGCCCCCTGCCGAGGCAAATCAGTATCTGTTTGGCAACTTAGAGTCTTAGAAAATTGCCTAGGAGCCTTAAGACACTAAATGACTTGTCTGTTGTCATATATCCCATGATGTTCACAGGAGGACCTTGAACCTAGCTCTTCCTAACTTAGAAGCTAGTTCTCTATCCACTCCTCACTAACCAGAAAGGGGGGGGGGGGTTATTTTAAGGCCACACAGCTGGCAAGTGTAAGAGGTAAAATTTGAATCTATCATTCTTTGATTCTTGAATGAGAGCTCCTTATATTGTACCATTCTGTCTCTAATAGAGTAGATTCCTTTGTGACAATACCTTGATGGAGAGGTAGGGTAGCTATAGCCTAATAGCGTTTATTGTTGCAAGGAACTCTTTGCCACTAGGACCCCTGGTTCCCAGGTCTTATGCCATCTGAAAACATCTGAAGATATCAGGACTCAGACTCATAAAGGTGTTGAACCTTTGAGATACTGGAAGGAGCAGCAGGCCATCGCATAGATTTTAAGCTCTTCTCCATTGTCACTGACCATGTTCTGTCCTCTCTCCAGTTTTGCATTGAGGAAACTGAGGCAAACAGGGTTAAGTGACTTGCCCAGGGTCACACAGCTAGTAAGTGTCTGAGGCTGAATTTGAACTCAGGTCTTCTGGCCTCCAGGCTTGGCACTCTATTCACTGTACCACTTAGCTGCCCTCTTCCTATCAACCCATATTGCTAAAAAAAAGTCATTTAACTTAAGAGTCTAACAAACCTAACTTTAAAAAAGATCTCCCAAGGAAGCCTAAGCAATTTACCTCCCAGATGACACCAGGCCTTTTCCTGATTCTCCAGCTGCTAATGTCCTCTCCACCAAAATCACCTTTTATGTGTTTTGTATCTCTAGATGCACCTATTGCCTTTCTGATGAAATGCAAGGCCCTTGAGGGCAGGGACTGTTTGACTTTGGTCTTTGTATCCCATGTATTAGGCACTTACTAAATGCTTGTTAATTGTTTGATCGAATGATTGAGATAAGGAGCCCTTTCCCAGCGAAACTTTGGAGCTCAGTGAGATGATATTTGCTATATACTATGAGTAGATTAGGAGTCAGAAGACCTGGTTTCCAACTCTAACTCTCCTACTTATAATCGGTATGACTTTGAACAAGTCACCTTCTCTCTGAGCCATGGGTTTTTGTTTTTTGTTTTGTTTTGTTTTTTAATCTATAAAATGAGGACATTGGAATAGATTCTTTATGGTTGCTTCGTTGTTGTTCAGTCATGTCTGACTCTTTGTGACCCCTTCTGGGGTTTTCTTGGCAAAGATACTGGAGTGGTTCACCAATTCCTTCTCCAGTTTATTTCACATACGAAGAAACTGATGAAAGCAGGGTTAAGTGACTTGCCCAGGGTCACACAGCTAGTAAGCGCCCAAGACCAGATTTGAACTGTCCAGTACCTTATCTTGCCAGGTGATCTTCAGAATCTTCCTAAGACAATTCAAATGGAAGCAATTCAGTTTTCTGGCACGGCACTGATACACTGTCTAGGCACCACCCAGTGGCTCTTATAGTTGCTTGTATAACAGGAGAGCACTAGATTTGGAATCCTAAGAGCTTCAGTCCCTATTCTTTTCCAGCTCTTCCACTAACTAGCTGTGTGACCTCAGGAATGGGAAGGGCATTTATAAAGCACCTACTTTGTGTCAAGGCAGCTAGGTAGTGGAGTGGATAGAGTGCCAGCCCTGGAGTCACAAGACCTGAGTTCAAATGCAGACTCAGACACTTTCTAGCTATATGACCCTGGGCAAATCATCTAACCCTCTTTGCCTCAGTTTCCTCATCGGTAAAATGAGTTGGAGAAGGAAATAGCAAACTACTGTAGTATCTTTGCCAAGAAAACCCCAAATGGAGTCATGAAAAGTTAGACACAACTAGTTGACCAAAAAAAAAAAAAATACTATGTCTCAGGAACTAACAGTTGTGCTTTTTTTCCTAAACAAATATTATCTTCTTCTTTGATCCTCACAACAATCCTGGAAGGGAAATACTCTTATTATCCCCATTTTACAGATGAGGAAACTGAGGAAAAAACAGAGGTTAGGTCACTACCCCCAGGGTCACATAGCTAGTAAGTGTCTGAGGCTGGATTTGAACTCAGGTCTTCCTGTCTCCAGGCCCAGCGTTTTATCAACCTCTCCAAAGTCATTTAATTTCTCTGGGGTTTGCATCTCTCATCTGTTTAAAAAAAAAAAAAAGAGGGTGGGGTAGGGTGTGTTGGACTAAAAGATCTCTAAGGTCCCTACCCTCACTCAAAAGAGTAAGAGGTTCTTCCTCAAACATTTCTGACATTTCCCCTGTACCCTTAAGCTCACTGCAGATGAGCAGCACAGGCCTCAGAAGCCAAAGGTACACAGAAAGACAGTTGGCACACGGACAGACACGGGAAGCAACAAGTAATTAAAGAGAGACTTACAGAGCAGGCTGTGAATTAAACTGGAGTAGGTCTGCTGCAGAGGAGCAAGAAGAACGTCGAGACAGAGGGGCAACCACTGAGAGGTCATCAGGGAGGACAGGGAAGCAGCCGACGAACAGCAGGAGCAGTCCCAGAGGGATGGGAGGGAGGACAGGAGAAAAACACACACACGGACGTTAGTACATCTGGACGGCATGACGTCCGGAAATGACGTTATACACACCTTTCAGAGCTGGAAAGGGATTTAGGATCACACAGGGAGAGATAAACCAAGGGATAATGAGATGACCGACGGATTTGAGGTCGAGGACTTGGGTTTGAATCTCATCTTTGCCTCCTACTTCATAACCCTGGGTAAGTTACTGGATCATAGGATTGAGAGTAGGAAGGTACCTTAGAAATCAGGAAGTTCAATGCCCTAATTTTAATGATGATGAAATTTAGGCCCAGTGAGAGGAATTAACTTTCCCCAGGTAATATAATAATATTAGAAATAATAGAGCAGCTAGGTGGCCAAGTGGACAGAGCGACAGTCTTGGAATCAGGAAGATCTGAGTTTGAATCTGCTCTCAGACACTTATTATAGCTGTGTTACCCATAGCAAGTTACTTAACCCTGTTTCCCTCAGTTTCCTCATCTGTAAAATGAGCTGGAGAAGAAATCGCAAACCACTTCAGTATCTTTGCCAAGAAAACCTCCAATGGGGTCACAAAGAATCAGACATCACCAAAACACCTGAACAATGACAACATACTTAACTGATATCCTTTTGTGACATTAAAAATGATAGCATTTACATAGCTCTTTGAGGCTTACAAAGCAATACACACACACAGACATACATATACATATGCACATATATAACATATATATATTCTTTTGGTCCTCAGAAAAACCCTGTGAATTGGCACTATTATAATCCCCATTTTATAGATGAGGAAACTGAGCCAGAGAGAGACAAAGGCAGTGAGTGATTGAGCCAGAATTTAAACTCAGGCCCTCTGACTCCCAGGCCAGAGTTCTTTCTGATCCACTCCACTACCTCCTTGAGCTTCAGTTTCCTTCTCACCTGTAAAATGGACATGCGCCTAATGCTTGCATTATCTGCCTGTTATGAAGAGAATGTTTTGTTGACTATAAAAAGTTAAAGAAATGTGAGCTGTTATTAAGCAAATGAATATATGTGTTTGTATCCCCATCATCTAACACATAGCAGGCAAAATACTCATTCATCCATTCATCCATCCATCCATCCATCTGTCCATCCATTCATTTATTCATCCATTCATTCATGTATA
This sequence comes from Phalanger gymnotis, assembly GCA_028646595.1. NCBI lineage: Eukaryota > Metazoa > Chordata > Mammalia > Diprotodontia > Phalangeridae > Phalanger > Phalanger gymnotis. The sequence goes on along the minus strand of CM053625.1, from coordinate 64,107,420 downwards.
GTTGGGTTTAAATCCTCCTGTGTGACCAGGGCAAGTTGCCCTGTCTGCCTGGGTCCTGATTTCATCTGTTAAAATAAGGGAAATTATACTACTTGGCTTTTATGTTCCCTTCCAGCTCTAAATGAATGGTTGTATGATTCTAGGTTACTTACTCTCCCCGGGTCTCACCTTCTTTACCTGTAAAATAAGGAAGGGTTGGACTAGATGGCCTCTGAGGTCCCTTCCAGCTCTAAATCTCTGATGCTATGATCCTATGTCGAGTTAATTTCTATTACAACTATTTAGAGGGAAGGAAGGAAGGATCATGAAAGCTGGAGCTGAAAAAACCCTGGATTTGGGAGTCAGAAGGTATGGGTTTGTTTCTTAGCTGCGACACTGCTGCCTATATGTCTGTGGGCAAGTCCTTTTACCTCTCAGAACCTCAGTTTCCTCCTCTGAAGAACCACACCTGCACAACCTATCTCACAAGGTTGTTACAAGGTTCAAATGAGGTAAATAAGGCGCGGGAAGATCTTTGTCACTGTCAAGTGCTATCGAAATTTGAGCCTTTCATTATCTTTCTCCTGAGTCAGCCTGTTTACCAAATGTCCTAGGGCTTTCATTTATGACTTCCACCATGATGATCCATTCCTGGACAAGGTGGCCAAAGAGGTTTTATGATTTCATCCCACATAAATATTGACTTTGTCCCAAGATACTGTCCCACCCTGAAGTGTTAAAGTTTTGATATTCATGTCACAGCCAGAGTGAGGGAATGAGCCTAAGATAAAATGTTTCTAGGCTGCCTATACTTGTTTCAAATTCTCCAGATGTGGCTGTTGATCCAGTGTTCCTATGCCACTGCCCAGATGCCCACTTGGCACCCTTACCACAATGGCACAATGAACCATTCATGCTTCTGGCTGTGTGTCCTTAGTTGGGGGACTCATCCATCTCCTGGTCAGCCAAGTTGCCTTCTTCACCATCTGCTGAGGCCCAGGCGGTGGCAGAATTCTCCAAAAAAGTTCTTTTCCTGCTATTTTTAATTGAGAAGTAGAGTACCAGCCTCAATGTAGGCCTTCAAATGCTTAAGGCATTTGTGAGTGGGAAGGGTAAGAAGAGAGAGACATTGGACCTTATAATACAGAATGTCAGACCTGGAAGAGAATTTAAAACATAGAAGATTGAATGTTAGAGTTAGAAGAGGTCTTAGAACATAGAAGGCAAAATATTAGCACTGGAGGGACCTTAGGACATAGAATATCAAGGATGCCAGAGGTTCTTCAGAACATAGAAGATAGAATGTTAGCACTAGAGGGAATCTTAGAAAACACCTGGTCCGATATTATCATTCAAGAAAACATACAGAAGCCCAGAAAGGGGGAGTGAGTGACTTGTACAACTCACTGTGTGTCCTTGGGCAAATCGCCTCTCCCTCTCTATGCCCTCGTTTCTTCATCTTTAAGATCAGTGATGTCTAAGGTGAATGATGGTTTTGATATATCCTGTGGTTATATAATTCATTCAGCAAACATTTAGCCAATGCATATTAGAAGCATATACCATTAGAGCCGGAAGGGACCTTTTAGATCATTTGCTCTAACTTCATCCTTTATTTATTCATTTTAAATTTTCATTGACATTTTTTGTTTTTTACAACATTTTTATTTCCAAATGTATCTCTTCCCCCTCCCCTCTCCAGTAATCCATTTGTGTAAGAAATAAAGAAAAAGAAAGAGAAAAATTTTTTTTCACGATACTAACACAATTCAGTCTGATACACAATGTTCCATACCCATACTCCTCTACATCTTCGAAGAAGTATGTTTTCTCCTTTCTTCGTTGAGGTCACTATATAATATTTGATCATTATAATTACATAGAGTTCAGTTTCAAGGTTTTGTTGGTTCCTTATATTTTAACCTCATTTAACAAGAAGGAAACTGAGGCTCGGTGAGGCAGAGGACAAATACTTTGCCTATGTGACCTTATTTGATACTTATAACAGCCCTGTGATGAGATAGGTTGATTACATTCTTCACTGAACGGGGGAAAAACTGGGTCTTGGAGAGACTGAGTGACTTCCCTGGATGGCACAGCAAAGCGAGTGATGGAGCCATGTCTTAAAGCCAGGGCTTTGGACCCCACAGCTAGCTTTCATTCTGCTTTTCCAGGCTGCTGTGGGGACTAGCATTTTTATATTCCTATAGTCAGTGGTTCTTTTACTGGGAACCAGGAAGCTCTTTCACAGCATTAGGAGGGACTGATTCACACTCCCTTATAGCATGCGAGGGAAGGACAGCCATGACTTTCCTCTCTGCTCAAGGAAACGAAGGCAATGAGGCAAAGAGCAGGCTGAGTGAGTGTGTGAGTGCTGGCTGAGAGCCTCCTCCTTGGCAAGTATCTGATGGGAATTATTGACAGGAGACAATATGTTTTAATGATTCTGAGACTAATCCGGGGGCCAGGGGCTAGAATGCAATTAGTCAGCTCCACTAATGCATTCACCATGAGCAAAGGCCCACCCAGAATCAGATTATAAGATCCCAACCAAGCTATCCTGACAGCGTCTACTTTTTTAACTGAGGCTCCAGACCAAGGAAAAGGACCATTCGTTTTGCTTTCCTAGGTGCTTTCTCTTAAGAACATACGTATGTGTTGGGAAATACCTTTTCCTTTGGGGCAGGATTGTCTCTGCAAACTGGTGTTCTGAGCCTCTGTCAGGCTCTTCATGGAGAGCCTGGGGTGGAACAACAATAGCAGTGAGCTTTAGAATCAAGAGGCCCAAGTTTGAGTCCTGGTTTTACTATTGTGTGACCATGGAAAAATCATTTCCCTTCTTGGAGACTTTGTTTTCTCATCGATGAAATAAGGATAATAATACTTGCATTACCTACTTCACAGAGCTGTTGCTATGAATGATATAATGGACACATAAGCAATTAAAAAACTGTATAAACATTAGCTAGCATTACCCTTTATAATGGTAATATTAGATATCCCTGGGTTCTGAACACAAATTGGCATGTTCTGCTAAGATGGAAAGATTGAATATAGGTTCAGCCTTACAGTGCATGAATTTGGACTGAGGACCAGCCTGGAAAAGTACTGAAAGCTCTGTACCCAGATAGCTGGCTAGTGGGAAATAAATGGCTCCAGCAACTCAAAAAACCCCCAACAAAGCCCAACATTTACTAAGGCATGAAGGGGCTATGGCCGACGGGAGTGGAAAGAGTATCCACACTGATGGAATTATGAATCTTTAGAAGTATTCAATTATTACTGTTGTTATTGTTATCAATGAGAGGTCAGGTGGCATAGTGCATAGTGAACTGGGCTTGGAGTCAGGATGACCTCAGTTCAAGTGTTTCTTCTGACACATGTGGACTGTGTGCCCCTGGGTACGTTACTTAGCTTCTCAGTACACCAGGCAACTGTCTAAGACTTACAAGTCATAGAGAAGGTATAGATCTGCACAGGAACAGGAAATTCCGTACTAGTAACTCCATATACTTATGAAATCACATCTCTGGTCCATTGTCAATGATGATGATGATGAAGATACCAACCCTCTAGAACCTAGCGCATAAACACTAGCACACAAGGAGAGGGCACAGTTTTCTTTCTTAAGTTTTTTCCCTTGATAGTATACACACATGTAGCCTCAGGGGCAACACTCAGACAAGAGTCTAGTTTGTCTAGCTTGGACCCAGTTCTCATCCATAACCCCGCCAGCTCAATCCACTTCCCTAGTTCCCTCTATGCCTTCCACAGGATGGATCCAGACTAATGGCACTAACCTTGCCCTCTCAGGACACAAGAACAGGACACGTCTCCTCATCAGTACTGTAGAGGCTGACCCAGAAAGATGCATAAACACATAAAGTGCTACTTTTCTCTCTGGACCTTGGTTTCCTCCCTTTTTAAATGAAGCTTTTCAAAGCATACAGCGTTATTTAATGCTAGTTAGCATCATTATTACAAATGAGGGGGTTGACCTTCACTGTGCTACAACTCCAGGAGACCCACAGGCCTCCTCCTATCATTCCATTCATCAGCTTCTCCACCCGCCATGGCTGACAAGGAAGCTGCCTCTGATGATGCTGTAGAAGAATGAGTACCCAACAAAGAGTATAAAATAAGGGAAAAATACTCCCATTCTCTAGGACTTAATGATGATCCATGACCTAGAGTGGCCCAATCTAACTGAACAGTGGCTTCCAGATGTAACCAGACCTGAATGGAAAGATTTCAGCATTCCTCGATGTATTCCAGGCACGCATACATCAGATGTATGCGTGTGCCTGTGTGCAACTCCCCAGTGACGATACTCAGTTTGGTACCTCTCACTATGACAGTGAGAAAGGAGAACTTGGAGGCTTTGACTCAGTTAGTGGGGAAATTGAAATTGAAATCAAGATTAACCACAAAGGCGAAGTGAACAGGGCCCATTATGTCCCAGAATCCTTGCATCATTTCAACAAAGACTCCATCCAGTGATGTCCTTGTTTTTGACTATACCAAGCACCCTTGAAAATCAGACTCTTCTAGGGAGTGTAACCAGACTTGCATCTCCATGGGCATCAAAAGGAGGGCTACCAGCTGTCGTGGAACCTAAATCTCAGTGGACAATTGCTTAGTGCATCAGATGATGGGATCATGGGACCTCAGTGCAATTCCAAAGGAAGGTAAAGTAATGGACGCAAAGACCATATTCACAGGGCACACATCAGTAGTTGAAGATGTTTCTTGGCACCTGCTCAATGAATCTCTCTTTGGATCAGTTGATGATGACCAGAAGCTTATGATCTGGGACACACGGTCAAACAATACTTCTAAACCAAGCCACTCAGTGGATGTCCACACTGCCGAAGGAAATTGTTTCTCTTTTAATCCTTATAGTGAGTTCTTTCTTGCCACAGGACCAGCTGATAAGACAGTAGCATTGTGGGATCTTAGAAATCTGAAACTGAAGTTGCATTCCTTTGAGTCACACATGGATGAAATATTCCAGGTTCACTGGTCTCCCCACAATGAAACTATCTTGGCTTCCAGTGGTACTGACCTCAGGCTAAATGTCTGGGACTTGAGTAAAATTGGAGAAGAACAGTCCCCTGAAGATGCAGAAGATGGGCCACCAGAATTATTGTGTATTCATGATGGTCACATTGCCAAGATATCTGATTTCTCCTGGAATCCCAATGAACCTTGGGTTATTTGTTCTGTATCAGAAGACAATATTATGCAAGCCTGGCAGATGGCTGAGAACATATACAATGATGAAGACCCTGAAGGAAGAATGGATCCAGAGGAACAGGGGTCCTAGACATGTCTGCACTGGTGCTGCTTTTTAGACTCTTCTTTCTTCTCAACCTGAGATTGATTTAAACACTGGTTTTGAGATTTTTTTGACCAGACATTCTTCTATAGGCACCTGTTAACCCAGAGAGTGAATAATTTCTAAATATCAACAGGGAGGGAGGGAGGGGGGAAAGGGGGAGGGGAAGGGGAGAAAGGGGGTGCTTGACTCAGCAGAACCACAGACCCATATTTAATTTTTCCAAGGACTTTTTATGAGCAAATTCAGCTTTAAAATCTGATTTAGACACAGGAAATGGACCACGAGTGTTTTATTTTTCTTCCTATGCTATAATTGCAAGTTTTTCAGGCTAATTTAAGTAAAATTAGAATGGAGTAGGATTTATATGCAAGTGAGGAGTCTGAGCCACTGAGGCATTAGCATTGTAAGGTGTTTGAACTGTTTCCCTTGTTTGTAGAGATTCAAAGACTAAAACTGGCATGGTTAACCTTCTAGGGTACAGATCATTCCTGTTATAGACTGGCCTACTCCTGCTGGTTTCCTCTGTGACCAGTTAAAATTTCTTATCAAAAAATGTTTTTTAATTTTATTTAATGTTTTTTTTCTTCCCTAGTGACTGTTTGCTCCTTCCTTCCACTTCTCATCTGGTGGGGTGTCTTGTTATTCTTGATGAGAGCCATGATAGGACCTCATTAGTTCATTTGATGGGGGACAAACAGCCATGTGAAATGTGATAGCTGTACCTGCAAAATATCTTTGTTCACCTCATACAGTTTTGCTCTCTAGTATATTTCTTGAGCTATAGTTTCATATTATTTCTTTTCTTTCTGTGAATTTATTTTTAACTTGCGACCACCAGGTTATAAAGAAAGTATATGTTTTTACCTGGCAGATATACTACTGGAAGACTACCCAGTAATCTGAAAATAGAATAATTGGTAGCTGGCGTGCTTTAAAATTAATTCTGGATAGCTTCTTTTCTTCCTTTTTCCTTTGTTTAAAATTTTTTTTTCCAACAAATCCCATACAAATGGAATTAGTCTTTGACCACTTTTTTTATACAATTTTCTTTGGGGTAGCTTGTCCAACCAAGGAGCCTGTTGCTGTCCATGACTAACTGTAAGTGCTTATGACAGAATAAGTTGTTTTTCTCCATAAAAATAAATAAATACATAAATGAGGAGGTTGAATCTCAGAGCAGAACAGTGGAAGGAAAATCCTTCCTTCTTCTTGGTAGAGAGGTGGGAGACTACACACAGGGAGTACCGCTTATACTCTCAGATGTGGTTGATTTGTTGGTTGGTTTTCCTTAACTGTTTTTCTGTTACTAGGAGAGGATACAATGGGGGGAGGAGGGGGATACAATTCAAACCAATCCAGTCAATCAGTGTCCATTAAGCGCTTTACTATGTTCCAAACAATCAATCAGCAAACCTTTATTAATATGCGCCAGCACTCCCTGGCTGTGTGTATCTGGGGATACAAAAGAGACCAGAGACAATTCCTGCCCTCTAGGAGCTCACAACCTAATGCTGGAGACAAGAAACAAATAATATACACAAACAAGCTATATACAGGACAAATAGGAAATAAAGAAAAGAGAGAAGGCACTAGATAGAATTAAGAGAGGTTAAGAAAGGCTTCCTGTCAAAAATGGGATTTTAGGACAGGAAGCCAGGGGAATCTGTAGGTGGAGCTGAGGAGAGAGCATTTCAAGCACGGGGGACAGCCAGAGAAAATGCCCAGAGTCGGAGGATGAAACACCTTGTCTGTGGATCAGACAGGAGGCCAGTGCACTGGACTGAAAAGTGCATGGCAGTGTAAAAAGACTGAGGAGGTAGGAGGGTGCTAGATTACAAAATGCTTTGCATGCCAAACAGGACTTTGTATTTGATCCATTTGGCCATAGGAAGCCACTGGAGTGGACTGATTAGGGAGGGGGGTGATGTGATCAAACGTGCAGTTTGGGAAAATCACATTGGTGGCATAACGGACGATGGGATGGAGTAGAGAGAGATGTGAGGCAGGCAGACCCATAAGACAGCTGTTAGGATGGCCCAGGCATGAAGGAATGGGGGCCTACACTAGCAGTGGCAGAGTCAGAGGAGAGAAGGTGGTGTATTCGAGAGGTGCTGCAAAGGGGAAATCAGCAAGTCTTGGCAAGAGATTGGATTCAGGGCGTGAGAGCTAGTGACGAGTCAAGATTGACTCCTAGGCTGTGAACCTGAGGGACTGGGAGGACAATGTTGCCCTCTACAGGAATAGAGAAGGTAGAGGGGCCAGGGTTTGGGGAAAGATAATGAGTTCTGTTTTAGATATGATTGGTTTCAGACACCTACTGGACATTCATTGAGATGTGTGAAAGGCAGCTGGAGAAGTGAGACTGGAGGATAGGCAAGATAGGTAGACTTGAGAATCATCAGAACAGAGATAGTAATTAAATACATGGGAGCTGATGAGATCACCAAGTGAAGTTGTATGGTCCAGGACAGAACCCTGTGGAACACCTACAGTTAGAGGGTGTGATCTGGCTGGGGATCCCTGGAAGAGAAGGGTCAGATAGGTAGAATGAGAACCATATGAGAGTGTTGTCCCAAAAACCTAGAGACAAGAGAGTATCAAAAAGGAGAGAGTGATTGCCAGTGTCAAAGGCTGCAGAGAGGTCAAGGAGAATGAGGACTGAGAAAAGGTCACTGGATTTGGCAACTAAGAGATCGTTAATAACTTTGGAGAGAGCAGTTTTGGTGGAATGGTAAGGTCAGAAGGTGGATAGTAAGGGCAGATAGTAAGTAAAGAGAGTGGGGAGAGAGAAAGTAGAGGCACTATTGTGATAGCCTTTCTAAGGAGTTTAATCTACACAAAGCAGAAGGAAAAGAGGATAATAGTTATTGGGAAAGAAGGATCATGGGAGAGTTTTTTCAAGATGTGAAAAACATAGTTTTTTCATTCTGCATTCTAAGGTCCTGTCTAGCTCTGGCATTCTCTGCTCCTATTACCTGTGAAATACATTACTAATATTACCCGGTTCAGCATTCATTCCCAGTGACCTGAATACTGCTCTGCAATGGGTGGAAAATCCAGTTTCTCCAACCATCGCTACTTCTCTCCTAGCCAAAAGGAGCCATCTATGCATTACAAACTTGGGCATGTTTGTAGGTAGTAGGGAATGAGCTAGCAGACGAGGAGAGATTGAAAATAAGTGATAGAGGGAGCAGCTAGGTGGCGCAGTGAGTAGAGCACTGGCCCTGGAGTCAGGAGGACCTGAGTTCAAATTCGGCCTCAGACACTTGACACACTTACTAGCTGTGTGACCTTGGGCAAGTCACTTAACTCCAATTGCCCGGCCCCCTCAAAAAAAAAATAAGTGATAGAGCAAGGATGACAGAGGGGACAGTCTGTTGGAGGAGATGGGATGGAATGGGATCACTTAAATAATTAGAAGGTTTAGCTTTAGTAAGGAGTAAGACCACCTCATCATGTGGCGTGCCAGGGGTGCCAAGCATTTATTTATATGCAAGGCAATGGAAAGGAATGTGATGTAAAAACAAAAGGCATCACTAAAACTTTAAAAAAATAGATAAATAAATTATACATACACACATATATGTGCGCGCACACACACACCTACACACACATATATTTCCTTCCAGTTTCTACATTCTGTATTCTAAGGTGCCACCCAGTTCTGACATTCTCTGATCCCATTACCTCCAAAACAAGTGTTACTGACATCACCTGGTTCAGCATCCGTTCCCAGTGATCTAGGGACCGCTCAGCAGTGGGTGGAAAAATCTACTTCCTCCAAACATTGCTTCTCCTCTCTCCCTCTTAACTAAAAGGAGCTGCCCATGCATTACAGGCCAAAGCTAAAGGCAGCTAAAGACGGACCTGGTGCTTCACGATATTACAAAGGCAGCAATTCTCAATAGCCAAAGAGATAGCACCTGCTCCAGCCAGTGTGGAGGCGGTTATGCTGCCATAGTGTTCCACAAGAATAGATGCAAAAAGTCCCCCATTAGACCTACTTTTCTCATCAGCTGGGACTCAGCCTACACAAATACCACACAAACAGTAAGGGAAAGGTTTCCCGACAATATAAAGGAGTTTTGAAGTCACATTTCACAAGGATCAGAGAATTATGGAATATTAGAGCTATGGGGGACCCTGGAATACAGGATAGAGGATTTAGAAGGAATCTTAGGATTGAGAATCTTGAATGTTGGAGGGAGAAGAAGAAGGTCAGGGCTGGAAGAGACCTTAGGACACAGAATGTCAGAGTGAAAATTAGAGAATATAGAACTAGATTATTATATCTAGACCTTACAGATTTCTTTGGCCCAACCCTATTAGTATACAGAGGGAAACTGAGGCTCTTAGAAAGAAATTGACTCGTTCAAGGTCATACAGCTTAGTTGTCTCTGAGCTCAGACTAGAACATGGGTGGGTGTCTAATGATTGGAATTCTAGTTCTCTTCCCATTCTAGAATGTTATAGCTTTTTTATGTTATTGTTTTGTAGCTGAAAACATTTTTGCATTGTAGATGCATATTAGAAAACTTTAAGGATTTCCGTATCTGAGAAATCACATCGCAAAGCTGTTAATTATGCTTGGGTGGGGGTGGGGGTGGGAGATTAAGGGGGCGGAGATGCCAAAACTTAAAATGCAGTGAGATCACAACTGTCTTTGCGAGAACATATGCTTGATCACAAATATTGGCACAGCCAGTCCAAGAAACTGACAGGCAGAATCATTTAGAAAGCAGTGGGCTGTTAGTGAAAGAGCAATGGATTTGGAGTTAAAAGATGGGTATTCAAAATTAGACTCTACTCCTTACTTATGGTGATGTCTCTAGGCCAGAGTTTTCCCATCTCTAAAATAAAGAGGCTGGATTATGATCTCTATAGTTCCTTCAGACTCTGAAAACAATGGGGGTGGGGTGGGGATTCTCTATTTCTTAAACCATTTTTAAAAATTTATTATTTGTTTATTTTTTTATTAATTGCTACCTCTTTCCGGGGGGGGAGTTAATAATGTCCTTTAATCTGGTAATGCTTTCCCATTCATTATCTCATTTGTTCTTTGGAACAGCCCTTGGACATATGATAGCATAGTGGACCTTGTAGGCACTTAATAAATATTGATTTATTGAATATATCATCCCCTTTGTAGAAAGGAGGCTATTGAGGCAAGAAGGGAAGTGACTTGTTTAAGGTCACGCAGCATGTGAGTGATAGAACAGGATGCTAAAAAGAGGGAATTCTGGTTCCTGCTCCAATGCTATTTTTACTGTAGCCTGTTGCTTGTCTTAACACATTCACACGAGTTCTGAACGGCTTATTCCTTAAGGAACTTTTTGGTTCATATGTACCTATAGAGGGGAGAATGTGAAAAGGCTTAGTGATTAATCATGAAAATGATAATTCACAATTACGTGAAAAAAATCAGGTAAGAAACATTATTTCCTCCACGCACTGGTCATGAAGATAAATGATGCTAGAACACGGCATCTTATAAAAATCAGATTAAGGGCACGTGACCTGTGCTCTTATTTAAACAGAGATTCTTCTTACTGAAGGAAAGATAGGATCAAGAAGTTAGTAATTCAAATAAAAATATCTTATCCCGAAGACAGCAGAGGGATTTAGATGGGAGAGACAGAAAAGTGATGTAAAATGGAGAGAGACTGAGAGCTGGAAAGAGCCTTGGAACAGAGAATGCCTGACCTGGAAGGGTCCTTAAAATATAGAACATAGAATGAGAGATCCAGAAGGGATTTGAGAAAGTAAATAATGGAGTTGTAAGGAACCTTAAAAATCATCTATCTTCATTTAAAGTGGAAAAGACTGAGGTCCAGAGATGGGAACTAACACGCTCAGAGGCAAACACAGAAAGTGCCAGAGACTTGACCTTTTGACTAGTCTAGAAGTTAATGTGCCCAACATCATTCTTTGTTGTACTGTATTTATTCCAGTGTAGAATCACCATATTTTAAAGAATAAAAACCTTCCCTAGAATAAATCTATCAGCAAAGAATTCCTTCAGGACGCCTTAAAAAGAACTTATAGACGCCCAACAGAGAATGAGAAATGAGAGGGTTTTAGTATTAATATTAACAATAACAATAACTAATAAAAGCAGCTAACATTTATATAGAGCTTACTAGGTGCCAGGAACTGTGCCGTTTTTATTATTTATGATTATTATTCTATTTATTGTCCCAACCCTGGGAGGTAAGCATTATCATTATCCTCATTTTACAGATAAGGAAACTGAGGCAAACAGTGACTAAGTGACTTGCTCAGGGTCACATAGCTAGTAAGTGTCTGAGGCCAGATTTGAACTATGGTTTTACTGACTCCAGGCATAATGTTGAGGGAGATCTTTCATTAGAAATCCTCTATTCCACATGTCCTACTTGCTGGCTATGCCTCTTTTGCTGAGGGTAAGTTTTACTTCAGAATTTCAAGGATTTGTGATTTCCTCAGTGGTAGCTGTTTCATCCTTCATTTCTGAAAAGGACTAACGACATCACTGGTGATGTCTTGACTTGTGTGTGAATTGGATTTAAGTGAGGCAGAGTTGCGCAAAGTCATCACCCTCACTCTCTCTTCCACAGTCATCAAAGTTCAGGGGCAAGACAAACGTCAAGATGACTGGTGATGGCCTGGGATGCAGTGGATGACCTTGGCATCTTCAACGCCTAACCAAGAGCACCACCTTCATGTCTGTTGGATCACATTGTTCTCATCTGCCCACTCCACGGAGGGAAGGCTTCACATCCCTCTAGCTCACCCACAGGTTTGAGGCCTACCAGGTACCCTTAACCTGGTTTAGTCTGCCTGCTGAGATGGCTTTACCAGGGTGTGGCCACTGAGCATGCCGTAGTTTCTTGGAGCTGCGTCAGCGGTCGTACTCCTTCCACTGATGCATACTGCAACTCCTTCCATGTCTCAGGGGACAGACTCTAAAAGTTATTTTGGTCAGTAAGATCATCAAAGGGTAGCCAGCCTTCTGGTGTTGAGCACCTCCATACTTAGTTAGACTAGCACTTGGGCAATGGATAACCACTCTGTCACTCATCTTGAAGCCTTCCCAGCTCAGAAGAGCTCAAATGTACCTCCAAATGCACAGCCTTCCAACACCCAATGTTGTTACCTCCAGGTGCCACAAGGCATCCTAGGTGGTGATCAGTAGAGACCCATAAATGTTGCTAGAGAGAAATATCTGGAAGTTGGAGATGATTTCACATGTGGACCCAAGAATTCGTAGAATTTCAGGCTGGAAGGGACTCTGGCGATTGTCCAATCCAACCCTCATATTGGATACATGAAGAAGCTAAGGTTCCAAAAGGAAAAATGACTTGCCCAAATTCACTCACGTAGCAGAGTCATGATTTGAACCCATGTTCTGACTACAAATCCAGTGTTCTTTCCTCTAGACTCGTCCTATCAGAAGAAGATAGGGCCCCATATACCCTTGACTGAGGAAGAGTATTCCTTCCAAGGGAATAGATTCTTTCTAGATGTGGTCGCAGAGACTGAGCAGTCTCAGACAAGAGTCTTAGCAGGGTCATCCAGAGACATTTTTTATTAGTAGCTGCTCCCGGTACACTGAGCATCTCAGATTACTCAATGTCCGCCACGGTTTTTCCTGCCACCAGCAAGTCAATGCAGATTAATGGGGCCCCCGTGCAAAACCCCGCTCTTTTACAGAACCAAAAGTAGGAACTACCTCCTTTGAATCAGTGGCAGAAGCACTCATTGACCCAGGTGAAGATACATACATGCATATGCATACATACATACATATACACACACACACATACACACACACACTCATTCACTCACTCACTCACTCAAACAGAAAGCCAAATGTATTAACAATTATTCTGATGATGAGGATTATGACCAGGGGTATGCCTGTTTAAACAGGCTCCAGAGAGCCAATTATTAAAATTTCAATCTGAGCATATATACCCTGGAAACTGGCAAATGCTGCAAATCAGCACTAGATTTATTATTTCATTGATTGTCTAGATTTAAAAAAGTGATAGAGAAAATGTTACTAAAATGCAGAGTAAGCTTTAAAATGTTTCCTGAATACATCTTTTTGTGGTTTTTAGAGAGCCAGTTGTTAAACACTTACCAATAAACCTCTGAATTAACAAGTCACATTTCTATAGTATTTTAAGCTTTATAAAATATTTTCCTGGTAATGGAGGTGGGGAGGAAGAGAATAAGCAATGTGTTCTCAAATTTAAAGTTAAGGAACTTGAAGCTCAGTGAAAGGACTTGAGCACATTCATGCAAGAAGTGTCAGTGTTGAGGCTCAACCCGAAATCTTCTAAGTGCTAATTCTGTTGTAACTGTGTATATTGTGCACATTGAGCCAAAATCTTCATCCCTGTAATTCTTTTTCTTCCATTCTTACTGGGTTTTCCCCGGAACCACAGAAGTCTACTTTATCATCCATCAGGCAATCCTTCAGATGCTAGGAGACGATGGTCAGGTTCGTCCTAGGTCTTTTCTTTAATGACTTTAGAATTCAGAGTCTAACTTATTTTATTGTTGTGAAAAGCTGAGACACAGAGGTTCAATGATTTACCCAAAGGTCACCCAGAGAGTTAGTGGCAGAGATTAGACTAGAATGTGCATCTCTTGACTCCCAAACCTGGATTCTTTTCACTGTTCTATAGCTTCCTTCTCACTCATAGGTTCCAGAACTCTGGGTTTTCTTTAGAGCTGTTTGATGAAACATTTCTTAGCATAGACACCAGGAAAGACAGACTACAGGCTGATAGAAAGAAACAGGGGAACCACTTATAAACAAACAAACAAATAAGGGCCTCCCTGGAGTCATATGGCCCGAAAAGCTAGAGATTTATAATTTATTCTCTTTGAAATTTTTAATATATTGGGATTGACAGAAACTGAGGGGTTTTATATGTGAGAACTGCTCATGGGCATTTTTAAAACTAGATCTATTGAAAATATCCATCCTAATTATCTAACACGGCATGCTCAGGAAATGTAACTGGCCTCATATTAATTAAAGAATTATTTATAAACAGTGTAATTAATTTAGAGCAGTTCATTTAATCTCAGCAGTTCCTCTTAACAGAGGGGGGTCGATGTTCCTGATAGAGAGACAAGGACAACAGGAACCAGAGAGATGAATAAGGAGAGTTTCATGAATGATCCTAGAAAGTAATTCACTTTAGGTAAGTTCCTTCCCTTCTCTCATCCTCACTTTTCTCTGTAAAATGAAAACACTGGGGTTCATTATCCCAAAGGTTCCTTCTATATTCTAGAGTCCCTTCCTGCTCTGATATTCTAAGTTCTAAGGTCCCTTCTTGGTTTGATTGAATATATTCTGTTCTAGAGTCTCTTCTAACTCATATGATCTAAGGTCCTCTCTAGCTCTGAAGGTCCATATCCTATGTGCTCATAGCTTAATGTTTTTTTGTTCTAAGATCCTTTCTAATTCTAACATTTCATTATTCACCTGTGACTATTCTTTTCTGAGAAGACATAGGCAACCATCTGGTCTTCTGATGCAAGGATTTGCACTGGGGCCCCATTATTCTGCATTGGTTTTCTGGTGGCAGGGGAAAACACAACAAACCTTCTTAAGTCTAGACAATCAACAAAATAATAACTTAGTCCATATTTAGTCCTGTTGGGCATCTGGTTAGCTGAGTGAGCTATCCCTCCAGAGATGTCCAGTCTTGAAGTCAGAGACACGTGGGCTTAAGTCCTGCCTCTGAAATATGCCAGCTATGCAACCAAGGATGACAACTTAACTTTCTGAGACTGGAAGTTAAATAAGAGTTCCCCCGGTACATTAATGTGGAAAATTTCCACACAAGGCAGTCCAACCACTTTGATGACATCAGAAGCCTAGATACCGGTACCACCCTCCCTCCTCCAGATAAGAAAAAAAAAAGCACACCCATGCAGACAGTAAACAAGCACACACCTTAACCCTCTCCTCCTTCTCCCCCTAATCCTAATTAGCCCTTTGTCAGGGTGCTTGACTAGAGGAGAAGTTGCCTATGACCCTCTGTTACCTGTTAGAGTCATGTCACAGTGGTTCACAGGGCTTTCTCTAATGCCAGCTTCCTAAAATCTCACCGGTTGGCGCAAGAATCACAGGACAGGGAAAAGCAAAGCTTATGTTGTTGGACTCCTGCAATTTGTGCTGGCTCCCTTAATTAGTGTGTGATCTCCTTGAGAGGAAAAACTATGTCGATTTTCCATTTGTACTCCCAGTGCTAAGCACAGTTCTTGACCCATGGGAAGTGCTTAATTAATGCTTTTTCTTTTATTCATCCTACTTGAGCAACTTGGCAGGTAAGGGCTCCTATGGGGCTCGAACTATTTAGAAGTCTATTACAATTCTTAATGCGGTCCTCTAGAGAGATACCAATTACCTATCCAGGATGGGGGTTCCTTAATAATTACCTTAAAAGGGAGAGGCACTTGAATATTATAACATTTGTTGCTCCTTCCACTCCCCTTACTGGCATGCCCAGAGACCCAGGGAGGCATCAAGCTGGGCCTTCCTTTCAATGTCTCTTCCATAGCTTTTCCTTTTCAAGACACCTCCCTCCTCCCTCTTGGCATAGGACCTTACCAAATGCTTCACTGAAAAAACAAAACAATCAAAGACCATTTGTTATGAGGTTCTTTTCTCCAACTTCATATTTTAAATAACCTCAACATCAGCTCTTCTATTCCAGTCTGATGTACCTGTAACTACCAATCCCTCTGTCTGTGTCCTTGATCACCTCCTTTCTCACCTCCTCTGGTAGCCTACCCCTGAGATTATCCCCTCTTTCTCCCTGATATTCAACGTCTTCTTATCTACTATCTCTTTACCTACTGCATATAGACAAAACCAAATTTACTCCCTCCTTAAACACACCTTCACATGATCCTACCAGGCTCTGAAGTTATCATCTGGTATCTCTTCCTTTCACATTTTTCAACACCAGCTACCTCTATTTTCTTATCTCAGTCTCTTCTTCAACCTGGCTTATGACCTCATTACTCAAATGAAATTGCTCTCTCCAAGGTTATCAATGAACTCTTAATAGCCAAATCCTGTGGCCTCTTCTCAGTCCTCATCCATTCTTACCTCTGCAGCATTTAATACTGTTGCTCATCCCCTCCTCCTAGACTCTGTTAGCTTTCATGGCCTTTGGTTCCCTTCTGGACTGTCTGAATGCTTTTTCTCAGTCATCTTTCTAGGATCATCATCCTTGTTCCACCTTCTTTACATGAATGTTCTCTCTTTCTCTCAATATTTAGAATATATATATATATATGTGTGTGTGTGTGTGTGTGCATATGAATATGTGTATATATATATATATATATACATACACACACACACACATATATATATATATATATTTACTCTTTCTTGGCAGTTCCATCAGTTTGCACAGGTTCAATGATCCTTTCTATACACATGACATATATATATCCAGACCCAATCTTCCCCTTAAACTCCAATACCACATAGCCAACTAGCCAACTGCCTACCGGACATCTCCACCTGGATATCCCAGAGACATCAACCTCAGTTTGTCGAAAGCAGAAGGCATTATCTTTTGCTCCAATCTTATCCTTTTTCCTAATCTCTTTTTCAGATGAGGATGCCACCATACTTCTAAAGAACTCATTATCTTTTCCCCTTAAACTCATCTTTCATTTTAATTTCTGTTTTTCTGTTGAGGATACCACCAGTCTTTCAGTCACTCAGGTTCATAATCTGGGAGTCATTCCTGACCCTTCCCTCTCTCCCCTCCCCCATCCAATCAGTTGCCAAGATTTGTGAATTCTAACTCCACAGTATATCTTTCACCCATCCCCTTCTCTCTTCTCACATGGCCAACACCCTAGGTCAGGTCTTTATTACCTCTCCCTCAGACTATTCTGATAGTTTTCTATTTGGCTTCCTAAGTCATCTTTTCTTTCTCCAATCCATTCTCAACAAGGCTATCAAACTGATAATCTTAAAGCAGTGCTCTGATCACATCACTCTCTTGCTTCTAGGATAAAATACCAAGTCTCCTTTGGCTTTTAAAACCATATGGCACCCCGCTACCTTCCTAATAACGTGACATCTTTTTCATGGACGCCACACTGGACTGTTTGCTGTTTCCCATATATGATGTTTCATCTCCTGTGTCCACGGCTTTTCACAGGCTAAGCGCCATGCCTGAAATGGGTCCTTTCCTTGGCTCCGCCTCATAGAATTCCTAAATTCCTTCAAAGCTCAGCTCATGTACCATTCCCTACAAGTGCCCAATACCTTACCACAAAGAGAGTCAGTCAGGTATCTCAGTGGATAGACAGCTGGACCTCGAGTCAGGAAGACCTGAATTTAAATAGTTACTAGCTGTGTGACTTGAGGCAAATGCCTTAACCTCTCTGGGCCTCAGTTTCCTCATCTGTAAAAGAGGCTGATAAGAGCACCTACCTTTCTGGGCTGTTGTGATGATCAAATGAGATATTTATTAAGTGCTTCGCAAACCTTACAGCACTATATAAATGCTAGTTATCATTATTCACTTAGAAATTACTGTGTGTGTGTGTGTGTGCACGCATGTGTGCATTAACCAGACCTGTGATTTTAATGTTACATAGAAAGTGAGAAAACTCCTTCTGCTAATGAAAATTAGAACCTTCTCTGCACCTTAGAATCTTACAGGTTTGTCTACAGACCAAGATGTAAAGGGACTTACCCAGCGTCACAGCCAGTATTCAGCAAAGAAAGGATTTAATCCAGGCCTTCTTTACTCTTTGGCCAGCTCTGCATCTACTACTACATGCAGCCTCTCCCTTTGTCGCACACACACCACACACACACACACACACACACACACACACACACACACGTATGGATATATAGACACATACACACCCATGTAAATGCATATATGCATACATGTATATATACATACACATGCATGTATATATACATATGTATGTATGTATGCATGTATGTATATATTTAGTTTCCTGTGAAAACCTTTTTTCTCCCCAGTTGAATGTGAGCTTGTTGAAGTCAAAGAATATTTTATTTTTCTCAGGGCCCATCATACAGTAGGAGCATAATGAATACTTTTTGAATTAAATTAAATTTTCTGATAGGGAGTTTATCATCTCTGAAAAAAAAAACTCGGTACTCTTCTGGACAACTCCTGCTCTCTAGAGGATTTTCCTTATGTTAAGCCAAAATTGGCCTTTTTAGCAACTTAAATAACTGCCTCCTAGTTCTGCCCTCTAGGGCTGAGCACAACCATCTTTCAAACAGAGGCAGTGTGGTACAGAAGAGAGAGCTCTGGACTTGAGGCCAGTGACCTGGATTTGAAACCTTGCTCTGGCACTTAGTAGCTGAATGACCTTGGGCAAGGCCCTAATCCTTCCAAGCCTCATTTTACTTTGCTGCAAAGGGGGGAGGGGCAGAGAGAGGGAGTGAGAGAGGAAAGAAGAGGAGAGAGTTTAGATCTTTGTGATCCCTTCCAGCTTCAATGTTGAATTATTTGGGGAATTATCTGAAGACGTTTCCCCCTTACATCTTTTCTTTTCCAGGAAAGAGGTCCCTGGTTCTTTTGCCTGATCCTCATTTGGCCTAGTTTTCCGTCTTCTCTCCATCCTGGTTGTCTTACACTCACCATGCTTTGGCTTGTCAGTGCCCTTCCACTCCTGCACTTCCTTCTCCCCACATTTCTCCCTTTCTCCCTCCACCCCCCGATTCTACCTCCACAACCAAACACAATACTAGTAACAGAAGAAGGGGACATCATGGGACAGTGGAAAGAGCCCTGGCTCTGGAGTCAGAAGACCACCTGTGACGCTTCCTACCTGTGTGACCTTAGCGGAGGTACCTGGGCCTCAGTCTTCTCCTCTGTAAAATGAGGAGGTTGCTTTAGATGGCCTCTGAGGATCCTTGCAGCTCTAGGCCTATGATCCTGTGAAAGGCAGCCACTGTGTGAATCAATGCATTTGACATACTCTTTCTATCACTGATCGGAAAGAAAAGTCATGTCCAGAAGACTGGACATTTTAAGATCAAAGACAGGAAGAGTCATAGACATCCCACCCCAAAGGCTCAGGCTGAGGAGACCTGAGTAAGGGAGAAGAGAGAGAAACTCTCCCCTAGTTACTTTATTTTGCCTTTGTGAGGCTACAGGAGAGGGACATTAGAAACGATCACAACAACTAGGGAAGAAAACAACACCAACGAATCCGCACCCCCCCCCCAAACTACAAATTTAAAAAACCAGGAAACACTAATGCAGAAGACCTGAGAGAAGAGAGACAATAGGTCTGCTCGCACAAACATCACAGAACGTCACAGAGCCAAAAATCATGCATAACATTTGGATGGTCTCTCATATTCCCCTGGGTATTGCCTCTGGACCAAAGCTTCTGTCCAGGCTGTGGCTGCTCCTAAAAATTGGGTTCACTTTGTCTTTTCACAGTTCTAGCCACAACTGCTTCTCAGAATGTTTCCCAGGGAGACGAAGCCAGCCTGTCTTTCTTGGAAGAAGTAAGCAGCCTCTGAAGATGAACGGAGCCCAAATCATCCTCTGAAGGAGGAACCAGTGCATGCCATTCTCATGAAATGGAATCTTCCTCTAAAGAAGGAATCAGCAACCCGAACTGTCCTTTGGTTTTGCTGGCCTCACAACACAAACAACTGAGGCCTCAAAGGATGTTTAGTCAGCAGGTGCTTTTTGCCACAGGAAGCAAAGAAAGAGCAGAGCCCTTTCCTGGTATCTACCAGACCACAGGGAGTTTAGACTCCTTTCCGATGTCCTGGGCTGCCTGTGCATTCATGCCACATTGCCTCTTCAGTAGGCAAGTGTCCAACCCCCAGAATTCCCCCGTGAGTTCTGGAGGCTCCTGCTTCTCGGTCATCGGCTGTGCCTCTCAGAACAGTGGGAAACCTTGATTGTCTCTGGGGGATGGCTGGCCGCCAGATGCATTGTTTCATTAGAGCGATGATGTTCTCTCTCTCTCTCTTCCCTTAAAAAACGTCAAAAACAATTTTTAAGGAAAGTAAAGGGCTCTCTCTACCAGAAAAAGAAAAGCTATTACAAGCATAATAAGATCCCATCTCATTTGTATAATAATGAAAGCCTCAATATGATTATGCAAGCCTTCCTAGTCCTAATAGCTCCCATTTTCATAGCCCTTTAAAGTAGCTAGTACAAGCATTATCTCCAGTTTTTCAAAAGAGTAAACTAAGGCTCAGAGACTCTTGACCTAGGCACTTTACAGTTAGTTGACCAAGGGTTTCTATAGCTCATTGGCAACCTGGCAGTGTGGTACAGGTGTAGGATGGGGATTATTATCTCTACTTTGCTAAATGAGAACACTCCAGGAGGAGAGGTGACTAGCTGAAAGTCACACAGTGCCACTACCAAAGCAGTGGGGTCATGACTCAAACCAGGTCTTTTGACAGCTGATCCAGTATTCTTTGCATGTACCCACATTGAACCTGATCAGGAATGAATACCCACCTTTGGGGCTTTTTGAAAAGTTGTGTGACTTTTCCATACAGGACAGAGAATGGTATCCACTTCCTAGAATCATAGAATCTTAGAGTTGGAAAACACCTTAGAACATAGAACATAGATATTAGAGCTGGAAGTGACCTTAGAGGTCAATCTGGCCCAACTTTCTAAGGTAGACTATTCATAATCTCTCCCACTAACGCTTACTCTTACTAACTCATTCTTGGGGTGGATCCTAACTCCACCACACCCAGGGCTGGTACCCTCACCTCTTTAGTGATGTCTCTCTCCTCTTCCCATGAGCCCCTGACCCTCAGGCCTGAACTAGGAAAGGAAAAGCCAGATGTCCAAATGTATCACCCAGCATTCCTGTGCCCCTCCCTGGGGGCACCTGCTTATAACTAATGGAGTGAGTGAGAGGGAGGGAGGGAGGGAGGCCAGTGGTGGAATGAATTAATAATTCTTCCCGAAGCTATTCTGTCTAGTCTGTCACTACTCAGATCTTATATCCTTAGATCTCTGATTTGATCAGAAGACATGTTAGGACATGGCAATATCCGAATGACTATTAAGGGAGTTTTGAAGGTTGAATCTATATAAAAAATAGCTGGCATAGCATCTTACAATCTTCAAGCTGGATGGGAGTCATAGAATCTTATAACTTGAAGGATAACTAGATTAGTGGTGGCAAACTCAAATAAAAGTAGAGGTCAGTAGTCCATACATAAGGAACCTACAGGTTGCATATGTAATGTTATCTATGTTTTATTGTATTTTTCTTTTTCTTTTTTTCTTTTTCATTATGCTATTTTTTATTTATTTTATTTACCTTCATTCATTTTATTTACTTATACATTTTTATTTATTTTGTCAAACATTTCCCAATGATATTTTAATCTAGTTAGGCAGCATGATAGAATAGCCTTTGACAAACCACACCTGAAAAGGAAACCTCTTTAAAACATTCCCAACAAGTAGTTGTCCAGCCTCTATAGGAAAATCTTTGATGGTGGGGCCCTTGCCACCTCTTGAGACAGCTCAGTTCGCTTTTGGACAGTTCTTTTGGGTATGGCACTATCTGCTTACAAAATACTTTATCTATATTATCTTATAAGATCTTGGCATTACCCCCCATGAAGTAGGTACTATGCTCTCGATCTTTCAAATGAGGAAACTGAGACACAAAGTAAAAAGAGTGACTTTGGTTTTTTTGACCTCTGATTTTATCAATATAGGAAACTCCCAGATGAAGGAAGTCTCTCTACCGATGCAGGTTATCACCTTTAGTGCAACTTACATTTTCAGAAAGTTGCCAAGAGGCAGAGGTGTCAGACACATGGTGGGCAGATTAAAATGTAATTGGTAAATATTTTGTAAAATAAATAAAAATACAATAAGAAATAGATAATGTGAACATGTAGTTTTCTAAGTCAACACATAGTTGGCAAGATCCATTTTGATTTGAGTGTGACCCCACTACAGCACTGACAAACTGATTTGACAATTACTTAGCCAGTGTGTGTCAGAGTCAGGATTTGAACCCCAGGTTTTCCTTATTCTGAGGCCTGCTTGGGAGTAGATTCAAACAAATGCTATGTCTGAAAATGAAAACAAGCAAGAACCACCATGTAATACTAGAGGTTGACATCTGCTACAGAGATCATGGGACACAAGATCCTGGTAAGACCTGGAGACCTTCTAAACTTCAGCAACTACGTGGCCTCCCTATAAAGGAAGAATCAACTATGAACAAAGACTAACAAGTAACAATGTCAAGGAACAAAGAATGACTAGGTCGTCCCAATTGCCTAGCACAGTGCCTGGCACATAGCAAATGCTTCATGAATACTTGTTGAATGAATAAAACGAATGAATGATCCAATAAATGCTTGTTATGTTGGATTGGATAATGAATATAAAATTAGCTTCACACTGAGATACTATAGCACCTGTGTCATGAGGGAGCATGGTGGCTCATGAATAATGAACAAGAAAGGTTGAGGAAGAGTGTTTGATTATTCAATTCTGAGTTAGCTCTACCCCAGGCAGAAGGTTCTCTGACCAGATGACACAAGTATTATCCTTCATTTGGCAGGGCCATCTGAGAAATGGGGGCATCAAGCTGCCTTCACTTGATGACATTCCTTGAATTCTGGACTCCTTAATGGGACCTCAGAGATCTTCTAACCCAGTGTGTACATGATCAGGAGCCTCTTTTATATTATAATAATTTATATTTCCATGATATTTTAAGTTTTACAAAGCACTTTCCTTACAACAACCGCATGAGGTAAGAAATGTCAATGTTATTATCCCCATTTTATAGATGAGTAAATCGAGACTCAGAGAAGCAAAGTCATTTGTTCAGGGTCACACAACTAGCAAGTGTTAGAGACAGGACTCAAGCTCGCGTCTTCTCACTCCTAGGATGGTGCTCTTTACGCTACACCAAATTGCGTTTCCTTATGTTACACTCCCCACAAGTGGTCATTCAGCCTTTCTTTCACGATGCTCAGTGATGGGAAAATGGCTTCCTACAGAAGCCGCCCATTCCACTTTTGGACAGCTCAGATGGATTACTTGGAAGACTTTCCTCAATCAAGCTGAAATCTACTTCTTGCTCACTTCTCCCCTTTGCTCCTGGTTCTGCACTCTCTGAGGTCAAACAGAACAAGTCTAATCTCTCTTGCCCACCAGGGCCCCTTGGATAACTGTGGTTGTTGTCATGTTGCCTTCCAAGCCTTTTCTTCTCCTGCTCATACAGGCCAATTCCTTCCAATTCCATCCTAGTCATCTTAACAAGCTCCAGTGTGTCAAGCTCTCTCCTGGAATGTGGTGCCCAGAATTGGACGTAATACTCTAGGTATGGGTACCTACCACCCCTGGGATTATGGTTTCTCCACTAGTACTTTGGCACTCTCATCCATTCTTATGGTTTCAGTTGCTTATAACTCACTGCTCCATACCTTCATAATAATGGCAATAGTTTATATGCACATTTAAATGCACATTTATATAGTGCATTAAGGTTTGTAAAGTGATATATATGTATGTGTATGTAAATATCAATTATACGGATGTAAAATCTCATTTGATCCATATTACATTTCTTGTAGCAGGTGCTGTTATTATCCTCATTTTACAAATGAGGAAACTGGAATTAAGAGAATTTAAGTCTCTTGTCCAGGGCTATTCAATGAATAAGTTTTAGAGGCATGATTTGAACTCAGGCCTTTTTGTGCAACTTACATTCTTAGAGAGTTGCCAAGAGGCAGAAGTGGTGCGGTAGGCAGCATGGAGCCTGAACCAGATTAATATGTAGTTGGTAAATATTTGACAAAATAAATGAAAATACAGTAAGACATAGATAATATGAAAATGTGGTTTTCTAAGTCAACATGTAGTCAGCAGGGATCCATTTTGATTTGAGTCTGACCCCATTGGCCTAGAGTACTGACAAACTGATTTGACAATCACTTGTGCAGTAAGTTGTACAAAAGAGTGAGGGTGCTCTAGGCAATATGCCAAATTGCTTTGGTATCTAGCCAAAGGAACAGGTAGGTGATACAAGGTGCAGCTAGGTGGCGTAGCAGATAGAGCACCAGGCCTGGAGTCAGGAAGACCTAAGTACAAATCTGGCCTCAGACACTCACTAGCTGTGTGACTTTGGGCAAGTCACTTAACTCTACCTCAGTTTCCTCATCTGTAAAAATAAGCTGGAATAGGAAATGGCAAATCACTCCAGTATCTTTGCCAAGAAAACCCCTAACAGGGTCATGAAGAGTTGAATATAACTGAAAACAAATAAACAAAAAATCTAGCCAAACTCTAACCCCTCACTTCCACCTGTCTACAAAATATCTCCACCTGGATAACCTGCCATCGCCTCTAATTCAATATGTCTCCAAAATTAAGTCAACATCTTCTCTCTCAAATCAACTTCTACATTTTCTGGGAAATGCCTTAAGGATTCACTCCTTCTAATCTTGCAAGCAGCCACCACCCTAGTCCAGGTCCTCACCACCTCCTGCCTAGACAACTGCAACAGCCTTTGGTCTAGGGGTTCCTGAACTTTTTAGGTGGCATGGGTCCCTTGGGTAGTCTGGTGAAACCTCTGAATGCCTTCTCAGGATAATGTTTAACTGCATAAAGTAAAATACATAAGATTACAGAAGAAATCATTTCTGTTAATTATTATTATTATTATAATTTTAACAAAAAGATCACAGACTCTGGGTTAAAAACTCCTGCTCTAATCGTCTCCCTGCCTCTAGTCTCTTTCCTCTCAAATCCATCCTGCATATGGCTTCTCTGGACCAATCTTTCTTTCATACTTTCCCATCATACCTCTGCACAAGAACATATAATGGTTCTGTGTATCAGTTATTATGTCATGCATTCACTCCTCTATTTGTCCTTTCATAATCTACTCCTGCCTAAGTTATCTGAGCTAACTGCTCAGGACTCCCCAGTACGAATTCTTTGTTCCAGTCTATGTGATTCCCTTAATACACCTGCCTCCTGCCTCCCCTTGCTGTTACTGCTTTTTTCATGGCTTCAGTTCATGTTGCTCTTGGCTGGCTGGGATGCAGTCCCTCATCACGAGGCTGGATGACTTCCTGTCTAGAATGTTGTTGAGACTGGTTCCTATTCAGATACAGGCTGAATCAGACGCCCTCTGAGGTCCCACCAGCTCTGATTTGGTGATTCTGTAATTCTTGAGCTAACTTAGAACTGCCTTCTCTAAGAAGCTTCCAGTGGGCTCCCTTTCTGAATTCCTTCGGCACCTAGAATGTATACCCTGGAAACACGTATTTGTTCCATATGTGTAGGTTCCTAACTACACTACATGTTTCTCCAGGGCTGGGGCTGAGCCTTGTGCTTCTCTTGTGTCCATCTCCCTCCTGCCTCCTCCCTCCCCCCACCCTAGTGGCTACCTTAGATTTAGGCATATGATAGGTATGAAATGATTACATTATAAAAGCTTTAATTTTAGAACAGAAAGGGACCCGAGAAGCCATCTAGTCCAACACCTTCCATCTTACAGAGGAAGAGGCTAAGGTGGTGAGGGGCTATGGGACAGGCCTGAAATCACACAGGCAGAGCCAGGAATAGACTCCAAGTCCAACAACTCCAGATCTAAGGCATTTGACACTGTCCTGTGTGTCCTCCCTTCTTTTATTTTACTTGATTGGGTTTTCCTAGAACCAATCTTAGTTAGAATCAGAGAAGGAGAGACCATTAGTTCAGAAAGAGTCTTTCTTAAAGCAAAGAGCTTAGAATGTCAGACCTACGAAAGGACTCCGAGATCATCTACTTTAATTCCAGAATTTTATAGATAGGAAGTTCCTAAGAAAGCTACTCCTCTTTGCAATTTGCCACGGAACAAGAATTCAAGTCTTTTGACTTCAAGTTCAATAAAGGGAGAAAGGCTTGATTCATGAAATCATTCCTGAAACCTGCTAGATGAAGGCTAAGACCTAGAAAAAGATGTCATTAAAACAACAACAACAACAACAAAAAAAAAAAACTCTGCAAGACGCCACTGAGCTCATTCTTAGGAAACACTAGTCATTTACAGAATCACAGATTCTTGGCCTTGAAGGGGCACTTAAGAACCAGCAAGCCCAATCTCTCTTACTATACACATGGGAAAACCAAGGTCTAGATGGAAAGTAAAGTAATCCAAGATTACACGGCAAGTTAACGATAGAACTGAGACTCGAGCTCAGCTCCCCCGACTCTTTCTAGAGACAGTGTCTGTCGTCTCCTCCCTCTCCTGATTTTTCTTCTCACCCCTGAAATCACCCTAAATGAAGGTGTTGAGAAATAGGTACCAGAAAACCATGACCCAGCCACATTTAGTTGGGAAGAGGTCAGTCAGTCAAAATGGTACCAAGGTAGCTGTTCGCTGCAATACTTTATAGGTTCATAGCCATTTGGTTGTGGTTTGATGGATTTGCCTGGGAAAAGAGTTGTGCCCCTTCAGTCTCTGGGAAGGAAGAGAGGATCCATTCAACTTCCTACCATAATTCCATCCGGCAACCCTATATTTGTTATTAGAAATGTTTTTTTTGTGGAAAAAGTTGCGGCATGTTCCCTTCAGAGGATTCTTAGATAGTGGATAAGGTGTTAGACTCATTCAGAAACACCCAGGTTCAGGCCCCTCTTCTTCCAGGCAATAGTTGTATGGCCTTGCACAAGTCACTTAACCTCTCGGAACCTCAATTTCCTCATTTATTAAATAAAGGGAGGTTGGACTTAATGGCCTCTTTGGTCCCTTCCAGACCCAAATCTATGATCCTTTGAAAACTTGCAACTGAAAGGGACATTAGAAGTCATATAGTTCAACCCTCTTACTATATACATGAGAAAACTGAAACCCATAGAAAAGAAGTGACTTACCCAAGGCCATACAGGTAATAAGCAGAGAGCCAAGATTCAAACCTAGGTGTTTTGACTCCAAATCCTATGATTTCTCTACTGCACCATGCTGCTTTTCTCAGTAAGCTGTCCCCCCGTTACTCACCTTAGCACATGTGTGGACCCATTGACAGTAGTGGTAGAACAGGGGACTGTCTGACCCAGGATAGAAGGTCTCCGATAACGTTCCTCATCACAACACAGGATGATAAGGAAAGCTCGACGAAATGCCTTATTCAGGAAAGCATAGAGAAAAGGGTTGAGGCCTGAGTTAATGTAGCCGAGCCAGAGGAAGGTGGTCCAAAGCTGGGCAGGGACACTATAGCCCACAAATGGGTCAATGATGTTGGTGACAAAGAATGGGGCCCAGCAGAGGCAGAAACAGCCCATGATGATGCACAAGGTCTTGGCAGCCTTGGTCTCTGTCTTCATGCGATGATGGCTGCTGTGTTGATCGGGGGGTTCTCGGCGACCCTCCGCGGGAGTTCCGGCCCTCTGCAGGAGCCGGATCTGGCGGGCGTGCTCCTTGGCGGTGACGTAGATGCGGTAGTAGGCCAAGACCATCAGAATAAAAGGGATGTAGAAGGCCACCACAGAGCATGTGATAGCATAGGGCTTGTTGACCATGAAGATACAGTAGGTGGAGTTTGAGTCCTGGTCAAACTGTCTCTTCTCTATCTGGAAGAAGGAAACAGAAAAGAAGGGTTTGTCATTACAGCTTTGGGAAGAAAGTAACACATAGTGCCTGGGCATTTGATTTTAGATTCAGTGTGGTGAACACTAACAATGGACTTAAATTCAGAAGAATTGATTCTGCTCCTGCTCTGACACCCCACAGCTATTTGAGCAAGGCAAGGAATCTCATCTACCTGGGCCTCAGTTTCCTCATCTATACAATGAGTACATTGCACTAGAGGATAGCTGAGGTCCTTTATACCTCTGTGATCTTACAATTGCTATTCCTTGGTATCTAAGGTGAGAAGACACAACCAAGGTCTCAGGAGACTTCATGGAGGCTCAGACTCATATTCTATACGATCCAGGTCATAACACTGAAGAAAAGCTTCAAGGCATCACAGAAAGAGCCCAGGACCAAGAGCCAAGAGACCCAAGCCCTCTTTCTCAGCTTGCTCATCACCTCCCTTAAGCAAATGATTTACCCTCTCCAAATCTCAGTTTTCCAGTGCAGAAAATGGGAATAACAATGTATTAGCATCCTAACTTCAAAGACAGCTGGTGGCACAGTGGCTGGATTGCTGGGCCTGGAATTAGGAAGACCTGAGTTCAAAAACAGCCTCAGTCACTTAACTAGCTGTGTGATCCAGGGCAAGGCACTTAAACGCTATTTGCCTCAGTTTCCTAAACTGCAAAATGAGGATAATAATAGCATCTCACAGAACTGTTGTGAGGATCAAATGAGATAATATTTGTAAAAGCACTTAGAACAGCACCTGGCACATAATCGACATCATATAAATGTTTGTTCCCTTCTCTTCCCTCAAAGGACTGTGAAGATCAGATGAGAAAATGGATGTAAACTGTAAGCTAACCATAAACTACTTTATAAATGTGAGCTGTTATTGTTGATATAATTATTGTCATCTGTCCATAAATTTTCCTCTAAGGCCTCCCTTGGCCATGGCAGTGACCCTAGGTACTTGAAGATCAGGTCAGTGAGCACAATCCCTGGAATGCCTTGCTATAGACAGACTTTGAACATAGGCCTGGCCTTTAAAGGGTTGGATGAAGGTCATTTGAAGACCAACCAGAGTATAGAAAGACTTACTAATAGAAAGGCGGCCACCAGTGACAAATACTTTTGGCCATAATAATTAATGAAAAATATGTAAGGTAGGAGGGACTGTAATGTGGGTTTGTAGGAGTACTCACACTAGTGAAATCACAGCTCCTTGGAAGTATTAAAGCATTACTATTTTCTTCAAAATTGTGCAATGAGGTCGTTTCATGGAAAACTGGTTCCCAATGGCTATTAAGCACCTGTATGATGGGTTAAATGCAGGGCTTGGGAAGTCATTTTCTCTCCTTTCATTTTAACCTTCAGATAGGCAAGAATCAGGATGCAAATAGAGTGTGATAGGGTATAATGAGTCAAATTCATTAAGATAAGATTTAATATAGATGAACATGAAACCCTACGTCTAGCTTAAAAAAAACACTACTAGGACAGAATTGAGGGCAATATGGGTAGACATCAGTTCCTGTGAAAAGGACATGAAAGTCTTTGTAGACTGCAAGCTAAAAAAATGAGTCACTAGCATGGTGTGGCAGCTGTGGATATTAGTGTAATCTTAGGCTACGTTGAGTTGATGTCCAGAATGAGCGAGGTGATAGTCAATAGTGTGGTCTCTACAGACCACAGCTGGAGCCCTGAGTCTCACTTCTGGATACCACATTTTATGAAGGACAATAATAAGTTGGAGCTCATCCAGAGGAAGGAAACATGAGACAACTCAGTCATTTGTGCATCAGTTGATAGAACCAAAGATATTTAGGCTAGAGAAGCTTTTGTGGCTTTTGATCACTGTCTTTCAGTATATGAAAGGGCGTCATAGAGGAGGGAATAGACTCATTCTATTTGGCCTCAGAGGGAAAAACTAGGAAAAAAGGGTAGAAGTGAGCCAGGAACAGATTTTAACTTTATATAAAGTACATTTTATCATCAAAAAATTTCAATGGTGTAACGGGCTGCTTCCAGATTTAGTAAATTCTGTCACTGGGAGGTTTTGAATGGAGGTTGGATGACCTCTTTTCAGGTCTGTCACCAAGGACTCTTGTAAGATGATAAGTTGGACTCAATGTCCTCTGAGGTGCCTTCCAATTCCATATCTCTGGTATCTATTTTAGGGCTTTTTGGAGACCATTGCTCTCAAGAGGTGAGAGTTTGGAGATGTAAGGATTAGAAACTAAGCATCATTTTATGGGCTACAGGTGGTGGATCTGTTTTTGTTTGTTTGCCTTTCTTTGTTATCTCCAGTACTTTGCTTAGTGCCTGGAACAGAGTAGGTACTAAATAAATGCCTTTTGACTTGACTTGAAAAGTCTTTCTTGGAAAGGCCTCAAGGAGTTTTGCGTTTGATTTGAAAGCTACCAACCCACAATTAACGTATGATTACCTCTCACTAATAGAGAGATTCTGAACATCACAGTGTCTCTAAAAATCCCTAAAACATTAGAGCTGCAGGGTCCTAGAAGACAGAATACACAGAACGTCAGAGCTGGAGGAGACTTCCAAATGGAGAATATCTGAGCTGGAAAGGGTTTTAAAACATTTAACACAGAGGGTTAGAGAAGAAATGTTTCTTAGGAGTGACAGAATCTAATTCCCTTATTTGACATCCAAGGATGAGGATTGGGAGGCCAGCTAGGTGGCCTGGTGGATAGAGCACGTGGGGCAAAATCATGTAACTCTTCAGAGCCTCTTTTTCCTCATTTGTTAAATGAAGGGGTTCAACCAGACAGCCTCTATATTCCCTTCTAGTTCTGAACTCACGCCTATTATTTATTCATGGCAGGAAATGGGGACAGACAGGATAAAGTAGGACAAAGACCTCTTGGGGCAAATAACACTGACTTCCTGGACACATTGGCTTTATAATACTCTAAGTGAACAAAACATGTGTGGGTAATGATCAGGCCCTACTGAGAAATGCTACTCAGAAACACACATCAGACTCTCTGAATTTACATTAGCATAAACCTGAGAAAGTCTCACAGATCATTTCAATTAATTGGCTTACAATCACAGTCTGGCACAAAGTTCATTGCACGTCAAGCTGCTAGAGACTGCATGGTACTCACCAAGTCTATTATGCCAATGTTATTCCAGCGTTGCATTATGGGGAGGAAAGAAATAAACATGGGGATTACCCAACAGCCTCCGAGCATCAGGGTGATGCGTAGTGGGGTCATCTTGTTCCTATAGACCAAAGGCTGGCAGCAAATGGCATAGTACCTGGAGAGAGGGAATGAAGGTGGGGAGAAGGAGATTGGCACAGTGGGAGGTAAAGAAAAGATAGGGAAATATAAATGAAGGAGAAGAAGAGATGAAAAGGGGGGGAAAAGAGAAACAGAGAGATTATCTTAGGATAATCATAGGATTTTAGAGAAGGAAGGTATTTTGGAACACAGAACATGAGAACTAGGAAGGACTATAGAGACTATTGAATCTAATTTTCATTGTTTTATTAAAAGTGGGAACAGAGGCATAAGAGATTTTTATCCAAAGGCTCGTGGAATCTTAGAGCTGGAAGGGAATTTAAAGGACATTTGATTCAGTTCATATCTGAGTGGGAATTGCTTGTATCACTTCCTTAGGAACTGGGCATCCTGTCTCTACCCGAAGACCTCCTATGATTGGGAAACTCTCAGTGGCATACCCCACTCCAATCCTGAATAGCTCTGGCTATTAGGAAGTTCCTCCTTATCTTGAGTCGAGATCTTCCCCTCTATGTCTCCTCACTTCCACTGCCCTTAGTTCAGTCCTTTGAGGCCAAGTGGAAGCAAGTTGATTTAATCCCTCTTCACTCAGCAACCCTTCAAGTACCGAAGGACAGTCATCACGGCTTCTATTCTCCAAGCAAAACTTCCCTATTTCCTTCCACTGATTCTCACAGGTTGTGGTTTTAAGGCTTCTCGGTATTCCGATCACACTCCCTGGAAGGAGCTCCAGCTTGGAATCTGAGAAGATCTAAAGCCCTTAGAGATCATCTAGTTCATGGTTCTTAACCTGGAGGCTATGAATTTGCTTTTAAAAAAAAACATGTTGCAATGTAATTGGTTTTTTTTTGATTTATGCATTTTGTATACGTATTTTGATTTATGCATTTATGCAAAATACTATGTATTTTGATTTATGCATTTAAAAACATTATTCTGAGGACTCCATAGACTTCATCAGACTGGCATAGTGGTCCAAGAGCAAAAAAGACTAAGAACCCCCGATCTAGTCCAAACCCCTCATTTTGTATGTGAAAAAATCAAGGCCCAGATAAGGGACTCCCAAGGTCACACAGGTAGCAGTAACAGAGCCAGGATTCAAACTCAGATCACCTGACTCCAAATCCATAGTCCATTCCACTCGACTGTACTGCCTAGTCTGGTCCTTCCTAAAATGCAGTGACCTGAGCTGAAAAGTCCTTGAGATGGGGTTGGGCCATGATTGAGGACACAGAGAGCAACCATCATTTCTCAATCTAGAATAGACGATGAACTTGGCCCTATAGCTCATTGCCAATTAGCTACCAAGACTTGTTTTCTCTAGCAGGCAAGACCCTGCTGGAGTTTCAAGTTAGTTTTCTATGGAAATTTTAGAAACAGATGCAGGGAGATATTAAATGGTCCTATTCTTCATCATCTCATGGCATGTAAAAATGCCCCCCTTTAGGTGAGTCACCTCTGTCTTTTTGCCACCTCCTCCTTTTTCCATTTTCTCAGAGTATAACTAATATAACAAAGCCAGCATTCTTTTGGGGGTGGGGTAGGGAGACTGAGGGAGTAGGAGGGAGAAGCCATGTGAAAAAAATAGGGTCAACTTGTGAGGTGACATTTCTGATGAGATAAATTAATCTTTGGAGACTGTACAACTCAAGGGCAAGGATGATCTGGGAGGAAAAAGAACAGGGAAGGGTTGCCCGGCTCACTTGGTATTCATTCTTCATTGGCTGGGGTACAGCAAAGGATTTTTCAATCATTCAATGCAAGGAAAAGCAGCAAACTTGCATTTTAGAGAGCCACAGTGTTAATTTCTGCTCTTGATAAGGAAAAAAGAAGTCTGAGGATCAGGTCACAGGGGAGAAGGATGCAATAAACCTGGTTAAGTAATGGTTAATGTCCCTTAGGCAACTAGCTGGGTCATATGTTCAGTCTCAGGGAAAACCAGGTACATTTTAAACCCCGACTTATAGATTTCTCTCTGGTCTCTGTTTAGCCCAATCTCCTACACCCTTTTCAGGCATAGCCACAGTGCCACACATAGCTGAATGGAAGCACTTGGCCAGATAATTTCATTTGGCATCAGAGGTGGTACATTCCAAGGTCTTGAGGCCTTGGACCTTAGTACATAGAAGTGATAGGAAGAACTTTGGAATTTAGACCACAGAATGTCAGAACTGGAGTGAGAAACCCTGTAAACACAGACTGCCAGAGCAGAAAGAGATCTTAGAGTATAGAATGTTAACTTTCAGTGCTAGGAAGTACCTTAGGACATGGGGCATAGAAAATTAGAAGTGGAAGAGGCATCGGACTATGGAACACAGACTGTTAGAGCTCAATAAATATATAAGTGAAATTGGCTCTGTAATGTCTGCATGGGTTTGGCAAGAATACCCTTTCAGCTGAGTAGACAACATCCATCCTCCCTGTCTATAAAACTGAGGGAGGAGAACATTGGACCAAATGGAGGTTTTAGTAACTGCAATTACAATTAAGTCAGAAGTGAAATGTGGCATTCAACAAAACCCTTCAATTGCATTAATGGAGTGCAGTAGGCAGAACAAAGAATTCTCTCCACCTCTGCCCTCCTCAGGTCACATTTGGAAGCTGGATGACCTTTTAGGTTTACCCCTTTTAATAAGAATTTTGAGAAGCTGGCATGGATCCAAAGGAAGGCATCTAAGGCAGAGAGGGGATTTGTAATCATGCTACGCAAAGACTAGTTCGATGAACAGGAAATTTTGAGTCTGGGGGAAGAAAAGAAAAGACAGAAACTGATGATCATTGCTTTTAAGTATTTGAAGGGACAATAGATGGCAGAGATATTAGACTTGTTTTGTTTGCCCCAGAAAACAGACCTAAAAGCAATTGGTGGGAGACTGAAGGAGGCAGATGTTGATGAAAGAGTACAAGGTCCTACTGCTGCCAAGTAATCCTTTAGACTGTAAACTCCTTGAGGGCAGGGTCTATCTTTATTTATTGTGTCCCCAGCACTTAGCACAGTGTCTGGCACATACTAGATGCCTAATAAATGTTTACTGGATTGTTGGATTAGAAAAAAGTAGCAGACCTGGAGTGAGACCTCTAGCATCGTGACTAAACTCGGTGTTCTTTTTACTAAGCTATATTAGCTCTTTTCAACTCTTCATTTTAAGTTAGTGCCATTGCATAATATTTCAGTGCAATTAGAATCAGAAAACCATAAAGTGTTCAGAATCGAGAAGGACCTTAAAGGATATTATCATCACTGTTGAGAA
Organism: Phalanger gymnotis; assembly: GCA_028646595.1. NCBI lineage: Eukaryota > Metazoa > Chordata > Mammalia > Diprotodontia > Phalangeridae > Phalanger > Phalanger gymnotis. Next base: position 64,072,954 of record CM053625.1, on the reverse strand, counting down.
GAATTCGATAATAACAAGAATGACTCATTTATGTAGTATTTTAAGGTTTGTGAAGAGTTTTACATATACTGTCTAATTTGATCACTGATGTACAGCCAAATCCTTGCCTGACCAGCAACCTTTTCTACATGGTTCCCTGGAGGGAGTCATCCAGCCTCCATGGGACTTCCATTTCTAGCATCAGAAGATGAGGGCAGGAGATTTGTTCTCTGACTGTGATGCACAGAATCTTAGAAATCTATGCTATCAGAGCTAAAAAGGACTTTAGCACATACAGAATAAAATGTCGGAGCTGAAAGACTTTAGAGATCATCTAATACAATCCTTTAATCTCATAGGGAAAGAAACTAGGTCCCAGAAATGGGAAGAGAATTGCTCCCTGATATGCAACGAGTAAAAACAAACAAACAAGTTTCTTTATGTGTGAGTCTGATCAGAATAGCCTCAAAGGGGTTTTGAGGAGCTCAAACCCTGAAGGGGTGATTTTGGCCTGAGTATATGTATGGGAGGAGTGGTTAGGTAATGGCATACGCAGCGAAATATAGATGTTGCACTAAGGTTGGTCCCATTTAGCATTCAGATAGAAGACTGTTTCCTGTCATATTAACATTCCATTTTAAATTTTCTATCCTATCTTCCAATGGATGTTTGATGATCATCTGTCCAGGATATTTTAGAGAGAATTCATGCTTAGGAGGGTGTTGAACCAGGTAGCCCCGGAAGTCCCTTCCAGCTTAGAGATGCTGTGATTCCACAACGAATGGACTCCAACACTCACTGCCCTTTGCCTCGGGGAGCCTCAGTCTCCCATCTGTAAAATGTGGATAATAATGCCTACGCTTTTTCCCTTTCCTATGGAAACAACCGTATCAGTCATAGCATTCTGACTCTAAATTCAGTGTTCTTTTTAGGCACAAGAACTGAGGGCCCTTCCAACTCAGAAATGCTTTAATAGTAGTGCTAGAGAAATGTCAGCTACTATTCAACTTGTCTAGGACATCTGGTTCTAACTCCATTCAATATGACTTCTTAGCCATCACATTTCCAAAGAGAAGTGAATCATCAGGATAGTCAGTCCTTTAGTCAGTCAATAAGCATTTAATAAGTGCCTACTCTGTGCCAGACATTGTGTTAAGAGCTGCATAGAAAAATAGAGTGCATGTTGCTTGGTATAAGGCACTCACAGTATACTTTGATCTGACCAGAAATTGAGCAGCTTAACCAAGATGCACTAGATTTAATCAGAAGATCTGAGCTGTCAACACAGCACAGAGGACAAAGCATTAGCTCTAGTGAGATGTCTTGGGTTCAAAACCGGACTTGACCAGGGTAGAGGATCCTGCTCATCTTGAAGGACCCTTCTGTCTTCCTCTAAGTCTGATGATCCTGGCTCTGCTACTTGCTAAATGTGCTGAATAGGGGGAGTCTTTTAGGCTCTCAGAGTTTCAGACTCCTCATCTGTAACCCCAGGGTGACATCATTTGCTCTACTTCTCTCTCATATGGGTTTTCTGGGGAGAAAATGAGATAATTTCAAAGCATTTTTAAGTGCCAACTATTATTAGTATCTATTTCCCAAACATTCCCTTCCAATGTGGGATGTAATAAAAGATGGATCTTAAAAATCAAGCTTTCAAGGGGCAGAGCCAAGATGGTGTCTGGAAAGCAGGGACTAGCATGAGCTCCCCACCAAGTCCCTCCAAAAACCTATAAAAAATGGCTCTTAACCAATTCTAAAACTGCAGAACCCACAAAAAAAGCAGAGAGAAGCAGGGCTCCAGCCCAAGACAGCCTGGATGGTCTCTGGATAAGGTCTGTCCCGCACAGAGCTGGGAGCAGAGCAGAGCAGAGCCCAGCATGGGCTGCATGGAACAACCAGACCAGGAGCCAGGTGAAGCATACCCTAGCACCCTGAATCAGTGAGTTGCAGCAATTACCAGACTTCTCAACTCACAAACATCAAAGACAACAGAGAAGGTTAGTGGGAAAAGCTGCTGGAGACAGAGTGAAAAAAGGAGTTCTTGGTTCAGCCACCACCCCGGGGGCAGCAGAGGTGGGGCAGCTACAGAACTACAGCTGCAGTTGCTTCTGGCCCCAGGCACACCTGATGGGAGGAATTAAGTGGTGGATCAGAGCAGGAGTGAAGAGCCTGCTGAAGATCTAAGTCCAGTCCAGGTTGGGGGTTCTTGGGGTAGGAGGAGTGCTGGTATGGCAGAGCTGGCGCATCCCCCCAAGCTTGGAATGTAGAACTCTCTACTCTACAAGAAGTCATACCCCGCTGAAAAACTCAAAGGTCAAGTAAGTTGGCTGGGAACATGGCCAGGCAGCGAAAACGCACCCAGATTCAGTCTCAGACTCTGGA
>CM053625.1:64018643-64064437 GCA_028646595.1 Phalanger gymnotis | reverse complement strand
CCTTTGACCGAGGTCACACAGCTAATATGAGACAAGACTGGAAGCTAGGTGTTCAGTTGCCATCACTAGTTCTGTTTGCCTTGAGATATAATGATCCATTATTACACCCCTCCTCCCACCCCACAAATGCTCCAGCGAGAGCACTAGCACACACTATATAGCGTCTTTCCCAAACAATATTTCTCCACAGAAGAGTAACAGTAGCTCTCCTTTACATATTGCTTTATAGTTGACAGGTTTTTCTCTCAGTCACAACGTGAAGGGAATAGGACAAATACTACTATTTGCATTTTACAGATGAAATCATCTCAGGGATTGGTAGTGACTTGCCCAAGCTCATACAGTAAATACCAGAACCCAGGCTCAGCCTCAGGCCCTCAGATTCCAGGTGCAAGGCTCTTTGGCGCATCTTCTCTCTTCTGTCTCTGAGTGCCACAGCCTTGGGGCTAGCACATTCTCGGGCCCTGATATCGTTCAGCTCTCCCTTAGAGGAAGTCTGTGTTTAGGATCCGAGGCACTACAGACTCTAATTGAAGATCCACAGGCAGATATCTCCAGGTGGTGGGGAGGGGGTGAGGAATGCACCAGACATTCCTCATGGGATCTTCCGCAGGTTTGACAGCTAGGCCAGGAAAATGCAAAAAGCCCCAGACAGAGCACGGCCAGTCCCCCAGTCTCGTTCTCATTGTCCCCCAAGGACCGTAACAGCACCAAAGGTCAGCCAATTGGACATCTGTACACGGGAGTCATCAGGCTGCCCTGTGGTATATCTGGTTGGCTGGCTTTCCCCTAAGGGAAATGCAACAATCTTTCATTTTGCCCCAGCTGTTACCAATAGTTCCAGGAAACCAGAGGCATCTCAGGAAAAATTTTGCTATGCACCTTTGCTCCACCCCTGCGTCCCACTACCCTTTTCTCTGATAAGAGCAAAGTGTTCAAGTCTAAGCATCACCACTTCCTGGATATATGATCCTGGGCCTCAGTTTCCTCATCAGGAAAACGGGGACAATAATGCTTAGACAGCCCACCTCATTGGGTTGTAGCGAGGAATGTGTTTCATAGACTAGAAGCATCACAAATGTGAACTATTAGGTTACAAGGTGTGACATTCCGGAAGTCCTGGTATATTCTGTTTGGGGCTTCCTTCCTTTCCTGCAGCCCTGGTGAAATGAAATGCCAAATAGGCTCGTTCTTTTGTCACTCCTCCCCCCCCAGGCAGAATAAACACCTCTGTCTTGCCTCAAGGTATAGCCTTCATTTCTTTTCCCAGACTCTTTTTTCTTCACTGCTTTAGGCATTCCAGAACAATTAATGCTGGAAGGAATCTTATAACCTAGAACACCAACAATCAGAAGGGACCTTAGAGACCACGGAGCCCAACTTCCTCATATTACAGTTAAAGAAACTGAGGCTTTAAGAGATCAAGAACTTGCCAAGGGTCTTCCTTAGGAAGCGAAAGGCCCCGAACATGGACCAAGAGCTTCTGTATCCAGGTTCTCCACTCTTTCCACCATTCTGCCCCCCCCACCCCCCCCACTACTTCTCTTTCTATTTTTACTGATATATAATCAAAGAGCAAGACTTTCCCAGGATCTTGAAGCAAACATAGCAATTCTGCAGCTGTTGCCAGGCAACCAATAGCTCAATGAATGAATGAATTGCAGGAAGAAATCCAGGGAACAGGTGAGCGATGGTGCTGCAGGAACTACAGAGGACCCTTTCCACTGGGGTTAGGGGTTTCAGTCACCAGTCCCTTATTGCACTCTAACAAAAGGATATAGTCATTTGATCTACCTGGTGGATTTTCTCTAAAAAACACACTTAAAATTCTCTTCCTTGGGAATTCTGTGTGTCCTATGGTCCATCGACTCAAAAGTAACAACGCCTCCATTTCTAAGGTAGGACACAAATGTTTCTCACCTATATCCCCTTCCTTCCATTAGCACCCCAATCAACTCTTGCCTGGAGTATTGTAACCACCCCCTAATTAGTCTCCCTGTCTCCTATCACTCCTCATTGCAATCCACCTTCCACACTAATGTGGGAGTATTCTTTCTAATGCTCAGGCCCGATCTCATCGCTGCCCTGCTCAAAGACTGCCGGTGGCTCCCTATTGTCCATAGAGCAAAATACAAACTGCTCAGCTTCTCATTCAAGTTCTCTCACAGTCTATACCCAATTTACCTTTCCAGCTTTTTCTCCCCCACATGCACTCAATGCTCCAGCCAATCTGGATGACTCATTGTGTTCCTGCCTCTGTGCCCAGAATACAGACAGCCATATTTTGAGTCATCATCCTTAGCCTGGCAGTGGAGCTCTTCCACAATCTGGCATCATCCTCCCCTTCTGCTCGTATCTTCTACTACTCCCCCTCAGGTACTCTACATTACAATTAAGAAGCTAAAGTAAGGTGATAGGAATCAAAGAAAAAGAGAATCGCAGCTTCTTAGAGATGGAAGGGAACTGAAATATAGAAGCGTAGATTTAGAGCCTGAAAGGGCCTTAAAAATGATCAGGTCCAACCCTTTTATTTCACGGATGAGGAGAGCGGGACACACAGAGGCTAAATGATTTACATGGGGTCACACAGCTAGCAAGCATAGGAGGCAGGATGTGGCCTGCGGCCTTCCTGACTCTATGACACCTAATAAAAAATGTACCTGGGTCAGAGTCTACACTGTCCTCTACACTGTCCCTGACATGTGGACATCCAGGCTTCGCTGGAAGGCCTCCAATAACTGGGAGTTCTGTTTCCTGAGGCAGCCTATTGTACTTTGGACAGCTCTAAGAGTCTTCGGAAACCATAAATCACCTCGGGAACATGAACTACCGTTGCTGTTAGTATTAAACATTCATTATTTATTCTCACAGTGTACTTATATTTCACATATTAATTATGAGGCTATTGTTTATATTTTATTAGTAACCTTATAAATAATAATAATGTGCAAATACAGCCAAATTAATGAGGCTTAGAAAAACTACGGGCACAAATGTTCCCAGGATGGAAATTGTGCTATAGCAATTTGGATAAAAATGTCTCTCCTGACCCAGCAAGCTCATTTGGGCTAAGCAAGGCCTTCATCTGCATTCACAACAGAGCCGAAGCCTAAGTAATTGGCCATCATGAAGAGGGAAATCGTCTTTGTTGGAACCTTGCCACTGCCAAAGTCATATGTGCAGAATTGTGGTAGGTCCCGACAAAGGCCCCCAGGAACTCCCTGGGGAGCTCAGCGGAGGTCAGTGGAAACTCCCATAGCTTGCCTTCTACTCCATCCTAGCAAACATTTATTAAATACCACCATGTGTCAGGCACTGTGCTAGGGACTACGGAAACAGAGACAAAAGGAGAGATAATCTCTGATCTCAAGAAACTCACATTATACTGGTGAGTTCCAATATATAAACAATTAATTATATGCCACAGCGTTGGTTTTGCTTAAACAGCTTTCTTTGTTACAGAAGAGGGATCATTGGAGAGAGGTTGCTGTTGTGGGAGAGTAGAAGGGAGAAAGGGGGAAAAGTAGGAAAGAAGGGAAGAGGGAAAGGAAGAAGGAATGGAGAAAGAAAAGAAGAAAAAGAAATAAAAATGAAAGAAATAGAAACAACAAAGAAAATGAGATATTACATTATATCAATATACCAAATATATACCAAATTACATAGAAATGAGACAATTTGAGAGCAAAAGACAGAGAAGGAGACAGAGAGAGAGAGAGAGAGACAGAGAGAGAGAGAGAGAGAGAGAGAGAAATAGAGAGAAAAACAGAGAGATAGAGGCAGACACACAGAGACAGAGAGATAAAAGACAGAGAGGCCCAAGAGACAGACACAGACACAGACAGAAAGAGAGGAGAGAGAGGAAAGGCTTCTCATAGAAAGTGTCACATGACTGAATCTTGAAGGGATTCTGGTGAGGAGGAGGTTGAACCCAGGAATGGGGGACCAGCCTGTGCAAGTCCCAGAAGTGGGAGATATAATGTAGACTTTGGGGGATGCCAAGTAAGTCAGTTTGACTGGAAGGTAGAGTACATTAAGGGGAGTAATGAGTGATAAATAAAACTGGGAATATAGGTTGGAGCCAGACCGTGAAGGGCTTCAAATGCAAGTTGGAACCTCTAGGTGAGCTGGTATTTGTATAATTGTTACTTCTCCACTGATATTTGCCTCTGGTACATCCTTTTGGCATGGAGGTGACCCTGAGTTCTCAAAGGATGTATCAGTGGAGGAAAAACTCCAACAAGTCCCATTTAGTTGGAAAGGCTATGCGCAGAGACCTAGCAATGGACTATGTGCCTGTCATTTGAGAACCAGCCTAATTAAGAGCAGAGAGGCTCATCACCAGAGGGTTGCCCTCCAGAGGATGGATGCTTTTGTCCACAGTAGCTTATGACACCATTTAAAATAGCTTGGAGAGGGTTGTGATCTCTGTTGATGGGAAAAGGACCCACTAGATATAACTGAAACATTGCAATGTCAGACACAGTGTTGGTTTTGCTTAAATAGCTTTCTTTGTTACAGAGGAGGGCTCATTGGAGGGAGGTTGCTGTTGTGGGAGAGTAGGGGGGAGAAAGGGGAAGAAGTAGGAAAGAAGGGAGGAGGGGACGGAAGAAGGAATGGAGAAAGGAAAGAAAGAAGAGGAAGAAATAAAAATGAAAGAAATAAAAAGAAAGAACAAAGAAAATGAAATATTACATTGTATCAGGAGGTGGAAAGAAATTAGTGACAAAGGAAACCCTTTCTGATAACCAGTAAATCAATCCCAGAGATTGCAAACACAACTCATACCTGAACAGGAATCTTCTTTATAATACCATGACAAACAGCCATCTGGCCTTTTGTATATATCCCCGCAAGTGACAGGGAACTTTCTACCTTCCAAGACAGCTCATTCTACTTTGGGATAGTTTTAATTATTTAGGAAGTTCATCCATAAATTTTGCCATAATCTGGTTCTCTGTAACTGCCACTCATTGCTCCTAGTTCTGCCTCTGGAATCAAGCAAAAAGGGTTTAATTATCTAGTTTTCCTTCTTCCAATCTCCTCTGAACACATTACCAGATTTCCTTAAGCATAGATCTTCTCTTACTACTCCTCTGCTCAGAAAACTTCAATGACTCCCTATTGCCTATTAAGTTTGCTGCCCAGCAGTGTTTGCCTTATATTCAAAGCCCTCCCCCCACCAATGTGTCACATGACTCATATGTGTCCAGCCTTATTTCACACCTTTCCTTTGGACCTTCTCTGTGCTCCAACTAAACAAAACTATTCAGTGTCATCCATACATGCTCTCACCTTTCTCACAGCATATCTTTGCTCCCCTAACCCTTATGAACTCTTCCACCTCTTATATTCTCTCTCCCATCTCTCTTTTCTCCATCCTTTAAAGCCTAATTCAAATGTCCCCTCCTCCAGGAAGTCCCCTCTGACTGCCCCAGTAAATAATAACCTTCCCTTCCTCAGAGTTCAGATAATATGCAGCTTGCACCACTCTAACTTTCATGTATTATATTACAAGTTCTTTGTGTTTGTGGTAGATAAAGAAATAGGTAGATAAAGGATAAAGATTTGGAGTCAGGAAGATTTGAGTAAGTTCAAATTGCCCCCTAGCCCTACCTGGGCCCCCACGATCAAGTGTTTTTCCTTTTCTGAGTCTCATATTCCTCTTCTGTAAAATGAGGATAAGAAGACCTGTAATGACCACCTCAAAGGGTTATTGTGAGACTCCAATAAAACAATGAATGTAATACACTCGGCAAACCTGAAAGCTCTCTGTAAATGCAAGTCAGTATCATTATCATCATCATCATCATTATTTTGTGCTATCAGTTCCCCAAAGGCAGGGGCCAGTTTATTTGTCTCTGTAGCTTCACAAGGCTAAGTACAAGGGTGCCCACACAGAAGTTACTTAATAAATGTTGAGTGGGTTTGAATATGTTGAAAGCTGTATCAGGTAACCAAAGGGAGCTGAGGAATCTTCCTCTGGGGAAATCTTTAACCGCAGAGCATCTTATTTCTCTTGCATGATTTAGGCATTCATCTTTGGAGTGGATGACAAAAATAAGGAAGCTGATGGATAAAGTACTGGGCCTAGAATCTGGAAGACCTGAGTTCAAATGCAGCCTCAGACATTTATTAGCTGTGTGATCCTGGGAAAGTCACTGTATCAGCAAGGCAATAATCACAACATCGACAATAACTGTGAATATGCCTATGTAGTTCTGTATCACAAAATATAAGAGACTCTCCATACAGAAGGTAGAAAAAGTAAAACATTTATCCAGACACCAGAGAACCAAATCCCCAAACCAGTAAGTCCAATCCATCACAGCAGCAAAGACATTAGCACACAACATCACAGCAGGGAACCACACCATCCCATTAACCTTCCCACGAACACTCACAAATTCTAGCTCACTCCTTGCCTGTGTCCTTCTCCTCCCATGGTTCTAGCTTGCTCTGAGCATTTCTTGCTCCACCCTTCCAGTTTCACTCATTCAGCAAGCTCCTCCTACCACATGAGACTTAGGCTTTCTGTGATGTAAGCAGGTCACATGGGCCTATTAATGGATGGGGAAGATCTTCAGATTTATGTTACATTATGGTCACTTAACCTCTACTTGCTTCAATTTCCTCCACTGTAAAATGAGGATGCTAATAGCACCTACCTCTCAGGATTCTCTTGAGAATTGAATTAATTATATTTGTAAAAAGTTCTTAGTACAGTGCCTGGCACATAGTAGGTACTTAACAAATGCTTGTTTCCTTTCTTCTTCTGCCCTGGTCAGATCAGTCTGCAGTGTTATGTTTAGTTCTAAAAGGAAATGTACCAGCTGGAGCCCATCCAGAGTAGAGTGACCAGGGTGGTAGGAGGACCAGAAAGTGTGCCATATAAAGATCAGCTAAAGAAAGGAGGATGCCAAGTTTAGGGAAAAAGAGACTTTAGGGGGAACATGTCCTCGAGTATTTGAAAGACTATAATTTAGAAGAGCTATGAGAATTATTCTGCTTGGTCCCAGAATCTAGAACAAGGAACAGTGATTGAAAGCCCTTACATTCTAGGGGAAGTGTGTACATCCAGGGAAGTATGTCTTCAGTTCGATATAAGCAGTAACTTCCTGCAATGAGTCCTCTCTGATAATGGAAGGGGCTACCTCATGAAGTAGTGACTTCCTCGTTCCTCAAGTAGAGACTGGACAACTACTTATCAAGGCTATCTAATAGAGAAGATTCCTTCACTAAGTAGAGAATTAGATAAAATGACCTTTAAGATCCCTCTCAGTTCTAAGAGTCTATGATGTTACTACAGATTAGATAGTGTTTCAAATATTTATTTTTTCTTGGAGGGGGTTGAAGAGATGGTAAAGAGATTGCTGTTAATTTTCTTTCAACGTATTTTAATAGTCTTTAAGACTGCTTGGTCTACAACCAAAGATCACTATGGTAGTTTCTATCTACTTGGTGAACTGAGCAGTTTGTTCTGCGGAACAGTCTTTAGGAGGGACCAAAGGTAAGTTCTAATCAGTAGGGAAGTGATGAGTGGGAAAAGATAGCACTTCTGTTCCTTTGGACCCATCTGCTACCTCAAGTTGCACAGCAGTGAATTCTGGAGCTAGGAAGGGTCATTCCCTGTGAATGGACCTCAATTGAAGTAAAGATTCAACACAACTGGCCATGGGTACTCATGGAAGAGTGCTTCTGCTAACTTTTCCACTCTTATTTCGTATCAGTCCCCTTCTTGCCCTATCCATTCCGGTCAAAATGACCTACTAGCTGTTCTCTATAGACTACATTGCACTTCCCTCTTCCACCTCTGTACAGGTGCACTTCCATGTCTGTATTGTACTGCTTTCTCATCCTGCTTCATAACAAACCTACCTTTCCTCACAGCACATCTCAGGAACCACTTCCTTCCCTGATACCCTTAGTTGTTAGGGCTCTTTCTCTTTGGAAATGACTCAATTGTACTTTTTATATACTTTGTGTTTACCTATGGACTGATACCTCCATAATAGAATGTAAGGAGGAATGGTTCCATTTTTTTCCTTTGTGGCCCTAGTAATAGCCATTGCAGGCACCAAGTAGTTGTTGAATGGAATTGAATCAAATGGTGCCACACGCGTGCCAGTATCCATCATATCAAATCCACTGACAAAGCCCCTGATTATTATTGGAATGACAATGCACACATAATGCAGGTGGGACTTGATTGGACAATGTACTGGTGAGAAGGTGAATAGAACATGCTTTTGCCAAAGGCAAATTAGATCAGTCCTGGGTTCAATAACCAATAAGAAGCTCCTAGAAGGCTGAGAAGAAATATCCAGCAATAGGTGTGACCCTAGGACAACAAACATCAAAGAAACCCATGAAATACACCTAAGTTCCCTTAGAGGCATTTAAATAATTAAGCCTATCAGCTGTGGAGTCAGTCTATGTAGTTCAAAAGTTCCAGAGAAGTACAGTTGTGTGGAGCAGTTGTGTGGCATATGATCCCTGTACTTTCCTTAGGACAGGAAATGGGGGACAAGGGAGGGAGATTTCCTTCCTCCACCTCTCCATCAGTCATGGCTCTTTGAAATAGAGGTGCCTGATCCAAAGCTTGAGAGTTAATATATCCAAGAGAATTTAAGGAATGGTTGAGGAGGCAAAGACACACTCTTTCCAGGTAGGTATGTATGGAGAGAGGCACTCACTTGAAGCCAGAATCAGTGGAAAGGGACATGCATATCTTGCAGCAGAGAAGAGAGCTGACCTTGGATTCAAGGAAAAAGTAGCTCTGATAATGGAGAGTCAAGCTGCAAAGAGGAATAGACCCAGGGAAGTTAACTGAGCAAGTTACCCAGCAGAGATGTGTCTCAGGGAGAGCTTCTTCAGGATTCCATGAGAAAGCCATCCTTTTTTCATAGGCTTGAGTGGCTTTGTTCACATGTGTTCCCATGTTTTTCTACCATCATGCTCTAAATTTTACCCATTTTTCCCATGGATTCTATGTGCATTTTGGGGGCAGTGTGATTCAGGCTTATGGAGGAAGAAGAGTTGAAGGAATACTTAATAGCTGCCAGTCTCATTATGTCATTTTAGTAAATGACTTTGCTTTGAGTTAATTGTGTCTGTTAGCTAACTGTTAATGAGAAGTCCATTGGTAGTGATTTTGAGCTATAGTTTTAAGACTGCAAACAAAGGATACCCTAGAAGATACCCTTGGGAATACTTGCTCTGTTTCTGGCAGGAGATCCAATCTGCAAATCCTTGAATGCCAAGTTAGTAGAGAGGAGCCCAGAGGGGGTACTACTTGTAAAATTAGAGTATTAAATTAGATGATAAGGTTCCTCTGAATTCAAAGACCTATGATCCTATAAGACATTCTATGTCATATGTTCTAAGTTCCACTCTAACATTCTTAGCTTGGAAGTCTCCTCCTGTCCCAATATTCTATGATTCTAAATTTTCCAACTGCCACTTTTTGCTTCTCAGAAACAGCCCGTTTTGGTCTAATTAGGAAATGCAAATGATTTTCATCTCCTAGTTCATCGACATTTTTCCAATGTCCAAATCTATTTTCCAGTTTGATTTGGTTTGCTTCTGCCAGGGGGACATACTGGAGAATCCTGGATATGGCGACAGGAAGGACTTGGATTTGTATCCTTCCTCAGAAGAGGCACTTAAATTCTCTGAGGTTCTTATCTGGAAGCTGGGGATAATAATATCTACCTTATTGGCACGATAATGAAAGTTAGCTTAATAAACCTTAAAATACTATATAGTTATATATTTCTATAAAGGCAATTTGTACTTGAAAGTCACTTTCTATAAAGGCAATTTGTATTTGAAAGAATTACAGATTTAGAGCTAGAAGAAAAAGAGGCTATCTAATCCAGTCCCCTCATTTTAAAGATAGTAAACTGAGGGCCAGGAGACTTAAGCAACTCGTTCAAGTGTCACAGATAGTAACCATTAAAGGCAGGTTTGAAGTGAGATCCTCTGACTCTAGGTTTTGTGTTCTTTCTTTTGGGCTAGGATACAATGCGGCCTATAAGAAATCATGCTGGAGATCTGGGTTTGAGTCTCAGTTTTTTTCATTAGTAGTCATGTGATCTTCTTAAGCAAATCAATTGTCCTCACTGGGCCTCAGTTTCTCCATCTATAAAACAGGTAGGAAAATACTAGCACTAAACCTCTCACATGCGTTGTAATGATCAAGTGAGACAATGGATGTGAGATACTTTTTCAAAGCGCCTTTGCGAATGTGAATCTCCGTTTGTTAAGTATCAATTTTGTGACATGGCATTGACCCAGTGGATAAAAGAACTGGGGTAGGATGCAGGGGACTTGGGTTTTCATCCTGGTTCTCCTTGCTGTGTGACCATGAACAAGTCAGTTCTCTACTTTGGACCTCAATTTCCTTATCCACAAAACCAGAGCCTCATTAGCTCTTAATTGCATTTAATGTTCACTAACTGAATAATCACCATTTTATCAGCCAGGCAGTGGGATCTAAGCATTACTCTCATTTACATTTCTAAAGCAACATAAAAATAACCTTTTGTCTCTGTGCCCACTGACTTTCTCCTAAACTTAAAACAGGCTCTTGAGAAAGGTTTCCTGTAAAATACTTCTCTATCCCAATATGACATAGGCTTACAAGGCACACTTGGTACAGGGTGAGAGGGGCCAACTAATCCATGACTTTCTCAGTCTTCTTGAAGGGAGAAAATGAGAGACGGGAAGACAAAGAAGGATGTATTTAAATTCAGAAGGAAGAGAAGGAGGAGGGCTTGGGTGAGATATAAAAGACAGAAACAACAGAGATTTAGAACAGAATGCAGACGGAGAACTGGAAGGGCTCTTAGAACACAGAACATCAGAGTTGGAGGGGACTCCAGAACTTTGAACATAAAATGATGTTGGTGTTGGGAAAGACCTTAGAACAATGAATGCTTTTGATGAAGCACTTGCTTGGAGAATGCACTATGCTAATCGCTGAGGGTGAAATAAAGATAAATAAGGTATAGACTACCCTCAAGGAGCTCTGATTTGTTGTTGTTCAGTTGTTTCAATTGTGTCTGACTCCATGATCTCATTTGGGGTTTTCTTGGCAGAGATACTGGAGTGGTTTGTCATTTTCTTATGGGACACAAAATTTGTACACAATACTACCAGCTATAATGTGATGGATGCAGTAAAGAGGTACAGAATGTATGTTCAAGCAGGCCCAACCAGATGTACAGCACATTGACAAAATGCAGAGATTCCTAGGCTGTTAGAGCTGAAAGGGAGCTTAAAAACAACCTAGTCCAAAGTCTTTCCTTTTACAAGTGAAGAAACAAATCATCAAAAATGATACCTTCCCTATAGATTGGAGAGAAGGTTTAGTCAATTAATTGATCGATCAATTAATCAAACAAGCATTTAAGCATTGATTGTTTGCTGGGCACCGTTCGGTACTGGAGAAACAAAGACAAAAATGAAATAGTCCCTTCCCTCAAGCAACTTTTATTGTATTGAGAGAGAAAATATATACATGAGAATGAACACAATATGTACAAAATAAGTAGAACATAATTTTGGGAGGGAGACACTAAGAGTTGAGGCAATCAGAAAAGGTAGTGGCATTTGAGCGAAGCTTTGAGGGAACTAGAAATTTCAAAGAGAGGATGGGAAGAAATGCATTCAAAATGGGGGACCATTGGTACAAAGACAGAATGGGAGCAGGAGATGGAATGGCATGCATGAAGAACAAACAGCAAGAAGGCTAGTCGGATGGAAGGGCTGTGTAGAATGTATGAAGGAGAGTAATGAGTCTGGAAAAGTATACTGGATTGGAGCCAGGTTGTGAAGACCCTAAAACGCCAAACAAAAGCATTTTTATCTGGTCCTAGAGGTTTTAGGGAACTATTGGAGCTCACTGGGCAGGGAAGTAGTATAGTCATACCTGTGCTTCAGAAAGGTTTGGCAGTTTTGTGGAAGGTGGGTGAATTGGGGCCAAACTTGAAGAAAGGAGACCCATGAGGAAGTCATTGCCATAGTGTAAGCTTGAGGTATAATGTGTCAATGGGTGAGTGGAGAGAAGAGACTGGATGTGAGAAATGTTGTGAAAGTTGAGTCAACAAGATTTGGTGACTGATATGTTGGACAAGGGACAGTGAAGAATGGAAGCTGATTTTGTAGTTATGAACCTGGGGAGCTAGGGAGAATGGTGATACTCTCAAAAGAAGTCGAGAACTCCAGAAGTAGGAGAGGAAAGATGGTGATATTTTAAATGTCTACTAAGCAGTTGGTGAGGAGGCACTGGGTCTCTGGCTAGATATATAAATCATGGATTCATCTGTAGGGAGGTAATGGAACCCATAGGAACTGGTGAGTTCACTAAGAGAGCAGAGTGTAAAGAAAGAAGAGAAGAGGACCCAGTCCAGAACCTTGGGTTTCAGGATATGAATGATGATCCAGCAAAGGAGACTTAAAACGATCAGTCAGATTGGTAAGAAGACAACCAAGAGTGGATAGTGTTGCAAATTCTCAGAGTAGAAAGAATAGTCTGCTGATGCTGAGTGAAGTTAGCAGAACCAGGAGAACATTGTACACAGTAAAGCAACATTGTATGATGCTCAACTTTGATAGACAGCTCTTCTGAGCAATGCAATGATCTAAGGCAATTCCAAAAGACTCATAATGGCAAATGCTATCCACATGCAGAGAAAGAACCATGGAGTCTGAATGCACTTTGATGCATACTATTTTCACTTTGTTTTTTGTTTTTTCTTTCTCATGGTTTTTCCCTTCTTTGGTGATTCTTCTTTCACAACACAACTAATGTGGAAAGATGTTTAATATTATTGTATATGTATAGCCTATGTCAGATTGCATGGTGTCTTGGGGAGGGGGGAAGGAAGGAAACAGGGGTGGGGAGAGGGAGAAAAAAATGTGGAACTCAAAATCTTCTTAAAGTGAATATTGAAAACTATCTTTACGTGTAATGGGAAAAAAGAAAATACTATTAAGTGGAAAAAAAAGAAAGAACATTCTGGAAGAAAGGCTATTTGTGGTGTCAGATACTGCAGAGAGACTAAAAAGAATGAGTATTGAAAAGAGCCATCAGTTTAGACAGCGTATAGATGATCTGTCATTTTGGATAGAACAGTTTGAGCTGAATGATGAAGTCAGAAGCTAGGCTGCAATGGAGAGAAAAGGAGGGAAGAGGAGAGGAAGTGGAGGAAAAGAGTGTAGGCAGCTTTTTCTAGGAGTGTAGCTGTGAAAGGAAGAAGAGACACAGGAAATAAAAAGGTTGAGAGGATGGTAGAGTCAAGTGAGAGTTTTTTTGAGGATGGGTGAGATGTGAACGTTTGTAGGCAGCAGGGAATGAAGGCATAAAAAGTGAGAGGTTAATTAAGTGATAATGTGGGGTAGGAAAGGTTTGATCACAGGGTAATCTTTCGGGGGAGAGGGAAAGAATAGGGCCAAAAGTACACGTAGAGGGGTTGGTCTTGGAAAAGGGAAAGGACACCCCTTTATCAGAACTAGAACAAGAGATGATGTCAAAGGGTTTTAAGATGTAGTCTGTGGGAGAAGAGGGAACTCACAGCAGATGACTGCTATCTTGTTGATAAAGTTTAAGGTCCCATATGGGTTGGGGAAGGATGGTGTGCAAGACTGAAGAAAGAAGGTTTACAATAGTATACGAGGAAGAGAAAGAGTAAAAGAAAAGAGTAAAAGTCACCCATTGACACATTACACCTTGCCGTAGCACAGTGAGAGCCCAGGTAAGATTAGATAACATATATCTGTAATGTTTCAATCAGAGGGTTGCAAGATCTCCTCCAACTATATTCAGCAGCTTGTGTATAGGATGGGAGGAGGCAGATGGTGGGAGTATTATAGACATGAGCTGAGAAGGACAAGAGGACAAATGGTTTGAGAGGAGAAGAAAGTATAAGGTTGTGCTAGTTCCATTACTGGGTCATGGTTGTGAAGGGAGGAAAGAGCAGTGATGATGGTCTGAGGTAGGGGTAGGGAACCTGCAGCCTTGAGGCCACATGTGACCGTCTAGGTCCTTGAGTGTGGCCCTTCCAAGCTTAAAAGTTTCAGTCAAGATTCAGTGAAAGGGCTGCACGTGAGAACCTAGAGGGCCACATGTGACTTTGACGCTGCAGGTTCCCCACCCCTGGCTCTGGGGAAAGTACTGAGAGGTAGAAGGACTGGATGTTACCATGAGGATGAAGAATATAGGTTTAGGAGGATTGAGGCATAAGGAGAGATAGGATGATAGGAGGCAACAGTCTGATAAATGAACTTAGAATTATTGATCGTGAAAATGGAATTCTTGTGGAAGATGGTAAGATTACAGGTTAGATGTCCCTACGTAAGGCTAGAAAAGCTGTAAGTCAGATGGGATGAAGAGATTAAGAAATTTGAAGGTTAGTGTCTGAGGGAGTATTAACAGAAATGGCAATTTTCCCTATTATGGGGGCAGGGGTTGACATGGAGGGGGAGTCACTGAATCAAGTACTGAACTTGAGAAAGGAGACATAACGACCTGGGTGCTAGCGGTCTGGATAGGGTGCTACGTTTGGGTAAACTTAGCCTCTAAGCAAAAGATGTGGCTGAGTGATGGCAGCAACGGGAAGGTATGGAAATGGTAATGCAGAGCCAGGAATGAGTGACCTCCCTCTCTAAAACCCCTTGATCAGAGGAGTACGAGAGAAGGCGCACCTTGTAGAAAGAATGCCCAGTGTCTCCTCGGTGGAACCAAGTCTTTGAGTGTCAGAAAATGGAAAGCTCAGAGAAAGAAGAGATCTAATATGAAGAAAATTTTGTTAAGAATAGAATATTGGTTAGGAATAGAATAGGGCACAATAGAAGGGCTGGGCAAAGATGGATTGGGACATGGGAGAAGGCTGAGGTGGGTGGGGATGAGAAAATGATGGCAAGCGGTGGCAGGGGAGGGGGTGGTTTTTGATAAGGCAGCCAGGGATTCAGTAGCACCACAATTGGAAGACTAAGAAGTGGGAGTTTGGTAGCAATTCGGGCTATGGTATCATATGAAATATTGCACTCATTTGGGGGCACTTAGTTTTAAGGAAGGGCATTAGCAAGCTATGGCTTGTCCAAAATGGGGTGGCCAAGATGGTGGCAGCAGTGGAGGCCAGAACATGTGTGGAACAGGGGATGTTTGATCTAAAGAAGAGAAAACTTAATGGGGACATGAGTTCTGTCTTCAAATAGTTGGAGGACTATCATGTGGAAGAGATTTCCCAAATAATGACGGCAACAACAACTACCATCTACTTCATGCTTTAAGGTTTGCAAACTGCCTCCTAGATGTTTTCTCACTTGATCCTCATAACAATTACAGAAGTGGGTGATATTAGTATCTCCATTTTATAGATGAGGAAACTGAGGCAGACAGAGGATAAGTGACTTGCCCAGGGTCACACAACTAGTAAGGTCTGAGGCTGGATTTGAACTCAGGTCCTCCTGACTCCAGCACTCCTTGGGTCCAGCCCAGCCATATCCATCTAGGCACTGCCTAGCAACATAGTAGATATTTTAATAAATCAATCAACAAACAATGTTTTTGGAAAGGGGATTAGATCTGCCCTGCTTAGCCCCAGAGGATGCAATAGAGGAAAATGGACAGAAACATCAATATAAGGAAAAAACTTCCTCATCATTATATCCATCCCAAACTGGAGTGGGCAGCTTCAGAAGGCAGTGAGTGCGTTCTCATTGAGGAGGCTTCAATGGAAGCTGGATGAGCTCTTTAAATCATGCTTTTAGAGCTGGAAGCACCCTCACAGATCTTCTAGTCCACATTTTAACAGATGACAGAACTGAGGCACATGGAGGTTAAGTAGTTTGCCCAAGGTCACCCAGGAAGCAAGTAACAGAAGATGAATTTGAACTCAGATCCTCTGACCTTGAATCCAGGGCTCTCTCCATTGCACCATACCTTGTCAGGAGTATTTTAGAGAAGATTCCCGACCAGATACTAACGGCACTAAATGCCTTTTGCTGTTCTCTCTAGCTCTGAGGCTTTATAAGTCTGTGATGTGATCAAGCAGGAAGCCCAGCACTTCATAAGCTGTTTATGCGGTGGGGACATTTGGGGGAGGGGGCAGAAATAGTTTGGCCTTTGATAATGGTGAATAAAAGAGAAATGACTCAAAGTGGCACCCATACCTGGCCACAGGCCAGAGAGGAGCTGTTACAATTTTTGTTTGTGAGCTCACCTGCTTAGGGATCTCCTCAACAGAAAGACTTGAGAAAGATTTTGAGGGTGACAGGGGCCAATATGCTACGACCAGGGGTAGCTAGGGTATCCCAAAGAGACTTCACGATCTTCATTTAGCAAAAGAAGTAATTAGATTCCAGCTCATTTCCCGTCCTTAAACATTCATTAAGTGGACTTAGTATACTGCCTGGAACATTGGCTTTTTAAATAAATATGAGTGGACCGTGTGCAGGGTACTTTCCTTGGTCCTGTGGCATGGGGGACTATAAAAGATAAATAGAAAGGAAGGAAACAAGCATTTATTGTTTCTACTAAGTGCCAGGCTTTGTGCTAAGCACCTCAAAAATGTTATCTCATTTGATACTCATAAAGCCTTGGGAGGTAGGTATTATTATTATTCTGATTTTACATTCAAGGAAACTGAGACAGACAGAGATCAACTGACTTGTCCAGGGTCACACAGTCAGTATCTAAGCCTGGATTTGAACTGAGGTCTTTCTGCTCGATCCACAGCATCATTGGATCTGCCTTTATGGAGCTCACAGTTTGGTATAGGACATGGGGAAAAAACCACACACACACACAAAACTAGAGTGCAAAATCGAACACGGTAAATTGATCATAGGATTTAGAGATGGAAGGAAACTTACAGATGACCATTCCACAGAAAAGGCCAGACAGGTTAAATGACTTGCTCAGGGTTATAAAACTAGAAAGTAGCAGACTGGATTTGATTACAAATACAGTGTTCTCTCATTACAGCATCAAGACAGGTACAAATAATGGACCATTCCAAGTCTTGGGGAAGGACAATCACTTCTAAGTGGAGGAATCGTGTGTGTGTGTGTGTGTGTGTGTGTGTGTGTGTGTGTGTGTTTGAGAGACAGAGAGAGAGTCAGAGAGAGAAGGAGTGAGAGAGAGAGGTAGGGGTGTGTGTATGTGTGTGTGTGTGAGAGAGAGAGAGATTTCAGAAGGGAGAGGGGAGGGGATAGATAGCTACACACACACACACACACACACACACACAAAGCTAGTCAGTGTCTAAGCCTGGATTTGAACTGAGGTCTTTCTAACTCCAGGACCAGCATTCTATCCACAGCATCATGGTATCTGCCTTTATGGAGCGCATTTGATATAGGGCATAGGAAAAAAAAACCCTACAGTACAAAACTGAACATGGTAAGTTGATCATAAGATTTAGAGCTGGAAACAAAGATGAGGAGTCAGAAAATCATAGGATGTAAACAGGGATGGGATTCAGTTGGTTCACACTGGTTTGGTAGAACTGGTACCTAATTTTAGGTTGAGTTCTGCGAACAGGTTGTTAGTGGGGGCAAGGCCTCAGCCTGCCATGTCAGTGTCAGGGGCGCCTCGGCTTGGTTCCGTGGAGAACTGGTTCTTAATTCATTTGAATCCCACCACTGGATGTATACAGAGATGATAGAATCATAGATTTAAAGCTGCAAAGGAACTTAAAGATCTTCTAATACAACACCATATAGATGTAAGCAAAATGAAGGCTAAGGACTTAGGTGACTTGTCCAAGGTCAAACAGGAAGCATGTGACCGAGTCAGTACTTGAAGTGAGTTTCTCTGACTGCAAACACAATACTTTCCTCCTCTGTGGATGGTAAGGGATCCAATTTGGCTGGAGAATAGAGTACATAAAAAGGAATAATGAATGAAAAGCCTCAAAAGGTAGGTTGAAGGCTGAATGAGAGCCTTAAAGACCAGGCTGAAGAATCTGAACTTCATCCTTTAGGCAGTAAGAAACCAGTGAAAGAAAGGAATCTGGAAGTGTGTATAAGGTGGATTGAATGTGAGGGAATAGAAAGGACATTCATCTAAGAGACTAGATAAGAGAATACTGTAATAAAGTCGAGGCAAAAGGTGATGGACGATATTCTAGATCAGGGTGGTGGCTGCAAGAGGAGAGAAAAGGATGTGGGTATAAAAGCACTTGTGGAGATAGAACTGAAGGCACTTGGCAATCACTCCCAACTATGTTCTGGTCTGAGCAAGGAACAATGTCATCTGTGGGTTCCTGAGAAAGGGGCTGGAGAAGGGAAACATCTGACGTGGGCTGAATGCTGGCTGAGGGCCAGGACAAGAAGATCAAAGCCAAAAGAAGGGGGCAGAGAAGATATACACAGAGAAATAGAAGAAAAAAAAGAGACAGCCACCTTAGAAAGCTGAAGCTGGCTCTGGGCAGCCTCTAAGATCAAACTCTGCTCCTCCACAAAATCTTATGGGCATTGAGATGATTAATAAGCATTTAGTCTGGTCACAAAACAACAAGGTTGCTTTCTTCTTCCTTCTGTTTCCCTTCCCTGAACCACTGATCCTTTCCCCTACTCTCTCCTCTAGTACTTCCCGGCGATTATCCCTGAGGTGCTTCCTACTGTGTTACTTTGGGCAAGTCATTCTCAGTTTCCCCATTTGTAAAATGATGGGGTTGGACTTGAACTAGATGGTCTCTGAGGTCCCTCCCAGCTCTAAATCTTTTATTCTATCATTTCTCACTTTCATACATCTTCAGTTTCTTCCTCTCCACTGATTCCTTCCCATCTATCTACAAACATGCTCAGGCCAAACCAGTCCTTAAAACCACTTTCCCTTGATTCTTCTGGTCCATCCAGACAGTGAACCACTTCTTTTCTCCCTTTCATTACTAAGCTTCTTGAAAAAGTTGCTAATAACTGATGTCTTCAGTTCCTCAATGCCTCCTCTTCCTTCACCTCCTTGCACCCTGTTTTTTTTTTACCTCTGCCATTTCACTGCAACGTCCTTCTCTAATATCTACAAGCATTTATAAAGTGCCTACTACGTGTCAGGCACTGTTCTAGGCAGTGGGGATACAAATAAAATAGTGTCTATGAAAGTTCCTGCCCTCAAACAGCTTGCATTCTTACCAAATTCAGGAGCCCTAATAGCCTCCGTGCATCCTTTGACATTTTTGACCACTCCCTCCAACCAGATATTGTCTTCTCGCCTTCCTGAGCTTCAGAGACACCATCTCATTTTACCACTCTGCTCTTTTATTTCTCTGATTCCTCCCTTTCTTCCCAGCCTTTCAATGTGGGTGCTCCTCGAGGGCCTATCTCTAGTTTGCTTCTCCTTTCGAACTCTCCTTGTTCCTCCTAGCCTTTTCCCCCCCGAGGCTTCTGGTTGGTTTCTCTAACCCAGGTCACTGCTCACCCCAATATATCTTCCACTTAGCTGTCAGTTTGATCTTCCCTGTCATCTCTCTAGTCAATAAACTTCAACAGCCCTCTAGAACTTCCAGGATCAAATATAAAATTTTCTGGCATTCAAAGCCCTTCATAGCTTGGCCCCTTCCTGCCTTTCCAGTCATGCCTTCTCTCCTTCCTTTCTCCCCATACTCTGTGATCCAGTGACAACAGCCTCTTGCTTCTGGAACAACATGCTCCACTTCCCAGCTCTAGCTAATTTCATTGGCTGTCCCCCATGCCAGGAATACTCTTTCATTTTTGCCTCTTGGCTCCCTTAAGTTGTTTTTTTTTCAGTTGTGTCTGACTCTTCGTGACCCCATTTGGGGTTTTCTTGGAAAAGATACTGAAGTACTTTGCCATCTTGTTCTCCAGCTCATTTTATAGATGAGAAAAATGAGGCAAACAGGGGTGAATGACTTGCCCAGGGTCACACAACTAGCAAGTATCCGAGGCTGGATTTGAACTCTGCAAGAGGAGTCTTTCTGACCTCAGACCTGGTGTTCTAACCACTGAATCACTGATGTACCCTTTAGCTTCCTTGGCCGCCTTCAATTTCCAGCTAAAATCTCACCTTCTGCAAGAAGACTTTCCCAATCCCTTTTAATGCAAATGCCTTCCATCTGTTAATTATCTCCAATTTATCTTGTCTATATCTTGTTTGTACATAATTGTTGGCATGCTGTCTCTCCCCTACCCCACTCCCAAGACTGTAAGATCCTTAAGAGCAGGACTGGCCTTTGCCTTTCTCTACATCGCCAGTGCTTACCACAGCGTCTGGCACATAGTAGATGCTTAATACATGCTTGCTGACTTTCCTTAGCCATTTCCACGGCTCTGTCACTATACAGCTGACTTCCAGATCTAAAAGAGATGTCCTGACCTCTCCTCTGAGTTCTATACCTGCATTTTGATGATTATTAGAGCACCCACACCTGATCATCCCATTAATACCTCAGATTTACTACGTCCCCAACTGAGCTCATTATCTTTCATCCTGAACTTCCTTGATCCTCCTTCTGGCTTCATGTTTATTTTCTTCATTAACACCATCCATCAACTCATTGCAGTGGAATGAGCATTAGACTTAGTCAAAGGACCCATGTTCAAATGTCACCTCTAAAGTTTCCCACTTGTACAATTTGGGGTGAATCATTTAGCCTTACTGGGCCTCAGCTTCCTCAATTGAAAAAAGAGAGCTTTAGACAAGATCTCTACAGTCCTCTTCCTTTCCCTATCTATGACCCTAGCTAGCATCATATGACTTCTGAGCTCCTTCTCTAAATCTTGTGACCCTGTAGGATGCATAGATGTGCAGATTTGGGGATGACATGCTTGTAAACTAGATGAGCTCTCATGTTATGTCCAACTCTAGGTCTATGGTCCTATGGTCTTTTGACTTTTCCCTGTCCCTCACCTCTCCTCTCCAATTAACTAACAAATCCTCTTCATTCCATGGCGTCCATTCCATTTAAAATGGGTGATTCTAAGAGAATAGTTTCATATCAGCCCTAGATTATCAACAAAATATGATCCCATTTTTAAAAGTTTTACTCGTCATAATCTCAGGCATCAGAGATAGATACCTGCAGTCAACATCTAGATGAGGTGTCAGCAATCTTTCCAGGGGTGTTGTACCAAGGTTCTGAGTTCTATTTTTCTGACAGAAGAATGTTGGCAGACTATCGCTGAGTGAATTACTTAGATTTCTTGGGAGAGAAGGAGCTGAGGAAGAGCCAGTGATAGATGGCTTTAAGTATGAATAAGAGAAGACAGTCCTTATTAAGTATGAATTAAAGGGCACTGGAGAGTTCTTCCAAACCCTTAAAAATTATTCACATGTTCTTTATTTGACATATTTCCTGACATTCTATTAATTAGAAATTCAGTTGGATTAGTTAGCACCCTTTTAAAAGAATGCAGATATTCCCAGGCTAGCTTTCACTTTAATTCGAAAAACATTTATTAAATGAGGCATCTATTTGCTAGTCACTGAGTATATAAAGTCAAAATAAAACAGCTCTTGCCTCCAGAAGCTTACATTTTTCTAGGAGATATATCATGTGCACAAATAAGTAAGTGAATAACATATACAGAAAAATAAAGTAGCAGTAAGAGGGGCAGAACACTAATTTTTGGGAAGATCAGGGAAAGGCTCATGTGGAAAAGGGCATCTGAATTAAGGGAAGTCAGGAATTCTATGATGTGGAGGTGAGGAGTGCATATATTTCAAACAAAAAGGACCATGAGCAAAAATGGAATGGGAGCAGAACATGGAAAACCATATATATGGAATAGCAAAGAGGTCAGTGGTCAGCTAGGTGGCATGGGGGTAGCGTGCCAGCCTTGCAATCAGAAGGAACTGAGTTCAAATCTGGCTTCAGATACTTAGGAGCTGTGTGACTGTGGACAAGTCACTTAGCTCTGCCTCAGTTTCCTCATCTGTAAAATGATCTAAAGGAGGAAATGGCAAACCATCCCAGTATTTTTGCCAAGAAACTCTATATCAGGTAATGGAAAGTCAGATAGGACTGAAAAATAACTCAACACAGTTAGGCTAGTATGAAGTAGAGTAACAGAAGTAGCTAGGTACTGCAGCGGGTAGGGTGCTGGACCTGGAGTCAAGAAGACCGGAGTTCAAATCCAGCCTTAGACACTCCCTAATTATATGACCCTGGGCAAGTCATTTACCTGCCTCAGTGTCTTCATTTGTAAAATGGGGATAATAGCCCCTATTTTGGGGGTTGTCATAAATAACATAAAATATCTACAAAGTGCTTTGCAATTCTTAAAGCACAATATAAACATTATGTTATTAGTACTATTAAATAAGACTAGAAAGATAAGTGGGGACTAGATTGTGGAATGCTTTAAATGCCAGAACCAGAAGTTTGTATTTTTTCCTGGAGGCAGTAGGGAGCCATTGATGATTTTTGAGTAGGGCAGATGGCTTGATCAGATTCATGGTTTATGGATGTCAATTTCAGCATCTATGTGAAGGACAGGTTGTAGAGGGGAGAGACTAGAGAGAAAGAGACCATTTGGACACTATTGTAATAGTCCAGGCAAAGACTGAAAAAAATCTGGATAAAGATAGAGGTTGTGAGAGTGCCGAGAAGGGAAGAAATGAACAGATGTTGTGAAGGCTGAATTGAAAGCCTGACACCTCAGTATAAACTAGAGAAGGTGTAGTGGAAAAAGAATTGGATTTGGAATCGAAACCTCTGGGTCTGAGTTCCTGTTCTGTTCCTTTGCCTGGGTTACATTAGGAAACCCTGGACCTCTATTTCTTCATCTGCAGAATGAAGGAATAGGATCAGATGATTCCAAAGCTTCCTTCATACTCTAAATCTAGCTTTCTATGATTCTCTTTTTGCTATTCCTACTTTACCAACCTAATAGGCTCTCATTACCGCCTACCTGGACCATTGCAATTAAGCCTCCTAACAAGCCTTCCCACCTCCACTCTCTCTCCCCTACAACCCATCCTTCCCACTAGTGTCGGAAGAATCTTTCTTATATAGAGAGATGGGACTCAGCAATGATCAAGACATTCTTCTGCTCCCAAGTCTTCAATGGTTCTCTATTGCCAACCAAGAAACACGCAATCTCCTGGGCCTGGCATTTGAAGCTTTGCACCACCTAGCTTTGTCTAGTACAGTAATAGTCTCCAAACGGGTCACAGTGTTAAGGTCATATTCTCTGTTATGGAAATGATAGAAATTATTATAGGTCTCTTTTATAAAAACCTGATATGATATAATAATATGAAACAATATGATGTAATATAATAAAATAAAACACAACATGACATAATATGATATGATATGACATGATACAACACAACATAACATAGCATAACATAACATAACATAACATAACATAACATAACATAACATAACATAACATAACATAACATAACATAACATAACATAACATAACATAACATAATATTCTAGGTCTCTTCTGATTCAAAACTCTGGTCTCCAACAAGTCATTGGAACTGAATCAAGACGGAATAGTTGTCTCTTTGTTAATAGGACAAGACCTTTTTGATTGTTAACTGAGTGCCCTCAAACTTTGGAATGTAGATAAAGTCACTTTGCTAGAACGGAGGAGCTCAGTGGGAGGAGCTGAGAAACCTCCTCTAGTCCTAACAAGAAGGCACATGGCAAGTGCTATTTGATCTCTTTTTATTGGAGGAAATATATAGGGTTTTATACAGGTCAGGTCAGCTAGAGTCGACACCTTTAACCTTGCTTTAAATTCTTTTTTCTCTCTATTCTTTTCTATTCAGACATGGAAAAGACCTGTAGTGGGGGGCTGCTCTGAACTAGCTCTCTCCTTTTCTGGAGGATGGGTCATTGAGAAGCTTAGAAGGCCTCTCACTATAACTATAGCAGAAGCTGTTTGAAGGCAGCTGTTTTGGAACGTGGAGGAGTAACCAGAATTTTTCAGTTCCTTCTCTCTCTCTCTCTCTCTCTCTCTCTCTCTCTCTCTCTCTCTCTCTCTCTCTCTCTCTCTTTCTCTCTCTCTCTTTTTCCCCTCCCTCCCTCCTAGGAGTTGGGAATTTCATGTGGCCTTATGTCCAGGTAGACACTATTGATTCAATAACACATATTAGTATCTTGCAATCCTCTTTCCAGGAATCATTGTGTCATCTTTTTAGGATTATGGTTAAGGATTCTACTTTTGTTTCATAAGAGTCATTGTTCATAGAGGTGTGTGTTTATTACTGAACTAATAGTTTCCCCTTAAAATCTATGACCTTGGAAACATCTTCATTAGAGTGTTAATCATTTCCTTTGATGGTGCTGATAATTCCCATTAAATTTTTCTTTCTCTTGAGCAAAATTGTAAATAAATTTTATGGGGTTTAGCTTTCCCAGGCATGCACATGTCTACTGCCTAGATTGCAAAATTGCCAGTCCCAAAGAAATCTGGGGTGCAAAGAGACTATTAGATAATGTTTCTCTCCTCCACTGATATTCATCCTGTTGAATGAATCAAATTATAAACAAATTTCTATGTGTAGTGAATGTCTTTTTTAAATATATGATTATGTTTACATATTATTTCATAGCCTTGGCAACATAATGGAGTCAGGAAGTGGTACAATTTATTCTGTGATCACACTAACATTTCAGTACAACATGGAATCACAGAACAAACACCACCAGCATAAAAGGGCAAAGCCTCAGGGAAGCAAATTGCTTCAGATAGTTGTATTCAGACAGATACGGCAACCCTAGTAGTATACCTTCTAATTGCCATAAGAAACACTAATTTGAAATATCTGCTCTAGCTCTCAGCTTCTCATTCCTTTCTCAATGTTTTGAATCTATTAGTCTCAAGAAACTCTGGTCCCTGCCTGGGCATGGCCACTGGTTTATAAGAAGTGGCTTCATACAGTGGATTTGGGAGTCCGGAAATCTGAATTTGAATCTTCTCTCTGAAACTTGCTGTGCAACCATAAGCAAGTTACTCAGTCTTTATGTGTTTCCTCACATGTAAAATGAGGGTTATAATTCATTCTTTCCTTTCATCACAGGGTGATTTTGAGGAAGGTGTCTTGTAAACCTTAAAGAATTATTTACATATATATGTTATGATTATTAATACATGACATATTAACATATAATAACAGAACACCTTGGAAGGCAGTGGTGCAATGGAAAGCTCCTTGAGGTGGATTAAATCCTATCCTGAGAATTTGAGAAGGGAAAGAGGAAGGAGATGAAAAGGAATATGGTAGTGTAGAAAGATGCTAGAAGGGGATGGAGCTTGCTATTTCTCATAGTTGGAGTCTGAAAAGATACACGAACATGGAGGATGGGGTGGGAAGAATGGACATTGGATGAACATTGCTCACATTAAATTGACAAAGGAAGGTTGAAAACAAAGACACAGTTTGGTATAATAATAGAAGAAACTCAACAGGGAAATGAGTCGGGATAGGAGGCCACATTAGAAGGAGAATAATATCCAGGAACAGTCATAAGTAAAACAAATGTCCTAATTCTGCTGGAATTAAAGGGCGGGGAAAGAAAAGAGCTAATGCAAGAGGATGCTTTAAGCTGTCTTTTAGACAGTTGAGAAATAGTTGTACGACTCATTATATGAATGAAACGGAATATTATCATTTGGTAAGAATAAGAATTTTTATTCTGTAAGAAATATTATTAATCTTTGAGAAATGATGAAAGAGACAATTTTAGAGAATCCTAGGTAGGAGAAACTGAAGCAGAGTAAAATGAGAAGATCCAGGAAAACATTTTATATAAGGACAGCAATGTTACAAAAAAAAAAACAAACAAAACTAACTTTGTAAACTTAAAATACTGATTAATGCAATATGATCAATTAGGTTTCCAGAGGTTATGTAATGAAACATATTACCTACTTTCAAACAAGAAGGTGATGGACACATGTTATAGAAATCTACATTTTTAGACGTGACCAATGCATGGATTTGTTTTGCTTAACTATGGCTATTTGCAAGAGACCTATTATTTCCTTTCTCTTGTCTTTTTTTCTTTTTTTGGCAGGGTAATTGGGGTTAAGTGACTTGCCCAAGGTCACACAACTAGTACACGTGTCAAGTGTCTGAGGCGGGATTTGAACTCAGGTCCTCCTAACTCCAGGGCCCGTGCTTTACTCACTGCGCCACCTAGCTGCCCCTTCTCTTGGTGTTTAATTTGGTAGGGGAAGTTCAGAGGGGGGTTAACAACGGTGATGCCAATTAAAAGAAGACCACGGAAAATGTTTTAAATGCCCAGAAAATGAAGAAAGATCAGAAGAAAGCACGTACAAAAAAGGCAGTTGTCAAAGTAGAGTGCAGAATTTATTTTGTACTTTAAAAAAAATCAGGTAGTTTGGAATGGAGAACCACGGAAATTAGAATCTGTTTCTCTTATTCTGTTGTGTGTGTAGAAATGCTCTCTTTTTTATATTAGAGTTCAGGATGAAAAAGGGTTTTTTAATGATAAAAAATAAAGTTATGAGAGGTTTTCGTTTGTTTTGGTTTGGGCTTTTTTTTTGATGTCTTCATCTAGAGGATTTTAAGAGAATGTTGTGGCATGACAATAAATCACTCTGGGGATGAGGAATGGTATTATATAGGTGTGAACATATGTGGGTGGAGTCAGGTTAGAAGACCAAGGGAGAGGATGGTTCTAAAGTTTTGAAACATTACAACTTAGAAGAGACCTTAAGAGGTCACATTGGAAAGGTTTTGAAGCTATGAATCATGGCTCAGGTCATCTCTGAATAATTGCCTGCCTGGAATAGCCCACCTATTCAAGGTAATTCAGCACCAACGAAGACACTTGCTGTTATATCAGAAAAGTATAAAAACAAGCTACATAAAACTGCATCTTCCCTCCCCACAACTGTCCCATTTCTTGCCACAATTTCCTGTTGAAGGCACGGAGGGAATAAGGAAACAAACGTTTATGTAGTGCTTACTGTGTGCTAGGCACTGTGCTAAGCACTTTTTACAAAGATTATCTCATGTGATCCTCATAACAGTCCTGCAAGGTAGATGCTGTTATTAATCCCATTTTACATTTGAGGAAACTGAGGCATATGGAAGTTAAGTGACTTGTCCAGGGTCACACAACTTGTAAATGTATGAGACTAGATTTGAATTTAGGTCTTCCTGACTACAGGTCCAGTGCTCAATCCACCATGCTGCCAGCTTCCTCCAACAGAGGAAACAGAACAACTTTAATCCCCTTAGTCTTAGGAGAATATGGGGCCATATGACCTGTGTGTCTTCAGCTACAAAAATGCAACTTCGATTGTTTGCCAAAGCCCATCCAGGCAGATCTGTAATTCATTTACTGACAGTGCTTCTTCCATGAAATGATACAACCTTCTTCATTTAAGAAGTGAGTGAATATGTCTGAGATTCATTATGAAGGGTGTTTTAATTCCTACCTAAAGTTTGGAGACAGTCTAGGACACTGATGCCCAAGATTTTAAAGGATGTATTGCCTTTTTGGAAACAATAAACATTTAAGGAAACGTTAGACTGCCAACCAGCTCCTGGATGGGCATATCAAAAATTAAAAAAAAAAGATTTATAATTAATGGGATGGATAATTGTGAAGACTTCACAGGGTATGTCTAAGGGAGTAGGAGAGGTTTTGGGATTTGGCCTTGAGACTCTGGAAGGTCAGCCTGGAGATGTGGGTATGCCCTTCCCCCCCTCTCTCTCAGATGTTAGAAGATAATGAACTTCCTGTGAGCTATTTGTTCTCTGCTCCAGGAAGGTCTCTCCTCCCCCCCACCCCATTTCTTCTCCTAGACTTTCAGACGCCACCCAGGCAGTTGAGTTCTGATAGGGAAAAACCTGAATGGACCGGATCAACCTTGGTCCTCTGTGTAGTTTTCCCGACTAGACTGTAAGCCCACCTCCCAGACAATGGTGAGAAGGGATAGAGGTGGATGGGAATCTTTTTCATTAAGAGTATAAATTAAGGCAGGTTCTCTTTTACCTCGCACCTCGCCTCCTCCATTACGGAGGTGTGCCCAAATCTTGCAAGGTTTGTAAAATCAATTTACTTTGTTTCTCCTAAGGCTGTCGCTCCTATTATTTAAAAATCCTGTCCCATACAATAACCACTTCAACTGATTTTGGGGAGCTTTGCAATGTTGATGATTATGATTTAAAGTGGTAACTCATTAAACAAAATTGATGTATTTTTTAAACATTGGATTCATTCCTAATATCTCCTAACCCCTTCCACATCCATCTATTCTTCATAATAAAAAATAAAAGAGTGGGAAAAAATTCTGGCAAAGACAACCAAAACATAAATAGATATTCGGTATTCTCTTTAATATTCCACACCCATAGCCCCCCACTACTGAAAAGGAATGAGAGAGGTGTCTTTCTGAACTCTTCTTAAAGTCAAGCTTAATCATTATGATTACAGAGCATTCAGTTTCTTGTTTTGTTCTTTCCATTAACCTATTTGTTGTCATTGCGTATATCTTGGCTCTTATTTCCCTCTGTATCTACTAAGGCAGGTAAAAAGTAGTCTGCAGCAAAATTTTTACCACCAAAAGAACTAATACCTTAAAATCTACAAACATGAATAACTGAAGCTTCCTCCTTCTTTTTTCCTCTTTCTTCTATTTTCCTACTCCTCCTTCCTCCCTAACCCTTTCCCCACCCCCCTCTCCACCCGTTACACTCTTGAGCTGTTGAGACCAGCATGCTTCTCTGTAGCAAATTTAGGCACTTTACAACGCTGCAGTACAAACGTACTAGCAATTTATCTTACCTCACATTAATGTCAGATTCATCCATCACAGGAAATAGGCATGGGTAAGCTGGTTTTCAATGCCCACAGAAGGTATCTGGTCCTGTAATGGAAACAAACATGGTGCTTGAAGACTAAAAAGCTCTCTAGACAGAGAGGCAGTGGGGTTGTATTGGAAAGAGCTTTCCTGGGCTTGGGTTCGAGTGTTGGCTTTGCTACCTAGCCAGGCTAGGAAATTCTTAGGTTCTATGACCAATCTGCTTTCCTCTATTTAATACTCTGCCTGTCAGGAGGGGAAAGGGTCCTGAATATGTAATCAGAAAAATAGGGTTTGAGACTAAGCAGCTGGATGGTCTCTAACACTTTCTTCCAGTTTAGATTTCTTTTGTGACATACTTCACACATCCCCTGCGCAGTCCCAGGTCTGTAATGGGCTCCAGCCAAGTCTCACCCACCGAGGGTACTCAAATTCAGTTATTCAGGGGCCAAAGTGTTCCATGATCTGAAGCTGTACAACAGCATGGGCCTTTGTTTCAGGGAGAAGGTTAAAAGAAAGGATGAGCCTTTGTTTCAGGGAGAAGCTCGGAGTTGTTAAAAGAACTTTCCCGTTTCCTCCAAGGCAATGCAGTCAGCTCTCTTCCTCTTGACATTTAGAGAGCAATTAAATGTTTGTAAGACACTTTGCATATATTACCTCACTTGATCCTCGAAACGACCCTGTGAAATAAGTGCTGAGGTCTTTTATTACCGTTTTACAGATGAGAAAACTGAGGCTCGGGCAGGTGAAGTGACTTGATCACAGTCACACAGCCAGTAGGCATCAATAGAGGGATTGAAACTCAAGTTTGCTTCATTACAAGTTTCTATACAATCAATCAATGAAAAATCAACCAATACTTACTAATAGCTTTTAAAAATGATTTAAAAAAGCAATGTATCAACAGCTGTTAAAAGCTATTAGATACTATGTGCTGAGTGCTAGGGATATAAGGAAGAAGTAAAAACACTCCCTGTCTTCACAGAGCTTATATGGGGGAAACAACATGTACATAAATGAGCACAAAGAAGATATGTACAGAGTAGATAGAAAGCAGGATTAGAGGGAGAATGCACTAGGAAGGGGAAAGTCCTGTAGAAAAGAAGGTGCTTCATTTGTGCTTACTGCCCCTAAGGAGTGCAGTGGAGAAGGGATGGACCTGGAGTCAGAGACCTGAGTTCAAATCCAACATCAGACAGGTACTCACTGTGTTACTCTGGGCAAGTCACTTAACTTCCCTGAACCCATTTCCTCATCTGTAAAATGGGAGTAAAAGTCTAATAAGGCTCTTGTGAGGATAAAATGAGATAATATTTGTAAAGCATTAATTAGAAAGAGCAATGGATTGGGAGTCAGAAGACCTGAGATCAAGTTCCTTATTCAGGATTTGCTATGACCTTGGCCAAGTCACTGAAACTATCTGTGCCTCAGTTTCTTCATTTTAAAATAAGAGTGAGGGTGTGATAGGTCAGACTTGCTTCTATCCAAGATTTCCTCCAGCTTTTACTGTACCATACTTCTAGTACCTTCTATGGCTTATTAGCTCTATTAACTTGGGCAAGTCTCTCTGAGACTCAATTTCCTCTGTAAAATGGGCACAATAACCTTTACATTCCATACCTTTCAGTGATGTTGTGTGAAAAGTGTATTGTAAATGTTAAAGCTCTATAAAAATATAAGAATATACTGCTGTGGCTACTGCTGTTATTATTCTGGCTTCAACTTCATCATTTCTAAAATGGGGCCAATAATTTGGCGTCAAAATAGCTAGAGCACCAGGACTGGAGGCTCGTCTTCCTGAGTTCAATCCAGTCTCAGACACTTACTAGTTGTTTGACCCTGGGCAAGTCACTTAACCCTATTTGCCTCAATTTTTCATCTGTAAAATGATCAGGAGAAGGAAATGGCAAATCACTCCAGTATATCTGCTAAGAAACAGGGTGATGAAGAGTCAGACCTGATTGAAACGACTGAACAAAACTTCCCAAGAGGGTTAAAAGGCTGAAATGAAAATAATTTGTAAAGTACAGAGTGTTATGTGTAATTTTTATTAGAAATGGCAAGAGAGGGGTGAGCTTAGTTCTTGATATAAAAGGAGACCTAAAATCAATCAATCAAAATCATTTACTGAGTACCCACTTTGGGACAGACACTTGACTAAGCCCTAGATTACTAACATGAAGTCAAAATAGTCCCTTGACTAAGGAGGAGAGGGCAGAAGATAAGTTCACAGATTCTGATTTACAACTGGTTTGATCCTTACTGACGATCTACACAATTCCTTCATTTCATAGCAGAGGATTCTGGGACCCAGAGGGTTTATTTAAGTGACTTGCCTGAAGTCACATGAATAAGCAGCAGAATGGGAATCTGGACCCCAGTCTTTTGTCTCCAAGTTTATCCAAAGGAATCCTAAACTGAAGACTTCATTAAGGTACTTACCTGCTCAGCCCCAATTAGCTTAAGAGGTAGACAGTCCAGTCAAGTTTATAAACCTGCCTAGGCCTTTAATTTTTATTGAATTTGCATTTATTAAGAACCTACTCTTGGTAGTGGGCTGTGCTCAGTGTGAGATGAATACAAAGAACAATACAACAGAGAGTGGAGCCGAGCTGGTGAGGAAAAGGCAAGGAGCTTCCAAATTCCCCTGCGAACAATTTTAAATAGCGCCTTGAAATAAAGTCTGGAGGAGCAGCACACACAAAAGGATGGGGTGAAACAATCTTCCAGGCCAAAACAACTTAGAGGGTTGGCAGGAAAGGTCTATCGCACCAGAGTGAGAGTGGGGCATAGGCTATACCACAGCAGGTGGGGCCCCAGCAAATCAGGAACAGGCCCTGAGGACAAGTGAATCAACAGTGACAGTGGCTGCGTCTGGAGGTCTCAGCCCATAGACAGTAGTCACAGGACTAGTCAAAAGGAAAATGTAAGGGTCTTTTGGTTCAGGACTCTGTGGCATTATCCATACTTTGATCCAGGTTGCAGTCTCAGGGCAAAAAGGAGCACTAGTACATCAGAGCTTGTGGCCATAGAGGAGTGAAAACCCTAGTCACAGTTCCAGGGCAGAAAAGAGGTCTTGTGGTCACTCACAGATCAGAGCACAAGCCACATCTCTCCTCAGATCACTCCACCTTAGAAGAACTGAAAGCTTACAGACCCTTAGAATTATCTCTGAAAACAGCTGAACAAAAAAACCTAAAGCTTGGGACAGTGTCCTCTCTACCCTGGGATCAGAGCCCAACTTTAATATAAAATTAAAAGTCAGGAAATGGTCTGGGAAAAATGAACAAACAACAAAAAAAGATCCTGACCATAGAAAGTTACTATGATGACAGGGAAGATCAAAGCACAAAGAAGACAACAAAGTCAAAACTGCTACATCCAAAGCCTCAGAAAAAAAATGTGAGTTGGTCTCAGGCCATGAAGGAGCTCAAAAAGGATTTTAAAAATTAAATAAGACAGGTAGAGGAAAAAATGGGGAAAAATAAGAGTGATGCAAGAAAATCACGAAAAAATGTCATCAGCTTGGTAAAGGAGGCACGAAAAGTACTATAGAAAATAACACCTTTAAAAACAGACTAAATGGTAAAAAAGGCACAAAAATCCAATGAAGGGAAGAATCCTTAAAGAGTAGAAATGGCTAAATGGAAAAAGATGTACAAAAATTCATTGAAGAGAACTCTTTAAAAAACAAAATTGGCCAAATGGCAAAGGAGATACAAAAGCTCACCAAATAAAAAGATTCCTTAAAAATTAGAATTAGGCCAGTGGAAGCTAATGACTCCATGAAATATCAAGAAACAATAAAACAAAACCAAAAGACTGAAAAATTAGAAGAAAATGTGAACTATCTCACTGAAAAAACAACTGACCAGGAAACTAGATTGAGGAGAGATAATTTAAAAATTTTTGTACTACCTAAAGCCATGATTGAAAAAAGAGCCTAGACATCACCTTGCAAAAAATTATCAAGGAAAACTGCCCTGACATCCCAGAAGAGGGCAAAATAGAAATTGAAAAATTCCACCAATCACCTTCTGAAAGAGATCCCCAAATTAAAACTCCCAGGAATGTTGCAGTCAAATTCCAGAGTTCCAAGGTCAAGGAGAAAATATTGCAAGCAGCCGGAAAGAAATAATTCAAATCATGAAGCCACAGGCAGGAAAATGCAAGAATTAGCAACTTCTACATTAAAGCATCAGAGGGCTTGAAATATGATGTTCTGGAGGGCAAAAGAGCTAGGCTTACAACCAAGAATCACCTACCCAGCAAAAATGCGCATAATCTCTTCAGGAGAAAACAATGGATATTTTACAAAATAGAGAATTTTCAAGCATTCCTGATGAAAAAAAAAACCCAGAGCTGAATAGAAAATCTGACTTTCAAATACAAGATGCAATAGAAGTATAAAAAAGTTAAAGAGAGAGAAAGGGACAGAGAAAGAGAGGGGGGGGAGATGATAAGAGACTTGATAAGGTTCAACTATTTAAATTCCTGCACGGGAAGATGATACTTATAACTCCTCAGAACTTTCTCATTATTAGAGCAGTTAGAAGGAATGCACATAGACAGAGGGCACAGGCATGAGTTGAATATGATGGGATGATATCTAAAAATGTAAGTAAGGGGTGAAAAAGAAGAATACACTGGGAGAATGGGAAAGGGAGAGGTAAAATGGAGTTAATTATCTGACATAAGAGAGGCACAAAAGAGCTTTTACAGTGGAGAGGGAAATGGGGAAGTGGGGAGGGAAAACTCATGAACCTTACTCTTATTAGAATTGGCTCAAAGAAGGAATAACATACACACTCAGCTGGGTAAAGAAATCTATCTTACCCTACAGGAAAATAGTGGAGGGAGAGGATAAAAGTGGGGAGAGCTGATAGAAGGAGGTAAGGATTGGGAAATGCAGTGGTCAGAAGCAAAACACTTTTGAGGACCAACAAGGTGAAAGGAAAAAGAGAGTAGAAGAAATGGGAAAATAAGATGGACGGAAATAGTAATCATAACTGTGAAAAAAAATTACAGCAAGTATCTCTGATAAAGGACTCATTTCTCAAATATATAGAGAACTGAGTCAAGTTTATAAAAATAACAGCCATTCTCCTGATAAATGGGCAGGCAGTTTCCAGACTAAGTAATCAAAGGTATCTATAGCCACATTAAATAAAATGCTCTAAATCACCATTGATCAGAGAAATGCAAATCAGAACAGTTCTGAGGTATCTCTTCATACCTATCACTTGGTTTATATGCCAGAAAAGGAAAGCCACAAATGTTGGAGGAGATGTGGGAAAATTGAGACACTAATGCATTATTGCTGGAGTTGTGAACTGATCCAGCTATTCTGTAGAACAATTTGGAACTGTGCCCAAAGGACTATAAAACCACGCATACCTTTTGACTCAGCAATGCCACTACTAGGTCTATATCCCAAAGAGAGAAAAAAAAAAGAGGACCTTTATGTACAAAAATATTTTTAGCAGCTCTTTTCTAGTGGCAAAGAATTGGAAATTGAGGGGATGTCTATCAATTGGGGAATGGCTGAACGAGGTGCAGTATATGACTTTGATGGAAAACTATTGTGTTATAAGAAGTAACAAGCACGATGCTCTTAGAAAAACCTGAGAAGACTTACATAAACAGATGCAAAGTGAAATGAGCAGAACCAAGAGGAACTTGTGCACAGAAACAGCAATATTGTACAATGATCAACTGTGAATGGCTTACTTAGCTATTCTCAGCAATACAATGATCTAAGACAATTCTGAAGAACTGAGGAAAAATGCTATTCATCACCAGAGAAAGAACTGATGGAGTCTGAATGCAGATTGAGTGATACTTTTTTTCACTTTATTTTTCTTCTCTTTTTTGTCTGTTTTCTTTCACAGTACGACTAGTACGGAAATATATTTTGCATGACTGTACATGTATAACCTATATCAAATTGCTTGCCTTCTCAATTGGGGGAGGGGAGAGAGAGAATTTTAAACTCAAAATTTTTAAAAATAATGTTTAAAATAGTTTTTATATGCAGTTGGGGAAAAATAAAATACTAAATAATTTTTTTTTAAAGAAGGGTACGATAATAAAAATAAAGTAACTTGACATTCACTACATGCACAAGGAACAAATCTTTAAATTTGGGAATGTAGTTAGCTGCCCGTAGACCAGGTCGGCCCCCACCCCCAGGTATCTCTACTCCCTGTTGATATGTGCCACTTTTCTCTGCTCTCTGTTAGCATCCCCAAAGGCAGGTTACAACAATAATAACTGATGCGTAACGCTGTAAAGTTCCCAAAGTATTTAGCAAATACAGTGTGTTCCAAAAGTCTTGAGGAAGTTTTAAGTTGTTAAAACTTTAATAACTTAAAACTACACTAAGTCTTTTGGAACATCCCGTGTTATCTTATTTGAATCTCCTCAATAACCTTAGGAGATAAGTACCAGGGGTATTATTATCGCCATTTTATAGATTAGGAACCTGAGCCTCAGAGAGGTTAAGTGACTCGCTCAGAGTCACACAACAAGGGGGTGAATCTTTGTTTTCCTGACTGCAAGTACAGTGTTGCATCCATTATGCCAGGTTGTTGCCGGAAAGCCACTAAAGAAGTTCTCAGGGCTTCCGACGGTTGAAAAAGAACAAAATAAGCAATCTGGAAGGACTTTCAGTGGATGTGATTAGAAAGAATCCTTGAATTCACCAAAGATAAATCCCATCTTGGACACATTATTTATGTTACCCTATGAAAGTTATTTAACAGGATCCCAAATTCAGAGCTGGAATGGACTACAAAGGTCATCTAATCTTAACATTCTCCCATTTTACAGATGAGAAAGAATGAGACCCAGAGAAGTGAGAAGGGATTTGCCTAAGGCTCCCCAGTTAGTAAGTGACACAGCTAGGGATCCTGCCCAAGGGCATCAGAGGACCCAGGTCCTTCTTGTTCTGCTCATTTACTGTGTGACTCTATAGGCCTATATATCGGACTCTATATCAGCCTTGATGATTTCAAAGCTCCTTCCAGTGCTGGTATTTTGTAATTCAAATCCCCCAAATCCTGGACTTTTTCTATTCTCTCTATGCTTCCTTTCCCCTCCCCCCACCCTCCTCCCCACCTAGGAGCTGTTCTACACATTTAGCCTTGAGAAAAGGCACCATATCTGTTGATTTAGGCAGATGGATTGGAGAAGAGAGCTCTTCAAATTCTACCAGGGATACTTAGTGTTATTTCTGAAGAACTAGATCTTGTCAGTAGTGTGAATATTGGAAAGAATCCTAGACTTGGGAGCAGCAGATCTGATGCTGTATCTAGGTGACCCTGGGTACATCGTTTCCCCTGAGCCTCAGTTTTTCCACCTGCAAAATGGGGGTAACAATGCTTTTACTCCCTGAGTCCCAGGGTGAACTCTGTAGCTCCAATGAGATAATGGAAGTGAAAAGCATTTGATTGACAGCAAATGTTGTACAAATGCTGCCTATTATCATTTTTCTCCCATCCTGGAATGCTCTCCATCCTCAACTCCACCAGGTGACTTCCCTGCCTTCCTTTAAATCCCAGTTAAAATCCCCTCAACCCTCTTAATTCTGGTGCCTTCCCTCTTTTAATGACTTCCTAGTTATCTTGTATATAGCTTATCTTTACATATTTCTTTGCATGCTGTCACCCCTTGAGGAACAGACTGTCTTTTTTTCCCTTTTTGTATCCCTACAACTTAGCACAGTGCCTGGCACATAGTAGGTGCTTAATAAATATTTATCGATTGATATTATCTTTCCAAATAGCCTTATAGTTTTAAGGTAGCAGTTTCCAGACTCGGGAAAAATGGTGTTCTGAGTCCAGAGTTTTTTCATCAAATCTTTCCTCCTAGCTAGAAGTATAATTGGGTGAGGAGGGAGGGGAGGGGAATGACTGACCAAGAGGGCCAAGTCTTTAGAGAAGGGACTCTTATAATCCTTTTTCTGTGTCTTGGACCCCTTTGCAGTCTGGTGAAAGACTATGGACCCCATCTCAGAATAATGTTTTAAAATTCATAGAATAAAATGCATAACATTACAAAGGAAACCAATTGTACCGAAATAGAGTTATTAAAATATTAAGAAAAAAAAGTTCACAGACCCCAGATTAAGAATGCTTTCTGTAGAGGAAACTCATGTTTTCCCTTTCTGGTGGGTTATACAGAGCATGTGGCAATATTTCCTGGCCTACTGCCAATCCAACCATGTGTGAAGGCTTGGTGAGCCTATTTCTGGCCATGAGAAACTGGAGAGCTGGTGCTGTGTGCTAACAAGGAATCTTCTGGTTGGCCTTCTTAGGAGCCAGAAGGAGTGATGACCCAGGAAAGGCGGAGCTAGAATTGAGTGTGGATACAACAGATTCCAGCTTATTTTCTCTCGCTATTTTCTGAAAGCTTTTGAGAAAGGATTGCTTTGAGCTTGGGGAGGGGGGGGGAGAGGAAGGTAGGAAGAATCGACCGCTTCCTAATCCCTCCCTTACTCAGGCCAATGTGGTCCCTGGTTTCTTTTGTTTATTCTTTCTAGATCTTAGGTGACTCAACTAGAAGTGGTAGCAGCAGCAGCAATGGGGCTGGTCAAGGTGACGGATGGACAGTTAAGCAACCTGCCTGACCCAGCCCAGAAGAAGACTGACCCGTTGACTGGGACACCCCATCCTGCAAAGAGCCAGATCAGATGAGCAAGGGAAAGACTTGTCGTTAACACCACCTCACTCTGAAGCCAATTTGGTGAACACCCTGGAAGGGGAAAAGGACTCCTAGAGCCAGGTGTCTTAAGGCATCCCTCTGTCCCCTGTGTTCCCTAACACATCTCCTTGGGCACCGGGTATGTGCAGAGACAAGAGTGTGCTTTCAGTGTGGGAGACGTTTTCAAATATCTGTCCTTACTATACCCTCTTAGCAAATATCCCTTTTATAAAAGCAATTGGTGCCAATTGGTTTATTGATGTTGAGAAACATATCTTTCATGAGCATCAGTACTTGAGACCACAAGTTAGCATACTCCCCTCTCAGACACCAACTTGCCAGTCCAGTGTGAGTTGGGAAAGTGAGCCCAGGGAAGGGGTGCTATTGAAGCCACATTAACATTGTGTTTTCCCAGGGACTGGTTAAACGGGGAGCTTAGGCTCCAGATGGAGGCCCCTTCTCCTTTCCCTACTTAAATTATTTTTGGGGTCCCAGAGGAAGCATATTCCTACACAGTCTGATATTTTCCCACTGGAAACATCTCAGAAATGTCCATAAAC
Source organism: Phalanger gymnotis (assembly GCA_028646595.1). Lineage (NCBI taxonomy): Eukaryota > Metazoa > Chordata > Mammalia > Diprotodontia > Phalangeridae > Phalanger > Phalanger gymnotis. The sequence continues at coordinate 64,026,404 of CM053625.1, read as the reverse complement.
TCTTTATATTAATGTGTTAACTGTAGAAGTATTATTCTTATTAATAGCTCACATTTCTATAACAAAGTACTTTCCTTGTGACAACTATGTAAGCATTATTTCTTCTATTTTATAGATGAGTCATCTGATTCTCAGAGAGATTCTCAGTTGTGTTTCATACAACTGATAAGTAGCGGCATCAAGATTTGAACCCAGAATATTAAAAAGCTTTCGGCATTCTTTAAGTAACTGAAAAGTGGGTGCCATTCCTTGGAAAATAGGCCAATTCTCAGTAGGTACTTTTGAATTTCCAAACTGTAACTATAACGACACTTTATTAAAACTGAGATGTTACTTTAATTAATTAAAAACTGCTCATTTTGAAAGAGGTGTATCTTCCTCTGCAAAACAACAGGTCATTGACCACAAACAAGCTTAATGGGAGCCCACAGTGAGAAATGGTTTCCCCCTCTTCCCTCCCTCAGCTATCTGGTCTGATGTTGCTTTAGGCTAATAATAGCTTTCACTTATACAGTGCTTTAAGGTTGGCAAAGAGCTTTATACACACTGATAGGATCACAGGAGCACAGCAATGGAGGTGAAACATAACTAAGAGGCCATACTAGTTCAACCCCTTTCTTTTATAAACAAGGAAACTGAAGTCAGCGGTGGGAAACCTGCAGCCTCGAGGCCACATGTGGCCTTCTAGTCTTCGGGTGCAGCCTTTTGACTGAGTGCAAGTTTTACAGAACAAATCCTTTTATTAAGGGGATTTGTTCTGTGAAGTTTGTATTCAATCAAAGCGCTGCACTTGAGGACCTAGGTGGCCACATGTGGCCTTGAGGCTGCAGGTTCCTCACCCCTGGTAGGAAGTTCAAGTGAGCTGCCCAAGGTCACACAGGTAGAAAGTGGCATGAGTCAGAAGGCTCAAATGAGATAACATGTAAGGCACTCTGCAAACCTCGATGTACTGTGTGTCGACGATGGTTGTTATCATATAAATATGTATATATATTTTACCCAGGTATTCTGTCTTCAAATCCAGTGCTCATTCACACACAAGTCAAGACACCACTCTCTTGGTATTTGAGAACTAAGGACAGAACAACAGTCATGATACCATGACTCATTATTTCATTTGAGTTTCAGAACCACCCAGTGAAGTGATTATCAGCTCCATTTTACAGATAAGGATATCGAGGCTTAGAGAGATAAAGCAATTCTCCTAGAGTCACATAGTTAATAAGAGTCTTGGGGGGGGATTCAAATTGAGGTTTTCCTGACCCCTTTTCCAAGTCTCTATCCATACACCAGGCTTCTTCTTTTGATCACGTTATAGACGCACAGTGTCCAAAACCAGGGAAGAGCTAGTTCTTACATCCTTGGCTTTGGGCAGACCACAGCTGGAACACTGTGTACAGTGCCAAGTGTCACATCTGAGCATAGATACTGACAATCAGGAGCCTGACCACAGGAGGAGGGGCAGCAGGATGGACTGGAAACTACTCATTTACACAAGGACTGGATGAAGAAATAAAAAGACTACTTCAATTTAAAGGCTTTATGATTATGAAGTATTTTCATATTTTGTGTCTTATTCTTGATGGCATCTCCATGAGGAGGGTAGGGCAAACACATGTTCCCCCTTTTACAGAGGCAGAAACTGAGGCTCTAATGTGTTTGCCCACAGCTGCAAGGGGCAGAGCTGGGACTCAGCCTCCAGTCTTCTGAATCCTAGTCCAGTTTTCTTTCCACTGAATTGGGTTGCTGCCTCAACAAGGGATGCTTGGCAAGGACTAAGACAAGATGTAAAGTGGACAGGGGGATAAATTCCTCATTGATCTGTAGTCCCGTGCTCTCTGATTCAAGAAGAGTTTGGGCGATCTTGGCTGAAAGACAAAATGCAGGCTTCTGATCCTGGCATTCAAAGCCTTCCAACTGGCCCCAAACTAATCATATCTTATATTTCCCCTCTTGACATTCATTCTTTTCATAGGTTAGAATTGCAGTTCTTTACCTTGTTACCTGTATGACCTTGGATAAATCACTTAACCTCTCCAATTTTTAATTTCCTCATCAGAAAAATTAAATGATCTCTGAGGTCCCTTCTAGTTCCAAAACTATGCTTCTGTAGCAATCCCCTGTTCCCTGTTCTTGTCTGTGCCTCTGCTTGAACAAAGTGTTTTATACGAAATAATGAGTAGCAAGGAAATCAGCAGTGGTGATGAAAGGAACCAAGAGGAATTTAGCTCTTAGAGCATAAACCTTACCTCCTGGCCCATGAGTGTTGCTTATTGCTGTTGTCTTCTTTGTTAAAAAAAAAATAGGATACAGCTAAATCAGGCAAACTCATTTCCTTTCAGCCCCCAACCCCTGTTTCTCCCAAAATAAAGAAAAACAGCCTGGTCCTTTATCAATCATTTTTAAAGACTTCAAAAAAGTTTCTCCTTCTCTTTCTCTGCCTTCTGCCTTTAGAAATTTCAGTTTGGACTGAGGAGGGAAAAGGCGATTTACAGAATCTTAGGATTCTAGGATTTTCGAGATCATTCAGTCTCAACCTCTTATTTCCCAAAGGTGGGAACAAAGGTCCACACAGCATAGGATCATAAATTTGGAATGGAAGAAACCTTAGAAACCATCAAATCAAATACCCCTACCCCTATGTTACAGAAAAGGAAACTGAGACACAAAGAGATTAAGTTACTTACCCAGATTTACACAGCTAATGATAGTTTGAGTTACAACTTAAACATAGGTCTTCCTGACTCTAAGTCCATTGACCTGTCCGGTATACCATGCTGCCTCGCAGACTTATCTGAAATCCCATATTGAATCAGTGGAAGAAACAGGTGTTGAAAAGCCCAGGTATCCTGAGTCCCAAGACACCACGGCAGAACTGCCTCATTATCTAAGAAATCTACAGGCAAATTCAGTTGCTGTAGTTTCACCTCCTTTTAACTTTAAGAAGTACTGTCTCAGTATCTCAGTGATTTTCAGAACTGCTTGAGCTATTTCCTACTGAAAAGTTTCACTACGGCAAAAGTCCTGTGTTTTCTTGGTTTGGGTGGCACTCTTTGGGGTGGCATAATTTCAGCCCCTCCACACCTTATTCAATACTTTCATGAGTTGCTGTGGCCAAACCCTTCAACTCCTGCTGTCCAATTCTCTGGCGATAAACCTTTTTCCACCTAGCCAATCCGGTCCTCACCAGAAAGAACACAGGCTCTGCATACAGAGGACTTGGCCTCAAATTCCTTACAGATTTTTCATCTGTGTATACACAAGGAGAACTCATGGAAGGAAATGGACACACACATGTTGTCTTCTCCAGCTAGACTGCAGACTCCTTATGAACGGGGACTGAAACAACTTTCATCTTCATAGCCCCAGAGCCTAGCTCAGAGCCTGGCACCTAACCGGTGTTTAATAAATGCTTGGTGACTGATCAGTCCCCGGGTGACCCTTGTCAAGTCACTCCCCACGACTCAATTTCTTCATCCGCAAAATGAGGAGATTGGACTAGGGGGCCTCTGACCTTCCTTCTAACTTTAGATCTATGCTCTGGTAGGATGTAGCTCACCTTTGAGTCTAGACTCAAAACCTTTTTAGCTTGTTAAGGACTGATGGGACTTGGGATCCACTGGCATAACCTTCAAAAACCCAGGATCACCTCTTTGATACATAGAGCAGCAACACAGGAAGCCTTTAGTGGAGAGAATTAATTCCTAATCAGACTTCATTTTGGAAATCTCTTTCAGTTCTCTCAAACTTATGGAAATTCACAGGAATGTAGATTTAGGACCTAAGCAGTTATTTAGTCCAGCTCCCTTAATTTTACAGATGAGGAAACTGAGTCAGAGAGAGGAAAAGTAGCGTGCCCAAGATCACACAAGTACTATGTGGCAGAGCCAAAATTTGAACCCAAGTCCTTTGACTCAATCCAAATTCATCGCTCTGTCTTCTATTCCATGCTGCTCTTTGTCTATTTGAAATTCTGGGAATAGGAAGAGACATATGAGGTAACTTTGTCTTTTTATTAGGTTCCTTTCCAAATGAGTTGGTCTATCAGGGCATGTATCTTGGTTAAATATAGCGGTGGGTAGTGAGAAGAGTTCAGAGTTGAAAAGCAGGACAAGAGAAGCCTAGATCACATCTAGGGAAAGTTGAATAGTGCTGAAGGAGATCCCAAACTGGTCCCTGCCACAAAGGCCCGTCTTTTTGACACCAGTATTCCCTGAGTGATACTGTAAGACTGTGTGAATCATTCACCACCACAAGTTCCTAAAAATCACAGCTGCATGGAACCCTAAAAAAGCAAAGGAACAGAGAATAGAGGATGGAAGTAGGCTGCACGAAGAATGGCTTGAAGAAGTGGCCTAGATGACATCAAGGAAATATAGGACTGAAAAAGGAGGTGGACTGGTCACACAGTGAGAATAAGGGCTAACACACACATACGAATCCTGAGTGCTATTCAAATCTAAACAAAACGGCAAAAAGGACCAGACCAGTGGAAGTCCTCCAGCACACTGGAGGGACCTTTGAAGGTATATTTATGGAAGGGCATGAACAAGAGATGAGAAAGCATGGATAAACTATAATCTCTATGATACAGGGAGTACCCATATTGATCGTCAACAAGCATTTATTAAGCATTTACGATGTGGCAGGTATGGTGCTAAAAAATTCTAGGGATATAAAGAAAAAGCAAAAACAATCCCTGCTCTCAAGGAGAGATAGTTAACACTTAATAGATGCTTGCTGATATTGATGACATCATGGATCCATTAAAATATCGAAGTATCGAAGTGCCATTGTTGGTGTGACAAACTGAGTACCTTTGTTGGACATGGTCAATGGAGAATTTGTTTTCTTTGACTGTGCTATGCATATTTGTTATAGGACTTCTTTTCTTTCTTTTTTTAACTGTGGAGGTAGGACAGACCATCTCATCCCCAGGATTTTATACCATTCACATAGATTCCTAGTTTGTTAAAGAGGAAGGGACCTTAGAGAGATCCTTCAGTCCAAGCCTCTCTTTTTAAAAACAAGGGAACCAAGGCGCACATAAATGTAGTCAGTAACTAGGAGAGGAGAAGAGTACTCAATCCTCTCCCCTCACACACCCAGGAGGGACACCCAGTTTCCTGCACAAGAGGAGACTAACCACTCCTCCAAATCAATACCATATATATATATATATATGTATATATATATATATATATGTATTATCTGGGCCATATATATTCAATCTAGAAGCCTGTGAAGTAAGAGGTATAATGTACAGAGTATCAGTCCTGGAATTAAGACTATGAGATGCAAGTCTGAATTGATAATGGGGGTTTCATACAGGAAGTTTCCCATATAAATGCAATCACTGTGCAACAAAAAAAACCTCAACAATCTTTAAAAAGAATTATACCAATGTGAGCTGTTATTCATATCTTATTAGCATTATACTTCAATGAATTAAGAAAAGAAGGGAAATGGACAGGTTCTTTTAACAGCATGAATAGAACAGGTAAATCATAAGAATAATAACATGTGACTTCATTTGAAAGCACTTTCCTCATACAATGCTATGAGGCAGGTAATGCAAGTATTATTCTCCCATTTTTTGGAGGAGGAAACAGAGGCCGTCTCATGGTTACACAACTTGTAAATGGCAGAGTCAGGACTCAAAATCCATTTGCCTAATGCATAATGATAATAACAGAATTGTGGGGTTTTGAGCTAACAAGGTCCAAAGAGAATAAATAAAAGTGCTTTATTAGAACAGGAATGCAAACCAATACGGATATTAGGAGATTTAAACCAGACACACAAGTCAATCTTCATGAGAAGAAATGAAATTGTGCAAATTAGGTTTGGGGGAATCTCATAAAACCCCTCATTGCGTTACTGCCACCAGTCTTCTCGGTTCCCCGTTCACACACTGTTCTGTACAAGAGCTGCTTTCCCTTCACTTCCCTTCTTCTCAGGCTCCTTTGTAAATCTGGGGAGTAGATCCTGTTTTCCCAGGGTGCTTTCTCCTTCTGAGCTCTGCCTGGGGCTTTCCCATAGGCAAGAGTTTCCTCTGCTTGGTTCCCCAACATATGATTGAAAAGCTTTCTGAAGCTTCCCAGCTTCCTAATGTGGACACTGGGGAGACAGGCTGGAGCAGAGACAGGCCAGCTTTACGTTATGATGTGCTTGGCGCTACAGGAATACTGATTCACCGAGGTGAAACTTTAAAAAGCATTGCCATTACATCGAAATGGCAAAGAGCTGGAGGTTAGGGACAGGGCTCTAGTCTGGGCTCCACCACTGTGGGGCTATTTGACCTTTTGCAAGGCATTTCCCCTCTTCAGCCCTCGGTTTCCCAATCAGTCAAACAAAGGGGTTGTATTAGAGGATCCCTATGGTCTCTTCCATCCCTTATATTCTGGGATTCCAACAGCCAGTGCCTCTGGAGTCCATCATGAATGCAAAGTGAGCCATGCCACCTGCAGCTCGTTCTCTGGCTATAGATCTTATTTTAAGGGACAAACAACAGAAATTGTTTAGATTTCCTTAACATTTCATGATATCCAGGAAGACAAGACTAGTCCCACATATGGCCACCTCTCCTCCACTTTACCTCTCACCGGCCTCTGGCCCTAATCCTCCGTGGACCAACAGAAGCTTCCTCGGGAGATGACAACACAGTACCCCACACAGGATATCAAACTGAGGGAAACTCCATTAAGGCAGGTAGCAAGAATCTGTAAAGAGGCACTCTGCAAAGATGAGTATGCCCTTGTTTTCACCATACAACCTATCATCGACCCACCATCATGCACCCTCTTACTCCAGCCCCCACACCATTCACATAGATTCATAGTTTGTTAGAGGAAGAAGGGAAGAAGAGATCATTTAATCCATTTAAAAAACAAGGGAACTGAGGCTTCAATACATGTACCCTGTTATCTGGCGGTAGAGGGGCGGAGGAGGGAGAAAACGGAGTCGTCCCTCCACACACATAACCATACACAATCTTTAGAGGGACTAATCCTATCCCACCCCCATCCCAATACTACCTGCGGCAATTAACAGAGGTATGTACAGTGAATACATACATACATATATATGCATATATATATACATACATACATACATGTAAAATCGTGTAGTGAAAAGAGCATTGGACTAGAGTTCAGATCTCGGCCAGCACTTACGTCTTACTACTGGCTGTTCTGTGCCTCATTTTCCCGATATGTCCATTGAGATAGTTGGGCTAGAGGATCCCTCAAGTCTCTTCCAGGGCTGATCTCACTTAAAAACTGGGAAACAGACTCCCCCTACTCTATGCCGGCATCCTTCCTCCCCTTCCCTGCCCCACCCCATAGCAAATACATTACCTGGCTAAGAAGAGAATGATCCCAAGGCTCCCACCCCCGCCACCTCAATTCTCCAGTCCACATACAAAGAACCCAGAATACCAAAGATAAAAGGGATCTTAGAACACAATTTTAGAGCTGGAGGGACCCCAAAACGCAAAATATCAGAGCCCGAAGAGATCTTAGACCACAACACGGAATGCAAGGTCTAGAAAGACCCTAGATAGCATCTAACCCAAGCCTCGCATTTGATGGATGGGGAAACTGAGGTTTCAGCTTAGCCGTTACCTGGTGGTGGTGGTGGGGGAATCGACCTACACACACACACACACACACACGAGACACCACACACACACACGAGACACCTCTCCCGCATTGAGTTCTCTGTCCTCCACCTCCCAGTTCCCCTTCACCCCGAGTCCTG
>CM053625.1:64006888-64018543 GCA_028646595.1 Phalanger gymnotis | reverse complement strand
ATCAGAACTGGAAGGGGCCTTACAGATCCGTTAGTTCAACTTCCTTATTTCACACATGGGGAAACTGAGGCCCCGAGAGGGGAAGGGACTTGCCCAAGGTCACACAGCTGGTAAGTAGCTGAACCTGTAATCGAACCCAAGTGTCCTAACTCCAAGTCCTGGCTTCTTCCATGATATTACACTGCCTTTAACCTGAGATCGCTCTTCTCCCTCTCCCTTTCCCTCTGGCCCCGATCAGACCAGTCGCTGAGTGCTCCCTCCTTCCCAGGGCATCCTTCTCTTTCACCCTCACTGCTTCTTTCCCTCTCCCTCTCCCACTCTCATCTCTCTCTTTCCTTGTCCTTAGCTTTCCCCCTCCCCCCTCCCATTCCTTCCCCTTCTCTTTTCTCTCTCTCCCCTCTCCCCTGCCCATTCCCTGGACCCAATGCTCACAGTGGGTCCGTCTGGTTAGGTGCCTTCCCACAGTTCCCAGTGAGCTGGTGCCGCCTCGCCGCCCCCTGCAGCCCTCCCTTCCTCCATGGTCCACTCATTCTCTGCTCACCTCGGATCCCCACTGAGCATGGTCCTTCTCCAGAGCTGGGATCCCCCCTCCCCAATCTCGAGAGGTAGGAATTCTTGGGTTTTTCCAGCTGTAAGGGAAAGAGGCTTCAATTTGGAGCGACAAGATCTGGGTTAGAGTCAGGACAGGGTAGTCGAAGTAGACTATGCCGGAAATCTGAGTAACATTGGATTTTAGGGCTTCTAGTCCAACCCCGCTGTGTTTTTGCAGACGAGAAAGCTGAAGCCTAGAAAGGACAAGTGATTTGGCCAAGGGCACACAGGTTGTAAAAAGGCAGAGCTGTGATTTAAACCAAGGTCTTGTGACTTTTGGTTCAATGTGCTTTCTCCTACTCCGTGCTGATTATTGGACCTTAGAATTTAGAGCTGGAATAGACCGTAGAGATCAAAGGCGAGGATATTTATTAACTGTGTGACCCTGGGCAAGTCTTTTGGTTTCTTTGGAACCAGTTTCTCTATCTTTAAAATTAAGGGGTTTAACAAAGTGATAGCTAAGGATGCTAAAGAACTCTACCCTTCTGGAATTCTCAGAGTCTCTGGGGACTCAGAAAGGTAGGGATGACCTGAAGGCCAGGAATAAACAACTCTGATAGCTGCAGTCCAGGCAGAATTCTTTTACTGAGAGAGTGCCCTTGAAGCCTTCCTTAACCCAGGGTGCAGCTGTGGCAGCCAGCAGATTGCCCTCCTTTCCTGCCATTTTATGGATTCTGAAGGAAGTGTGAAACAGTGAGGAAAACCTTAGAGTTGGGGGTCACAAATGCTCACAGATTTTTCATCTGCTTGCAAAAGGTTTTCTTTGAGCCTTGCCTACTGTCCTCAGCAACATCTATATTCCTCCCTGCCTCTCCCCACCCTCCCTGGCCCCCAATCATTCCACTAATCCCAGGATAGAAGAATTGGAAAACTATCTGCTTCCTCCCACTCAGAAAAAAAAATTTTTTCAGAATGGTCGCTTCTAAATCAAGTAAGTTTTTTTTTGAAATTATAAATTTATCTTTTTTTAGTTTACAGCACTCAGTTCCACAAGTTTTGGGGTTCCAAATTTTCTCTCCCTTCCTCTCCTCTCCTCTTCCTCCCAAGACAGCATGTAAACCAATGTAGGTTCTACATATACCTTTACATTGAACTTATTTACATAATAGTCCGGTTGTAAAGAGTAATTATAACCAATGGACTGAATCATGAGAAAGAAGAAATGAAACCAACAAAGAAGGAAAACAAAAGAGAGCAAATAGTTTGCTTCAGTCTGCATTCAGACTCCATAATTGTTTCTCTGGATGTGCATAGCTTTTTCCATCATGAGTCTTTTGGAGCTGTCTTTGAACCTTGTGTTGATGAGAGGAGCTAAGTCTAACAAAGTTAGTCTTTGGAGATGCTGTGTGTCTGTAATCTGGTTCTGCTTCCCTCATTCAGCATCAGTTCATATAAGTTTTTCGAGGTTACAATGAAGTTCAACTAAGTTTTGAAGTAGAGGTAATGGGCTTCTTTCCTTCCTTCTTTCTTCCACTCTGGAATGGGCTAAATCTGCAGTGAGCACCACAGGAGGCAAGGAGGCAGCTCTGTGGAGGGAGGGGTGGGAGGGGATGGAGGGAGCTCTGGACTAAGAGGCAGGGAAATTGGGCCTGGGGTTGGCTCTGACAATAATTTGCTTTTTGAAAATAAGGGCATTAGGTGGCAGCTAGGTGGTGCAGTGAGTAGAGTACTTGCCCTGGAATCAGGAGGATCTGAGTTCAAATGTGGCCTCAGACACTTGACACACTTACTAGTTGTGTGACCTTGGGCAAGTCGCTTTACCCCAATTGCCATGCCTTCCCCCCTCCAAAAAGGAAAATGAAGGCATTGTATTAAATCTCGAAGGTCCCATCTCTTTGAGATCTTTTGGTTTTAGTCTTGGTTCTTCCACTAAATAGCTGTGTGACTTTGAGTAAGTCACCTTCCCTGAAGGGCATTTCTTCCTCTATAAAACGAAATTGGACGAGTTGATCTCTAAAATCCCTTCAAACTCAGAGAGTCTGTGATTCTGTGAAGTGACATTGTTCTGGATACAGCAATGCAGCCTAAAAAATAATTTTCTTTATTCAGAGGTTGCTGTGGCTGGGTGAAGGTTTGATAAGAGCTGTGTGAAGAGCTATGAATAATGGTTACTTCTGAAGAGCTAATGAGTATTTCAAAGGGTTGAGATAACAGGTAGCAACTGGCTTTGATGGCACAGCCCAAATGAACAATGAGGTGTCACAGAAGGAGTTTGACATAACGAATGCTATCATTTTAGAACTCACTGAATTTATTTCTCTCCTACTTCTTTTCCCCATTGTTCCCTTTTTCCTGATCATCATCATTCCCGTTTCTGTTTCTGGGTTCAAGTCCTGCTTCTTGTCATTTGGGTAACCTTGGTCATGTCCCTTCCCCATCCTGGTATTATCTAACTTGGGTTTTTTGTTAATTTTATTTATCTTTCATTTTTATATAACCTTTATGTCTAATATGTCCCTTTCCTCCTTTACCCAACAACTCAGCCTTTGAAACAAAGAATGAAAAAGAAAGGGGAAAAAATGGTTCATCCAAACTAACCAACATGTCAACCGAGTTTGACAGAATATGCATTATTCCCCACTCACAGTCCCACCCACCTCACCCACCTCTGCAGAGATAGGAGGGAGCTGTATTTTCTCATCTCTTCTATGGCAAACTAGATAGTGCTCCAGGCAGTCACAGAGCACTTGGCCTTGCAGCCAGGAAGACCTGAGTGTGAATGCTGCTTCAGACACTTCCTAGGTGTATGACTATGAGAAAGTCATTTAACCTCTCTCAGCCTCAGTTTCCTCAGGCAGTAAAATGGAGCTAATAACAGCACCAACCTCACAGGATAAAGTAAAATAATATTTGTAGAGTGCTTTATAAATCTTGCTACTCTTGCATAGAGTTAATTTTCCTTTTTGGTATTATTCTTCCATATTGCAATATGCATTGTTTTCCTGATTCTGTTAAATTCACACGGCATCGATTCATGTAAATATTCTCATAACTTTGAATTCTTCCTATTCAGTATTTCTTATGGTTTAGTAATATTCTATACATTCACTTTTAACTCTTTCCTAACCATAGGGTCATAGAATTGTAGTTTGGATTTGAAAGAACATCAGAGGCTTAGTTCCAGTTCTTAATTTTACAGATGAGAAAACTGAGGGCAAGAGAGGTTGTAATTTTGCTCAAGGTCATATAAGGATCAAGTTTCAGGTCTGGGATTTGAAATAGGGCTAGGATGAGTATGCGCTTTTCTTCTATAGCTTTGCTACCATAAAAATTGCTGCTGTAAAATATTTGGGTGTATATAGGAACTTTCTTTCTGTCTTTGACCTTCTTGGTGTATATGCCTTGCCGTGGGATCTCTGGGTCAAAGGGTATGAACGTTTTAACCACCTACCTTCATTGAAGAGCAAGCGAAGACACAGAGATGAGCTATAGAAATGGGAAATGTTATTCTTATTTCTTCTAGTTTAGAGAAACAAAGATCTGCTTAGAAAGCTCCTGCCAAATGGGGACTAGTGAATTTTCACATTGTGATGTTGATGATGCCCAGGAACCCAGAGAGATGGAATGGGCTTGGCCCAACCAGATGGAATGTCTCTGAGATTCCTGCCCCTCCTCCTGGTACCAGCTCACTCTGGGTAGTAAACAACCTTATATTTATATAAGCACTTAATAATTTTTAAAATGCTTTCTTCAAAATGGCCCTGTGATGTGGGCAATGCAAGTGTTATTAGCTCCAACTTGAAGATAAACAATAGCTCCCATTTCCCTAGCATTTTTCAATTCAATAAACATTTATTAATTGCCTGCTATGTGCAAGGCACTTAACTAAATGGTGAGCCACTGTATAATCCTATAAGCACATAGTAGATTTTTTCAATTACTAAAAGCATTTATTTTCTTTTTGAGATTAAAACCAAAACTCTTTGGACAAATATGCATAGTCAGGCAAAACAAATTCCCACATTGGCTATACCTCCAAAATGCGTCTCATTCTACACATCTTGTTTATCATTTCACAGTCAGAAGGTGAGTAGCACTCATCACTTAATTGTTTTTAATGCGCTTTCCTCACAACAACCCTGACTGTGCCAGAGAAGTTAAGAGAATTATTATCCCTATTTTATAGGTAGAATAACTAAGGTCCAGTGAGGGGAAGTGACTTGCCAAGAGTCACACAGCTTGTACTTAATGAATTCAGGACCTAGAAGCAGGTCTCCTGACTATGTCCAGCATTCTTTCCACTACAAGATGTTCTCCAACAGCCAATGGTGGGAGACTCCATCCAGCACTTCCTTCTCGTTGAGGACTGGCTCATAGCCAGGACCTGGAAGAGGCATCAGTGGATGGATCTTAGCTACCAACAGATCCTAGGCACCAGTGAGAGCCCAGGCAGTCTTTTTCCCCTTCCCCTGAAGAGGGGTGGGGCTTCAGCCCAGGCAGTCTTTTTCCAAAAATTCCTAATTGTCTTGTTTAGCACAGTATGGGGGAAGTCATGGGTGTGTCACATAAAAAATCATAGAAATCTCTTTAGCTAGGACTCCCTCATGCTATCCAGTGCCTTTGTTTAATTTTGCCTTACCTAAAAAACCCCCTAACAACTGGTTTGGCTCAATATACCCTTAGTTCACTTAACCTCACCTGCTCTTTGACCTGTTGACCTGACCACAGCTGAGACCTAGGCAAAATAGAGATGCATACAAAGGGCATTGAATTTGGAATGAGAAGACCTGGGTTTTAACCCTGGCTTTTCCATCTCCTAGCTGAGTGTCTTAGGGCAAGCCACGGTGGACCTCGGGTTCCTCATTTTTAAGGACCCTTTGAACTTCAAACCCTTTGGTCCTATGATTTTGTGATACTCTGAGGAACCCTGAGTTGAAGTTGCAGAAGGATAGATTTCAAGTCAATTAAAGGGGAAAAGTCTAACAGAGCTCTCTCAAAGTGCAGTGGGAAGTCTTAGGAGGTGGCGAACTTCTTGTGGTGGAGAGTCTTTGAGCAGAGACCACGTACCAGTTGTCAAGGAAACCGAGGAGAGGATGCCTGTTCAGCTGTGGGTCAGACTAGAGCCCTCAGGAGTCCCTTCTAACTCTGAGATTCTTTGAAACTACGTCTATCTATCCTTGCCCTGCCCTCTTCATAATCACCAAATGAATCATATCATTGGAAAGCACTACACAAATGGGAACTACTGTGATTATCATTATTCTTAATAACAAATGCAACTGTGCCTTTATCTTAGATGCTTCTTCCCCCAGGAACCAACCCCATCATCCTGCATCTCGGAAGGATGGTGTGAAAAGCATAGGGAGAAAGGGTTGCAGGTCCATAACCGTAAAGACGGTCTCTTACTTCAATTTTCTATTTCCTCTAGAGCTTAGCGCAGTGCTTTGCCCAGTTTGTAACTGAATTGATTTGTTCAACCTTTCTCCAAGCTTTGAGGGAGATCAGGAATCCAGCAAATGATCAAACCTCATATGCATCTATAGAGGCCTATTCAGACACCCTGCCCCGTGTTATCTCTATGGATGAGCAGACCTTTGTGGCCGTTTACGGGGAGCAGTGTGATAGGAAGGAGGGTGCTGTTAATGTAAAGCTGCTGAATTCCTTGGGAGATAATGAGGTCATCCAACATATGTAAAGCATTTTGCATACCTTGAAGTCCTATGTAAATGCTAGCTGTTATTTTTTGGCAGGAGATTAAGATTATGATTAAACAGGGAAGATAATAATAGATACTAGGAATACCATGGGAGTCCCTACTGCCTAAATGTGAGGTCAGGCTGGGAACTCAGGGAAAGAGGTTGCAAGGTGGGGTGGTGCAGTGGGAAGAACACAAGATCCCATCAGAGGACCAGAGTACAAATTCTGACTCTGTAACTTTCTACTTATGTGACCTCCCTGTCTATAAAGTGAGGGATTTAATCAAATTAGGATCCCTAGGAACACTTCTAGCTCTAAATGCTAAGAGTAGATAGAAGCCCGTGGTGTGGATATAGAGATATGATGGCGGGACAGAGCAGAAACAAAGTAATTTCAAATAACCTGATGTCTGTTTTCCTTTTGCTGTCTGTGTGGAAGCAGTTATCTCTGACCCTCTGCAGAGGTCTTTGAGATGAGACTGGTCAGTGGCAAGAGCCAGGGATTGGACAGGGAACCCTTTAAGGACTTGTCCCTTAATGTCCTTATGATCCTGTGCGTACTTCTTTTGAAAATCCATCTCATTTCCACTAGTCACCATCAATGGGATGCTAGAAACCCCTTAGCAAAAGGGTCTTGTTTGCCATTTGGTCAGAGATGGTTATTGCTGAAGCTGGGTGACCCTTGAAAGATGAACTGGCATTGTGCCATCCCATTGAAAACCAAATCAACCAACTTCTCTAGGTCTTATGTATAAAATAAGTCATTCGGACTAGATGACATCTGTGGTCCCTTTCAGCTCTTAACAGTCTGTGGTTTAAGATCCCATGCAGCTCTCATATTTTGTATTCAGTGTTGTAAGGTTCCTTCTAGATCCAAGGTCCTATGGATTAATAATTCCATTCAAATAGTTTCTTTGATCTTTCCCATCTATAACTTCGGACATTTTGCTGACTAAGCCAACTCTTCTGTCGCACTCTTACTAATTAACAGGAAACTGCCAAGTGAACTAATGGAAACTAGCAGTGCCCACTATGGGGCCAGGCCATTTTATTTCAGAAAGCTATCAAGATTTTTTTCTTAAGCACATCAAATTTTGGGTGCCTTTGCTCTAAAATGGTGCAGGTGTGAGACAGTACAGGCAAGAGAGTGAGAGAGGACAGAAGGAGACGGAGTAAGAGGAAGACATCGAGGATAGAAATTGACTTTGGGATCCAAATTGCTAAAGAAAATTCACAGTTCTCTTGAATTCACATGTTTCAGACAGTATGTCCTCCAGACAGGGAATAGACAAGGCCTGCAGTGTGCTATGATGGAAAGCGCGTTGTGTTTGGATTCACAAGGCCTGGCTGTGAAGCCTGACTCTATTCCTTACTCTCCATATGACCTCAGATAGTTCCCTCTCTGAGTCTCAGTTTCCTCGGCTGTAAAATGAGAGTGGGAGTAGATTTTGACTAATGTCTCTTCTATTTCTAAGACTATGAATCTAAGGAAAATTTTAAACAGAGTAGGGTTTTAATGTCGTTTAAACACTAATGAAACCAAACTGTGAATACTTTTCCTGAAGGAAATTCAGGGCTTAAAAACTCTCAGAGATAAGTGGCTTCACATAATTGTGAAGCTTGTTTATTTACAAGGGATTCTTGGTTTGAATCCTTGAATTTCACAACTGGAAGGGACATGAAGGAACATTCAAACTAACCTGTACTTAAGCAAGCCTATTCTGAGGAATCTGAGTAATTGACAAAGATACATTGAGTCTATTAGAACATCTGTTATTCAGGTTTGATCGGCTTTTGGGAAGATCCATGTTATTTGCCAGGAATAAAGAAGATGCTCAGATAGACACTCCAGGGACACAGGGTAGAAGATTGACCTTAAGAGATCCCCTTGTCTAACCTTGTTTTTTGACAGAGGATGACCTCGTGGTCAAATGGAGGGAGTGTCAAATGGAGGGAGTATCAAATGGAGGCCAGAACTTCATCACATTCACTCTGCCAACCAACCAATTAACAAGCATTTATTAAGTGTTTACCATGTGCCAGGCTCTGTGCTAGTCACTGAGATACTAATACAAAAATGAAACAATGTTTACTCCCAATGAGTATTCTATTAATTGGAGGGAGACAACATGTACATATATAACTATATACAAAATAAGTATATTCCTGCTTTCCTTCCCTTCCATCCTTCTTCCTTCCTTCTCTTCCTCCTTCCCTATTTCTTCTCTCCCTTCCTTCTCTCCTTTCCTTCCCTCCCTACTTCCCTTCTTTTCTTCTTCCTTCCTTTCTCCCTTCCTTCCTTCCTTCCTTCCTTCCTTCCTTCCTTCCTTCCTCCCTTCCTTCTTTTCTCCCCCTTCTATCATTCTTCTTTCCTCTCTTTCCTTCCTTTTCTATAATATTTTATGGTTTGTGAAGTGCTTCTTTCACAACACTCTTGTGATGTGGAAGTGAAGGCTCTCATTTTACAGATGAGGAAACTGAGGCTCAGAAGGGGAAAATGACTTGCTTAAGATCATCCAAACAATGTCAGAATGAGGACTTTAATCCCATTTATTTGGTGGTGGGACTGAGCTAGATTATCTCTGAAGTTCCTTTCAGCTCTTCATCTATGCCTTCCTATGATCCCTTTACCTTAAATAAGGGGAAACCCATTACTTCTATTGCCTACCCACTGTACTTTGTGAAAAGCCTAATTTTTTTCAGGAAGCTTTTTTCTTGCATCAAGAGGAAATCGACTTCCACACTTTTGCCAGTTGGTCCCAGTTCAGCATTCGAGGGCCCAGTAGAACTAGTCTGATCCCTCTTCGGTGATGATAGCCTTTCAGAGACTTGAAGAGAGCTATCTTGTCACCATTGAGTCTTCATTTTTCCAAGCTAAACACCCCCACTTTCTTCAAATGATCTTTGTGTGGGGTGATCAAAGCCTTTCATTATCTTGTTTGTTCTCTGAATGCTTTTCAGATTACCAGTGTCTTTTCCTGAACATGGTGCTCAGAAATGAATACATTGCAAATGTGGTTTGACCAAGGTAGAGCACTCTTGCCTATGATAGTATCCACTTCTAGGATGGTCATGTTGTAAAACTGAGTGCGAGATTAGCTAAAACTCCCAAATATTTTTGCAAGAAAATTCCTCTTAAGACGTACTTTTGTGACCTCATACTAGTGAACTTGATTTTTTTTAACCCAAGAATAAGATTTTAGATTCTGCCCAACATTTAAACCTGTCAAGATCTTTTTTATATTCTGTCTCTGTAATATAAGATGAGCTATCCCTCTGTAATATCAATTAAGTTGGGACTTTTTTACTGTTTTAGAATGATAGATTAATTAAGTGTCTTTGACTGAGCCTAACTAGGGTCAAAGCCCCAGGGCCAAACCCCTATCTACTAGGTGCTAAGCCTATGTGGGTGTGAAGTCCTCAGGGTCCTAAGGGGAGTTGCTAAGACCAGAGCCAATAGTAGGAGCCTGAGTTCTGGTGGCTCAGATGACCTTTGATGGCTAAAGAGTGTATAAGAAGACAGAACAGAGCTATTTGCTTGGGGCTGTCACTCTTGGAGGCATGCTGATGTGGAAACTCTGGGCAGCTGTAGTTAAGAGCCCTCCAGCTTGTAAACCCGGATGTTGGGACTATGCATTGAGATTTGAATCAGACAAGGTCTGTCTGTTGATGTTTGTAATTTGAATTTGCATTTGCTCTGAAGTTCAAGGTGCTGGCTTTTCCCCCAGAACTAAGTGAATGACATTTGTATGTTGGATTGAAATAAGATTGTTAACCCCCTTAACGCTACTTTCCTTAATAAAGCAGATCAAAAGAATCTGTGCTTGCAGCATTCTCGTTATTGGGCTTGTGTTGGTCTTTCACCCCCACAGCAGCTGCTAGCCGAATTGTCGCAATACTTTCCCAACTTGGTGTCATCTACAAATCTGATATACATAACATCTATGCCTTATCCAGGTCATTGATAAAAAATGTTGAAGAAAACAGGGCCCTGAACAGATCTCTAAGGCATTTCGTTAAAGACCTCTCTTATTCCAAATCAACGCCGAACTGTTCCTTAATAATTATTGGTTGGATTCTGCCAACCAGACACCTCTGTTTGATAATCTAACCATCTTGTCCACAAGGACAGCATTGGGAACTTATGAAATACTTCGCTTTTACACAGGTAAACTTGATATACTGTATTCCCGTGACTTTCCACTCCAGTTACCATGCTAGTCATTTGGGAACACTTTCCTTTTCTAAAAGTTCACTATTCATTCCTTTAATGAATTTTGCCAGGAACCATAGTCAGATTCCCCAGACTGTCATTTGCAGAAAGCATTCTCTTTCCCATTTTTAAAAAATAGAGGTGTTTGCCCTTTTCCTGTGCTGTTGCTCCTTCTTCTTCCTATCTTTCAAAGATCATTGCCTTTCTCAACAATCACAACCGCCAGCTCTTTCAACGCCCTAAGATAAAGTTCATCTGAGCCTGGTGACCGGAATTCACCAATCATTCAGTGAAGAAACATTTACTAAATGCCTGCTCTGTTCCAGGCACTGTGGTAAGCACTGGGGATACAAAAGACAATCCCTGCCTTCGAGGAGCTTACAATCTACAACCATTGGCAACATGTGTTTTTTGGTTGTCTTTTAACTTATCCTGGGCTTCAACTCCCTATTAGCCATTTTTATTCTGTTCTTCCTCATCTGAAGTTTATTCTTCTTGGGAGAGAGAACACAAACATATGAAGACACTGTCACTAGTCAGAGGGCCCATTTCTCATATTTACTATCTGGGTGACCTTAGGTAAATCACAGAACCTCCCTAGACCTCATTTTCATCATCTGTAAACTGAGAGGAGCAGGTGAGCTTTGAGGTTCCTTCCAGTTCTAAAATTATTATTCTATGACTGGTTTTGTCCCCTTTTTTCCACAATCTGGCTAGCAGCTTCTGTGTGGGGCAGGGTGGGGAGGGGAGATCCACCCACAGCCAGCACCCGGAAAGCTGCCGGACAGCACAGGTTCTTTTGATCTGCCTTAATACGGAGAGCAAGGTGAAGGGGTTGGCAAGCTTACTTTAATTCAGCATACAAATATCATTCACTTAGTTCAGGGGAAAAAGCCAGCACCCTGAACTTCAGAGCAAAATACAAGCAAATTACAAACATCAGCAGACAGACCTTGTCTGATTCGAATCCCAATACATAGTTACCATAGTTCAACAAAGTCTCAGCATCCGGATTTGCAAGCTGGAGGGCTCCTTAGCTACAGCTGCCCGGAGTCTCCTCATCAACACCATCTCAAGAGCCCTTAAACAAATTACAAACAGAGAGACTCAATACAATTCATAGTTACCAACATCTAGGTTCAGCCTGGGAGCTCAGAACAAGGGCTGGCCCAGAGTTGCACGCCACCACTGCTGTGGCAAAGAGCTCCAAGGAAG
>CM053625.1:63980165-63998006 GCA_028646595.1 Phalanger gymnotis | reverse complement strand
CTTTTCTCCAGGGCTATTGTGAAGATTAAATAAAATTAAGAATGTGAAGCAGTATTTGGATTGTAAAACAATCAATCAAGGATGAATAAACATTTATTTGGTGCCTACTAAGTGACATGCTCTGTGCTAAGCCCTGGGGATACAAAAAGAGGAGCAGATAGTTTCTGCCCTGATGGAGCTTACATTCAAATGGAGAAGACAACACACAAACAAATCTATACAAAGTGAGGATAAATAGGAAATAATTAACAGAGGCAAGGCATGAGAATTAAGAGAGATTGCAGAAGGCTTCCTTCCAGTAAATGATAGGCCTTTAGTTGCAACTTAATGGAAGCCAGGGAAGTTAGTAGACTGAGCTAGGGAGATAGCATTCCAGTAATGGGGACAACCAGAAAAAATATCCAGAGATAATAAATGGAGTGTCTTCTTCATGAAACTGCCAAGAGGCCAGTGTCACTGGATTGAAGAGTGTCTGATGGGAACTTGGGTATAAGAAGACTGGAAAAGTAGGAGGGGGCAAGCTTATGAAGGGCTTCGAATGTCAAAGGATTTTGTATTTAATCCTTGAGGCAATTGGGAGCTGCTAGAGTTTATTGGAGTGGGGGTGACATTATCAGACCTATGTTTTAGGAAAATCACTTTGGTGGCTGAATGGAGGATGTATGTACTGGAGTGGAGAGAGACTTGAGGCAGGCAGATCCATCAGCAAGCTATTACAATAGTCTAGGCTAAGGTGATGAAGGCCTGTGCTAGAGGGGTTATATTGTTAGAGGAGAGAAGGGGATGTATTGGAGAGATACTGCAAAGATAAAATCTACAGGAATTGGCAACAGATTGTATAATAGGAGGGAAAGATAGGGAGGAATCCAGGATAACTCCCAGGTTGAAAGCTTGAAGGACTGGGAGGATGGCATTGCCCTCTGCAGTTATAAGGGGTGTGTGTATGGCAGGTGTGAGGAGGGATAATGAGTTCTCTTTGGACATGGTGAGTTTAAGATGTCTACAATTGGAGATGCAGGTTTGAAGGTGAGAAGAAAGCTTGGGGTAGAACAGGTAGATCTGAAAATCATCAGGATAGAGATGGTAATTAAATCCATGGGAGCTGATGAGATCACCAAGTAGTATAGAGGGAGAAGAGAAAAGGGCCCAGGACAGAACCTTGAGAAACAGCTGTGAATAGAGGGAATGATCTGGAAGAAGATCCTGCAATGGAGACTGAGGAGTGGTCAGATGGTAGGATGAGAAAGTAAGAAGGAGAAAGTGATGTCCTGCAAAACCTAGAGAGAAGAGAGTATCAGGGAGGAGAAAGTGATCAGCAGTGTCAAAGGTTGCAGAGAGGTCAAGAAGAACGAGCAAATCTTGCCCTACAAGAAAGTAAAGGAAAAGCGGATAGGGAGAGTGGGGTGACAGAAGGGGGCACTGAGTGGGGAACAGGGCAACCAGCATATATGCCATCTTGGAGTCGGGGGAGGGTAGAAATGGGGAGAAAATTTGTAATTCAAACTCTTGTGAAAATCAATGCTGAAAACTAAAAATATTAAATAAATAAAGAAATGCTTCAAAAAAAAAAGAATGAGCATTTCAAAAAGGCAACCTCGAGATTAGATTTGGTAACCAAGAGATCATTAGTGACTTCAGGGCAAACAGTTTTGGTGGAATGATAATGTCAGAAGCCAGATTGTAATGGGTTAAGAAGAGAGTGAGAGGAGATAAAGTAGAGGTACCTATTGTAGATGGTCTTTTCAAGGAGTTTAACTACAAAGCGCAGAAAAGGTACAGGATGACAGCAGGGATGGAAGAATCATGTGATTTTTTAGATGTGGGGTTTTAAAAGAAAAAATCTACCTAAAAAACCACATTTTGTTCCAAATATTTCTGATACATTTCATCTGACAGCTTGCTCCCCATTGATGGAAGAAATTGTATGGAACTAAAAATAATTATTAAGCTGAGATGTTTACAATAAACTGATAGAAATTATGTTTTGGAATCAAATTGGATAATTCAGACTAGAACATATTTTTTCTTTTCATTTTTATGTGACTGAATAACTGATTTGGCATCAATGTGGATCAAGACAACCGAATTTCAGATCAGCCAATGTAGGAGGTTAGAAAAGAGGGAAGTGGGAGGAGCAGGGAATAATGATGATAAAGAGAGAATTGAGACAGAGGAGAGAATAAAAGGGAAAGAGGTTGGAGGAAACATTGAGGGAGAGAAGATAGAGGGCAAAAGAAAAGGAAGGTAAATGGCGAAAAGTGTTGTGGAAAGTGTGGAAAATTCAGATTGAGAAGGTCTGGGGTTGAATCACTTCTGCATTGCTTGTGTGACCATGGGCAAGTCACAACCTCTAGGGGCCTCAATTTCTTCATCTATGAAATGGAGATAATTATCCCTGTAGTATCTAGCTCTTAATTGCATTTTGAAGATCAAGTGAGATCACAGATAGTAAGCATTTTGTAAATCTGTGTAACCTTGGGCAGATTACATAAATATCCATTATTTTTATCTGTATAATGAAGGGTTTGGGACACATGTCTTTAAGGCCCCCTTTAGCTGTAAGTTCTATTATTCTAGTCCCTTCTAGCTGTGAATTCTATGATTCTATGACCCAAAGTCAGGAGGAGAGAGAGTTTGGAGGGAAAACAAATTTAGCTATACCTATGGTGACTTTGAGGTAGTAGTGGGAGATCTTTTAAGCTCAGGAGAATGATCAGAACTGGAGATATAAATTCATGCTTTCTTTTATTCATTCATTTATAGCACCTGGACACATCTTTTAGAACTCACATTGGTCCCCCAGACAAGGCTTTCCTAGGTTCAAGATTATTTGGTGGGTAGATATTAGCATCTAGATATTTGCATCTACTTAGAAACGAAGTATGTACAAGGGCCAGAGAATTCAGTTAATTAGTTTATTAAAATAGCAGAATAAGAAAAGTAGAAATGAGACATTTTCCCATCGAACCTCTGGCACACTATGCCACAAATACTCACATCATCAGTAGCAAGAGTAGACAAACATGAGGAACAAGCATGGAGGGGCACACACATAGAGAATGTATGTCCAGAGACACTTGTAGAGGGACAATTGGTGCATTTGACGAGTCAGTATGCTTTTGATGTTACTGGGCTGCCTATGTCTTCTGGTGATGTCATCCCAATGTTCCTGCTGGGCTTGGTTCCCTATAGTTTAGTTTTGCTGGGCATGTGGCTGTGTGGTCTGTTCTGTGCTGGGTGTTGCTCCAGCTCTCCTTGAGTTAACTAGTCTGAAAAGCTTGTTCATTTTTCAACCATGACTTCCTGCTTACCAGACATAAGGTCTCTGTCAGAAGCCTCAATGTAATTTAGGCTTAGAAATCCCTTGTAATTGCCAATTCAGTTTACTAAGGTGACTCTGTGCTTCTAGGGCCCTGTCAAGAAGTCATTTGGGTCTGTTGTTGTCAGATGTTTTAGGAGCCACCTCAATGCTTTGGGTTTGCCACGAAATTAATCTGATCATGCATAGGAGCTGATCCCAGAACATAGTCTTTGTTTTCCTCCTGACTAGCTGCATTCCTACCTTTAAAATATATTTGTGGCTCCAGCAACGTGCTTTCTTTATACCTTCATTCATTCGGTGAATATTTTTTTCACTGTATTTTTTCAAGTACCGAATTTTTCAAGTACCTGCTCTATGCAAGGTCTTATCCTGGACTCTGAAAAGGCCTGGCCTCAAAGAACTTTTGCATGGATGATAAGACACATCCATAAATGTGTGACATAAAGTAGAATGTAATTGGCACCATAAAAATATACCAAAAAAAGTGTTGTTGAATTCCAGAAGAAGGAGAGGTCATCAGTCAACTGGGAAATCAACAAGCATTTATTTACAGACTACTCTGTGACAGGCAGAAAGAAGGCCAAGGCCTGGGGTACCTACACATGAAAGTATGACTGGATATAGCAGGTTTGGGGAGAGGACAAAGACAAAAATAATACCATCGCTCCCCTCAAGGAGCTTATTTTCTATTACTTCCTGATGGGGTATGATGCCAATGGTTAGCCTTAAGGCAATATTTGTAGCTATGAGAATGGATGGATTCTCTTATGAGCATGAAGGGAAAGTGATATTCAACTGGTCCTGATGGGGAAGGCTAATCATACTGGTGAAGGAATTAGGCACTGTGTAAAGACTGGGTCCAATTAATTCTGCAACTGCAATATTTCTTGAATCTCTTTTAACCTTCCATTGCAACCCCTAGCCCCAAATTTGGAACCTCATCTGTTCTTAGACTGTTCTAATTCCTCCTAACTGGTTTTTCTGACTCCAAGGCCCAATTAATCTTCCCAAAGCAATGCTCTGACCACATCCCTTTCTGATTCGAAAACTCTCATCCATTGGTTAAGTATTGTTTGCTAAAAAGCAGTGCAATATTGAAAGAGAAGTAGTGACTGCGAGTAGCAGAGAAGCTGATTTTGACTCTATGTTAGGAAAAGCATCCTAACCACTACAGCTGTCTCAGAGTGGATGGATTGCCACAGGAAGGAATGAGCCCCCTAACACTGGAGGTCTTTAAGCAGAGGTTGAATGATGCTTTTTTGGGTCCTTGAGTACTTGTTTAGATACAGGTTGGACTGGTTAATTTCCAATTCTGAGATTATATGCTTCTGTGAAACTATTAACTGGCCATCAAGACTGTCCACAGTCTGGTTCCAAGTTACCTTGGCAGCTCATCTCATATTCTACCCCTCCACATACCATATGTTCCCACCAAACTTACTATTATTAACCCATTGTTCCTATTCTGCATTCTTTCATTTTGCTAATTTTATTGACTTGTGTTAACAAAGTTGTGCCTTTGTTAATATTGACCTTCTTGCCTGAAGTGGATTTCTCTTCCCTCACTACCTTCATCCTTTGAATTTCCTCCCATCTTTCAAGGCCTAACTTTTCAGCTTCTTCCATGAAGCTTTCCCTTACCCTCTCCCTCTTCATACCTCTTCCGACTCCATAAGGAAAAAGGTCTCTTCTTCCTCTAATTTCTCCTATTCTTTTGCCTGAGCTACCTTTGGTCTTTATCTCCCTCTCATGCATCATAGTTATTTGTATCCCTGTCCTTTCCTCACCCATTTCCTATTAGGTTGTGAAATTCTTGAGGATAGGGACTTGAAATTAGCACGTGCACAATAAATATTTGTTGAATTAAATTAAGAATGAAGAGGGCTTTAAGTCTGTTGGAGTGACCATTGTTGTACTTGAAGTTAACTAGTTCGGGCTGAATTATTTTCAGGAGTAAAGAAATCAATTCAAATGTTTCTGACACACCAGAAATTTTTAAAGAAATAGAAGCAAAATAGTGTTGATTTGAGTATGAGGTCTGTGATCCCATTCAGATTGTGGCGGGGGTTGGTGGGTGTGGGAGGAGGTTCAGCTGAGACACAGAGCCATGAGAGCCTGATACTCAAATCAGGAGGCAGTGGGGTGGGGTGGGGTGGAGACTATGATGAACTTGCCATCGGGAGACCTGGGTTCAAGTCACAGCTCTGTCATACAGTGTCGCCATGTATGCTGTTTAACTTTCCTAAACCTTGATCTCCTACTCTGAAAATGGGCTAATGTACGTTGTTACCATCTACCTCACAGAGTTGTGAGGGAAGCTCTTTGTAAACCTCAGAGTGTTATAGCTATATGATTTATGATTAAATTCATTGCCACATTTGTAAGAGCATGAATCTGGAGTCAGAGGACCCGAGTTCAAATTCTGCCCTTAATTTGTTGTTGTTCAGTTAGATCCAGTTCCTCATGACCCCATGGACCATAGCTCACCAGATCCTTCTATCTTCCACTATCTCTCAAAGTTTGTCCGCATTCATGTTTGTTGTTTCCTTGACACTACCTCTCCATCTCGTCCTCTGCCATCCTCTTTTCTTTTCGTCTTCAATTTTTCCTAACATCAAGGTCTTTTCCAATGAGTCCCATCTTCTCATTGTGTGGCCAAAGTGTTTAAGCTTCGGCTTCAGTAGTTCACCTTCCAGTGAATAGTCTGAATTAATTTCTTTAAGTACTGACCAATTCAATCTCCTTCCTGTCCAAGGGACTCTCAAAAGTCTCCTCCAGCATCACAATTCAAAGCATCAATTCTATGGCGCTCAGTTTTCCTTATAGTCCAACTCTCACAGCTGTATATTGCTAATGGAAAAACCATAGCTTCGACAATATGGACCTTTGTCAGCAAAGTGATGTCTCTGCTTTTTAGTATGCTGTCCAGATTTTGCCATAGCTTTCCTTTCAAGCAGCAAGTGTCTTTTCATTTCGTGGCTGCTGTCTCAGTCTGAAGTGATCTTTGAGCCCCAGAATATAAAATTTGACACTGTTCCACTTCTTCTCCCTCTATTTGCCAGGAAATGATGGGACCAGTTGCCAAGATCTTAGTGGGTTTTTTTTTAATATCAAGCTTCAAGTCAGCTTTTACACTCTCCTCTTTCACCCTCATCAAGAGGCTTCTTAATTCCTCTTCACTTTTTGCCTTCAAAATGGTATCGTCTGCATAGCTGAGATTGATATTTCTCCCCACAACCTTAATTTCAGCTTTTGATTTATCCAGCCTGGCATTTTACATGATGTACTCTGCACATAAATTAAATAAATAAGGTAGCAATATACAGCCTTGTACTCCTTTTCCAATCTTAAATCAGTCAGTTTGTCCCATGTTTGGTTCTGCCTCTGATACTTAGTGAGTCTTAGAAAAATCTCTTAACCTCCCTTATTCTCAGTTAACTTGTGTGTAAAATGAAGTAATTGAACAAGAAAAGGTCCCCCCCCTCTTCTAGATTTGTGATTCCATGATCCTATGAAACCCTGTCAAATCATCCTTGGAGCTCATTAACTTCATGAAGTGTCCCTCCTCGCCTACTGAATCTGACTTGGAAACCACAAACATTCCCTTGAAGGCTCTCTAACTCTGGGGGCTCTACATTCTAGGTATGAAAACTAGTTTCTATACATTCAGTTCAGAAAGAAGGCTAAGTACTTTCATGTCCCTTAGAGAAGCTAGCAGTGCCACTTTTTTTCAGCCTGATATGGTTAAGATGGTAGTAAAAGGTAAAGGGTTCCCAGAAATCCATAAATGAATGGATCAAGACAAATGTATCTTCAGACATTCTTTGGCAAATTGGTAAACACACAGAATTACAAACTCTATGCATTATGCTACCACTGACTCTGATAACCTGGGTTCAAATACTGATTCTGAGACTTGCTACTTGTGTAACCTTGGGCAAGTCACCTAAACTCCCCTGACCTCAGCTTCTTTCTCTGTAAAAAGAGGAATTTGGCATAGTTGGCTTTTCTAGTTCCTTGCAGCTTCAGATCTATGGTTCTGTGATATACTCTTCAGATTGTCCATATCTTTTCTAAAACATGGCACCCCAAACTGAACATAATTGCCTAGATGTGATCTGGCTAGGGTAAGCACAAGTCAGTAGGTTTTTATTAATTACTTACTGTGTGATAGGCAATGCACTAAGTAGTATGGATAAAAAGAAAATATGTTTTTTAAAATTCAATAGTCTCTTCTTGCAAAGAGCTCACATTCTAATGAGGGAGACAACACACAAATAACTAAATACATATAGTGAAAATTGAAGGAAATCTTGGAGTGAAGGAAGTGGAGTGGGAGATGGGGCATGAAAGGCCTCTTGTAGAAGGTAGATTTGAGTTGAGTTTTGAAGGAAGCCAGGGAATTCATGAGTTAGAGGTAAAGAGGGGGAACATTCCAGGAATGAAGGACAGCCAGCAAAAAGTGATGGAGTCAGGAGATGGAATGTCACAGATGAGGAACAGAAAGGAGGCCTTTAACTGGATCATAGGGTACATAGAGAAGAGTAAAGAGAAGGAGCCTGGAAAATTAGGAAGAGGTCTCATTGCAAAAGACTTTATATTTGATCCTGGAGTTAATTGGGAGCCACTGGAGTTTATTGGGTTGGGGTGACATAGTCAAGTCCAGACTTTCTCTCATCTTCCTAATTCTCAGAAGTTAAGTATGTTAATGTAGCTATGATGACATTAGACTTAAGGAAAAAAATCTCCTGGAGTTCTAGCTATCCAAAATGTAATGGGCTGCCTCAGGAGATAGTGCGGTCCTCTCTTACTGTAGGTTTTCAAGTAAAGGTTGGAAAAGACTTGTTGGGTATTCATAGTGGGATTCTTGTTAAGATTAGAGTTGGACCACATGGCCTTTGAGGTCACTTTCAACGCTGAGATTCTATGATTCCCATCCCTTGAAGGTAGGGATTGTTTCATTTATATCTTTTCTTTTTTTCCAGGTCCTGGCACGTAGTAAGTACTTAATAAATACTTGTTGAATGAGTGAATATGGAGCTTGCAGTCCACTAATCCTCCTCGTATCTTTTTCAGGTGAATCTCCATCTAGTGTTGCCTTCTTGATCTTAAACTTATGAAGATGATTTTTGGACCTATATAAGACTTTACATTTTTCACTGTGATATTCAGTCCAACATCGACAAGTCAATGAAAACTTAATAAACAATTATTATGTGCCAGACACAGTGGTAAGCACTGAGAATACAAAGAAAAGCGAGCGAGAGAGAGAGAGAGAGAGAGAGAGAGAGAGAGAGAGAGAGAAAGAGAGAGAGACTGTTTCGATCCTCAAGGAGCTTACATTCTAATCGGAAAAGACACACATGAAAGGAATCTGAAGGAGGGAAGGAGGGCATGGGGAGGGAGATGCAGGGGAGAGGATGAAGGTGCCTCACTTGTGGAGACATGGTAGAGAAATCTAGAGTTCGGCCTGGTGAGAAATGGAGATATGGTTGACCTAAGCACCCTCCTTAAATGGATGTTCTAGGAGGACCCAGCCAATCTGAGGGAAGGACTGAGAGTGGGGGAGGGGGGTACTTCCAAGGTGTGAGTTATAAAACTGGAATGATCTTCTGGGATGAAGTAGTTTCTGGGGAGTGACAGACAAATCAATATTCTAGCCCACTGAGATTTTTTTTTTTAGATTCTATCTAAAATGTTAACTATCCCTTACAGCTTTGTGTCATACACAAATTTGTCAAGTATGCTACCAAGGCCTTTTGTCAACATAATAGATGAAAACATTAAACAGCACACAGCCCAGGGCAGATTCTGGTGGTCCTCTTGACACTGACGTTGACCCACTGATGATTATTCTTTGCATCCATTCTGAATCCACCTAACTATATTGTTGTCTAGCTTTTATCTCTTAGTCTTGTATACAGGAAAGTACTTGGCACACTGTGTTCATGTTCTATCTTTCAAGTCGAACCGACTAAATCCCATAAAATTACCTATTAGGCTTTGCAACACCCAATTTAGTTCCTTTGTTGTTACCTTCTATTCATTTTCTCTCCCCATAACACTCAGGGGTCTTTTCCTGGCTGGACTGGAATTTGGATTTGGATTCTATGTCCTGAGGTCTCCAAGTTCTGACATCCCATGTTCTGTTTTCCAAGACCCCTGCTGATTGTAACATTCTGTGTCCTATGTTTTCTCTCCTGTTCTGACATTCTGTGGTTGTTTTTGTTGTTGTTTCAACATTCTATGTCCTGAGGCCCTTCCAGCTTTGACATTCTATGTTCTATGTCCTAACATTCTATATTCAAAGGTTGCTCCCAGCTTGGATCTTGCTATATTCCAATTCCCAAAGTCCTTCCCAACTTTAAAATCCTGTGATTCTTTTGTCTGTAGACCCTTCCATCTTTCATATCCTGTGATTTTGATGGCTCCAGCAAATAGAAACTGAATCTTAAAGAGAATTCTCAATGCATGGCTACAGACTGCCTTGTTCCCCATTTTTGTGTGCTGATCCCCAAGAAGAGAGAAGGGAAGTCCCTCTCCAGGTTCCCATGGGAACAGAAATAAATGCCATAGCAATTAGAGAGAAATGAATACACTAAAAATATCATTTTACAAAGTCAATGAATGTCACAGCTGAAAACAGTCAGGTTGCATCTGCTGCCCTCTGTCTCAAATAGGGAAATAAATGGAGAAATCCATAAAAAAGACATTTCTTTCTAATCTGAAGAGCTTTCTTTCAAATCATCATAATACCTCATACGTTTTCCCGTGATCCATGGCATGAGCCCTTAATGTTCTTAGAATGAAGTGGAGAGTAGAAAGCAAAAGTCAAACAAATGTTAAGAGGAGATAAACGTATAATAAAAAATGCCCTGTTTTGAGGATTGGGAGACTCAGATTCTGTTCTTGACTGTATTACTGATTCATTATGGTGACCTTAGACAAGTCATTTCTCCTCTGTTTCCTCCTTTATATACTGAAAGGTTGTACTAGATGAGTAGTAGCATGATACAGTGAAAAGACCACTGACTCTTCAGTCAAAAGACCTGAGTTCAAATTCCCCTGTCCTGAAGATCACTGGCAAGTCACCTAATCTCCTTGAGCTTCAACTTCTTCATCTGTAAAATGAAAAGTTTGGACTAGATGACTTCTGATATCCTTTCTAGCTTTAGATCATGATTTCATGATATCTAGGGCCCCTTCAAATTCTACATCTTATAGTCTGGAGGTACACACTTCACTCAATTCAAAGAATACATATTGAGTGAATGCAACATATATGGTCTCCTTCTGAGCTCTCTGGGAGACACAAAAATGAATGAGGCAAGAGCCTTTCCCTTGGAGCACTTATAATCTAGAAGAGGGGACAGCATGTGGACAATAAATATATCCAAAGAATAATTATTAATGATCAATGTCAACTTAGAAAGAGATATTTAGAGGAGTGTGTCAGGAATGTGTCTTTAGCTGTATTTTGTTCAATATTATAAATTATTCAGGTGATGACATAGATGGCTATTTGTCAAATTTTCAGATTATATTCAATTCAAACATTCTAAACTTCTTATATAGGTAAGACACTTTAATAGATACTGGAGTTATAAAGACAAAAACAAAACATTTCCTAAACTTAGAAATCTTATATTCTATTATGGGATGTAACATGTATACTGAGTAGAATGCTGGATTTGGGGTCAGAGGATCTGAATTGGAATTCTGGCTTTGTATTCTTCAAAGATTCATGGTAAGGATATGAGTAAGTAGCCCTGAAAAGAATTGCAAACGATTAACAACTACTCGAAAGAATGCTCCAAAACATGAACAGTAAGAGAAATGTATATCAAAACCACCCTGAAGTTTTGCCTCACACCTAACAAATTGGTGAAGATGGCAAAAGATGGGAATAGACCGTGTTAGAGAAGTTGTGGAAAGACAAGCACACTAATGTATTTAGGCAGAATTGTAAATTGGTTCGATCATTCTATAAAACGATTTGGAATTATGCAAATAGTTATCGTCATTGTTGAGTTGTTTTTCAGTTGTGCCTGACTCTTTGTGACCCCATTTGGGGTTTTCTTGGCAAAGTGATTTACCACTTGGAGTGATTTACATTTCCTTCTCCAGCTCATTTTACAGATGAGGAAACTGAGGCAAACAGGGTTAAGTGACTTGCCCATGGTCACATAGGTAATAAATGTCTGAAGCCAGATTTGAACTCAGGAAGATGAGGCTTCCTGACTCCAGGTTCAACACTCTATCTACTGCACTGCCTTGCTCTCCCCATGCAAATATAGTGACCAAAATTTCCATGTCTTTTGTCCCAATAGATCTGAATATTAAGCAAAAAACCCAAAGGGAGTCATTGAGAAAAAGAAAAGCTCCACATACAATAAAATATTTATAGCATTTTTTTGTGATAGCAAAGAATTCAAAACACAGTTAATGCCCATTGTTTAGGGAGTGGCTTAACAAATGACATAGTATATGAATGCTACGGAATATTATTATGCTGTGAGAAATGGTAAATGTAATGAATACAGACAAGTATGGAAAGATTTATATGAATTGATGAAAAGCGAAGTAAGCAGAACCAGAAGAACAATTCCCACAATGACTACAACAATGCAAATGGAAAGAAAAACTACAGGAAAATATGAAAACTGAATGTGAGGAAATTATAATGATTAAGCTTGGTCCCAAGGAAGACATAGAGGAAGACACCTTCTACTCCTTTGAGGAGGTGAAGGTCCACGTGTGTAGAACATTGTATAACATCAGACTTTTTCTATGTGTCAATTGGTTTTGCTTAAATTTAAAAAAAATCTTTGTTATAAGCAATGGCTCACTGGGAACAGATGAGGGAGATATAGAAGGGAATGTAGGTGATATTAAAAACAAAGCTATTATTAACACTTATTTTAAATTAAAAAAATTATTCTGACTTTGTCACTGTTCAGCCTTGGGCAAATCATTTCATCTCCATGCATCTCAGTTTCCTCATTTGTAGAATTAGGGGTTTTGACTAGATGACTTGTAAGATCCATTCCATATCTAAATCGATGATGTTTTAAATCCTGTTTATACAGAAAAATAAGCATAATGTCTGGCACCTAGATGGTAAAGTGGATAGAGTGCCAGGCCTAGAGTCAGGAAAACTAATCTTCCTAAGTTCAAATCCAGCCTCAGATGTTTACTAGCTGTGTGACCCTAAGCAAGTCATTTAACCCTGTTGGCCTCAGTTTCCTCATCTGTAAAATGAGCTGGAGAAGGAAATGGTAAACCGCTCTAGTAATCTTTGCCAAGAAAACCCCAGATGGGGTCATGAAGAGTCAAACACAACTGAAATGACTGAATAACAAGCTTAATATGTGAGCAGTGTGACAGGATATATGAAAAAAGCTAATCCCGTATTGAGCCGCATTAAAAGAGAAGTACAGGGGTAGCTAAGTGGCACATGGACTAGAGCACTGGCCTGGTAGTCAGAAGTTCAAATCAAGCCTCAGTCACTTAGTAGCTGTGTGACCCTGGGGAAGTCACTTAACCCCAACTGTATCCAAGAGAGAGAGCGAGAAACAGACCAACAACACCAGCACACAGCAGGGCTGCTAGCACAGGTTCTTTGATCTGCTTTTCTAAGGAAAGCAACTTTAAGGGGTTTGTGATCTCGAGTTAAATATATATTTGCATATATATACATATATTTGCATATATATACATATATTTGCATATATATCATTCACTTAGTTCAAGGGAAAAAGTCAGCACTCTGAACTTCAAAGAAAACACAAACAGAAATTGCAATCAGAAATTATATAAACAGAACGAATAACCCAAATTAGCAAACAGAGCTTCTAACCATCTGTCCATAGCAATACATACATAGTTACCAGAGAGAGATGCCTCAACACTTGGGTTTTCAAAATCAGGGGGCTCCTTAATGGCTACCCAGAGTCTCGTTTGGCCAAATCACACTAAAGTTCTTGCAATGAGTGAGCCCCCAAAGCAAAATGCTAACCTCTGAGTATATATACATGCTTCTTCAGGGTCAGAGGGCGTCACAACTATGTGACTCAAACTCATTTGACGTAGGCTTTCTTATGACAGGTCATCAAAGATTCAATCAAAGACTCAGTCAAAGGCACTTGATCGCCTTAGTGCTGAGAAGCACTCCAAAAGAAAAAATTAGTGAAAAGTCCCACTTTCCTTGCCATTACATATAGTCCCACTGTTCTCTGTTCTGGTCAGACTAAGCTTGAAAGATCGTGTTCACTTCTGAGTGGGACATTTTAGGAAAGTTATTGACAAAATGAGGTGCGTTCAAAGGGCATGACCAGGATGCTAGGTATACACATAAGGAGAAGCTGAAGGATTCACGAATGGTCTTCCTGGAGAATAGAAGGAAAGCTTAAGTAGAACATGATAGCTGCCTTTAAGTATATGAAGGGCTACCACGTGGGAGGAGAATTAGGCTTGTTCTGCTTGGACCCGGAAAATAAGATAGATTTCAGTTCAACAAGAGAAAAAAACTCAAGTACTCTCTGGAAGTTATCGAGTGGAAAATACATGTCTACTGTAACAGACTTTGAAGAAAGAGATTCCTGTTCAAGTATAGACTGGATTATAGCCAGGCCTCTTCTAGCTCTAGGATTCTGGGAGTCCATAATAAGGCCATGCATGTGAAAATTCCTCCACTGACAGATCACTTGGGGACAAAGTCTTCTATAAGACCACTGGCCTAAGGACCTTGTTTCCTTAGCTCAGTGGAGATGGTGGGTGGGAACTCATGACTTCTGCTGGATTCCGTTTGTGGTCTGTGTCCTTGCCTTGCCAGGTTAGATGGCAGTGGCCTTTGGGGCCGAAGAAGGAGAGAGGGAGAGTGGGTGACTAAGGTACACCAGGGGAGGGCAGTCTTTCCTTTAGACATATCCCTATATGTGATTTCAGTATCTAAGCACAAAGTTTTTCTTACAGAGGTGATTATGAGAATTTATCTTATTCACGAGTAGGGGGATGTCCTTATAAGATGTCATATAATTAGATAGCAAAAGATATCCACTCATTGTAAGCAGAAAGATTACTGAATTTAGATTCCAAAAATTCCTAGACCTTTTGCTTATTGTAGTTGAGTGACCTTATTCAAAGCTCTGACTCTGTCCCTCAGTTTCTTCATCTGAAAATGGGAAGGGTGGACTGATAGTAAGAACATGGATAAAGAGTCATAGAACTTGTTTTGAATAATCGCTCTGCCTCCTGTTAATTGCATGACCCAGCTCAAGTCACTTAACTTCTCTGGGCCTCAGTTTCCTTTTCTGTAAAATAAAGGGATTAGACTAAATGATCTTTAAGTTCTCCTCAAGCTCTAGATTCTCTAATTTCCCACAGCTTTCCCTGCCTTTGGAAACAGGATTCACTGTCATGAGGTCTTAGGTAAAGCTGCACTAGAAACTAGCGATGTTGCCCAGACAAGAGAAGACACAGAAGAATGTGGCTACTGTCTTCAAGTATTTAAGAGGACAGTTATGGAGAAGTGAAATTACACTTGCCCTGCTTGGCTTCCGAAGGTGAAACTAGAAGCAATGAGTACAAGTTGTAGAGAGATAAATTTCAGCTTAATTTAAGGGGGGAAAAATCAGCCAATGAGAATTGCCCTTGATTGGAACCGGCTGCCTTGGGAATCGTATATTTGGAGCTAGAAGGAACCTTAGAGCTCTCTTGTGTAATCCTCTTATTTTCTTAGAAGAGGGATGGGATGCACAGAGAAGATGGGTGATTTGCCCAAGGTCACATGCTTCTTGAGGGGCAGAGCAGGGATTTGAACCTAGGTCCTCTAACTCCAGTCTCCTGACTGGTTTTCAAGAAGAGGCTGAAGGACCAATTGTTATGGGTATTTTGGTTTTTAGGGGATTCCTGCTCAGGAAGGGGTTAGACCAGGTTCTGAGGCCCTTTCCAGCTCTGAGTTTCTGTGATCTGCTCATGAGCTGGAGTGATGATATTTAGAGGGTGGCCCTCCTGCTTTTTCTTACACATTCACTGGGTAATGTTGCACAAAAGCCAGCAATACATAAACCCCCTTCACAAAGAGAATTTGTAAACAGGGCTTGTGGGGGTGGTTACAAGAGTCGCTTTTATCCTCCCCCTTCCAGATGGCTTTGCGAATACTGTCTGGAGTCACTTACTCAGGAGCAACACTTTTAAAAGAAGACTTTAAGTCTCTCTGTCTCTCTCCTTTTCCTTTTTCCCTGCACCCGCTATTGTTTCTTTTCTCTGCCTTTATCTCTCTTTATTTTCTTACCTAGTCTTAATCACTGAATGGGTGTTGTCTCAGTTAAACTGAGACTTGTTAAAGACCTTAGCTTAAAAAGGCCAAGGTCTCTCACTGCATCCAGGGCAGTCTCCAGTCCTTACCTATATCCCACAACTGGACCCAGATGGCTCTGGAGGAGAAAGTGAGGCTGGTGACTTTACACAGTCCTCCTTCGCTTAAATCCAATTCACCTGCATGTCGTGGAATCGTGTCCCTGATGTCATGGTCTTCTTCAAGAAAAAAGGATGAACAATAATCTCTATGAGTAGTAGTAGGAGCTGCCCTACTGGGGATCCAACTGGAAATGGCTAGTTGGGTAACACAGCTTTCTTTCTTTCTTTCTTTCTTTCTTTCTTTCTTTCTTTCTTTCTTTCTTTCTTTCTCTCGTTCTTTCTGTCTGTCTTTCTGTCTTTCTGTCTTTCTTTCTTTCTCTCTTTCTTTCTTTCTCTCTTTCTTCTTTCTTTCTGTCTTTTTCTTTCTGTCTTTCTTTTTCTTTCCTTCTTTCTTTCTTTCTCTCTTTCTTTTTCTTTCTTTCTTCCTTCCTTCCTTCTTGACTTTCTTTTTCTTTCTTTCTTTTTCTTCCTTCCTTCCTTTCTTCCCTCCTTCATTCCTTCCTTCCTTTCCTCTGTCCATATAAAGGTAGGATACCTTTACCTGCAGGTGTTCTGCCCAAGGTATCTTGGGATTTTTTTCTTAAGGACCACGCCTTAAACTCAAATCACTCTGGTTCTCTTTGGTTGGCTAACAATAGGTCCCAGCCCAAGCCATACTTGGTCATCATTTGGGGCCCGATGAGGCAGAGCAAATGTAAATAGTGATTGTTTCTGTTTTGGCCCTGAGGGTCTTCCCCTCCCAGATTGATTTTTTTTTGACTAGGTAAAAGAGGCATTCTCTGCCCCATTTCTTAACTAACCTTAATTACTGAATGGGTGTTGCCTCAGTCAAACTGAGACCTGTTAAAAACTTTAACTTAAAAAGGCCAAGGTCTCCCACAGGGCCATCTCAGTCCACCTGATCTATAGCTTACCATTGGACCCAGATGGCTCTGGAGGAGAAAGTGAGGCTGGTGACTTTGCACAGCCCTCCCTCACTTAAATCCAATTCACTTGCATGTTATGGCATCACCTCCCTGATGTCATGGTCCTCTTTGAGAATGAAGGACAAACAACAACAATGTCTCTATGACCCCTTCTCTCATGATTCTTTGTCCTTTCTCTCTTTTTCTCTTTCTTTTCTTCTTCTTTATTTTTTTCTCTCCCTCTGTCTCTCCTTCTTTCTTTTTCTTGTTTGTCCTTTCTCTTTAGCATTTTCTCTCTGTTTCTGACTCTCCTCTCCCTCTTCCTCCAATCCTTGAAAACTGTTCCATATTTTCTCCAACTCAGAAATAGTTTTTGTTCTCTGTAGAAACTCTGTGTGGCAGTGGAAAAAGACAAAGCTGTTTGCAATGTATGCTTCTCCATTGGTTATCTTAGCAAGGGGGCAGCTCGGTTACAAACCCACTTCTGATTCAAACAGTTTTCAGGTTCAATCCGAGCTACACCCTGAATCATAGGATCTCAGTTCTATAGAGCACCTGTCGGCAGGTGACGATGATAGGGAAGTGACTGGAACATATGCTCTTGGAAGAGCAGTTGAATAAAGTGAAGATGTCTAGCCTAGAGAATAGAAGCTTAATGGGAAGAAGACCTCTAGCTTCACATTCCTGAAGGACTGGCTGTCAAGAAGATGAGGGATTAGATTTGTGCTGCTTGTTCCCCAAGGATGGGGCAAAGATCACAGGGCAGAAGTTGTAGAGAAACAGATTCAACTAGATATAAGGGAAGACTTCCTAACTTATTAGAGCTTTCAACATTGAAATGGATTGTCGGGGGGCGGAGCCAAGATGGCGACTGGAAAGCAGTAACTGGCGTGAGCTCCCCACCAAGTCCCTCCAAAAACCTATAAAAAAATGGCTCTGAACCAATTCCAGAACTGCAGAACCCACAAAGTGGCAGAGGGAAGCAGGGCTCCAGCCCAGGACAGCCTGGATGGTCTCAGGGTAAGGTCTGTCCTACACGGAACTCCCAGCTCCCAGCTGAGGGGAGCAGCACGGCAGACTGCGGACCAACGAGACCAGGAGTGGAGCGGAGAGTGCCCTAGCATGCTGAATTACTGAGCTGTGG
Source organism: Phalanger gymnotis (assembly GCA_028646595.1). Taxonomy (NCBI): domain Eukaryota; kingdom Metazoa; phylum Chordata; class Mammalia; order Diprotodontia; family Phalangeridae; genus Phalanger; species Phalanger gymnotis. The sequence continues at coordinate 63,980,215 of CM053625.1, read as the reverse complement.
CATCTACCAGACCTCACAACCCACAAACAGCAAAGACGACAGAGAAGGTT
>CM053625.1:63958584-63979665 GCA_028646595.1 Phalanger gymnotis | reverse complement strand
GAAAGAAGGAGGAAGAAGATAAAAAAAAGAGGGGGACGATGGAAGGTAGGGCAGATGGGGATGAAGATAATCAAAAACAAACACTTTCAAAAAGGGACAGGGTCAAGGGAGAAAATTCAATAAAGGGGGACAGGTTAGGAAGAAGCAAAATATAGTTAGTCTTTCACAACATGAGTATTGTGGAAGGGTTATACATAATGATACGCATTGGCTCATGTTGAATTGCTTGACTTCTTAGGGAGGGTGGATGGGAAGGGAAGAGGGGAGAGGAAAAAAAAAAGAAAGAAATGGGTTGTCTTAGGTGGTAGTGAGCTTCTTCTCACTGGAAGTCTTCAAATAGAGATAGATTAATTTTAGGAAAGGCTGGAAAGGTCACCTGGTACCAGATTACTGAGGGATGTGAAAATCAGGTAAAGGAATGTGAACTTTTCTCAGGAAACAATTGGGAGTCACTAAATATTTTAAAGCAGAATAGTGCTGAGAGAAAGTCTATGCATTAGAAAGGTTACTCTGGCCTATATTGTGAAGGATTGTTTGTAGGTGAAGACAATAAAGACAGAAAGGTCTGTTCATAGCCTATTGCAATGGTCCAGGCAGATGGTAATAAGGGTGGGTACTAGGGTGAAGGCCGAGAGAAGGGCATGGAGGACAGAGATGTTGCATAAGTAGAATCTATAGGACTAGGTAACAGATCAATTATGAGAGGGGAGCAAGAGGGAAAATTCAAAGATAAACCCAAGGTTTCAAATGTATGAGTGTCTACGGTGCCACAGACAAAAATGGGGAAGTCAGAGAGAGGAGCAGTTAAGGAAAGTAGCAAAAGGTTCTGTTTGGGACATGTTGAGCCCGAGGTATTAGTTGGATATTCATGTGCAGATTGTTCTAAAGGGAGGCAGGGATGTGAACCTGGTAGAAGAGAGGTCAGATCTGTATGTGTGTGTATACGCATAAGTGTATGTGTGAGAGTGTATGTGAGTGTGTGTCTGTGTGTGTGTATGTGAGAGCATGTATGTGTGTGAGTCTATGTATGAATATGTGTGTCTGTGTGTGAGTAAGAGGGCATGTGTGTGTATGTGTGTGTGTGTGTGTCTTTGTGTGTGTGAGTGCGTGGATGGAGAGAGAGGATCACAAGGTCACAAACTGAAAGGGATCTCTCATAGTCTAACTCTTTCATTTTACAAGAGAGGAAAATGTGACTTTCCTATCCTATATATAATGAGAGGCAGCATGGCGTAATTGACGATGGATTGGACTTAGAGCAGGAAGACCTGGGTTCAAGTGCTGCCTCTGACTTATACTGGCTATGTGATCATGGACAAATCACTTAACCCCTCTAAGTGCCCCCAGGTAATTTTCCAGTTACAAGGGGGATTTTCTGATCCTGATTGGAAAAGAGAATTTCCACCAAGTGAATTCCATATACCTATGAAATCACAGATCTAAACAAATATATATATATATATGTACACATAGATATGTGTGTTTATGTATATATGTATGTGTATATATATACGCATACATAAACATATATGGAGACACACATATTTCTATCTATGCACATAGCAGACTTAGAGAGAAAGACAATGAGCTCCACATGGCACATGCTAAGCTTAAAATATTGCTGGGATAATCAGGAAGAGATCATAGTATAAATTTAGAGTCTGTAAGGAATATAAATGCCCTAAAGAGAGTTGGAAATGTGGGCCTAGATCACTGAAGAGAGCTCAGCGCTGGAGATATAGATTTGAGATTAATAGGTACTTAAGTGCTTATGTGTGTTTGAGTGTATTTCAGTGTGTGCGTGTGTGTGTGTGTGTGTGTGTGTGTGTGATATTTATATGAGGCAGCATGGCATAGCAGATAAAGGGAGAGTGTTTTGGAATTAGAAAAACCTAGATTCAAGTTCTTCCTTGACCCTCTATGAACTTGGTCAAGTAAATTAATCTCTCAGTCAATTCTCTAAGACTATAACTATGAACAAGTTTATGATCTGCACCAATGAAGGGCATTTCCAAAATGGAAGATCCCTATAATATGATATAATGTAATACAATATAACAATATCATAACATATACTATATAATGCAATATATTATATCATATGAAAACCTATTGTATATAAACATATATGTATATACATATATACTTCATATGTTTATTTGTCCTTTGTTTTCAAAGAGGACCAATAATATCCTAAGGTGATATCTTGATGCTTTTGTGACTTGGATTAAGTGAGGCAGAGTTGCACAAAGTCATCACCCTCAGTATCTCTTCCAGAGTCACTGAAGTCCAGTGGTAAGACAGAAGTCAGGACAACTGGCAATGGCTCGGGATACAGTAGATGACCTTGGCATCTTCAATGTGTGGTCTTCATGGCTGTTTGAACAGATTGTTCTCATCTTCCCATTCCAACCAGAGAAATCTTTACATGCTTAGGGTAGATACCCTCCTAGGTCACCAATGGGTTTGAGGCTTGTTAGTTACCCTCAGCCTGGTTTAACCTGTCTGTCAAGAGGGTTTTACTGGGATATGACCCTGTGCTGGCCACAGCTTTTTGGAGCCACAGGTAAGAGCTGGGTGAAAAGTGGACACCAGGGGTGGATGAGCAGCCCTGAAAAGGTCTCAGCAAGCCAGAGGTGTTACTCCTTGAACACCCCATATACCTCATATATTTTATATACAGATAAATTCAAGTCAATAATATAGGTCAAGGATGAATCCACAATCAGAATGGAGGCAAAAGCTTGAGTACATTAGCAAGGCAGTAGAATGACCAATACATCCGACTCAGAGACTATAAAATTTGACACTATCTCTGTGATTATGGGCCAAGGTCTTTCACTTTCTTGAGCTTCAGTTTCAGCCTATAGACTGCTTAGAATAATGTTTAAAAATACATAAAATTACGAAGGGAGGCAATAACATTAAAATACAGTTATCAACATTTAAAAAAAAACCAAATTCATGGTTCTGTTCATTTCACTCTTTATTATTTCATGCCAGTCTACCATGTTTTTCTAAAATAAATGAGCCCATCATTTCTTATAGCACAGTAGTCTGATGTTAATGTGATTAAAGATCTTACCCACCTATTGCCCATTAATCCCCTTCATAAGCCTCAAGTGGAGCTAGTTAAGAGAAGCTTGATTAGAGGATGTTTCTTTGTAGGAAGATCCACATCCTTTTGCTAATTATTATACATTTGAGATATATATATATATATGTATGTATATATATAATATATATGTATATATACACATATGTGTGTATATGTATATACACACATATATATACACATTTACATATATATACACACATCCATACACACACTCACACACACACGTATGTGTGTATGTGTGTGTGTATATATGTATATATACATATATATATATGTACTTATATATATATACCAAGAGGGTAGCCCCTAAGGTCTCGGAACAGCAAGGACTCTCAGAACTTCAAGCTCTCAGAACTTCAGGAAGAGAGGACAAAAGCAAGCAGACAGCTAGGATTTGTGAGTGTTTATGGGAAGGTACCAGCAGAGGGGAAGATTACAAGATGACTTGTGCCCCTGCTTTGATATTGTGTTTTAATTTCCTTACTGTTATAATGAAGTGAACTTATTGGTTTTGGGATACAATTGCTGCTACGTCGAATTAGAGTTGTTGGTTTTGGGATTTGATCCTCTGGTGTCTGAATAAATGTTTTTCTTCTTCTGCCTTCTATATGGAGAGTCTCTTATATTCTGCTATACAGAACTATACAGGTATATTCAGGGTCACCATCGATATTGTGACACTTGCCTTACAGATACAAGTAGTATTCCATCACAATCACATATCACAACTTGTTCAGCCGTTCCCCAATTGATGGGCATCCCTGGATTTTCCGGTTCTTTGCCACCAAAAAGAGAGCTGCTATAAACATTTTAGAACATATAGGTCCTTTTCCTTTTCCCTAATCATCTTTGTAAATAGACCTAGTAGTGGTATTGCTGAGTCAAAGTGTATAGGCTGTTTAATAACTCTTTGGGCGTTATTCCAGATTGCTCCCCAAAATGGTTAGATCAGTTCACAGTTCCACCAACAGTGAATTAGTGTCCAATTTTTTCCACATCCCCTCCAACATTAATCACTTTCCCCTTCAGTCATTTTAGCCAATCTGCTAGGTGTAAAATGATAATTCAAGGTTGTTTTAATTTGTATTTCTCTAATCAACAATGATTTTGAACATTTTTTCATGACTATAAATTATTTTGATTTCTTCATCAGAAGCTTACTGTTCATATCCTTTCACCATTCATCAGTTGGGGAATGACTCATTCTTATAGACAAAGTTCTTTATATATTTGAGATATGAGACCTTTATCTGAGAAATTGTCTATAAAAATTAGCCCCAGTTTTCTTCTCTCCTTCTGATCTTGGCTATATTTGGTCTATTTGTACAAAATCTTTTAAACTTCATGTAATCAAAATTATCTGTCTTATACCTCACCCTGCTCTTTATCTCTTATTTACTAATAAATTATTTGCCTATCCATAAGTCTAGATAGATAATGTATTTCATGTTCTCCAAATTTTCTTATAATATCTTTATATCTAGGTCATATATCCATTTTGACCTTATCTTGATAAACGATACTGGTCTATTCCCAATTTCTGCCAAGTTGCTTTCCAGTTTTTGCAAAAATTTTTATCAAATAATGAATTTTTATCCCCCAAACTTCAGTCTTACACTTGTCAAATACAAGGTTGCTGTATTCATTTGCTGCTGTAAATTGTATGCCTATTCTGTTCCACTGATCTACCTTTCTATTTCATAGCCAGCACCAGATAATTTTGATCATTACTGTCTTATAATATAGTTTAAGATCTGGTAAGTATGTATAGAATGATTTTACATACACACACATATTTGTGTCTAATGGTAGCCATCTCTAGGGCGTGGGGGGAGGGGAAGAAAAAAAAAGGAAAAAAGTAAGTTACATGATAACTTTATTATATATTTAAAAAGATAGGAAGTTGTACAAAATAGATTTGCAGTTTCATGTGTAATCATCTCCCTCCCACACGCACTATGTTATAGAAATGCTTGTTTTCTTTTGTAAATTAAAAATAAAATAAACAAAAAATTAAAAAAAAAACAATACAAATTAATGGACTTCAGGTTAAGAGCCCCTGAACTAGATGATCTCTGAGGTCCATCCCACTGTGGACCTTGTGCGTTCTAAGGTCCCTTCCAGCTCTGACATTCTATGTTCCACTTTCTAAGACTTCTTCCAGTTCTAATATTCCATGTTCCATGTTCTAAGGTCCCTTCCAGCTTTCAATCCTATAAATTATAAAGAGATATCCAGTTGAGTCTAATCTGCCTCAGGGCCAATTTAACTGGACCACAGGAAAGATCAACAGACTCTCCTTTGGCTTGGTTCTCTTAATTATCCTTAATCCTCTCGAGACCTGAAAATATGTTACACATATTAATTAGTTAAGCCCCCCTGAGGCAACTAAAGGGTCCTGTAGGGTTACTCTCAGGCCAGGGCATAGAAGGCAAGGAGAAATAATGGCATCATGGAGAGAATCCAACTAAGTGGGAAGTTACTGAGGAAGTACAGAGCTCAAGGATGTCCACTCTGAGTCAGTTCCACTGCCATCTGCCCTGTCATACCATATGTGAAGTATTGTGTTCATTTGTGGGTGACAAATTTCAGGGAGGCCTTGGGTAAGCCGGAGTCTGTCCAGCCAGGATGGGGAACTGACTGGAGATCATGCCATAGAAATATCAGTTGAAAAAATTGGGGATTTTAGTTTAGAGAAGAAAAGACAAATATGAAATAATTGCAAGAGGGTGAAAATACTAAAAAACTGGGGAGATGAGGAGAGACCTTGTGTAGGCAATGGTAGCCGAGTTGTACATTAAAGTTAAGTAAGAGACTCACTTCCAGATCCGAGAAGCTATTTGTATGAAGGCAAGGAGACAGTGTATGAGAAAGAACTAATTGGCCAGTTTGAACAGAGACAGCCTAAGGGGAGTAATATTGAAATGAGACTGAGAAGGGAAGTGGAGGTCAGATTGTAGAGTGTTTTAAATACCAGACTAAGGAATTTGTTTCTTATCTCGGGGAGTTCTTAAAGGTTGTTTAGTAAGTGCCTGACATAGTAAGATGGGTTATTATTGCTGTTCTGAGACTGAATCTCCTTATCTGTTGTTTGTTGCTTAGTGATTTTCAGTCTTGTCTGATTCTTTGTGACCCCACTTGGGGTTTTCATGGTAAAGATACTGGAGTGGTTTGCCATTTCCTTCTCCAGCTCATTTTACAATTGCCAAAACTAAGGCAAACAGGGTAAAGTGACTTGCCTAGGGCCACACAGCTATAGGTAGTGTCTGAGGCCAGATTTGAACTCAGAAAGATGGGCCTTCCTAACTCTAGGACCAGCATTCTATCCACTTTGTCACCTAGCTCCCCTTTTTCTTGTTGTTTTGTTGATGTTCATGTCTAATTCTTTGTGAGCCCTTTTGGGATTTTCTTGGAAGTAGTTTACCATTTCTTCTCCAGCTCATTTTACAGATGAAGAAACTGAGGCAAACAGGGTTAAGTGACTAGCCTAGTGTCACATAGTTACAGTAGGTGTCTGACGTCATATTTGAACTCAGGTTCTCCTGACTCCAGGAGAGTCAGCTCTATTCACTGTGCCACCTAGCTGCCCCTTCTCCTTATCTACTTCAGACTGTAAGTGCAGTGCCTTCTTAGGGGCTGCTTATCTGCACAGAATCTTTGACCTGTTTCATTTCCAACTAGGGCAGTTTTCCCCTTCTCAGGTAGTCCCCTTCTCAGACTCTTGCTCCCAATGGCTCACCATACCCATGCAGAAATTTATGAGGATAGATGCTCTATTGACTTCAGATCAGAATTTCTGAGCTTAAGGGATTCCACCAGCCTCGGTCTCCTCTAAGAGCAGGAATTATAAAGATGGGCCACCACACCCAGCTCAAATCTCTATTTTAGGAACATCAGTTTGGCAACTATGCAGAAGATGGATTGGAAAGGGGAAAGACTGTAGGCAAACAGTTCACATCAGTGGTTATCCTAATAGTGCAGGAGAGATATAATAAGGACCTGAAACAGGATAAAGGCCGAGTGTATAGAGGGAAGGGGGTAGATTGGAGAGAGATGTTGTGGAGACAGAGTTGACAAGACTTGGCAACCGATTAAATATGGGAATGAAAGAGAGGGAAGAATTAAGAATGATTCCAAGATTTTGACTCTGGGTGACTGAAAAGATGGTGGCAACCTCAACAGAAATGCAGAAGGAAGAACGGTATTTCAAAAATATAAATGACTTCTGTTTTGGACAGGCTGAGTTTGAGAATCCTATGAGATATTGAGGTAGAGATATCCAGCTGGCAATTGATAATAAGGTGCTAAGATTCAGAGATGTGATAGAGACCGGAAACACAGACTTAGAAATGATCTTCATAAAGAAGATAATTGAACCCATGGGAGCAGATGAGATCACAAGGAATGAGATCACAAGAAGAGAGTACATAGAGAAAGAGAAGACAAGAGGACCCAGGACAGAGCCTCTGGCAATGCCTATATTTAGTGGGTGTGAGGAAGAGGTTGACTCAGCATGAGACACTGAGGAGCAACTGTCAAATACCTAGGAGGACAACCAAAAATGTTCTGTCACAGAAATCAAGGTGAGAGTGGCAAGGAAGGAGTGGTTAACAGGGTCAAAAACCTCTGAGAATATCTCAGAGAAGCTGAACCTAATGTGTGGAATTTTTGAGAGTCAAATTGTGCTGGTTAAAGGACTGATATGGCACTTGACGTGGGAGAAGTTAGTTGACCAAATAAGATGAAGAACATGGCCAGGACCCCATAACTAGTGTCTGAGGCAATATTCTAGCCCAGGCCTTCTCAAACACTAGTCCAGAACTCTGACTCCACAATTTGCACACAGTTAGATTAGAATCATAGAATATTAGAGCTAGAAGGGTCCTTGGAGATCATCTGGTTCAACTCCTCATCTTACAGATGAAGAAACTGATGCCCTATAACTTGTATAAGGCCATTCAGAATAGAAGTAGCAGAACTAGGACTCAAACTCTGGTATCTTGACTCTTAGGCAAATCCTTTGCCTAAGATGCCACATTTTTCTTTGGAGTGGGCCTGTGATTACATTGGTATTTTATTGCTATTCCCAGTGAGGAAATGTTTCCTCCATCAATGCACATCAGTGAGTGCTTTAGATTTTAAGAGAGTTACTGTGAGATGCAGAGAGGTCTAATGTACCCAGGCCTTCCTGATTTTGAAGTCAGTTCTCTATTCTCAACTGTACCCCTCCTCCTCCCTTTTTCTCTCTCCTCTCTTCTTTCTCTCTCCTCTGTCTCTTCTCTCTCTTTTTTCTCTCTTCTCTCTCTGCTCACTTCTCTTTCTTTTCTCTCTCTCCTCTCCTCTCCTCTCCTCTTCTCTTCTCTTCTCTTCTCTTCTCTTCTCTTCTCTTCTCTTCTCTTCTCTTCTCTTCTCTTCTCTTCTCTTCTCTTCTCTCTTCTCTCTCTCTCTCTCTCTCTCTCTCTCTCTCTCTCTCTCTCTCACACACACACACACCTCTCCACCTTTATATCGTCACCCTTATTGAAATGTTTGGGGCATCACACAGAACTATCACAGGGAGGAAATAGGTCAAGTCCCTGGAGAACTAAAAACAATTGGTTTCTCCAATAAGAAAATCAGAAATAGCCCAAAGATACTGGAACAGGCTCAGCAGGAAAGCCATCTTCTCTTAAAGTTAAAAAGCACATTCCTGTACTAAGTGTCAAATTCCTCTCACTTAAGAGGAAATTACTAGGTTTCCTCCCCCCCTCCATTTTAGCATAATTCATCATCTCCAGTGTTTGTCAGAATCGTTGCTTGGACCAATTCTGCAGAACAGGCTCCAGCATAATGCCTTGATGTGAAAAATGCTTCTGCAACATGTTTTCTGTGCTAGTTAGAGCAAACCTTCGACCCTGACTTGCTTGCCAAATATTAATTGAGTGTTATCATGGCCTCAGTGACTTCCAGGGTTGGAAATAACCTCAGAGATCAGAGAATCATAGACTCAAGACCTGAAGCAGCCTCCATTTCTTTCAATCCCCTCATCCTGCGGTGGAAAAAACTGAGGGATAGAAAGTGGAACTGACCTGCTCCAAATCACACAGGTGGTAAGAGACAGAGCAAAGCCCAGGCCCTCTGGTTCCAAACCCAGTGCTCTTTCTACTGTGCCATAGGGCATTCACCTTTCTGAGCTGTGGCTTCCTTCTCTGTAAAATTAGGGGGTTAGAGCAGATTATTTCCAAACTCTCTTGCAGCTCCATTTCCCATGATCTGTTTGGTTTTCCTTTGATTCGGACACTGGCTTTGTTATTACATGATCACTAGTGAAGAGGCAGGAGACTATGGGAAGCATCTAGAGCATGGTGGATAGTCCAGTTTGGCTGAAATATCAATTACGTGGAAAGTCACAGTATGAGATAAGATGGCCACGTCACTACTCAACTCAGTGACTCCCTATTGCGGATTGAATAGAAGGGTCTCGTGCTAAAGGCTTTCTACAGTGTAGTAGCCTTCCTAGCTTTCTAGCCCTATTAATTACTCCTCCTCTGCTCTCAGGATGCTATCTGTGCTCCAGATATACTCCTCATTCTTCCATCCCTTATCCATTTGACCTGACTGAGCCTACGTTTTCTCATTTGCAAAATGATAGAGTTGGACTAGACAGCCTTTGAAATTCCTTCCAGCTCAAAATCTAAGATCCTGTGATTACATAAATGTCAAAGACAAGGGAAAATTTGTCAAGAAGATAGAGAATTGGTTAGACTTGAGAGCTGATTGGCTGGGCGAGACAAGGCCTAGGTATGAGTCGAAGGTGACTCTCGGGTTTTGAATTGGAGGGATTTAGAAGACAGAGGAGCCATGGACAGAAACAGGGAGAAAAGGTGAAGCAATGAATTAAGTCCAAAGCGCTAAATTAAATTATTCATGGAGACAGCACACTCTGAAGTGAAATCAGGCAACGGGAGCCTGTGGTTACTCACTCACTCAGAGGTAACTACTGCGGTCATTAGTCGGCCCTGGGTGGAGCAGCAGGGCTAAAGTGCAAACAGGAGCTCTGGCTGTTGGCCTCCAGGGGGCACCCCAGACCTGAAAATATCCAATGACTGACATCCCTTTAGAAGAACAGCAATAGTTACAGTTCCTATTTCTATAGAGCTTTATAGTGGACGATGTTTTTCCTAACAATAAACTTTGTCAGGTAAGTAGGAGAAAGATAATGATTCCAGTTCTAAGTCTCTGATTCTATGAACCCATTTCATGGATGAGAAAACTGAAGTCCTGAGCATTTAAGGGTGGTCAGAGTGGGGATAAGAACACAGTTCTCCTGTTCTTTCCAGTATGTCATACTGCCTTTGAGGAGCAAGGCCCACATTTAGAAGCCAAGGAAGATGCAGAATTTAAAGGCAAGTTTGCATCAGCACGGCAATAAAGGGACTTGGCGTTATTCCCCCAAAGGCCTGCCCTGGCTGTTGTTAAAAGCCACGCAAGGGGCAGCCAAGGGCTAAGTGTTGAACCAAGAAGCTAAGAAGCAGTGAGGACTCTGTTCCATTAGCTCTCTCAGAGTTTACATTTTGAGAACAAATAGCTGCGGAAGGCCATAACCTTGGCTGTTGTGATTCTTACCCACGTACAGCTAGGCTCACTCTGAGTCTTCCCAGCTGTAAGAGTCCTTGGAAATCGTCCAGTTCAACTCGATCTTCCCTGCAGCCCCATCCCATGCAACAAGCAAAAGAACCCTCCCATGTAATAATTCAGTCTATATTCATCTTTACATGACCTTTACGTGCCTCACTGGTCTATTCTCCGTCTTCTGCTTGCACTGCTCTGTGTATGAAATGTGCTCCCCTTTCCTTTTGGCCTATGAAATTTCTACCCAGTCTTTAAAGTTCAAGTTAAAAGTCACCTCCTCCAGGAAGCTTGCCTGGATCTCCCTGATCGCCTGGTCAGTAATAACCTTCCTTCTTGGAATTACAGGCAGTTCTTTGCTTTGCACCTTTATAATTCATTTTTCATTTAATATTATAGATAATATTATGTTTTGTAACTTTCTGATAAATTTGCCATGTAATGTCATGTATTATTACTATCTGTATCTTATTTTTGTCTTAGACTCAAAGTAATATGAGGGCAGTAACAGGATCTTATGTAAACTACCCACCGTTCTGCACGTAGCATAAATTTAATAAATGTTTGAGGAGTGAATGAGTAGATGAGCGAGTGAGTGAACGAAGGCACCAATTACATATTGCCTAGATTCTTGTCCGATCACCATTCTAGCCACATGGTTGACATACCTAACTTGCAATTGATTAAGATGACCATACCTATTTCCAACAGCTCTAAGGGAAAGGAGGGCAGGGAGCTTAACTCTTTCTATAGACCACTTCCAGACCACAGTTTCAAGATCTCCAATTTAGTCAAGACTATCATGGGAAGAAGACCCAAGTAATTGGGATAACTCTGTCTACTGGGACGTGTGGGTACTAAGAGGACAACTGATGAGGAATAAGTGGGGAAAGGAAACCAGGAGGTATGCCAAGGCTCCAAACCCCTGGTACTGAGACAAATGGGAATTACACTTCCTAGGTACTGGGAGGAAGAGAGGACATCAGACTGAAATTCACCTTGACCCAACTGCATATTGGATATGGGCACCCATGCTCACCCCTTAAAAACTTAAAAAGGTTATTTTTTTAATCGATATTACATTATCCAGTACTCATAGTCTTCAAACTAGAGGAGTGGAAATCTCTCAAAATATAGAGGCCTAGAAGAAGAAGCTGAAGTCATATAGAAGCAGAACGCAGAGTACATTATGCCTGGCCTCTTATCTGCTATGGGATGTGACCCAAAGATGCTTTCGGCATGCCTAGAAGATGAGCAGACATCCTAACATTTTTCTCCAGGAACAAAAAGAACTCATTTTATCTGCTTGGACAAGAATCTGGAAAACAGGAGATAGAAAAGAACACCCATGGAATGGCAGCTTGATTGTGGACCATTTCCAGCTGAACCCTATTAAATGTAAGAAGAGAATGATGTTGGTAGCAACTCTTGCTGACATTTATGGAGAGCTTTAGGGTGTGAAATCATCTCATTTAAGCCTCACAACAACCCTGTGGGGCGGTACTAGAGGTGTAATAGCTCCATTTTACAGATAAGGAAACACTCAAGAAACATGGTGTCTACCTAGGCCAAATAGCTGGTAAGTGTCAGAGGCAGAATTTACATCCAGATGTATTTAACTCCAAGTCGAGTGCTTTAGCAATCAGTCAATGAGCAATGATTAAGTCCTATGTGCCAGGCACTATGCTAGGCTGTAGGGATTCAGAGGAAAAAAATGAAACCATTCTGCTGCCCTCAAGGAGCTTATGTTCTTATGAAGGAATTTGCATTCATAGGATCCTAGATTTAGGATTGTAAGAGACCCAGGGGCCATTCAGCCCAACACATCATTTTGTAAATGAGGAAACTGTGGCACAAAGAAGTTGAACGATTTGCCCAGACGGAGTATCCGAGTTAGGATTTGAACCCAGGTTTTCCTGACTCCCAAGTCTACGGCTTTAAACCCTATACTCTCTCCCCACAAAAAAAAAAAAAATTATAAATCATATTTACATAGCACTTTACAGAGCACTTCCTTCGTGATCCTGTGAGGCAGAAGAAAGAGGAGCACTGGGTTCCTGATCGCTGGGCCTGACTCTGGGTCAAAGGTTGGCATATATTTGAAGGCAGAAGAGAAACCCGGATCAGGGTCCCTTGTTCGGCACTGCATGAACTAGAGGCAGGAAGGCCAGGAGTCTGCAGTTAGACAAGGGTGTTCTGAAATATCCCTACCGTACCCCCTCCTTGCTCCTCACCTCCAGACTCTGGAGGAAGACTTCTCTTGAAGTTACGCTACCGCACCCCTGCTAGCCTAGCTGAAAGCTGCAGAAGAGGGGTGTGTGTGCCACCTGCTGGGAGCTGTGGAGAGCTGCAGGGGCAATGTTGATAATGACAGCTGAGAGGGTCAGAAAAGCTTGTTACAATGTATGAATGTAATGGTTACAATTATGCTTCACATCAATGAAAGTGACAGTTTCAAAGAAATCTGGAAAGCTAGGTGGCATAGTGAAGAGAGCAACTGGCCTAGAGCAGACGTGGGGCTCGGAGGCTACAGGTTCCCCACCCCTAGCCTAGAGTTAGGAAGCCCCAAATTCAAATCCTACCTCAGACTAGCCTAAGCAGGTCACTTGACCTCTATGTGTCATAAAATAGGGATAAAAATAGCTCCTATCTCCCAGGATTGCTGTGAGAACCAAAGGAGAAAATATTTGAACAAGGCCTGGCACATAGCAGGCACTTAAATCCTTCCTTCCTTCGTTCCTTCCTTCCTCCCTTCCTCCCTTCCTTCCTTCTTTCATTCCTCCCTTCCTTCCTCCCTTCCTTCCTTCCTCCCTTCCTTCCTTCCTTCCTTCCTTCCTTCCTTCCTTCCTTCCTTCCTTCCTTCCTTCCTTCTTTCCTTCCTCCCTCCCTTCCTTCCTTCTTCCCTCCCTTCCTTCTTTCCTTCCTTCCTCCCATCCTTCTTTCCTTCCTTCCTTCCTTTTTCCCTCTATGAACTAGTACAAAGTGAAATGAGGAAAGCCAGAACAATTTATATGATAAAAACAACATTGTTTGCAGCTCTGAAAAGATTTAAAAATTCTCATCAATACAATCGTCAAACACGATTAGAGAGGACCGATGATAAAGCATGTTACCCACCTTCTAGCAGAGAGGTAATGGACTCAGGGTGTATAATGAGACATACATTATTTGACATGGCCATAGGAATTTGTTTTACTTAACTATGCATATTTGTTAAAAGGGTTAGGTTTTGTTTTTTTTGTTTGTTTCAAGTGGGAGGGAGAGAAAATAAATGATTGTAAACAGAAAATAAAAAGTGTTTTTTTTTTAAAGCAAAGGATGCCCGGCATCATCTGCTGGAAAATGCCAGGCAGAGCAACTTTGTGAGGGAAGCAGAGGACCCTTGAAGGGTGTCAAGTGTTTATGAAGGACCATCTGCTGGAACTACAGAGGGCCTAAATAGGACATCACCACTGAGGGATCGACTAGAGGCAACACCTGATTGGAACCCTTCTCCAGGAATGATTGTGAATCACGAAACCCTCCAGGACTCCAGGAAAGGATTGCTTATAGGCAGGTATTGCTTTCTATAAACTCTGAAATGAGCATGATTTAGTGATTGGCCTCTAAACAAGCCTCTTCATTCTTGAAGGTTTGTGAATCATAGGCTTGCAAAGGCAGTTGATGACAACACACTAGGAGGTGTCACATAGTGAAATTCTTGGATTGTTTTGGTGGGTACAATAAGCCAGAGAAACAGGAAATCCGTCAAAGTGTATCTGGCTCCTTTGGGCTATGTGAGAATCAGTGACATAAGTTCCATTTGCTTTGCACAATTTAAAACCCATGTCACACTCTGTACCACTCAGTGCTGCTATTGTCTACTGGCCACAAAGACTCATTGCTAAGTTTCTCATCATTTCACTTTTTGCCTCCCCTTATGTGATCTTTGACACCTTCAATATCCATGTTGATGAACTAACAGGGTCTAGGACCCCACTGTTCCTTACCTTCCTTGACAGTTCACTTTTCATGTTCTTTTACTTTAGCCATACCCTAAACCTTCTTATTAAAAGGCATGGCTTGGCCTTTGGGATCATCTAATTTCATAGCACTTTATGTACATTATGTAGACTCTAAGAGAAGGCCCAAAAATCAAACTATAAGGTACAAACTAAAAGAACTGGAGAGAAGAGTATACAAGGGGGATAGAATAGTGTCTTAAGTTTTTGAAGAGCTATCATGGGGAAGAAAAGAGTAGATTTGTTCTACTTCAAGAAGAACAACATGTGGAAGGTATAGGGAGACATAATTAAGTGCAGGGTAAGAACAAGTTTTCTAATGATCAGAGCTGTCTTGGGAGACAGTGAGATCCCTGTCACAGGAAGTCTTCCAGTGGTTGCTAGATGGCCACTGTCAGCAATATTGTGGACAGGCATTAGATGCATTCTAAGGGTCTGTAATTCTAATACTTTGATTTCTCTTTTTCACTCGAAATCACCAATTGCTCTTAATTTTCTCTTCTGGGATTGAGCAGAACATTTTTAAGCCATTGATGCTTTTTAAAAAAAATTTTTTTTTCAAATACTTGAAAATAGCAATTCTATCCCCCCCCCATCCTTTCCTCTCTTCTTAATGTCTAGTTTGTGTTTCGTTGGCAAAGCCTCTGAGAACTTGGGGTCACCTCTAGCTCACAATGAGGCTGTCCATCTCTCAACTTAATTAACTTTACATGACTTCCTTTTGTAATCATATTTCCTAGATTATCTCTTTTATACCATTTCCCATGCACAAATAATTTTTTTAAAAATAAGTTTTTATTAGTGTCTTTTGTTGTTTTTTATCACTATGGTTTTCTCCAGCTTTCTTCCTTCCTCTTCCAAAGAACCATTCCATATAAAACCTTGTATTTTTTTAAAGACAAAGAAAGAAAAAAGAGGAAAAAAATTTGTATAACTTATCAGTACATTGAAAAAAGTCTGAAAATATGTGCAATATGCAACACATATGGACCTCTGTGCCGTTTACATCTCTGTAAAGAGGTATAGTAGGAAGGACCTTCTTCTTATTTATGACTTCCTTAGGGCACAATCCCAGTAATGGAAGTTCTGGGTCAAAGAGAATAGACTTTTTAGTTATTTTATTTATATACTTCCAAATTGTTTAATTCGACTGTTGCCACCTTTAGTCATCTTTGCCAATTATTATATACAAATGCAATTGATCAGTGTGGGGGTGGGGTGATTTTGTAACCTGCGACTTTGCTGAATCTATGCTGATTCCCCAGGATTTTCCAAGAAAGTATAAGCCCTTGTTGGTAACATGTTGCAATTAATGTTGCATACCCATGGAGTTGCTTGCAGCTTTTATTCCTCAGAGATCATGGTGTTCCATGATTTGCGGCCAAATACAATTATTAGGCAAAATATTGGTGTTGTAAGGGTGTCTTTGATTGATATTTACTTGTCACCTCATTCAATTTAAAATAAGTGATAAGATGCAAAATAATTTACATTTATAAAGAACTCTATGATTCGCAAAGTGTCTTTTAACTATCGTTGAATTTCATCCTCACGACAACCCTGGGAGATCGTTGCTGTCATCATCCCCATTTTACAGACGAGAAAATTGAGGAACAGGGAGATTAAGTAACTTGTCCAAGTTCACACAGCTAGTATCTGAGGCCGGATTTGAACTCAGGTCTTCCTGACTCCAAGTCCAACACTCCACTCTGCCACCTAGCTGAAATCAATCATAAGCTTTAGACTAAGTGTGAAAAGTCTTTTGAAATGTAATGATTGTACAAAAATCTGGGGAGATGTTTTGTACAAAAATCATGTGTGGATAGGTGAAAGAAACTTTGCTATGCACTAAGGGTCATCTATAAATTATCAAGTCAGAGAACCAGAGTCATTCAAGATGTTGGAGCATGTATCACTTTCTAGCATACACCTGAGGAGGACTCTACCTTGGGGAGGAGAGAGAGCAAAAGCCTTGGCTTCAGGCTTGACTAGATCCCTTCCCTTTGATTGGACCCCATGAATGAGAAAAAAAAATGTCTCCCAACACCCAGGAGCTATAAACTCCCCTTTTGCCACATGTGGTCCCTAGCTTGAGCCCACTTTCCCCTGGACGCTATAGGGACTTGTAGCAGAGTGTGTCGTAGACTTTTGGGGAGATGTTTTATACCAGCTAGTGTTACTGTACCACCTTAGTGAATACTAAGAAGCTACTTAAGGCTAGCTGACTAATTGATCCTCAACTGATAATCGTGAAAGGGAAGCACTGGTTGATTCTGAGCCAATGGTATCAGAAAGAAACCCCCATGACCTCTCAGGGGATCCTAGAACCCTGAAGGGAGATGAAGTTAGTTAAGCTCTAGGGACCTGACTCATTAGTGAGACTTGGAATTAGGATAAAGATCCTCAGGATTTTTTTTTAAATAGTCTTCTGGGACAGCTAGATGGTACAGTGGATAGAGCTCTGGCTCTGGAGTCAGGAAGACCTGAGTTCAAATGTGGCCTCAGACACTTACTAGCTATGTGACCTTGGGCAAGTCACTTAACCCCATTTGCCTCCAAAACAAACAAACAAACAAAAATAGTCTTCTGTGGCAGGGAGCATTGTGGACCAAGTTTGTAAAATCTTCTTTCTCTTATTCAAATCTGTCATCCACCAATGTCCAAATACAGTGTTTGTTCAACATATTTGTATTAATGGATTAACTCAATGGTTTGGCCATGCAACTGCACGTCATAATTTGAGCTGTATACTTTCTTTATCCATTTTCTTTTCCTGGGTAGAGCTAGTCACAGACACACAGACACAGACACACACAGACACACAGACACACAGACACACAGACACACACACACACACACACACACACACACACACACACACACAGTGGTGGGATTCTTTAGAACTCGTATCTAATTTTAGGTTTAGTTCTTGAATCAGTGTTAGTGGGAGCGGCGCCTCATCTCAATTCCCTGGAGAATTGGTTGTTATTGTGCAATATGTCCTTAGTATCACTAACAGACATTTATAGGAAGCATACATCTCCTTTTATGTCTGAGTACTCTAATCAGAGGATTATTAGGAAAAAAGTAATCTTTATATTTGCCTCCATCAGGGAATCTTGTATAATCGTCACATATGCATGGCAGATACCTTGATGGAGGAAAGCTGTTAAAGATATACTATTGAATCAAATACTTAAAAAAAGTCAGTAATAAAAACAGTGGAATCTTGTGTGCTCAGCAACTTTCAGTCAATTATAAGACTATACTGATGTAATCCGTTGTAGAAAATAATTTTTGAAAGCCAGCCTATTCATTTCCCATGCTTTCATAGTCTATCCTTGATATATGTGTATATCACTTGCATAAAAGACTTTACAGAAAAGAGAAAAAAGTAAGTAGTTACAAATGTCTTTTAAATTGTCTTTAAAAATAATGCCATTCTTATTTTCCCCCCAATCATTTGATATATTACAGTTCTTTGAGACAACCTGTGAATAGCCATCTCTTCATGAGCTAGGTGGCACAGTGGATCGACTGCTGGGCCTGAAGTCAAGATGCCTCATGAACTCTTCCTGAGTTCAAATCTGGCTTCAGACACTTATTACTTGTGTGACTCTGGGCAAATCACTTAACCCTGTTTGCCTTAGTTTCCTCATCTGTAAAATGAGCAAGAGGAGGAAATGGCAAACCACTACAGCATCTTTGCCAAGAAAATCCCAAACGGGGGTCACAGAGAGTTGGGCACAACTAAAACAACTGAACAGCAGCAATATGCTTTCAAAGGTTCATCCCCTCCAGCAGAGGTTTCTTCTGTGTGTACGTGATCTATTCTGGACATTCTTCCTGACTTCATCTTCTTAAATGTTAGCATATTGGGTACTGAGATGTGAATATGGTATTTGTATTTGTATGGTATTTTGACTGTTAGTGATTATGAGAATAGATCTCTATTGAAATGCTGGCACCTTTTTTTGTTTCCTTTCTTCCAATTTAATTTATAAATACCCTTGAGATAATATAGGTCTCGTGCCAAGTTTTCGGCTAACTTATTTTCCCTTCCATACTCTTTACTGTTGTGTGAGGCAATATTGCTTATAATCTTTCACCATTCTCCTCCATGAAAATTTGGGGTTTTTTTTGAAAAAAAATTTATCCTCAACTTAAACAACAAAAAGAGCATTTCCATACACAGTACTGAACAGAAGACAAAGATTCTGTATGAAATCATGGATCTCCATTTCATACCACATCTTTTTTTTAAGCATGCAGTAAATTCTGCAAGATACTTTCAGAACCACCCTACTTTTCTGTGCTTCCTTCCACCATCTTTTTATGTATTTTTAAAAGATTACAATGGCCCGCTTTTTGTAGTAATTACTATTGGTAAGGCTAGATCTGATACCTCAAGACAGTGTTAGGCAACTCAAGTGCTCCCTTCCTGCACCCCCACCTCCCATGCCTGGGTTGTCCTGGTCTGAGCTCATAAGCACCACTGTAGTTGGCCTTCCATTGCTCCACTCCACTTCCCCTCACCCCAGGCTTCCAAAGTTGCTACCCTGGTATTTTATGAACACCCTGGACCTTTTCCAAGGGAACCTTCCACTCTTATTGCCTCCAGACACAGAGAGACATGTTCTGTTCCTGGTGGGGATGATTTCACTGGAGGAACCTTTTTTCTTACTGTCTAGGAGCTTCTGGCTGATATCATTATTTATCTGTCTGAGATAGAAGAAGTCACTTCCAATGAGTAATTTCTCTTTGAAGTTCTTGATTGTTATTCAGTCTGCTACGAATTTCAGGTTTTTACTGGAGTAGGTATGTAGGAACTGGGCAGCCTGCCTCTCATCTCTGTGGCCATCTTCTTGACCAGAAGTCTCTTCTCCATAATGTTTCATAAATAAGATTAAATTGCTGTTGCCCTTTGCTGTTCCGTTTTTCCACTTAGTGAAGCATTCAAGTGTTGATAGATTCAGCTCGTTTCTGTGCTTTTTTGACTTCCTTGTGACAACTCCTTTATGGGGCTAAACCACTATAGAAAAAGTGTCAATTGGAATCAATTGTTTGTCATTTATCTATTTTATAAGACTGTTTCTGAGCCCATTCCTGAAGCCTTCCTACTGAGGAAGAAGCTGTCTGAGCTTGTATTTACTGGACTAATCTTAGAAAACTAAGTCGTGATGATCAGAAGAGACCTTTTGGAGCATTATATGCGAATAAAAAAAACATCGAATGCTCTCTGAGCTGGGATGCAGCAAGAGACAAGGTGTCCAGAATGAGGTGGGAGGTGGTGATAGTCCCACTGTACTGTTTTAGTCAGACTACTGTACAATCGTAGTTTTTTTCTTCAGTCCTGAGCATCACATTTTAAGAACAAGCTAGAATGTGCCCAGAGAAGTTAATCAAGATGGTGAGGGGACTAGAGAACATTCTATGTGGAAAAAATAATTTGGGGATGTTTATTTTGGAAAAGAGAAAATTTAATGGAGAAAGGATAACTGTTTTCAAATATTCGAAGGGCTATTATGTGGAAGGAAGGTTAAACATCTTCTGTTTAATCCAAGGTCAGCACTAGGAGCAATGGAACGAATTTACAAAGAAGTAAATTTAGGCTTGAGATAAAGGAAACTTGCTAACAATTATAGCTCAAAGCAGAATGTGCTGCATTGTCAGGGGAGGGGAGTGGCGGGGGCGGGGTTGGGGTGGGAGGGGGGGAGGTGAGCGTCCTGACACTTGACGGTTCCAAGTGGAGGTTGGATGACTGCTTCTTTGGGATGATGAAGTGGTAATTCCTCTGAAGGTAGGACTTGTCACCCTCTCAGATCTATTGCTACCCTGAGATCTGGAATTCTGGGAATGAATTAATGAGTTAACAAATGAGGAATCTATTAGCAAGTCATCATGAAAGAGCCTCCTGTGAGCCATTGGTTTGAATCATAAGAAAGGGCCATAGGGCTTATTGAGAGAAGGGATCCTCGGGATCATCGAGTCTGACCCCGTTGTTTTCCCGAGGATATTGGGGTCAAGAAAGGTTAAGTGATGCCTGCGACTGCACAGGTAGTAGGCAGTAGAGCTGGGGTTTGAACCCAGGTTCTTTGACCTTCCTGTGTCCTTTCCACTAATAAAGTAGAATCGAACTCATTCTCAGCAGGCAGTTGTGCTTATTTTTATTTTATTTTGTTATTTACTATTGAACAAAAATGTAATTTTGTTGGTATAGGGAACATCTAGTGAGAAAATTCCATCTGCCAAGGAAGATGAACACCTTTTCAATTTATGGTCTTAAAGCAGAGGCGGGGAACCTGCAGCCTTAAGGTCACATGTGTCCCTCTAGGTCCTCAAGTGTGGCCCTTT
>CM053625.1:63946684-63958084 GCA_028646595.1 Phalanger gymnotis | reverse complement strand
TGTTCTGTTTTCCTTGTATGTCCATAGTCTTCCCGGATTTTGAAGGGGTCATGGTCCAGGAAGAACCTCAAGAACAAAGATGTGACTTTCCCTCCCCCTCCCTGCTCCCTCCTCCAGGGAACACACATAGTGAGAAACCATCTTCGAAGCCCAGTTGGAGCCACTGAAAGCTCAATAAGAGAATAAACAAATATTCGACTGAAGTCTTGGCACTTGACATCCATTCTGCTTTCCCTTCCCTCAATTCCCAGGTGGTCAACTGCCTGAACTTCTACCTACTACAACCACAGAACCATTGGCACTTTGGAATGCCGTTTCTCCCTTCTGTCATCTCTTTTCCAGGATAAATACATTCAGTTCCTTCTACTTAATTTCCGAAGGACTGGTATTTCAATTCCCTCAACATCTTCTTCCCCCACCTCTGGACCCTTCCAGTTTATCAGTGTCCTTCCTAACATGCTCAGATCTGCAGAAAAGCAGCCTAAGACAGCACTAGATTTTGGGGCTGCCACTTCATCCTGTTGACTCGTATTGAACCGGCAATCCAAGACCTGCAGTATTTTTTCTTGTGCTCTGCTTTCTAGCAAGTTCTTCTTCATCCTAAAAAGTCAAGTTGATTTTTGAACCCAAATATAGGACTTTACATTTATACCTATTACATTTCATATTTATGAAGGGTAGCCACCTTGTTGTGAATAGAGAATGGGCCTTGGAGCTAGGGACGCTTTGGTTTAAATTCTGCCTCTGATTCTTACTGACTCTGTGACCTTGGGTAAGTGGTATAAGGCAACACTCTAAAACAAATTGCAGAGAAGGTGGCAACCTACACTGGTAAAAGGTGATTCCTTCATCAAAAAACTCACAGGTCCATTTGTTATTCTTAGGCTTCGTTTTGTTAGATTGGACCTATTCTAATTTGTCAAAGTCTTTTATGAGTTCTGACTGTGTTCGCCTTGATGAATATGCCACTTATATTCTTTCAAGTAACTAATTTAAAAAAAAATACTGAGTAGTATAAGGCCAAAGACAGAGCCCTAATATAGTCTAGAACTCTTTCCAGGTTAACCTTGATCCACTGACCCAGTCTATATTGTCTCTTTTGGTGATCTCACAATTTCCTTTGGGTTTAATATATATCTAGCCCTAATTTCTCCCATGAGCTCCAGTCCCCCATCACTAACTGCTTTTCTGAGCATAGCAAGTGATGAAGTCCCATGGGCATCTCAAACTCAGCATATCCCAAACAAAACTCACTTTTCCTCTCAAACCCTCCCTTCTTTCCAGCTTTCTAATTGATGACAAGAACACCACTATCCAGTCACTCAGGTTTGCCACCTCAATGTCACCTTTGACTCTACTCCCACTCACCCCTGATATCCAATCTGTTGCTAACACTTGTCATTTCTACTTTCCTGTATGTCTCTTTTTCACTCATCTAGCCACGACCTTAGTTTAGACCACATCACTCCTTGCCAGGACTATTAAAACAGCCCCCTGATATTTGTCTCTCTGCCTCATTTCTCCTCCATCTCTTCCTCATTTCTTCTGGCTTCACTGCTCTGAGACTTCTCTCACTGATTTCTTTCTCCACCATGCCCCAGCAAGCTCAGTATTAGGGAAACCTCATCATCCTGCATTCTCCAGTCATAAGGAGCAGGAGATCACTCTTGTCACTACCCTCTGTCCCTCTGATTGGATGGTGGAGCTGTGAACTCCAAAATGTCCTTTTAGGGGGGGAAACAGCTCAGATACCCCCTAGTTTCTCACTTTCTCTGGGACTTCTCTCTCGCTTTTTCACTAAGCCCCCACATCAAATACCTTTAAACCGTCCCCTTTTCAGCTTCCTTTTGTACGTTCTCTTCTCCCATTAAATTATATGCTCCTTGAGGGCAGAGAGTAGCTTTCTTTGTTCATATTTGTATGCCTAGAACTTATCACAGTGCTTGGCCCATTTTAAATGCTTAATAAACATTTGTCAACTGACCCACTGACTCTAAAATTTTTTAAAATTAATTTTTACCCTTTTCAATGAACAAAAAATCTATTTTCTCTCCTCACTTCCAAATAATAAAAAAAACGCTTGTAAAAATATGTATAGTCAAGCAAAACAAATTTCTGCATTGGCCATGTCCAAAAATATTTATGTTTCAATCTGCTGACTGAGTTCATTATCTCTCTGTCAGGAGGTGGGCAGCTTATTCTTTGCACTCTCAACCTTCATTTGACCCTATCTTAGCTTCAAGCTACTATCATCCTGTGCTTCTGCTCCCCTTCGTAGCTGAATTTCTAGAAAAAAGTCCGCACTCATCGTTTCCATATATTCTCATTTCTCTTGCTTCTTATCCCCTTATGATTCAGCTTCTGATCTCCTCGCTCAGATGGGCCTGCTCTCTCCATGCTTACTGATGATTCCTTAATTTCCACACCTGATGGCCTCTCCTTGGGTCTCATTTCTCTTGACTCCTCTGCAGAATTTGGCACCTTCTCTTCCAAGATATTCACTCTTAACTGGGATTTTTGTGACCTTGCTCTGACCTGGTTCTCTCCCTTCCTGTCTGACCACTCTTTCTCAATCTGCTTTGTTATACTATCATTCATGTCCTATTCCCTACGTGTAGGTACACCTCAAGGCTTTGTCCTCTTTTTCTTCTCTCTTTATACTCTTTCTCTTAGTGATCTTATTCATTCTGATGGGGTTCAATTGTCATTTCTATGCCATTGACTCCTAGGGTTAAAATTTTAGCTCTAGCCTCCCTCCAGAGCTCCAGTACTCCACCAGGAGCTAGCTATTGGATATTTTCATCCGGATGTCCCATGAACATTTCAAACTCAACATGTCTAGAACAGAACTTAATATTTTCCCCCCAAACCTTCCTTCATATTTTCTAAGGGCACAACTGTCTTTCCAATAACCTGGATTCATAACCTTGGCACCATCCTCAACTCTCACCTCCAGTCAGTTGCCAAGAATTGTTGATGCTACCTGTACCTCTATAACATTTCATGAATATGCCCCTTTTTCTCTACTTACGTGGCCGTTACCCTAGTATTTATCACCTCTCATCTGTATTATTGTAACAGTCTGATAAGACTTGTTCCTACTGAATCCATACTGCCTCTCAGTGGTCACCATTTTCTTTTCTAAGTGATCATAAGACATCAGTTTACTAAAATAATTTGGTTGAGAAATTAACATCAAACAGACTAGTCTGCTATTTTTGGAATTCATCATATTTATCTTTTTGAAAGCAGTTACCTCTTTTGCCTATACACATATTGTTCACCCAGTGACAGTTCATCACATGAAATCTCTTGAATTTATAAAATTATAATAACAATCATAACAATGAAATCTTTATATTGTAGTATTTTACCATTTCCAATAGCTTTCATATGATGCTATAAAAGATCCAAGATTTTAGCATTTTGTAGACACCTTTCATTTGTACAGCTCATAACTCCATTTAACACGTGGCAAAACTGAAGCAAGGAGAACAAGAGGGACTTGTTCAAAGTCACATGATAAGGAAGATGATGTGGGACAGTGGAAAGAGCACTGGATTTGGAGACTGGAGACCTGGGTTTGAACCCTGGCTCTGCTGTTTACCAGCTACATGCCATTACGTCCTTCAATTTCTTCTTCTATAAAATGAAAGGGGAGGGCATTTGTATAGATGTTCTCCAAAGTCCTTTTCAGCTCTAAATCTGCCATCCTAAATTAGTGGTAGAGGCAGGAGCAGAACTCAGTTCTTGTGATTTCCCAATGCAGTTCTCTTCCCTCTGCTCCAAAGGATCCTAGAAATGAAATAGGCCTTACAGGTCCCCTAGTCCAGAGATGTCTAACTCAGGTAGAAACAGGGGCCACTAAACCATACAGAAGGATCCCTGAGGGTCACATAGTGACTCATACAACCACATGTTAGCATTATCTATGATCTATTGTATTTTTGTTCCTTTTGTTAACTATTTCTCAATTACATTTCAATCTGACTGAGCCATGCTGGGGAATTTTGTGCCACTGGGCCATGAGTCTGACACTTCTAATCGAGTCCAGCTCCCTCATTTTATATGAAACGAAGGCTTAGAAAAATGGAGTGATTGGCTTATGTTCACACTGGTAGCAAAGATGTGAGGGAGAGTTTGAATCCAGGTCTTTTCTGACTCCAAATCTGAGTATCTATCCATTTCTGTACACTGCCTTCCCATGCTACCTTCAACTAACTTGATAGCCCACATTTCCATGAGAAATATTTTTGAGAGTGTACATTAGATTAGACAAGACTCAAAGAGCTCTGGCTCAGTTTTCACATCAAAGCCACACAGCAAGTGGGTAGCATTGCTGTTTTTTGATTACTGCTGCCCCAGCAAATTTTCTGAGCTAAGAATCTACCATCCGTTTATCCCTTCCCCAACCTTGGCCTCCAACCTCCATACCTCCTATGGATCTGCCTATCTAAACATCAACCTACCCGGACAAGCTCTATTGCAAACTGTGCTCTGATCAAAAGAAAAGCTGGAGCTTGATTCATATATGTTTCAAAATTAACTATGCCACTAGATAGAGGAGGAAATCTTTAGCTCTTTAGTTCAACTTACATGCTGCTGACCTAGGATAATTCCTGCCTGACCCTTGAATCCTAGCACAGAATCCTTTTCTTTCTTCATTTTTAAGTAGATTGTTAATTCATATATTTTCTATGTTGCCTAGATCTCCTTCTTTATTTCTCTCCCTCCTTATCCCTCTTCCAGAGAGCCATGTCTTATAACAAAGATTTTAAAAAGACAAAAGAGTAAGAAGAAAAAATAATCACTCAATCTCTCCCTTTCAATATATGTATATATGTGTGTATATTACATATATGCAATGTTACACACCTATGGAGGTCTCACACCCTCCCTATTCCCCACCTTTGTAAAGGAATGGGAGGAAGGTATCTTCTTTTAGCTCTTCTTTGGGAGTAATCTTATTCCTTATAATTTTACGACCCTCATTTTCTATTGTTTTATGGTTGTTCCTTCCATTCTCATTGGTATAATCATTGTTAATATTGTTTTCTGTCTGTTAACTTCATTCTGCATCAGTTTGTATAAGTCTTCCCAATGCTTTTCTGTATTCATCTTTTCTTGCAACACAGTAATATCCTATTACATTCCTGTGCCACAGTTTGTTTCACCATTCCCTCTAATTAATGGGCACCTAGTCCTGCCCACCCGGTTCTTTGTTAATGCAGAAGTGCTCCTGTGAATATTTTGGTGCAGATTAGCCTTTATTTTTGTCAGTGATCTCCTTGGGGCAGTATGCCCAGGAATTGAATCTCTGGGTCAAAGGATATGGACATTTTAGTCACTTAATTTGTATAATTTCAAATTGCTTTCCAGTATGTTTTTATACTGATTTACAGACACACCAAAAATACATTAATGTACTCGTCTTTGCCCAGCCCTTCCAACGTTGATCGTTCTCATTTATTAAATGCATTTCAAAAAAGAAGCTGCTTATATCAAACAGCATTAGCATTAGATTGTTCTTCTTTGATTGAATAAAAGAAAAGCAGGAAGACTTCTAATAGATCGGCTGCATGTTGTGTAGCACAATCCTGATGTAAATAGTACAAGTAGTGGTATTCCCATTTTAGAGAAGATGAAGCTGACTCCAGAGGAGGTAAAGTGATTTGACCAGAGTCATACAGATAGGAAGTGGTGACCACACATGTCTTTAAGCGCTTTAAGGTCTACATTGTCTTGTGTTATATTTTGTTTTATTTTCAGAACTATCCTGTTAAAGTGGTAGTGCTATTTTTAGAGATGAAGACACCGAAGCTCAGAGTAGAGAAGTGATTCGCCTGGATTTCAGCCATCGGGCTTACAGTCGATTCCTTGTTTCTCCTGAATGACTTCAAATACTCAAAGAAGGCTATCGTGTTCTCCTTAAGTTATGTACAGTCAGCCCTTCTATGACTTAATTTCTGTTTTCCTCTAAATCCTGGTTATCCTCATTTGGATACTTTCCCAATTATCAGAGTCCATCCTCAAATGAAGCACCTAGAACTGGACACCATATTCCAAATATAGTTGAATCAAGGCAGAAGACAACAGCACTATCAAAACCAGACCTAGTTTGAATCCTGATTCTTTTACTTGTACCTTATGTGACTTTGTTCAAATAACTGGCCTATCCTACATGCTGCCTTCAACTCCAGGACTAAGATTACTCCTAGCTCAAAATCTTAAGATTTAGCTATTTCTCCCTGTCTTCCTTCCATTGTCCACTTCCCTCACATAGTTTTGTTGTTGTTGAGTCGTTTCAGTCGTGTCTGACTCTTTGTGACCCCATTTGGGGTTTTCTTGGTAGAGATACTGGAGTGGTTTGCTATTTCCTTCTCCAGCTCATTTTACAGATGAGGAGACTGAGGCCAACAGGGTTACACAGATAATAAGTGTCTGAGGCCGCATTTGAACTTAGGAAGATGAGTCTTCCTGACTCCAGGCTGGGCACTGGTCACTCAACTGGCCATCAACCTGCCCTACCCCCACTTCAACTTTCTAGTAATTGCCTATGTCCCTACTTGTTTTTTTTTTCCCAATTTTGAAACATTCCTAGGATCAACTGCTCCAATCTCCCTTTTGCCTTGAGAACTTATTTTTCCTCCACTTCCACCCTTCCCCCAACCCCAGGGACCTAGAATTGTCACTTTGTGGGCTAGAAAGCATACCCCTCATGCCTGGGGTTCTTTGAAATGCTCTAGGGTCCCAGTTCTTATTTATTTACTCAGCCAGAAACTCAAGACCAACTCCCAGGGTTTCTGCAGGACAAAGGTCTCACTGCAAAAAAATGTTACCTTATTTATGTTCCAGTTCCAAGAGGTAAAAATCCAGAATTCCCTGAAATGTGACTCAACTAACATAGAACACAGGTTGTCAGAGCTGGGAGGGACCTTGGAAGTCAGCCAGTTCAAACCTCCCCCACTAAAGTGCCAAAATCCCTTTTAGAGCTTCCATGAAAGAGATGCTGCTTAACATGTAGTTTCTGCTTTAAAAGCTCCAAGGGCAAACAATTTATCACCTCATAGCAGCTCAATCCACCCTCAGAAAGATGTGAGAAAGGTCCTCTTTATGATGAGTCAAAATCTGCCTCCCTGACACTCCCCCCCACTCCCCGCCCCCGCCCCCCGCCCGCCCCAACCCCTTGCTACAAGTTCCGACACCTAGCGCAAAAGAGAACACAGCTAACCCCTCTTCTCCTTTGCAGCCTTTCCAAGATTTAAAGATAAATAGCATAGACTCTTACAATATTAACACTGAAAGGACCTTGTTTCAACTCTTTTATTTTAAAGATGGCCAATCTGAAGCCCGGAGAGGTGTAGGAAGTTGCAAAGGCCATTCAAACGCATATGCTTGTCTTTTCTAATTCTAGAATTATAACATTTTATAGCTGGAAGGGACTGAATATATCTGTTTTCATCCAATTCACTAATTAAAAACATTAATTAATGTCTCTAATGGCAGAGCCAAGGATCAAATACCCTTGAGACTTCCTTTAGGCTGACAACATTCTCTAAAATTTCTTCTTAGTTATTTCCTATGCAAATTTCTAGGCAGCCCTTCCACTCTTACTGTCATTCCATTGCCATTTCTGTTCTCCATCATGACTTCCAAACCCACTGAAACTGCTCTATCCAAAAATAGTCATTATTTATATAGCCCTTAAAGGTTTACAAAACATTTTCAATTTTTAAATCTCAAATGTCACAACATTTTTGTGACATGTGCTATATGGTCCTGTGGCCCACATTTTAA
The DNA here is from genome assembly GCA_028646595.1 of Phalanger gymnotis. Classification (NCBI taxonomy): domain Eukaryota; kingdom Metazoa; phylum Chordata; class Mammalia; order Diprotodontia; family Phalangeridae; genus Phalanger; species Phalanger gymnotis. The sequence continues at coordinate 63,950,287 of CM053625.1, read as the reverse complement.
GAAGCACTGAAGGGGTAGAAGGGGAAAACGTTTAAGAAGCCCTATACTAAAATACATTCTACTATAGATACTGTTGTCTTTATTTTATGAATGAGGTCTCTGAAGTCCAGAGTCCCAGAGCTAGTGTCAGAAGCCAGATTCTTAAAAGTTACCAACAGTGTTTTAATTCTGAAATCTAATTAATCACCTTTTCTCAAGACTCATTCTGCTTGAACTCGGCAGCTTTTGGCACCACTGACCATTCGTGGATTTATATATTCATGGATACAACCTTCCACCGTGGCTTCCATAGTATCGTTCTCTCCCGATTCGCTCTCTCTTTGTGTGGCTACTCCTCATTTTTTTTTTTATCCTCACACATTATTCCTCATACAACTCCTACCTCCTAAGGGTGAGTTCCTTCCAAGCCTTTGTCCGTGGCCTTCTTTTTTCTCCCTATATTTTTTCTTCTGGTGGCTTCATCGGGTCCTATTGGTTTTATTATCACTTCTAGGTGGATGACTCCCAAACGTCCATGTCTAGTCCTAATCTGTCCCCTAAATTCCAGTCTCTTCATCATTAACTGCCTGCTGGACATCTCCACCTGAATGTCTTCCTAGCTCCTCAAACTCAACATGTTCAAAAGGGAACTTATCATTTTAACTCCATCAAATCCACCCCTCCTTAAAACTTCCCTGTTTCTATTGATGTCACCAATATATTCTGTTACTCAGGTTTGTAAACTTATAGTCATCCTTAACTCTTTCCTCTCTTTCATCCCCCAAATCCAATTAATTGCAAAGTTAGTAATTCTCCTTCTACGTCTCTCACATCCATCACTTCTCTCTCCTTAAACCTGACCACCACCTCATCTCTCGTCTAGATGACAGTAATACCTTATTAGTTGAATCCCCAGTTTATAGGCTCTCCCAACTTTAATCCGACCTCCACATAGCTGTCACTATAATCTTCTAAGGTACATGTGTGAGTACTGTCACTCCCCTGCTCAAATCATTAGTGGCTCCCTATTGCCTCTAAGGAAAATCAAAAAACAACAAACAAACAAACAAAAAAACCCCACAAACCTACTCAGCCCAGTGCTCAAGGCTTTCTAGAATGTAGCTCCTACTTACCTTTCCAGTCTCACTTTAATGCATATAATTCCCCTTCACGCATTCTTTGTTCCAGCAAAACTAGGCTATTAGTTGTTACCTGAACCCCACATTCTCTGTCCCACCCCTGTATATTTGCACAAGCTATTTTCCAAGCCTGGAATGCACTTGCTTCTTACCTCTGCCTTTCAGAATCCTTATTTTCAGATTTTTCTCTTCATTCAAGACTCAATTTAGGGGCTGTAAGTGGGGTGAGGAAAGGGGCAGAGAGGGAGAGGTAGAGAGACAGGAGGCTGAAGGTGAGGGAAATAGCCATTGCATGGAAAAAGCCATAAAATGCAAGTAATATTTTTCATAACTATATTGAATTATTCAGAGCACCTATTCTAGGCCATTTCCTGTACTCAAGCCTGGGGCTACAAAAGAAAGTGAGACTGGGGAGCTCAGGGTTGGACTAAGGAGACAAATTCAAACATACGAAAAGTTAAATTAATGTAACACATTTAAAGAATGGCATAAGATCACAGAAGAATAGGGTCATGAGGCCAGATGGGTTTTAATAGCCAACGAACTCTATAGACATTAATTATCATAAAAGCTCAGAGGAAGAAGAGTTTGAGGACTGGGATGATCAGGAAGGGCTTTATAGAACACAAATGCATGATATAGAAGGAGTCTGGGAACTGGGATCAACTGAGGAAATGGAGATGTTTAACCTGGAGGAGAGTAGATGAGAGGAGGGAAGACAGGAATGGGGAGGAGAGAAAAAAGGAGAGGAGAGGGGAGAGGAGGAGAAGGGAAGAGAAAGAAGGGAGAAAGAGAGGAGAGGATAGGAAAAGGGAGGGAAAGGGAGGAGAGGGGAGGGGAGGTAGGGGCATACTAAAAACCGTAGTTCAACTATAGATAGTTGCTTTTAATCTCTCGCTCCCTTGTCATTTCATAGTTAAGTTTTGCCAAACTCTGGCCTGGGGTTACTTTGTTCCTATATATATCTATATCCATATCTATCTGTCTATCCATCTATCTATCTATCTATCTATCTATCTATCTATCTATCTATCTATCTATCTATATCTATGTATGTATCTATCTATGTATCTATATGTATGTATGTATGTATGTATGTATGTATGTATGTATGTATGTATCTGTCTATCTATCTATCTATCTATCTATCTATCTATCTATCTATCTATCTATCTATCTATCTATCTATCTATCTATCCTGCTGAATGCCAAAAACCATGCTAATAGATCCAAACAAATTGATATTATCCCAGCTGGATGGACCTTCACTTCTGTAGCAATCCTTTTATTTACTAGCCCACATTAACTATTAAAAATCTTTTCTCACAAGCTTCCTATACTACCTCCCTCCCTCCATTCTCCTTCCCAGTAGAGAACCTGCCTCCTAGTTTATTGAGAAAATAGAGGCCATCTTTTGTGGTTACCACTTCTTCCCATTTTAAAGCTTCAAACTCTGCAACATCTTCTCCTATTCTCTTCTCCGTTTTTTTCCCAGTTACTCAGGAAGAGATGGTCTTTCTTGTCCATCAACTACTCTATGTTTTAAAAATTTTTTTGAGACTAGATCTCTCCATCTCTTTCAGGATGGAAACACAGTGGCCATTCAAATGTTCAGTCCCACTATTGATCAACATGGAACCCTTGGCCTACTCTGTTTCGTACCTGGACCAGTTCACTCCTTCTTAAGGATCCTGGTGGCTCCCCACTCTTGGAAGCCCACCAGAGCCCAGGGGTGCTGAGTGTAGTGCAAATTCCTGATTAGCTTAGCCTGCTTCAGCTCAGAACTCCTGAGCTCAAGCAATCTACCAACCTCAGTCTTCCCTAAGGATTGTAGGTCTGGACCACTATGCCCTGGCCCTCAATGCTCTTGATATAATATTGCAATCTCCTGAAACTTAACTCATCAACTATCTTCTCTTTTTAATCTTCAAGTCATTGTCATCTTTGCCATTCTATCTCTTACCCCTGAACCATTGTAGGAGTGGTCCTCTGTTTCAGCAATGAACTTCTTCCTTACCTCTTGCTCATGGAATCTTTAGTTTCTCTCATGTAATTCATGTTCTACCTCCTACTGGACATCTTCCTTATTTCTAAGTGACGAGCAAGCTCTTCCTCTTTAAATCGCTTTGTGTGTGCTTTTTATTTACTTACTCATTTGAAAACACATTCTATCCGCCTGTGACACTGTGGTTCCTGAAGGCTGGGCATGGTGCCCCACATATAGTAGGGGCTTAGTCAATGCTTGTTGAACTAAAACGTTCTCAAGCCTTCCCCATCCTTCAACAGGGTTTTCTTGATTATGCTGCTGTCTTGAGTTGTTAGTGGAGTTTCTCTCCTCCCTTCCACAACCCAACTCCTAGAGAAAGCCAGTTGCCACCTCCTCTTCTCTTTCCAATAATTTGTCAGCCTATTTCAATCTGACTTTAGCTAACTGAAATTGCTCTCTCCAAGATTACCAATTACATTTTAGTTGCTAAATCCAATG
>CM053625.1:63882814-63946584 GCA_028646595.1 Phalanger gymnotis | reverse complement strand
CTCCTCTCCTCTCCTCTCCTCTCCTCTCCTCTCCTCTCCTCTCCTCTCCTCTCCTCTCCTCTCCTCTCCTCTCCTTTCCTCTCCTCTCCTCCCTTTCCTCCGTCCTCTCTTCTTTTCTTCTCTTCACTAAATGTCTCTTAACCTCATCAGTTCCCATAGGTTCATTTATCGCTTTTTAATGTATGACTTTCCGTTGTATATGCCCAGCCTTAATTTCTTTCCTGAGCTATAGTTTCACATCACCAATTGCCCATAGGACTTCTGTAGGATGCTTTATTGGTACCTCACACTTAACATGTCCGAAAAGGAACTCGGCATCACCTCCCCCTAAACCCACACCTACCCCAGTTTTTCTGTTTGGGCGGATAGATGGGAGCATGATGGAAAGAGTGCTGGACTTGGAGTCAAGAAATCAGTTCGAATCACACCTCAGACTAGCTGTGGGTCCCTTAATCTCTCTCAGCTTCAGTTTCCTCAGCTATAAAACAAAGGTCACAATAACATGTTCCTCCCAGGGTCGTGAGATAGAAATAACATGTATAGGACTTTGTGAACCTTCAAGCACTATATAAATGTTATTATTATCATTGACAATATTATTAATATTGTTGCTGCCATCACCACTCTCCCAGTCACTAACGTTCACAACCTCAGAATTACATCTGATTCTTCCTTCTCACTCCATTTCCAAATCTTGTTTATTCTTTCCTCACAGCATATCTAATAACCATCTCCCTCTCTTCTCTGGCTGTCCTCTAAACGTGGAATGCTCCCCCTCCTCTCTGCCTCCTGGTTTTCTTCAAGACTTAGCTCAAATCGTACCCTCTGCCAGAAGCCCTCCCAGCCTCCTCCACTGCTGGAGCCTCCCTCTGAACTTGCCTTCAGTTTACAGTTTTGTATCTTAAATGGACATGGTTATTTGCTTGTTGTCTCCCCTATTAGAATGTTAGCTCTTCAATGACAAGAACTGTATTTTTGCTTTCTTTTCTAATAACAGAAAGTGGTTAATAAATTCTTGTTGCCTGCCTGATTGATCTTAGTCTCTCTGAATCTCTGGCTTCTTTCAAGGCTCAGCTTGTATTCCAACTTTTCTGCTAAGTCCCAGTTGCTCATGCTCACTCCCTCTTCAAATAATCGTGCATATCCTTATTTGTTTCTGTGATCTATATACCTTCTCCCAGAAGAGTGTAAGCTCCTTGAGATCAGGGACTGTTTTTCTACCCTTGGCACCTAGCACAGTGGTTTAAACATTTTCTGGTTCAAATCTGTGATTTCATTGATTCCTCCCTGTGAGGAATTCTACAAGGACCTGTACCCTCTCTACCAATGAAGATCACAACTGCTCGGTAATTTCATTAAAGTCTTAGAGCATTGCTTGGGTCACTAAGAAGTTAAGTGCCTTGGCCAAGGTCACTCAGAGAGTACATGTCAAGAGTCAGAACGTTCCAGACACCAAGGATGGCTCTCTGTCTAGTATGTCATGCTGCCTTCTGTGTTTGTTGTTGCCATGTCCAACTCTTTGTGACCCCATTTGGGGTTTTCTTGGCAGATATTTCTGGAGTAGTTTGCCATTTCCTTCTCCATCTCATTTTACAGAAGAGGAAAATGAGGCAAACAGGGTTAAGTGACTTGCCCAGGGTCATATAGCTAGTAAGTATCTGAGGCCAGATTTGGACACAGGTCTTCCTGACCCCAGGGCTGGTGCTCTATCTACTACACCACCCAGCTGCTTGCATCCCACGTAACAATTGCTTTATAAAGGCAAGTAGTTTAGTTTTTTTTTAAATTGGGTTAGATTAGATATCCAATTAGAATTGTCTAACCAGGGAAGGTACAGTTGAAGTAGTGACCTCCATCTCCATCAATTGTGATCCCCAAGTAGTAAATAGGTGATCAACTGTTGGAAAGGATGTAGAGCAAGGCTTCTTTATCTTTTCTGTGTCATGGAATTTTTGGCAGGCTAGAGATATCTATGGACTCTTTAGAATATGCCTTTAAATGCATAAAATAATACTCCTGGGATTACAATGTAAATCAATTATATGGAAATGCAATTATTAAAAGAGATATATTTTTTAAGTATATTGCTCCCAGCTTAAGAAGCCCTCATGTAGAGGGAATTCTTGCTCAGGTATGAGTTGGCTGATGGCCTTTAAGGTCCTTTCCATTTCAGAGATGCTATGATTCTCAGTTTACCGTCATATCTGAGTAGCTTCAGTTACTCATTCTTTGACCATGCTGATTGAGAAATTAATGGAAATTTAATTTATGCATCAGCAAAATCAGGAAACCCTGTTATCAAAGCAAAATCCAGGTAGCATGTAATGGAAAGAATGTTACCTTGTGTCCCAAAGGTCTGAGACTCTTGCCCACCTACTGGGACTGGGAAGGGAAGAGATAGAGGAACAAGGATCATCATGGCCCATCTAGACTCTCATCTCTACCTAGTCCAAAGATCATAGCCTCATAGATCTAAAGCTGGAAGGGAACTTAGAGGATCTCTGGGATACCCCATCCATTTTATAAATAGGGAAACTGAAACCAAGGACATTCAGTGACTTGACCAAGGTTAGTAAGATTTCGAGGAGAGATTTGGTCTTAGTTTTCCTTTTTTCAGAGCCAGTAAGTTAGAGAAGAAACACTTGAGAAGATTGTTCTCCTGTCTAATCTGCTACCAACTTTTTGCCTGACTTTTGGCAACATCACCTGCTTTCTCTGGGCATCAAAGTTTTCCTCTGTTAAATGAGGAAGTCACACTAAATGTGCTCTGTGATGCCTTCCAGCTCTGACAATCTACTAGAACTTCCAGTTCCATTAATCTATGTCCTGTGCTCCAAAGTCTCTTCCCACTCTGGCAATTCATATTCCAAGACGTGGCCTCAGAGGTCCTCTTTAGTCCTAGATCTCTGATCTGATAATTCTAAGGGCCTTTTCATTTCTGACATTCTACGCTTGAAAGTTCTTGCCAACTTTGACCTCCTAGGATCCTTTCTCATCCATAAGCTCTAAGTTCCTTTGCTGAAACTACAATGAGCCATGTTTATCAAGAGAATAGGCACTGCCTCCTCCAGCGCAAGCCTTCAGCAGCCATTTCATAATAAGCTCCCAAGGGCCTTGGTAGGTTCCTGTGGGTTTCATTCAGCTACGTGCCTGTTGAAAACAATAATCGTTGTCATCCCATGACCCCTTTTAGATCCTATGAGAATTCAGCTTTGGAGGAAACCAGGAAGTGTCCAACTGAGTCCAAGGTTGTGTTGACACCACAAGGAAGGGAGGCACACAGGACTCATTTCAGTTCTGAAGTTCTGGATATCCTCTCGACACTGTTCCAAAAATTCCCTACTGTTTGGAAACATGTCATTTTTTTGTTTTAAAAAAAAACAACTGAATATGAGCCTTTGGAGTTTTGTTGTTGTTGTTGTGTTTCCCTAAGGACCTTGGTTTGTTGCTTAATCTGGGCCATCAAGAGCCACCTTGCCAAGGCTATTGGGGTGGAGGTGGGGAGTGTCCTCAGAAGTAGTCCCCAGAAAAGCAATGAGTTTGGAGTCAGAGAGCCTGAACCCAAAGCCCGGCTCTGCTCTTTCTAGTTTTGTATAACCTTGGGCAGCAGTCCAAGAGTCACTTCCCTCTTTTGGGGATCAGTTTCTTAATATGAAAAGTGAAGAGGTTGGATTAGCTGACCTTTAAGGCCCTCCAACTCTCATACTAGAAGCAGCCATTTCCTGACAGAAGCCCAGACAGAAATATCTTCCTTCTCCATCATTGTCCAGGTCCTTAAATCCACATGGGTTGTGCTTCTTTGCAGGTATTATTTTTCAAGATGGTAATCAGGGCACATGTACTGACACAGGAGATTACTTTGAAATACCTCATTCAAAATATATTTTATTTCCTAGAATCTGGGACTGTCTCAAAAATTCTGGCAGGTGTGGTTACTATTTGGTAGAGTGGCAACATTGGTGTGACAGAAAGGATCTTTCTGACTCTGCCACTTCCTACCTGGATAACACTAGATGTTGTCTGACATTCAGTCTCTGCCTTCATTCAGTAAAGGAGCAGGCTGATCCTTAAAGCCCTTCCTGCTCTAGCATTTTATGCCCCGAATTTCTTTGCAACCCTAACAATCTATGTTCTAAGGACCCCACTATCTTGCATATTTCATATTCCAAGATTCTTTTCTTTTTAAGAAAGTGCTAGGCAGTTACTCTTCTCATTTTTTTTGGATGCAATTGGGATTAAGCGACTTGCGCAGGGTCACACAGCTAGTTAGTATCTGAGGCTGGATTTGAATTCAGGTCCTCCAGACTCCAAGTCTGGTGCTCTCTCCACTGCGCTGCCTAGCTAACTCAGCTCTCCTCATTAAAGAATTTATTGGAAAGAATATTTGGAGATTTTAAAAAGTAGTTTTCATTTGAATATTGTTTGTATGTAAATGTTGCTCTTTTCAAGCTTGAAAATAGCCTTCTAGGGAATACTTCAACAAGCTGCAAATCAATATTGCCCTCTTGCTTTGTTACTTTCTTTGCAAATGTGCAATGATAAATTAGCATTCCCTGTCAGACTAATCTTAATGGACAGCTCTAAGCATGCCATCCCCGATTCTAATTTTTTCAGTAGCTCCTTATTGCTAAACAAATAAAATCCAAACATACCCACAGATCGGCATTTGGAACACTTCCTAATCTGGCACCAGTCTCCTTTTTTCACCTTGTTTTACACTCTGTTCCAGACAAATCGTACTACTGACCAAACCCTTTTTCCACACACATAGTTTACTCTCCTTCTTCCATGTCTTTGCTCACCCCCTTTCCCCGTGTCCACAGTGTGTGCCCCCCCTTCATCTTTCCTGGTTGAAATCATGCCCAGAATTTCAGGTAAAGTCAGCCACTGCCAACTTTTCTGGAGAGCCTTTCTTGAGTCTTTCTCTTCCTCCACCTCCCCATTCACAAGTGAGCTTTCCTTCTTTATACCCTAGCATTTTCCTCATCTTATGTAAATCTCACATTTTGTCTTATATGATGCCAATTCACATTTCTATAGTCCTTAAAGGTTTATGATACCCTTTAGTAGAGGTGATGCAAGTTGTAATGTCAACATGTTAGAGAGAAGCCTGAGACTCAGAGGTGAAATGGCTTATTTGTGTCAGTGAAGTGATTTAAAGCCAGGTCTCCAGACTTCAGATCTGATGGTCTTTCCACTACCCAATATTGCCTCTATAAGAGTTTTCAGGCACATCTAATCTCACCTGCTAGACAGTGAGCTCTTGAGGTAAGGGACTATTTTACTAGTCTCTCTCCCCCCAGTTACCAGCATAGGATGTTAATTAACATTAAATGAATGAAAGAATAAATGAAAAAAAAATTCTCCCTAAGGTTTCTCCCAGCTTTAAAAATCTAGTTCTGTTACTTACACCGAATGGGTACAATCTGAAGTAGTGATGTTTTAATTGCTCTGTGTGTGGGGGTAGTGGAATAGGGCAGGGGGGAGTTTGCCTAAGGACATGCAACAAGCAAAGACCAGGAGACAGAAAATGAAGGATATTCTGGGCTGGAGGCTAGGGTGAGGAGGAGATGACCAGAGAGTAATCTGCCTTAGCTGTAGCAGAGAGAGATAATGCTAGAAAGTCAGGTTGGCTTCAGGTTGTGGAGGGACCTGATGCCAGGCTGAGAAGTGGAACTTTATTTTGGGGAAACTTTAGAGAAGCAGAACATTATTTCGGTGCCACTGAAGAGTTTTGAGCAGAGCAGGGGCCTGAACAGCTCAGTGGAGAAAGACTAGACCAATATGTTATACGTGTGGCAGACTGTTGAGGCTGTGGGTAGGTACTTGCAAGGCAAATTCCATGTGAGGGGGAGCCATGCTCTAGGTCTCTATGCCAAGCTCCTCTTCTGCCCTGCATGACACATAGTCAGCTTCCTCTCCACGAAGAGCACATGGACATGGACACCAGCACGTTCCCTGAGCACCTAGATAGAGTGGATCAAAGCCACCAGAGAGACCCAGAGAATACTCTAGGAGTGCAAGAGGAAGCCCCAGCTTTCACTTAAATGAGTCAGACAGAGCTCATTCAAAGACCTTCCTGAGCTGAAAGCTTCTCCCGCTTCCCCTCCTTCATCCTTCTCTGGCCTCCCTTCTCCTTGCTTCCCTGAAGGCTTGGGGCTGGTGGTGCTCCCTGGAACCAGTTTAAGCAGGAAGGGAACCCTGGCTTAGGAATCATGTTAATTTCCTTCCTCTGTCTTCTCTGGAATGTGTAAACAATAACTGCGGAGCCTGGAGACAGGAGACGGGAAATGTCACATTTTGTGATTGGGCCAGGGCTGGGATGAGGTCCTTACACATCTTCAGGATTCTGCCTCTTGGGAATCTACAGCAACTACCTCAATGAAATCAGGGTTATCTCCAAAAACATTAGAGCTGGGAGGGAACTTTAAACAAAATAAAAACAAAACAAAGCCAGAATGTCAGATATGGAAGGAACCACAGATTGTATAATATCAGAAGTAGAAGAGACTTTCCAATATCAGAGAAGAGAATCAATTAATCCCAAGCACTTATTAAGTGCCTAGCAAGTGCCAGGCTCTGTGTTAGGTACTGGGGATATAAACATAGAAAAGAGACAGTCCCTACCCCCAAGAACCTTACATTCTATGGGGGAGGCAACATGCACCTTTATATCGGCTTATGTCGAGGTGGCATTGCATAGTGAACAGAGAGCCTTGGAGACAGGAAGTCCTGGATTCAAGTTCTACTTCTGACACATCTTGGCTGAGTGACCCTGGGCAAATCACTTAACCTCTCAGTGCTCCAAACATTTCTCTAAGATTCTAAATTGCTAAGAAGGTGCTGGCCTACATTGGTAGAGGGGGGTTTCCAGACACGTGACCTTGTTATACTCCTTAGATCACTACTCCAAACCCACTCTCTTTTGGAAGACATAAAGAACAGGAAGAATAGAAGGTAACCTTTGTAGAGAAGACATTGTAGCAGAAGGCAATACTTGAGATGTCTTAAAGGGAACTAAGGATTCCAGGAGGCAGAGGGAGGAAGGGAGGACATTCCTGACATAAGGACAACCAGTGAAAAAACAGGGAAATAGGAAAAGCAGTCCTACGGGTGAGGATTGGCAAAAAGGTCTATTTGACTGAACTTTGGAATTTGTGAGGGAGAATCATGGGTAATACGGCTGTAATTAGGGTAGGAGGTGCCCAGGTTGTGAAGAGTTTTAAATGACAAATAGAGTAGTTTATGTTGGATCCTGGAGATAATAGGGAGACATGATAGTTTATTGAGTACAAGTCTGACGTGGTTGCATCTTCACTTTAGGAAAACTTTGACAGCTGTAAGTATGGATGGCATAAAGAGACACTCAAGGTAGGGGGACCATTTAGGAGGCTATTGAAGTCATTAAGGTTGTTGTTCAGTCATTTTCCAGTTGTGTCCAACTCTTCATGATGACATTTGGGGTTTTCTTGGCGGGGATACTGAAGTGATTTGCCATTTCTTTATCCAGCTCATTTTATAGATGAAGAGCCAAGGCAAACAAGGTTAAGTGACTTGCCCAGGGTCACACAACTAATAAGTGTCTGAGGCCAGATTTGAACTCAGGAAGATGAGGCCAGGTGCTCTATCTACTGTGCCACCTGGCTGCTCAATCATTGAGGCAAAAAGTAATAATGGCCTGAACTAAGGAGGTTTCTGTGTGAATAGAGAGAAAAGTGCTGATGTGTGGTTTGTCGTATAGGTAGAAATGATGAGGCTTGGCAGGTGATTGGATACATGGGGTGAAGGAGCGTCAGGAGCTGAGCAGACTCTAAGGTTGTGAACCTGAGTGATTAGAAGGATTATTGGGGTTCTCAAAAATAGGCAAGTTCTGAAAAGGGGTGGATTTGACAAGAAAGGTAATGAGTTGTGCTTGGGAAGTGTTGTACATGTAGTTGAAAATGTGATGTGGGCATGCGGGACAAAAGCTCAGGAGAAAGCCTAGATATATTTTCTGGGAGTCATTTAAATAGAGATAATGAAACTCCTTGGAACTGATGAGATCACCAAACAAGAGGGTGTAGACACAAGAAATGGGGGCCTGAGGACAGAGCCATGGGGGATATCTACAATTAGGGGTGGAGGTATTCTGGAGCCAGCTCCTATTGGCTCTCAAATTGATTGTTAAATTTATAGTGAGAGCTGATTTACATCTGAAAAATCAGCAAACAGTACTAATCAGGGCTTACTTTACTCTTTTGATGACTGCCAAGACCAGGGGTGGGGAACCTGTGGCCTCGAGGCCACATGTGACCCTCTAGGTCCTCAAGTGTGGCACCAAGGATTTGTTCTGTGAAATTTGGATTTACTCAAAGGGCTGCACTTGAGGACCTAGAGGGCCACATGTGGCTTCGAGGTTGCAGGTGTCCTACCCCTGGTCTAGACTTAAGAAAATAGTAGGCTTAATAATGCAGATTAAGACTAAAAATGTGTACAGGATGCATTTTCTCCCCAGAGAAGCTGGCTGTTAAACAGTTACCAACACACACACCCCTGGTTATAGGATACAATATGGTTGAAGAACTTAGAATGACAGAATATAGAAGACAAAACATTATGTTTTGGAAGAACGTTAGAAAATAGAGGCCTTTCCTAGCTTTCTAAAATGTTAGCACTCCCCTGACCCCTGTCATTATGTATTCATTATGTGGATAGATATATGTGTAGCTTCTATTTATCTGCCCTTATCTGTATCCAACCCTTCTTCCCCTAGAATGTAAATTTCTTGAAAGCAGGATTACCCCATTTTGGGGTTTGCATCTTCAATGCCTACATACTAGGCCCTCAATAAATGCTTATTGATAGAATATTAGAATATAGAACTTGTGGGCTGAAAGGAACTTCAGGATAACATTTGCTACCTGGATGATCCTATAACCTTATCTATGTGAACGCTGCCTCTAAATCTGTAGAACACGATTTTTCCCTATCCACTCATCCAATGAGACTCTTGTCCACATCTTATAAATACTCTGCTGGAGGTTCACCCAACATCCTGGGGCCTCCTGCTTGATCTCTCAATACTACATAAAGCAGGAATGAGGAATCTGCAGCCTTGGAGCCACATGGGGCCCTCAAGTGTAGCCCTTTAACTGAACCTAAACTTCATAGAAAAATCCCCCCAAATGATAGGATTTTTTCTGTACAACTTGGGCTCAGTCAAAAGATGTCACCCAAGGACCTAGAAGGTCTCGTGTAGCCTCGAGGCTGCAGATTCCCTACTTTTGGACAGATACTAGTAGACGGCTCAGACTGTACATTAGTTATTACTATCTTATTATTATGCAAGGAATGATAATATCTATATTATTGAATACCATGTCCGTACCACTTTAAGCTGAACAAAGGGTTTTTCTTACAATGACTCACTGAAGTCTTAGCATAAGCCTCATTCTCCTTATTTTATGCAGAAGTGAAAACAGAGCATGGGAATGACAGAGCTGGAAAGGACCTTTCTAGTCATCTCCACGAGGCCCAGTCTCTCCTTGGCTGTGGATGAAGCTGAAACCACCTACTCTAGCATAGTGGGAACTTTAGGAATAGACAGGTGATCTGGTACTAGGGAGAATGGAAGGGTAGAGAAGGCGTTAGGTCAGATGATTTCCTAAAGGTTCTTCCCGCTCTAACACTTAAGATTCTGTGTCTTTTCCTCCTCCCTAGCCAAATTCATTCTTTCAACAATCATTTCTGACTACGTACAAGGCCCTCCACTGGGCTCTGCCACAGGGGACAAAGAGATACCTAAGACCTTGCTCCTGCACTCCAGGAAAAGGTGCAAACCTAGGAGCTGGGGCTGCTGAACCTGGAGCCTGATCCTGAAGAGAGTCTGGTTTTCTCCCATCCACTTTCTAGCTTCTACTGTCTCTGAGTAAATCACCTGAGCTGCTGAAGGTCACAGGGAATCAACTGGACTGAGGAAATTGATGACCTCTATCATCTTGTCCTATATTTAGACCAGAATCATTATGAAATTTCATCTTCAAATCCAGCTTTGCTGAAGCAGACTCAAAAGTATAGGTATGTGTGAGAATGTGCATTCCAGCATCCATACTCCCACAGAGGCAGCATGAACCATGAACAGGGCTAAACTCGGAGTGAAGAGATCCAGGTCTGAATTCTGGTTCCTGCCTTCTTATCACAGCGGATCTCAACCTGAGGTCTGGAAATGATGGATAGTTTTCAGGAGGTCCATGAACTTGGGTGAGAAAAAACAAAACAAAGCATATCTTTATTTCCACTAATCTGTAACTAAATTTCAGCATTTCCTTCTTATGAATGTAGGTGGCAAACCACAGGGGGATTAGGAATCATTAGACTGCCAAAGGGGTCTATGACACAAAAAAGTTAAAGAAGTTCTGTCTTGTCATCTAACTGACCTTGGCCAAGTAACTTCTCTCTGAGTTTTTGCTGATGACTGTGGAGGAGAGAATGAAGCTGATGCCTTTGCCTCATTTACTCCAATTCACTTGCAAGGCAAGACATCACCCTCCTGATGTCATTGGGGTCCTCTTTGAGAATCAAGGACAAACAACAACAGTCTTGGAGCTTTTATTTTGCCGTCTGCGAAATGGAGATAATACTACTTGTCCTACTCACCTGAATAAGATTTTTATAAGGAAAGTACTTTATAAACCTTCAAATTCTACATAAATGTGAATTATTACTACTAGGGTTTCCTTGCACCCTACATGTTTGTGTATACATCATCTCCTCAATTGGAATGTAAGTTCTGTGAGGAAAGAGTCTGAGTCTAACAAGTCTAAGTTTTATCTTCTAAGCCTCCTCCAGCTCTGACCTTCTGTGCTCTTTTCCTCAGAGTCAAAACAAGAAAGCCAAAAATCAGGAACTAAAAATGGGTGTCACTAGCCAAACACTGATTATAATGAAACCACATCTACAAGGAAATTGAGTTGAGTGTCCAACAGGCCGTATCTGCCTGTTGTTGAATTATGAAACAATCTTGTATAGAAATTTGAGCTCCCTTGTTTCGCTTTTGAAAGCTGGTCCGTTTGACATTTATTAAGGTATTTAATGCTGGGCAACGAAAAAGAAATCTGGCTGAAGAGTCATCTGACCTTGGTATCAGCCTTGCCTCTGACACTGGATTGCTATGTAAACCTGGGGAAGTAAAAAGAGGGTGTGGGTTTTAGAATGTGGGGTGTCTTTTTTATGTAAACATGTCAGCATTTTAGGTCTGAAGTTGACTGACAACATTGTAGCTACAATATCAGGGGGGAAAAACATGAGCATTATTTGTGATTTAAACACTTTGGGCAATCACGGGTGGAGAACCTGTGGCCTTGAGGCCACATGTGACCCTCCAGGTCCTCAAGTGTAGCCCTTTGATTGAATCCAAACTTCACAGAACAAATCCCCTTAATAAAAGGACTTGTTCTGTAAAACTTGGACTCAGTCAAAGGCCACACCCAAGCCTAGAAGGCCACATGTGAGGCCATAGGTTCCCCATCCCTGAATCAGACCTTTGTAGTTTATTTATAAATAGCTTTCTTGACTCAAATGAATTCTTCCTCTCTGCACAGGTATTTGCTTCCTAAAAATGGCTTTTTAAAGGCACTGGTTCCTGAACCTTCTCACCTGATATTCTGGGACCATCTGGCAGCATGTAACAGTGGAAAAAGCACTAGTTCTAGGGTCAGAGGACCTAGATTCAAATCCTGCTGCTAATGTCTAATACCTCTGTGACCATGGGCAAACCACTTACCCTGTCTGCTATTCAGTTCCTCAACTGATAAATGGGCAAGACTAAATGGCTTCTGAGGTCCCTTCTCATTCTAGCTCCACAATCTTTTGTGCTTTGATTTTTTTCCCCTGTAAAATGAACCCTCTCAAGGTTATGGTGAATGTTAAATGACTGAATGTATGCTGTTGGTCTGTATACAGCTTGCTTTTGTCCACTAAATCCTTTCACATCTCAACCTCAGCTTTCTTCTATGTTATCAAGTAATAAGCATTCAGGACAGGTGGGTGGTAGAGTGGATAGAGCTCCTGGCCTGAAGTCAGGAAGACTCCTTTTCCTGAGTCCAAATCTGGCCTCAGACACTTACTGTGTGACCCTAGGCAAATCATTTAACCCTGCTTGCCGCAGTTTCCTCAGCTATAAAATGAGCTAGAGAAGGAAATGGCAAACATTCCAGTATCTTTGCCAAGAAAATCTCAAATGGGCTCCCAAAGAGTTGGACATCACTGAAAAACAACCCCAAAACAAAAACAATAAATATTTAAGTCCCTATTATGTACCAGGCCACACAGTAGGTAGTGAGAATACAAAGACAGACTAACCAATTTGCCAACAGTAACTAGTTAAGGAGCTTACATTCTATGGGAGAAGCAACATGTACATATATCGGTAATTTTTTTAAAGGGTAATTTTGGAAGGCACTAGAAACTGGGATGGCATGTAGGGGCGAGGATCAACTAAATGAGGCTCAGGCCCTGGACCAAAGGTACTGACTGGCCATCTAGAGTTGTATCCTAATTTGCTAGCTCTGTCTATTACTTTTTGTCATCATTTACCTTGAACTCCATTTCAAATTGGACTTTTCCCTCCCTTTCACTCTACCAGGGGTAGGGAACCTGCAGCCTCGAGGCCACATGTGACTCTCTAGGTCCTCAAATACAGCCCTTTGACTGAATCTAAATGGCCCCCTAAGCCACAAGTTCCCCACCCCTACTCTACACTAATATTCTCCCCTTCCTTTCCCCATCTCCACTTGTCTTTCAAGGCTCAGCTTAGGTGCCACCTTCTCCATGAAGTTTCTCCCTGATCAGCCCAGGTAGAAGAGATCTCTCCCTCCTCTGATTACTTATACCCCTTTGTTCCTTCCTCAATTTTGACCCTTTCTCACATTCGGTTTTATAGGATGGGTAATCATAAGAATTGTATCTCCCTTTAAAGAGTGGTGCCAATCAATTAAGTATTTATTAAGCACCTAGTGGTAGGGATAAAACAAAATGAAAGTCATTGCTCTCAAGGAGCTTGTACTTCATAGGGAGAGAGGGCCAGTGGAAAGGGTTCTAGATTTAGAGCCAGAAGTCTTTGGTTCAAATCCTGCCTTTGGCACTCTGTGACCATAGTCAAGTCAGATAACCTCTCTGAGCCTTGATTTCCTCATCTGTAAAATGAAGGGGCTGGCCTAGGGAGTTTCTAAGGTCTGTTCTGCTGCTAAGTTTATGAACTTATGTGTCTATAAGTATTTCTATTATATGTACATAATACATTCAGGCAGTTAGGTGGTGAAATGGATGTAGTGTTGGGTCTGGAGTCAGGAAGACATAAATTTAAATATATACTCAGACACTTAATAACTGTGTGACCTTGAGCAAGTCACTTAACCTTTGTTTGCCTCAGTTTCCTTAATTTTAAAATGGGGATAATAATAGCACTTATATCCCAGGGTTGGTGTGAGGATCAAGTAAGACAATATTTGTACAGCATTTAGCACAATGCCTGGCACACAGTGAGTGCTATGTAAATGCTAACTAATATTGCTATTATTATTATTATTGTTATTAAATAAAAGGTAATTTTCTGAGGGGATATATTAACAGTGAAGAGGCAGCTAGGTGGCTCAGTGAATAGCACTGGACCTGGAGTCAGGGAGATCTGAATTCAAATCCAGCCTCAGACACTTACTAGCTTGTGGCCCTGGCCAAGTCATTTAACCTGTGTTTGGCTCAGTCCATTAGAGGAGGAAATGGCAAATTGCTCTAGTTTCTTTTCCAAGAAAACCTCATGGCCAGTATTGGCATGCTATGGTCCATGAGGTTGCAAAGAGCATACAACTAAATGACTGACCAACGACAACTAACATTGTAGAGGATCAAAAAATGCCTCTTGTAGGGACCCTAAGAGGATGAAGTGAAGAGAGAGTGCATTCCAGGCAGGAGAGAAAGCCTGTGCAAAGGCTCATAGGTAGGAGATAGAGTATTGGCTTTAACAAGCAAGAAGTCCAGTTTTCCTGAACTGTAGAGTATGAGAGTGTAGGGAATGAGAGTAATTTATAATGAGGCTAGAAAGGTTCACTGAAGTCAGGTTGTAAAGGCCTTTAAATGAAAAACAGGGAAGGCTGTACTTAATACAAGAGTTGGTAGACACTGGTGTTAATTGTGCAAAGTATGATATGGTCAGAACGGTGCTTTAGGAAAATCACTATGCCAACCATTTGGAGGATGGATTGGAGAGAGGAGATACTGGAGGCAGGGCTACCATTAGGATTCTATTTCAATAGTCTAGATAAGAGGTGACAAGGGTTTGAGCAAGGATAGTGGCCATCTGAGTAGAGAGAAGATACTGACGTGAAAGGTCTCGAGGCAGAATCGAGTTGACTTGGCAATTGATTGGATGTGAAGTAAGGGAGAATTAGGAGTTGAGGGTAGCTCCAAGGATGTGAATCTGAGTTCCTAGAAGGATTGTGATGCCCTTGAGAAAAATAGGGAAGTTTGGAAGAGGAGTGGGGGTTTTCTTGGGCAAAGATAATGCCTTCTGATATTTAGAATTACCCTTCAGGGTAGAGGTCATGTCCCTTCCAGTTCTGACATTCTGTGTCCTATCTTTTAGGAGCTTTGAGAGCTAACATAGTATGTGTTCTAAGGATCTTTCCCACTGTGATGTTCTATGAGGTGATGGTTCTAAATGAAAACTCCTTTCATTTACTTCTGGTCCTTCCAAAAATGCCCTCAGGGACAAAGGAAACTGAATCACAGGATCCAGGTCTTCTGCGTCTTCCCAAAGAGGCCTCCCTCACAGGTATCTGCTGTGAGTGCCGTTAGCTTTTCTGTTAACACCCTAACAATCACTGCAACTGGCCAAGAAATCTAGCCTCGGCCACCCATCTATCTCACCAATGGCTGACAACGGTGTGGCACTCTTTCTTATGAGATGCTTAATTTCTGTTAGCTTATGTGGTCCTCGCTAAACAGCCCTGTAGGGAAGGAAGGTGGGAGTTATTCTCACATTTCACAGGAGGGAACCAAGATTTGGAGAAGAGGCAAAGTAACTGTTCTAAGATCATATAAGTTGTCTTTTGTATACATCCTTCTCCGGAACAAAAGCTCAAGTCACCTAATTCCAAGTCCAGGAATCTTTCTGCCAGAATGCCTTGCTTTGTCTTTCTTCCTATGAAAAATTAATAGTAACACTCAAGCCTGCCTGATGCTTTGAGATAAACACAGGTCATATGGAGCACAAAACTGATTCTACTGGGTCTCTAAACTTGAAGATTATCTGGGACAGATAGGAACATGTTTCACTCAGTGAATCATCCTTGGGAGTTAATCCCACGTAGCCCCACCTCATTATTTGGAAGAAAAAAAAAGAGGAGGGGGGAGAGCATAATTCCACTAATCATTGACGGGTTTTGGTAACCATGGCAAGCTGCCCTCAGTGGAGATGGTTCATTCTGAAGTGGAGACCAACCCATTGGCCCCAGGGCTCTCACCATGATGGTCATAAAACGCGTTGGCTTATCAAGGGACTCGCACCTCACTGTCAATCTTCCTGAAAATTTGGGGTCTCTCCACTGCCTTCCTGCTGCTCTGTCTGTTCCTTTCACTCAATAAGGGAGGTGAAGATGGGGGAGGGAAATGGAAACAGCCTTTTGGCAGCAGAGAGTCATGCAGAAATTACAAAAGGATGCATCAGGATCCAGGAAAGGGCGTGTCTAGTGAGTATGACATTGGTTTCCCCTGGCTCAGGGAGGCCACACCTGGGATTCCAGTCTCTATTGTACAGAATTACTGAATGTCATGTCTGGCAGGTACCTTAGAACAGAGAATGTTAGTGTGTGAAGAGAACTTATAATCTATAATATCAGAGCTGGAAGGGCCCTCAAAGCATGGAATATCAAAACTAGACTTTGAGGTCACTTAGTCCAACCTCATTTTACAGAAGAGGAAATTGAGGACTGTAGAGAAGTAACATGTTAGGACTGATAGTTGTTTATTCTTTTTTTGAAGATGTCCAGAAATGAAACTTCTTCAGATATATTGTCATTTAAAATATTTTTATACATTGTTCTCCACATTTACAAGATTTTCCCCAGAAAAACTTTTCCACAAACACAAAATTTCAGCACAGGCTTCTTAACCAACACAAATATACATATTTTGTGGTTTGTGTTTTTTTTCCTTTTCTCATAATAGTATTTATATAAAGCTTTAAGATTTACAAAGCACTTCACAAATATTATCTCACTTTATACTCATTACAATCCTGAGATGTAGGTGCTAATAATTTCCCACTTTACAGATGAGGAAACAGATCCAGAGAGGTTAAGGGACTTGCCCAGGGTCATACAATAAGTGTCTAAGATGGAATTTGAACTTGGGTCTTTCTGATTGGAGGCCCTGTGTTCTAACCACTGTACCACCTGACTGCCTCACATTTACCTCTCATTCCTCACTGATCTCATCCTTAGCACACTTAGTACCCCCTATGCCTATTCATTTGCCGATTTTTTGGTCTAATTAAGCATGATGAGTGCAGTTTTCCAATCTTCTGGATCATGAATCCCTCATCTTCTTGTCCATTTCTTCAAAAAAAAAAAAACCTCCACAAAGTGTTCCTTTTGGCCTTAGCTGACCAACCCTTTCATCCCCATGACCTTTGGCAAGTGATTCCAAAATTCTTTTTGGCTAGCTCATTCTGAGATCAGGTGCTTCTATGTTTCTTCCCCTTAGCCCTATTTTCAGCAGGTCTTATCTCTCCTGACTCTGAACTTTATAAATACTGGTTTTTTTTTTTAATGTGTATTTTTAAAGTCTCCATCTTTTAATTCTCCAATTTCTACCATATTAGTTTCTTAGAATCCTGGAGTTTTACAAATGGAAATAGAGAATTTAGAATATGGTACATAGAATTTAAGAGCTGGAAAGACCCTTAGTCAAAATAGAATGGAGTGTGTGTGTGTGTGTGTGTGTGTGTGTGTGTGTGTGTGTGAAGAGAGAGAGAGAGAGAGAGAGAGAGAGAGAGAGAGAGAGAGAGACTGAGAGAGAGATACAGAATATCAAATCTGATAACTGAAAAGGATCAAAGAAGATAGAATGTTAGAGTGCAATATGTTGTTTGTCCTTCATTCTTGAAGAGGGCCCAGTGACATCACGAAGGCATTGTCTTGACTTGTGAGTAAATTAGGTTTAAGTGAGGCAAAGCTACGCAAAGTCATCAGCCTCACTTTCTCCTCCAGAGTCATCTGAGTCCAGTGGCAAGACAAGAGTCAAAATGACTAGAGATGGCCCAAGATGCAATGAGAGACCTTGGCCTTTTAAAATTAAGGTCTCTCTCAGGTCTCAGTTTGTTTAAGGTCAGGCCCCTCCAATGACTAGGGATTAGACAAGAACTGAGATAAAAGATGGCCCAATTTATCATCACAACAGCATCAATCTGGGAGGGGAATACCCTCAGAGTTTCTGGCCAGAACAATAAACAATTGCTATTTGCACTCACAGTATAGTATATAAGAATCACATTGGCAGCTAGGGGGCTCATTGGATAGAGCACTGCACCTGGAGTCAGGAAGACTAGGAAGAGCCTCACACTGTGTGCTGTGTGACCCTGAGCAAATCACTTCAACTCTATTTGCCTTAATCTATTGGAGAAGGAAATAGCATCTTTTGCTAGCTAGCATCCTTACTAAGAAAATCCCATGGACAATAGGGTCCATGAGATCACCGAGAGTCTGACACGATTGAATAATGAAAATATTAGGAATCACAGAGCTAAAAGGGCCTTAAGGAGTTTAGAACATAGAATTTTCAAATCGATTAGCCAATCAGCAAGTGTTTCTAAATATCTGCTGTGTGCCAGGCATTGTTTTAGGGGCTGGGTCTATATACACAAAGACTAAAATGACATCAGGAACCAAGACTATCAGAACTGTCAGGGAGCTCAAAATATCTATAAAATGAAGGCATTGGACTCTGGTGTACATTCAAGGTGCAATGAGCAGAGTACTAGGATATATTCCTAGCCCTGTTGCTATTCTTTGGGCTTTAACAGAAGTCTGCCCCAAAAAGACGACATGCCTTGTTGGAATCTATCTCAAGAATGGAAACAGAGGCCCAGGAAATGGCTTGCTGAGCTCAAGTCTGTTCTTTCATAGCAGCTTCCAAATCTCCTCTCCGATTACTTCCTTTTTCATTTCCTAGGCCCTTTTCAGATCCCTTTCTCTTCTGAAATTCACCCTCCACTTTGACTTCTTTAGTCATAAACCATACTTCACATGTGTATAGACGTTTTACCTGCATGAATCCATGAGACCCTCAAAACAAGCCCTGAGAGCCTAGTAGCCCATGTTATTGCTACCTTTTTTTTTTTGATTGACTTGGCTGAGGTCACAGAATGAGTCAGCCCCAGAGCTGAGACTGGAACACAGATCTCCTGCCTCTCAGGAAGCTGCTTTGCATTATGCCAATCTTACTTGTCGTGGGTCCTGTAGTATTCCCCCTCCTCAGAGGTTTGTGCCTTATTGAGAACTGAGCTCCTGCCCTGATTTAAGCCCTCATCACTTCTTGGCTGGACTAGAGGATTCTCCTCTAATTTGACTCGACTTCCTCCTTTCTTTGAACAGCTGAGATAAAGCTATTTGCTTTGTGAGAGGCTAATCTTGTCTCTTTTGCTCCAGCACTACGTTCTCCTTCAGGAAATGCACTTGGCCTACCTGGCTCCAGAAGGAAGACCTAGGACCAGCGGGTGGTAGTTACAGAAAGGCAGTTTGGGACCCAATACATATAAGGAAGAATTTTCTAACCAGTTCTGTTCAATAGAGGAACAGGATATTTTAGGAGGCAGTACATTCCTTATCCGTGGAGGTCTTGAAAGAGCCTAAATGACCACAAGTCAGGGATATTATTGATGGCATTTTTGCTCAACTACAGGTTAGATTAGATGTCCTTAGATCCCTTCCTTAGAGTTAGAATCTGACTCCAAGAGCCTTTGATTCATCATATTTCCCTCAAACTAGACTTTTTATCTTGCACAAATACCCAAATCCCTTCTAATGCACTTTATTGGCCACCTCAATCTCCCAAATTAAAAACCTTCCATTGCCTACAGTATAAAATCCAAACTCTAAAGATACTTTGCCATTCTAAGCCTTCTATAGTTGGGCATTAGCTTTTATCTTCTGCTTCTCTAATAAATCCATAGCAAGGTTAGTTTAATCCCTCCTTTTCAAACATGTCCTGTTCATTCTTAACTCTTCACCTTTGCTCACTCTGCCTAGAATGTTCTGACCCCACCTTTCATCCTGTCCTGATCCTACTTAAACTCAAGCCTCACCTCCTCTAGTAGGTCCTCCCTGATTCCTCCAAAAATATCTCTTTATCCTTTTGACTCCTCTGATGCTTAGTGCTTCTAACTTTAGGACTTACTTGTAAATTGCCTTGTATTTATAATTTAACTTTTCAAATGTCTCCCAATTCTTCCACTGTTACCATGTCATTCTGATGATAACTTCTCTACCACTATTATCTTCTGATATCTTCCTGGGAACACAAGTTCTAGTGAGTCATATGGCTGAAAAAAGCTTTGAAGATAAACCTGGCGATGGGTAGCATATCTGTTATCTGAGGAACAGTTAGCTGAATGCAGAAATATTTTTCATGAAAGCGTTCACCAAAAGGGTACGGTTATTTTTAATTTGGCCATAGCAATTCAATAGGAACTAATGCTAAACAGCTCTTTTTATGATAGTAAAGAACTGGAAAGTGAGGAGATGCTCATGAAATGAGAAATGGCTAAGTATATTATGGCATAAAAAATCAATGAAATACTATTATGCTATCAGAAATGATGAAAGGAAAAAAGGGGGGGGCAGCTAGGTGGTGCAGTGAGTAGAGCACTGGCCCTGGAGTCAGGAGGACCTGAGTTCAAATCTGGTCTCAGACACGTGACACATTTATTAACTGTGTGACCTTGGGCAAGTCACTTAACCCCAACTGCCCTGCCTTTTCCCCTCCAAAAAAAATGATGAAAGGGAAGGTTTTAGAGAAAGCTGTGAAGATTTGTATGGACTGATGTAGAGTAAAGTGAGCAGAGCCAGTAGAAGAATTCATACAATGATGTCATTATGAAAATGAACAATTTTGGAAGACAAGAACTCTGATAAATGCAGGGATAGATGATGATTACAGAAGATAGATGATGAAGAATGTTGCATCTCCTGACAGAGGTGCTAGAATGAAATCATATATATATATATATATATATATGTATATATATATGTATATACGAAATCATGCACATGCACATATATATTTATTTTGGGGCACAGCGAATATGAGAAATGTTTTTGCTTGATTACAATTATTTGTAATTTTCTTTTTTCTTTTTCCCATAGAGGAATAAATGGAAGAAAGATAAATAAATGGTTAATAATTTTAAAAAGCCTAAAATTTAATTAAGGGGGAAAAGAATATGAAAGCACAGGAGGCTAGTAGAGGGAGTACCTATACTCACAAAATCAGGGGTCCTTTAAAGTTGGAACTATGCCTACCGACTAGATTATAACACTTAAGAGATCAGGAAGTGAGCACTAAGTATGCTTGCATTACCCCACTGTGCCTAGCTTAGTGATCTGATTATAGCAATTGCTCAACAATTTTGAATGAATGGATGAAAAAAGATAGCTGGCAGATGATGTCATCTTTGTGTTGACTGCACCGCCTCCTCCTCCCTTTGTTTGTTTGGAGTAGTGGAAAGGTTACTAGGCTTAATGTAAGTGACCTTGGGTTTCAGTCCTGGCTCTGTAACATCCTAGCATTGTCACTTGGTGTAACTCAGTTTACCTCTCTGACCCTCAGTTTGCTCCTATGTAAAATAGAGCTAATAACATCTCCCTCAGGAGGTTGTTAGGAAGATTCAAATGAGATTCTTGATTTCAAGTAACCGTGACGAGCTACTGATGTGTGAGCTATTAATATTACCTTGGGCTGGTCATTTAACCACTTTGGGGTTCAGTTTTCTTATCTGGGGAGTGAAAGATTTGGGCTAAATGCTCTCTGAAATCCCCTCTGTCTCAAAGTTCTATGGGTCAAAATGTCTTTTTCCCAGCATACTATTCACTCACTTAAGCAAAGAGGCAATGACCACCCTTAGTGGCCCCACACTGGATGGCATCATCATAGTTAGTCACAGTTAAGAGGGTCCTCCTGGTCAGCCCAATCTCTCCTGTTTCTGATTCAGCTCATTTCCTCTCATTCAAGTCTTCTTCAGGTGTGGGGAGCTTATTAGCATCCTCCTCATAAAAACACAGATCCAAGCAGGAAATTAAATCCAGTGGGTTCAAGCTGTTTCTCCAAAAGCCATCCTAGTTGCCATGAAGCGTCCTTTGGTCTCCTAGGGGATTTACGCATAGCGTTGTTTGATGATTCAGTCTGCAACGTTTCATTGGTGAGGAGAGCAAGCCAATCGGTCTATAATTCTCCGTGCTGTCCTGTCTTTTTTAAAGCAAGACAGGCTAATTCCCTCTACCAATCATTTTACCAGGAATTTCGAGCACAGACTGTTCAGATGTTATCAGAAAGGAATACTTTACATAAAGGTGGTTTGCACAGTTAATAGCAATTTAGAATGATGAAGGGATCTATATGCTATTCTATTTTGAAACTTAGTTTTTGAGGTACCTTCCAGTACCGACACTGTATTTTGTGTTCTAAGACAGTTTCCTTTCACCAGTTTTCTTTGCAGCTCAGTCCTAATACCACTTTCTTCATGAGGCCTTTCCCTTCTCCACACCTGGCAGTTGGTAGAATCCTGCCCTCTCAATTTACTTATATTTTTTCTTTATACGTCTTGTCTATGCTTGTTTGTGTACATGTTGACTGCTCTGATGAAATGTAAGCCCTTTGAATGAAGGGTCTTTTTCATTTTTGCTTTGGCATGATTAGTAGCTAGCACTGTGTCTGGGACAGAGCAGGCCTTGATAACTATTTGTAGATTGATTAAGGACCTTTCTATCTCTGAATATCTGTGACCACTAAGAGAAGGGAACATAAAGAAAAGTAGAGACTGGTGAAATTTTCCTCTAGGCCTAGTGAGAGTATGTCTAGTTGGCAAAGCCGACAGTCAACCAAGAGCCATAAAAAATTATCAGTTAAGTCATTTTCTTTTCTGAAGTTAATGCTCCTATTATGATTCCCCAAATGTTTAATCTTAATGTTTAATGGCTTGAGTAACTTGCATGCTGTTCTGACCAACGAATTTATTTTTAGCTTAAAAAGTTCTCTTAAAATTGGTTCTCTTCGGTGTGGAGGTTAAACAATGGGCTTATTTATTATAGATCTTCAAAGACAGGAAGGAAGTTGTTTTTCCACAAGTTAAACAATGTGTTTGTTCATTCATTCATACACTCATTGAATAAACATTTATTAAGCCCCTACTAAATGACAGAATATAACACAATGGAAATAACACTAGATTTGAAGTAGAAAGATCTGAGTTCCAGTGATGACTTTGCTACTAACTACTTTTATAGCTTTGGACAAATCATGACCCCTCTATAAGCCTCACTATTCTCTTCTGTAATCAATCAACTGATAAGAATTTGTTAAATGGGTTACTAGGTGCCAGGCACTATGAATTATGGTTTGGCTACAAAGACGAAAATGAGATAACTTACAATCTATCAAGGAAACAATATGTACGTATACACATGCACACACACACACGTGAGTACAAAGTATGTAAAAGGAGAGCGTTGTCCTAGACTAGAGTAACTTTTAAGTCTCCTTCCAGCTCTACGTTCTATGGTCATATAAGGGCTAGGTCCCATGCTCCCTGATGAGAGATATAGGGATCATAGATGCAGAGTTGATGAACTGAAGCCCAGGAATGTTAGGTGACTTGTCTAAGATCACACAGGTGATAAGTGTTGAAGGTAGAATTTGAACCCAGGACTCCAGAGGCAATGCTGTTTCCACTGTATATGATTTCTACCTTCAAGGAACTCTTAATCTAGAATGAGTATTCTAAGAGATCACCATAATGAAATTCCATGAAGTCACACACAGATAATTTTTTTTATTGGAAATATCAAGGAAACCTTCCTAGAGATGATACCTGAGCTGGAGCTGATAAGACAGACAAGAAGTCAGTAAGTAGAGGCTTAGGTTGTACCATGTGTATTCCAGATATAGAGAAAGATAGGAATAAAGGCGTTGTTGTCAAGTTGTTTTTTCAGTTGTATCTGACTCTTTGTGACCCCATTTGGAGTTTTCTTGGCAAAGATACTAGAGTAGTTTGCTATTTTCTTCTCCTGCTCATTTTATAGATGAGGAAACTGAGGTAAATGGGTTAAGTGACTTTCCTAGACTCACCCAGCTAACAAGTGTCTGAGACCAGATTTGAACTCAGGAAGATGAGTTTTCCTGACTCCAGGCCCAGCACTCTATCCAGTACGCCACCTAGCTGCTCTGAATAAAGGCATAGAGATGGAAAAATGTGTGACTATTTGCAAGGGAGAATATATCCATTTACCTGGAGCTAGTACGTGAATGGGATTCATGGGAGATAAGCTTGGAAAGGTAATTTTGTAGAAATCCTTGATTACTGGGTTAAGAAGTATGGACTTTATCATATTGGTAATGAAGAACCATGGAAGGTTTTTGAGCAGGAAAGCTAAATGATTATCTAGCAGGATGTGCAGGATACATTAGCCAAGAAGAGAATCACAAAATTTGATAGGAGACACCTCAGTAGTCACCTAGGCCAAGCCATACATGAAAGGAATCCCTACTAGGACACACTTAATAAATGCTTGTCCAGACTTTGCTTGAAGACCTCCAAGGAAGAGGAAGCCATCCTCTCTCAAAGTAGCCGATTATATTTTTGGAAAGTTTTTAGCAGGTTCTTTTCCTCCCTTGACATCAAATTTAAACTGATCCCTTTGGAACTTCCACCTGGTTCTGGTTCTGGTTCTGCCCTCCGGGGTCAAACAGAGCAGGTCTAATCTCTCCCCTCATATGTCAGCCTTTCAAATATTTGAAGATATCTGTCAAGTCCCAACTATGACCCCACTTTGTGCAAGAAGTTTTTCCCAGTCCCCCTTTTGGATTACCTTTCACCCACCCTGTATATATCTTGCTGCCTCCATTGGACTATGACCTCCTTGAGAACTGGACAGTTTTTGCATTTGTTTCAGGGGCGGGGAATCTGCAGCCTTGAGGCCACGTGCGGCCTTCTAGATCCTTAAGTGCAGCCTTTTGACTGAATCCAAATTACATAGAACAAATCCTCTCTAAAATTTGTATTCAATCAAAAGTCTGGGCTTAAGGCTCTAGAAGGCAACATGTGGCCTCACGGCTGCAGGTTCCCCACCCCGATTTATATTCTCTGTGGCTAGCACAGTGCCAGCTAGAAAGTAAGTGCTTAATTAATGCTTGTTTACTGATTGACTGACTAGTACGAAATAATCTGTTACATGATCTGTTCTTGATGAAGTCATTCTGGCACTTTGTAATCACCTCTTTCCTTTCTAGATGTTCACTAATCATATTCTTAATGATCTGCTCTAGGATCCTCCCAGGAATCAGTCAAGTTCCCTGGCCTATAGTTCGTAGTCTCTGTTCCTTTCTTTTCCAACCTTTCGGAAAACAGAGTCATTTGCCTTTCTCCAAGCTTGTGGCATGTCACTTATTTTTCATAATTTCTCACATATCATTGGCAGTGGCTCAGCAATCACATCTGCCAGTTATTTCTGTAACTTAGGACAGGGCTGTCCAACCTTAGATTTTTATTGAAATAATAGATAATATATTTTGATTTGCCATTTTAGTGAGAGCTCTGTGGTAGCTCGGCTTCCTTTATTAAAGCATTTATGTAAATATCTGTGCTTATAGGTGGGCACATGTGGCCCATGGGCCCCATTTTGGACAGCCCTGCCTTAGGATACAATTGATCTGGGCAAGGCCACTGGATTTTCTCAAGGGCAGCCAGGTACTTTCTTACCATCTCTGTCCTTATCTTGAGTATCAATTCTCTGTTTTTTTGGTTTTTTTTCTTTCTCCATTATTTTAAATGTAAAGGTCATCCTTCTTTACAAAGAAACAGAAACAGAATCAAGTGGTTCTACCTTCTTCCAACTGTCAGCTATCATCGTCCCATCCATATCAAGCAAAATGTCCTATCACTTTTCCCATCTGCCATCTCATCCTATCATAGCTAAAGGTAGTATGAACTACAACCTTTTTTGTTGTTCTTAGCTTCCTTTGCCAGAGTCAACTGATGCTGGACATTCCTGACACTCCTGACCTTTAACTAGATACTCTCCATCACGTTTTCCCCACTGGTTCCTGCATTGCCTCACATAATGTACATTGCTACGCTTCCCAACAAACCGTGCCCTCCCCAGCACACACTTTAGCCACTCTCTTCCTTTTGAATAAGGTATACTCATCCAGAACTGTGGTCCAGGCATGGATTTCATCCAAGGCTCAGTGATGTCTGCGATGTCTATTTTACTCCATTGAATTAGGACCCATGGTTTTTATTGTTTATCATTTCAAGTTTGCATCTAGATATTTGAAGCCATGGACTTTATTACTGAATCTTTTCCTGAATATCACCTTCTTTGAATTTCTGGGTGCCTCAGCTTCTATTCCATCTTCTTCTTTGCGACTTCTCTTTACATAGTATCTAATTTAAGGGAATTTGATAAAAATAGTAATAGGTAGCATTTATATATTACTTAAAGGTTTGCAAGGTACTTAAAATATCATCTCATTTTATACTCAGAGCAACCCTAGGAGGCAGATAGTGTTATTATCTCCGTTTTATAGATGAGGCAACCAAATCACACAGAAGTTAAGGTACTTGCCCAGGGTCACACAATTAAGTCTGAGGCTGGATTTGAACACAGGTCTTCCTGATCCCAGGCTTCTAACTACTGTGCCACTTAGTTGACTCTGTATCCACAAGCAGTTGTTTCTCTCCCCCATTCTTTTTATTTTAAAGCTCTTTTGATTAGATTTGCTGGACACCTGGTTGGATTCACAAGGGTGAAGGCAGCAAGTATATTAGTAAGCTGCTGCAGTAAGCCAGATGGAAACTAACAAGAGAACGAACTTCATTTTTTTAGGGCAATGGTGTTACAAAGCAAGCATTAATAATTCCCCCTCCATCGTGTTACAGCCCAGTGTAGAAACACAGGAATGTGGTATGCATACTGTGCAAACTTGGCCAAATTTTATATATTATGAGATTTTGAGCTATAAGGGCCCTTTGAGACAATCGAGTGAGTGCATTTCCCTCAGGTTATAGTTGAGGAAACTGAGGCCCAGGGAATAGAAGTGAGTTGTTGAAGATCGCAGGGCTAGAAGGGAGCCAAGGTGAAGACTCAAACTCAGATCTCCTGCCTCCAAGTCCAGTCCTCTTCAACTACAACACGTACACACATTGAGTTCTCATCGATTCATACAATTTCTTGGTTTATAACAGCCATGCAAACAGGCATTGTTGCCTGCCAACAATGCTTCGTTTCTCAACTCTGCTCCTAGAAGACAGACTATAGCGTGGTCCAGCGGATGGAGTTCTGAATTTGGAGCCGCGGGACCTGGGTTCAAACCGCTGCCCCTTATGATCACTCAAACAACATCTATTAAAGGTTTATTAACTGCAAGGCTGTGATAACTGCTAGGGCTACAAAGACAAAAGTGAAACTCAAATAGTCTATACAACCTAATGGAGGAGATGATGTTAGAGGGGGCGGGGGAGACAGAGACAGAGAGATTATATCTACACATTCACAATGAATAGAAGGAGGGAACTAGCTGCTGGGGGACTTACCTATGCAAATTTGGACAAATCACTTAAACTCTTTAGGTCTCAGTTTCTTCATCTGTAAAATGAGGGGGTTGGAGAAGGCCTTTAAGAAACCTTCCAGCTCTAAGCCTATGGTCTACTGACAATTCTGCCTTCCCTCTGTTCTCCTCCCCTCCCTCTGGGAGGCAGTGTGGTACAATGGAAAGAGCCCTGGATTTGAAGTCAGATGACCTGGGTTTGAATTTCAGCTCTGCCGCTTACTACCCATTTGATCTTGGACTAGTCATTTAGGCTCTCTGTGCCTCAGTTTCCTCGCTTGTAAAGGACTTAAATTAGGTGCCCACTGTAGGCTATTCATGTGAATATTAGTGTGTGTTGGTGAAGACTGCCTGACCAATTTGCACCAGATAAAACACCCACCCAAATTGATTTTGCTAAATACCCTAAGGAAGTTTGTTTCAATACACATGCACGTCAGCCAGAAAATAACACCAACAGTGATAATAGATAGGCATTAGAGCTTCAATTTCATTGGTATAGGGAGCATCCCAGATGAGGAGATTTCCTTTCCAAATGCAGGTGGTCACCATTGTAGCAATTTCTAGTCTTAGAGAGTTGTCTAGAACACTGAGATGACTTGCCCAAGGTCATACAACCAGTTTGTATCAGTAGTAGGACTTGAACCTAGGTCTTCCTAGGTCAAACCTCTGCTACACCACTCTGCCTTTAATAAACTCCAGAGTCTTTGGAAATTATCTACTGTGGCTATGCAGAGAAGTCTCTGTTAAACCGTTTGGAGAGAGGCAGGGTTCTGTATGATGCCAGACTCTGTTTTGGGAGACATGAATTCACATTCTAGATGTGCCATGGCTTAGTTGTTGTCCAGGCCTTCTTTCTACTTCAGTTTCCTGGCTTCCTCATCTGGAAACATTTGCATCCCTTTCCTCTCAGGGCTATTATAATTGCTGCTTCTGTTGTCACCTCTATGCTGTAAAGATCAAAGAAGATAATGGATACAGGGTGATTCATAATTATCAAGCATAGAATAAATGAAAACTGTTGTCACATGGCTACCAATGTTAGGTAGTAAAAAGAGTCTGGGATCTGAAGTCAGAAGACCCAAGTTGAAATCCTGTCTCTGCTTCTAATTAGTTTTGTGACTTCAGGCAAGTCATTTAACTTTTCTCAGTCTCAATTCTCCCATGTAGAAAAAAAAGAGGAGGAGGGGGGGTAATATTTACCTGATAGGATTGTTATGAGGATTAGATAACGGATGTAAGGTAATTTGTAAAGCACCAGACACTGGCTCTTGTTACTGAGTACCTTTATTCTTTTTAAATCCTGGCTCTGCTATTTACTACTGTGTGACCTTAGGCGAGTGACTTAACCTCACCGGGCCTCAATTTCTCATTGTAGAGTGAGGGAGTTGACCTCGATAGATGCCTTTTAAGGTTCCTTCTAGGGCTGAACCTATGATCCTGTGACCATGTGATTTCATTGGTATAGGGAACTCTCAGATGGGGGAACTCTCTCTGCAAATGCAGGTGGGCATCCTCTGATCTCTGTAAGCTTTGACATTTGCTCCATGTGACTGTGCAGATGTGCAGAGTAGACTATCATGCCAATGCAAGTGTGTGTGGAAATCAGGGAGCGAGAGTACAATAAATCTGATACTTAACCTTGAAATCTGAAGTACTGAAAATGAAAATTCACTTGAAAATCAGACTAGAAGAATTATGTCTTTTGCGTTAAAAATAAACCAGATGCTTCCCTGGGTCCCCTGTCCCAGGGAACTCTCTTCAACTCTCCCACTCTCCATAAAAGAAATAGAAGAAAAAGAAAATAAACCCAACTCTCTGGGACTCGGTGGGGTTCAATGGAGTGAGCCTTGGATTTGGAATAAGAGGAGGACCGTTCAGATTCTGACTTTGTTATTCACTGCCTGAGACTTTGTAATGAGTCACTTCTTCATTAAGGGTTGTGGATTCCTCATCTGTAAAATGAAAGGAAGATCTAAAGGGACCTCTGAGGTCTCTTCCACCTTTTAAATGTGTGAGCCTAAAGATGAAAAAGAAATGCGACATTACATGGCCAGCCAATGGCCGTGGAAATTAGGATAAATGCTAACTTTCCTGCTGAAAAGGAACTTCACTGTCATTCAGCCACTAAAACCGCACCTGCAAGAAGCCTTTCCTAGTCCCTCTCTAAGACTACCTACCTTTCAGTACCTTGTACATATCTTGCACATACATAGCTCTTTGTGTGTTGTTGCCCTCCTTAGACTGTGACCTCCTTGAGGACAAGTACTGCTTTTGTCTTTCTTTGTATCCCCATTGCCCAGCACAGTGCTTAATTAAATGTTCCTTGATTGACTGTCTGACTACGCTGTCAGACTTCAGTTTTTCAGCTAATCCAAAAGAAGTGTGCTTGTGCCTGTGCGAATATGTTTGTTTCTGTGTCTATGTGTGTCACTCACTGCCTGTTCCTCTCTGTGTGCAACCATGTCTTTGTCCCAATGTTTACAACTTTGTTTCTTCGTGCGCGTACCGATGTGTCTATATGTTTGTGTCTATGTGTATGTAGGTATTATGGTTACATGATTAGGGTTAGCGTTACTCGGTGTTCTTGTGTCTTAGTGTGTGCCTGTGTACCTGTCTCTTTCTCGGTCTCTCTCTCTCTCTGGATGTCTGTGTCCCTGTGCATCAATGTCTTTATCGGTATGCCTGTGCCTCTGTATGTGACTGTCTCTCCGTGTCTCCCGTGCCTCACTGCGTGTATGTCCCTCCTGAGTTCTGCTGACTCCCAGGGGAACGTCCAATCTGCAACGCCAGGGCAGGCAGTGCTTCACCCCCTGGGGCTCCCGCGGAAACCCAGCGCCCAGAGTTTCCACATTCTGCGCGCCCTCAATAAGGTGCGGCTCCAGGGGCGGGCCGGGGCCCCCAACAGCAAGGGGGGGGGAGGGGCGGGGTCTCCCTCACACCATTGGCTGAAAGTAACGTAACGTCATCGGATGGAGGCGGGACGGGGGAACAACCGAAGTTCTGAAGTCAGGGCGCATAGCGGCTCCGAACACTTGTAGTCTGCGCTCTTGCTCAGAGTAGCTGCCGCTGTTCGCTGTTCGCTGTTCGCAAACTCAGACTAGCAGACCAGGGCGCGCCCTGCTTTCCTCCATTCCTCCGTTGCTGGCAGTCCTGTGCACCTTACGGAGACTGAATGACGGGTCCTTGTAGGACCAGCGGCTGCTTGGGACTCTCAGGGAGCTGAGCCCCTGCCAAGAAGAGATTGGCAGCGAGGCGCTCTCAGTCAAGTGGACCTCCGGGAACGGCCCCGCCCCCCAGGGGGGACAGCTTGGGGGGCCATGTCTGCCAACTTCAGCCACAGCTTTCTAAACACCACCACTCCGAAGGGTGAAGCGTGGATGGTGGGCTTGGGCATTGTCATGGCCATTATTGTCCTGGCCACTGTCTTTGGCAACGTGCTGGTTATCACGGCCATCGCCAGGTTCCAGCGTTTGCAGACTGTCACTAACTACTTCATCACATCCCTGGCTTGTGCTGACCTGGTTATGGGGCTGGCCGTGGTGCCTTTTGGTGCCAGTCACATCCTCATGGAAATGTGGACCTTTGGGAACTTTTGGTGTGAGTTCTGGACCTCTATTGATGTTCTGTGTGTCACAGCCAGCATCGAGACCCTCTGTGTTATTGCTGTGGACCGCTACTTCGCCATCACAGCACCCTTTCGTTACCAGAGTATGCTTACCAAGGGCAAGGCCAGGGTGGTCATCCTAGTGGTCTGGTTGGTATCGGCCCTCACCTCCTTCCTGCCCATTCAGATGCACTGGTATCGTGCCAGCCACAAGGAAGCTCTCGTGTGTTATGAGAACGAGACCTGTTGTGACTTCTTCACTAACCAGGCTTATGCCATCGCTTCTTCTATTGTGTCCTTCTACGTGCCTCTGGTGGTCATGGTATTTGTGTACTCCCGCGTCTTCCAGGTGGCCAAGAAGCAACTTCAGAAGATAGATAAATCCGAGGGCCGCTTTCACGTCCAGAACAGCAACCAGATGGAGCAGAATGGAAGGACAAGTCACCGAAGGTCTTCCAAGTTCTGTTTGAAGGAACATAAAGCTCTTAAGACCTTGGGTATCATCATGGGGACCTTTACCCTCTGTTGGCTTCCTTTCTTCATTGTCAACATTGTCCATGCAATACAGGACAACATTGTCCCCAAGTATGTGTACATTTTTCTGAACTGGGTAGGCTATGCCAACTCAGCCTTCAACCCGCTGATCTACTGCCGGAGCCCAGACTTCAGATATGCCTTTCAGGAGCTCCTCTGTTTGAGGAGGTCAGCCTTGAAGCTCTATGGCAATGGCCACTCCAGCAACAGCAATGGGAGGAGCGAGCACAACGGGGAGCACGGGAGCTATCCCACTGAGCAGGAGAAGGAGATTGAGCTGCTGTATGAAGACCTCCCAGGCAATGAGGGCTTTTTGAACTGTGCAGGTACTGTGCCCAATGTTAGCGCTGAGTTAGAGAGCCAGGATCAAACTCTGGATGATATCCCCTTGTGACTCTCTCTTTGGTTGGTAAAAACCCTCAACAAACCAAGCAAGGTGGAGAAAAAGAAAGGAACAATTTTTAAAAGAACAACAACACAACCCCCCCCCCAAAACAATCCAACAAAAACAACTCACCACAAACCCCTGAACACTAAACCTACTCTTTAACTCATGAGCTAGAAATGTCTAGGTCAGCCTATAGAGAGATGGGCAGGAGGGAGGAGAACAGTTTTAGGCTATTTATTGTTTTTAAGTTATCAGGAAACAAAACAACTCACCCACCGATTCTAGGGATTCCTCATTTCTGTAACAGTTGGGTTCTGCCTGGAATGGAGTTTGGAAGTGTATATTCCACTTCGAGGGCCTCAGGCCTTGAAGACCTGGGTCGAGTTTGGATGGCTTTCTCATAGATCTACCTCATTTGTCAAGTATTAGGGTTAGCATACTTCTACTTGGGACATCTATCTGGAGGAGCAGGCCTCCACCCTGGGCCTTGTGGATGCTCCAGCTGGACCTGGCTGTCAATGTGGATTCGTCTCCTCTTATTTGCTCACATGGGCTGTTGGAGGCAGGGACACAGAGGGGGCAGCTTCTGCTGTTGAATGAGCAAAGTCTAACGTTTACAGTAAATAAATTGTTTTGCTGTGACATCATTGCACCTGTTTGTCCAAACCCCGCAGCGGAACATTCTTGTTGGAAACCACAGGTAACTGTTTGTAATAGCTGTCCAGTTACTTAATGGTGAATTAATAGTAATCATAATAAGACCTCACATTTCTGTGGTGTTTGACAGTTTTACCTAGTGCTATTCCCCACACCTTTGTGAGGTATGCAGGGGAAATATCATCTCCATTGTATTAAGGAGCTCAAGGTTCAAGAGGTAAGGAAGGGACTTGCCTACAGTCATATGGCTACAAAGTGTTGATGGGGACTTGAATCCAGGGCTTCTGCTCTAGCTCGTCTTCTTTTTTTCATACCACACTTCCTGGAATTACATTTACACATAGCTTAAGTCTGTTGGCGTTGAGTGTTATAATAAACATGTCTCAAATAATCCTTCTACCCTAAGTCAAGCTCCTCTAATTTGCTTAAATATGTTGCTCATTACTATACCTATTTATGCTTTATTGATATGTAAATATATTTAATGATTATTAAATAACAAAATTATTATTTATTATTAACGGGAAATTGTCAATTTCCCATTAATTCTTTATTCCAAAATTATTCATAGGAAGATGGTGGTACAGTAGAAAGAGGGACAAAAAGTCCAGCTGGGTTCAAGTGCCCACTGACAGTTATTACCCACCTGACCTTAGGTGAAACCACTTAGCCACCTTAGACCTCTGTTTCCTCATCTGTAAAAAGAGGAGGCTGGATTAGCTGGCCTCTGATGTCCCTGCAAGCTCTAGATTTAGTATCCTACGATCAAGTAAAAAATTCAGTTCAGTTCAATAATACTCAAACTTATAGCTCCCGTTTACCTAGCACTTCAAAATTACAGAGATCTTTACAGATGCATTACCTCACTGGATTCCCTAGCATACTTTCATGTGGACAGTAGCACATCCCCATTTGCCTAATGCAAAAACTGAGGCCCAGAGGAGGAAGTAACTTCTTCAAGAGTCTCACAGCTAGGGAAATCTTGGAGCTGAGATTCAGACTGAATTCTCCGTACTCTAAATGCAGCCCTCTTCCTGTTGCACCACACACTGCCTCCTGTTAGATTTGCTGTGTGCTGTTTACATCAGAAAGACTGACTCATGGATGTGAGGTGATGGACAGCCACCTCCCTGTTTGCTGTGCATGGTAGCCTCGGAAATTTATACCCCAACTCTACCTTTTCTTGAGAGTCTCCAAACCTACCAAGACTGGATGGTTAGAAAAGAAAGAGGATTTAGATGTTTGTTATGGAAATGCTACCTTCCCACTCGACCACCTTCTCCCATAACAGCCTCTCTCATTCCCACCAGAAGAATGCAGAGGACTAGGAGTTAGTTGGTGGCCAGGTGAGCAGAATGAGTTCTGTTGGAAGTCTGGTGATTGGTTTCCTAGATTTCCTTTACCTTCACCCACTCCTCAACTAGCTATCTTTGTGACCTGAAGCAGGTCCCAAATCACTAAATCCCCTCTTTGGTTTCTTTGGAGAGGAGAAGAGGGAAGAATAGTGAGAGGGGAGGGGATGAGAACAAGCTTTATTTCGATGATCTCTAAAGTCTTTTCTAGCACTCCTTGAGCACTAGAGATTTGAAGCTTAGAGCTGGACAGGACTCAAATGATCACAGGTCATATAATTTTTTAAGGTCTCATAGGGTCATAAAATTTGAAGCAGGAAGGGACCTGATCCAAACTTCTCATTTTACAGATGACTTTACAAAGATTCAGAGAGGTTGTGACTTGTCCAGGGTCACATGATTAGCAAATAGTAGAACTGAATGGGATTCAAACCCAGGTCTTTAGAATCTAGGGTTCACCCCCCTCCCCACCATCTCAAGGTCATGAAAGTAGTGAGTAACAGAATTAGCATTCGAATTTGTGTCTTCTTACTGATAAGGAATCTGCTTCCCAGAGAAGGAACATGACTTGCCCAGATGTCATACAGTCAGTCAACAAACATTTGTTAAACACTTGCAATGTGTCAACCACTGTCCTAGGTGCAAAGAAAAGCAAACCAAAAAACCCCAAAACAAAACCAGTTCATGCTCTTCAGGTCAGAGGCAACACCAGAACCCGGGTCTGGTGATCTTTTCTGTCTGTTCTTGTCCTCCCCCCACCCCGGCAAAGTTGGGTGCTTTATCCACTGTCCCATCCTTATTTCAGTGGTGCCAGGATAGAAGGTGCCCATGTGGCACCGGAGCTGCTGGGAGGGCGCTGGTTCAGACAGGTTTATGAGTAGTGAGAGGGTCAGTGAACAGTCACTGCTGTTTTATGGAATGACTCTAATGCCCTTAAAAGCCACTTATATGACAATCAAAAAAGTAAACACATTCTTTTACCCCCTTTCCTCTCCATCCTTTTTCTATTTTTACATCAGGTATCTGGGCGCTAGCTTGGCTTGTGCCCCCATGACTGGAGAGGGCTTAGTCTGAACAGAGTTCAGTAATCTTTAATTTGTTCCTTAGCTGAATAGCTGCTTCCGGCTTCCAAACAGTGGTTCCCTTCTCCCCATCTGTCAGCATAGCTCTCTTAGAGCCTTAACCTTACCAATGGCTAGGAATTCACCTAGGATCACAGAGTGTTAGAACACAATATCAGAGCTAGAAGGGACCGTAAAACACGGCACAGTGAAATATTAGAACTGCACAGAACCTTAGAGCATAGGGTTTTGGAAGGAGGCCATTGCATATAAAATGTGTCTGATTCAGGGAGCATGGGCGCTTTTCATCCACAAAGATTGCAAACCTTCTGTGGTCTCAGGAACAGTTTTCATGAGTTTCTATGGCCAAAAAATGTCGTCACCTGGTGTTGTGCCTCCTTGAATTTAGCCAGACTAGTCCTCAGAAAAGAGAGACAGCCCATCCTGAAGTCCATATTCAGTTGTTCTAACTTGACAAGATTGTCAAAACTTGTGGTGTGCTGGTATAGCCTTTGACCCACATCCGTGCCATTACATGGTACTGTACTTGCGTGTACATGTATGTGTGTGTGTGTGTGTGTGTGTGTGTGTGTTGGGAGGAGGAGGGAGCTAGAACACAGAATTTACTGTATAAGATATCAGAATGAGGAGGGAACTTAGAACAGAGAAGAACATAGAGTGCTAGAACTAGAAAAGACCTCAGACCACAATGGATCATAGATAGAAGGGACATTTAGCTCTACACTCTCTTTTTATAAATGATGTAGCTGAGGCCCAGAGAAGACAAATGACTTGCTCCATCCCGCCTCCCTCGTTTGGTCACCTTGGTGACCAAGGACATTTCTCTGGGGTTCAACCACTTCATTTGTAAAATAAAGAGTTTAGGTTAGGTGGTATCTCCTGGGGCAGCTAGGTGGTGCAGTGGTTAGAGTGCTGGGCCTGATGTGAAAGAGACCCATCTTCCTGAGTTCAAATCCAGTTTCAGATACTAGCTGTGTGACTCATGGCAAGTCACTTAACTCTGTTTGCCTCAGTTTCCTCATCTGTAAAATGAGCTGGGGAAGGAAATGGCAAACCACTCCAGTATATTTGCCAAAAAACCTCAAATGGACTCATGAAGATTTGGACATGACTGAAACAATTGTCCCAGCTCTAAATTTATGATGCAAAGAACACAGAGCTTATGAGTAGCAGAGCCAGGACTAGAACCCAGGCCTTCTGACTTTCAGTATTGTACTTGTTCCCTGACACCACACAGGCCTTCCTGTGTTTCCTGTTGGTTACCAGGGTAAAGGGGGTTGGGTGTGTGCATTGTGATCTCAGTCAAATGCTGTATGGCTTGATGTTTTTAGTACACTGTGTAATAATAGTCTGTGTGGGAGACCATCGGCCTTCTCATATAGCACGTTTAAATCTGTTAGCACATTGGTATGTTATCTCGTTTTATTAGTCCCCCTCATGGCCCTTCCCTTTTGTAACAAGCCCTTCATAACTTTCCCAGCTCCCTTCAGCCTCCTAACAGAGAATCAAAGAATCTTAGATCTGGAAGTGACATAAAATACCACCCAGAATCATAGAATTTGGAGGGAGGAGGGGTGGACCTTAGAGATCATTTATTAATCCCTACGATGTGCCAGATATTTTGCTGAATATTGTTGAGGATATAACCCTTGTCCCTAAGGAACTTACATTGTATTGGAGGAGATCTACATACTTATAGATACATGTTGACATATGTATGTGTATGCATATATACATGTATAATATTCTATGACCCTATGCAACCAAATTACATGTATATATACATATATGCTTATGTATGCATACATTTATATAATAGATAGATGTATGTGTGTGTGTGTGTGTGTGTACATGTGCATGTGCTTTATATATGCAGACCCAGAACAGAAAACACTAGCAGCTGGGGAGTAGGGCGGGGTGGAGCTCGGGAAAGGCCTCATGTGGAAGATGGTACTTGAACTGAAGGACATTAGGGATTCTAAGAGGCAGAGATGAGGACATAGTGCATTCCAGGCATGGAGAATGCAAAATTACAGAGGTGAAAGGTGGTTTATTGTATATGAGGAACAGCAAGAACAGTTTGGCTAGATGCTATGGGACATGAAAGAGAGTAATGCATCATGAGAAGGGAAAAGAGACTGGAGTCAGGTTGTGAATGAATTTAAATGCTAAAGGTAATAGGGAACAATTGGAGTTTATAGATTTTGGGGGGCAGTTAATCTAGCCTAATATCCTCATTTTAAACAGAATGGGATACTAAGGCCTAGAGAAATGAAATTGTTTTTCCCAAGGTTCACATAGCTAGTAAGCAGGAGACTAGATTCAAGCTCTAAAGAATTATTTCATTCAGGAAACACCTACTGGGACATTCTCTCCTTTCAGGATGCTTGAAGATTTCCTAATTCACCATGCTTATGACCTCATTTAGTATACATCTCAGTGTGGTCATTCATGTTTTGGGATTAATGTAACTATATGTACCTTTTTCAGCCTCTAGGGCCTTAACCAGTAACTGCCTTTCCTAGAATAAGAAAATGTGGAGTAAAAAGGGACCTTAGAAGCCATTTAATGGGACCCTTCCTTCCCCCAAACCCTTTGATAGATAAGGATCTGATGCCTGACCTCTCCAAGGTCACACAGGTACGAACAGCCAGCTACTCTTGTCCTCTGACTTTAAACACCACTCCCTTTAGAAATGAACAGTGGCAGATCTGATTAAAAAAAAAAAAGATTCTATTTATGTCCCTCTGTCATGCATATTTGTTTGTTGTCAAGGGGTTACATAACATTTGTGGTATATTCACCAGAACAAAACTTCCTTTGCCTAGGCTAGAAGGGCCCAGGAACTGTCAAATGAGAAACTAATATTGAGATGCCAGCTGACAGGTGTGTCTTGTGGGGGTGGAGGGAGGGGACGGTTACTGAGGGAAAGAATCCAGGAAAGGGAGGATGGGAAGGAAGCAGGCTACAGAAGGCTCGACGAAGAGCAGGCTATGCTGCAGCCTGCAGAAGGAGTCCAACTAAGTATTGATTATCGCACTGTGATAAGCTTGAGTCCTCTGGACATAGAAGGAGAGCATAACACTTGGTTGCTCCCCTCAAGGAGCTTATAATCTACTTGGGAAAACAAAACAAACATCCACATAATGGCAGTAAAAGACAATGACTGACTGTGTGTGTGGTACAGTGCAAAGAGCCTTGGATCTGAGAGTCCAGAGGCCTGGGTTCTAGTCCCAGCTCTGACCCTGACTGCACTGACTATGTAATTTTTCTTCTCTGAGCTTAACTTTTGTTCTTTGTAGAATGAGGTAGTTGGACTTAGATGATCTTTAGAGCCTGTGGCTGGTCTAACATCCTATGTTCCAAAGTCACTTCCTGTTCTAGGTTTCTATGTTCTAAGACTATACTTTCTATATTCTAACAGTCTGTGGTCTAAAGGGCCTTCCAACTCTGATGTTCTAAATTCTATGTTCTAACATTCTGTAATCTAAGGATTTTCCTGCTGTAATTTTCTGAGTATTGTATTCTAACAGTCTGTGAGATGAAGCTAGATTCCAGGCATATGTGCAGATTGCAAGTCCCATTTGATGGGGAGAGCTGGAGAGAACTAACTGTGTTCTGAGCTGATGGTATAAGGCTTCTCTCATTACTGTGGTTAGAACAGAAGAGCAACCTGCTCGTCAGAATGCCTGACCCTTTTCTCCGGGCCCTTGTTTTGGCTCTGGGTTTCAGTTTGAGGGTTGGGCTGGAGTGAAAAGAGGATGTGAAACTTTCAAAACCGAGTGTGGCCGGGTAAAGCTGCAGCAACATATTTGGCACTGCCCAGATTGCACCCAGGCAAACTGGTTCTTGGTGAGTTTGGGATGGTGCCCATGGCAGCCTGATTGCAAGGCAAGTCTGTGGCTAGAGTTGTCCTGAGGCTGGGAACTTGTTAGAAACCTGACAGGCCACAGCTGGCTTTTGAAGGAGACTTTAAGTGTTCTGCTCACTTTCTTAGTACAATAGAACTGATTTTCTGGCAACAGGGAGGGTTTCATATAATGGGGGAAAGTCATTCATGCAATAATAATAGTAATAAGCAAGCAACAATTTTTTTCCTCATCCATTGCCTTATTTAATCCTCATAGTAGCCCTGAGAGGTAGGGAACACCAGTATAATTAACTCCATTTGATAAATGAAGGAACTCAGGCTATCTCTTCATAGATTCACAAAATGTCAGTTAGAAGGAACCTTAAAGATATTCTATGCAACCCCCACAGTTCACAGAGTAGGAGGAACCATAGGCCTGGAGAATTAAAGTGACTTGCCAACCTGTGTAGACAGGTTGTAAGGTGCTGAGCAAGGACTCGAACACAGGACCTCTGACTTTACATGCAGTGTTCATTTTAGTGTACTCTATTTTTATTCATTCGTCTAACCAATATTTACCAAGTGCCAGTCCTCCTGTGTGAGTTTGCACAGGGACTTTTCTCAACAATCTTGCTTTAGAGAGAGTACAAATAGGATTGCTTGGGGAATATTTAAAATACTTAAAAGAACAAACTTCTTAAGTACATTCAAGAACTTTTAAAATGCCACCTATGTATGATTAAGAAGAGATGGCCTGACTGGGGTTGTGGAGAAAATATTTGACCAGGAGTCAGAAGGCCTGTATTCAGGTGGCTACTCTGTAAAATGAAGGGGTTTTCCTGAATGATCTTCAGGTCCCTCCTAGCACTAATACCCTGTGAGTTAGTGGATTAATTATAAGTGGACCGATCCATCAATCAATCATTCATTCAGTAAAAGAGTTGAAAAAACAGATTTTTAAAATCCCAGTATAGTACTAAAATTGTCCACAT
Organism: Phalanger gymnotis; assembly: GCA_028646595.1. Classification (NCBI taxonomy): domain Eukaryota; kingdom Metazoa; phylum Chordata; class Mammalia; order Diprotodontia; family Phalangeridae; genus Phalanger; species Phalanger gymnotis. Next base: position 63,907,269 of record CM053625.1, on the reverse strand, counting down.
TTAATGAGATGACATTTGGTCAGTTGTTTTTCAGTTGTGTCTGACTCTTTGTGATCCTATTTGGGGTTTTCTTGGCAAAGATGCTGAAGTGAGTTGCCATTTCCTTCTCCAGCACATTTTACAGATGAGGAAACTGAGGAAAACAAGATTAAGTGACTTGCCCAGGGTTATATAGCTAGGAAGTGTCTGAGGCCAGATTTGAACTAACAACGATAAGTCTTCCTGACTCCAGGCCTGGCACTCTATCCACTGTGCCACCTAACTGCCCTGCGATAACATTTACCAGGGATAAATGTAAAACACCTTCACTTAGGTATAAAAACTGCATAAGTACAGGGATAGAGAACTTTGGTTAAATCCCAAATTGTTGTGGCCTGAAGGCTCCCATGGATAAATATAGATATGGGGCTCGGACCTGTGATTTCATTGGTGTGGGAAACAACCCCAGTGAGGCAATTCCCTCTCCCAATGTGGGTCATTACCTTCTCAACTCTCTAAGCTCACATGGTAGCAAAAAACAAACAGAACCCTAGCTTCATTTAAACTGAATTAATAGGAATTAGTGTCTAGATGAGGGAAGCAGTCACTTAATTATCCTTTATTTACCCTGGCTAAGACATATCTAGGGGATTCTATTCAGTTTTTGGTCCCACATTTTAGGAGTCAGATGGACAAGCTAGAGCATATCCAGAGGAATGTAGGCAGGATGGTGAGGGGACTAGAGACCATACTACATGAACAAACAGGGGATGTTTAGCCATAAGGAAAGCAGACTCTGGGAGATTTTTGTCTTTTGAGTATTTGAAGGACTATCACATGGTAGAGGGACTGGACTCGGTTCTGTTCAGGCCCAAAGGGTAGAACTAGGACTGATGGATAGATGTTGTAATGAAGATGTTGTAATGAATATTGGCATAAAAACTTCCAGAGAGATGTCCCCAAATAGAACTGGCTACCTTATCAGGTAATGAGCCCTTCGAGACTGGAGGCCTTTAAGGGGAACCTAGAAGGTCACTTGTTGGGCATCTCTTAAGTGGGGTTCCAGTTCAGTTCTAGACTAACTTAGATATTCTCTGTCCTCCTAACTGAGATTCTGTGAGTCCCTATTGATTCTGTGAATCTATGGAATGGACTGCTTTGGGAAGTGGTGACATCTTATCTTTGGAACAATTCAAGCAGAAGCTAATTCTGTCAAGGATGTTAAAGAAGAGATTCCCGAATGGGATGAGAGTTTGGAAGAGGTGACCTTTAAGGTCCATTCCAATTCTGAGATTTAGTGACATTGTGTCCTTGAAAGTAGAAGAAAATAAAATTTTATTTCTTTTTTTAAAATGTTTTTCTTGAAGTCAGACTTTTCTTCAATTCACACTAGCTTTCACCCCAGTGATCTCTATTGAAGGATTTTCACTGTATTCCCAACTGGGGAACTACCCAGGAAATCAGTCTCTTAACAGCTCTGGGCTGTAGGGTGGGGGAGAGATGGAAACCCAGAAATAGAGCAAAAAGGTTAAGCAGTTTTCCAAACTATTAGTCCTGTTCATCAGCTGTCCTTCCCATGCCTTTTCCAAGTGACTTATGACCTCCCAGAGAGAAAATAATGAGTCTTCTCTGCAAAGACTATTAAGACTTTATTCCCCCACTCCATCATTGTACTTCCCGTGATCTTGTTTCCATCACTCTATTCAGTAATAATAACTTCCATTTCAACAGTATTTTAAAGTCTATAAAACACTTTCCTTCTAACCACCCTAGGAGGGGTAATAGTGCAAGTAGTGCTAACAAAATTGACTATAGTGGACAAAGCCACCTCTAGCTGGCTTTTCTGTGACGTCTTTTCATCCCTCCTCAAACGTCCCATGCCTCCTCCTCCCACCTCCCTTAGCTGAGAACTTTGCCTCATATTTTACAGAAAATATTGAAAGTCTTTTGCTGTGAGTTCCCTCTTCCCCCTTCTTCCCTATTTCATATCACTCAGATGCCTCCTGCCATGATCTCCTCCTTCACCCCTATCTCACGTGATGAAGTGGCCTTACTCTCTACCAAGGCTCACCCTCACCCCTGTTCAAATGATCTCATTCCATCCCATCTCCTCCAACAGATGCCCTCCTTTGTCATCCCCATTATCTCAATTATCTTCAGTTTCTTTCTGTCTACTGGCTCCTTCTCTGCTGCCTATACATATGTCCATGTCACTCCTATCCTCAAAAAACCCTCACTTGATCCTTCCATATCTAATAAGTATTATCCTGTATCTCTTCTGCCTTTTGTGGATAATTTCCTTGAGAAAGCTATCTACAATAGGCACTTGCCCTTTCTCCCCTCTCACTTTCTTCTGAACTCCTTACAATCCAGCTGCTTATCATATCATTCCTCTGAAACTACTTTTAATGATCTCTTGATTGCCAAAACCCAGTGGCCTTTTTGAAATCCTATTCTGTGCAGTCTTTGACACTGTTGCGCTGTTGACCAACCTCCTCTTGATATTCTCTTCTCTTAGGTTTTGGGGATACTACTTCTGGTTCTTCTCCTATCTGACTACTTCTCAATCTCCTTTGCTGGATCCTCATCCAGGTCATGCCTTTTAACCATAGGTGTCCCACAGGGTTCTATGCTGGGCCCTCTTCTCCCTTTGTATTATTCACTTGGTGATCTCATCAACTCCTAGTTTAATTGTCATCTCTATGCTGGTGATTCTCAAATCTACCAGTCCTTCCCTAACCTCTCTGTTGACCTCTAATCTTGTATCTACAACTGCCTTTCAGACATCTTGAACTAGATTTCCAATAGATATCCTAAACTCAACATGTCCAAAACCAAACTCATTAAAGTTCCCCCTAAAGCCTCCCCCTGCCCCCCACCACAAACTCCTCTATTACTGCAAAGACACCACTATTCTCTCAATCTCCCAGGCTCACAACCTAGGCGTCATCTTCAACTCCTATCTTTCATTTTTTCCCTTCCCTGCATTCCTTATTCCAGTCTGTTGCCAAGATCTGTCAATTTATCCTTTGCAACATTTGTGGAATATGTTCCTTTCTATCCTCTGATATTGCCTCCATCTTGGTACAGGCCCTCGTTTCTTCATGTTCAGATTATTGGTGGGTCAGCCTACCTCAAGTCTCTCTCCATTCCAATTCATCTTTCTTTCAGCCTTGAAAGTGATCTCCCTAAAGCATAGGTCACATCCTGTCATCCTCCTCTTACTCAAACAACTTTAGTGACTCCTTATCACCTCCGGGATTCAATACAAAATCCCCGTTTAGTGTTCAAAGCCTTTTGTAACCTAGCTCCACCTCCTATCCCTGTTCCAGGCTTTTTATACCTTATCCCCAGACCAGGACTCATCAGTCCAGTGATTCTGGCCTCCTGGCTGTTCTTCAAACAAGACACTCCATCAGGAGTGAGAGGAGTGCTCTGGTATTTTCTCTGGCTGTTCCCCATGCCTAGAATTCTCTCTGTCCTCATCTTCTGTATCCTGGCACCCCTGGCTTCCTTCAAGTCTCAACTAAAATCTCATCTTCTACAGAAAGCCTTTTCCAACCCTACTTAATTCTAGTACCTTCCCTCCCTTAATTACTTCCTGTTTGTGCAGTACACATTTGTTTGCCTGTTCACCCCATTAGACTGCAAGCTCCTTGAGGGCAAGGACTGTCTTTTGCTTCCTTTTGTATCCCCAGCACTTAGCACAGTGCCTTACATAGAGTAGGTGCTTCATAAATGCGTGTTGACAGACTGACTGACCCTCTGGCTCATACTCAGTGTGTGATCATGGCTAGGCCATTTACCCTGCCCAAGTTAATAACACTGGTAAAATTAAAGAGGCATTTTGTCATGAGGTATAGAGCTCTGGGCTTGGAGTCAAAAAGGTCCAAAAGGGTTCAAATCCTGACTCAGACACTAGTCCTTTGACCTGTCTCAGTCTCAGTTTCCTCGCTTGCAAAATGGGGATTATAAAAGCATTTGCTTTGCAAAGTTGTTGTGAATACCAATGAAATAACACAGAAAGTACTTTGCAAACCGTAAAGTTCTAGGTAAATGTTAGGATAGACATATTAGGAGTGGATAGAATTCTAGTCTTGGAGTCAGGAATAACTGAGTTCAAACTCAGACACTTACTAGGTGTGTGACTCTGGGCAGATCCCTTTATCTTTCTCAGCCTCAGTTTCCTCATTTGTAAAATGGGCATAATAATAGCATCTACCTGAGTTGTAAGAATCACTTAAGATAACACCTGTCAATCACTCTGACAGCCTTAAAATGCTATATAAATGCTACCTATCATTGTTGTTGTTATGGTGATCAAATGAGATCAAATATGTGCTAAATGCTCTGCAAATCTTAAAGCACTACATGAATGCTTGCTGTTATCATAGTACCAGACCTCAGAGGCTGTTGTAAAGCTCAAATGAGATAATTATAGATGTAATTATATGTATATATGTATGTATGTACACACACATACATATGCATACACACACTCACACACACACACACACATACACACAGAAATTGTTTTTATCTCCATTTTCACAAAGGTGGAAACAAAGGCTCAGAAAAGGCAAAGGATTTGTGCCAGGTCACACAGTGTCAGGCATGTGCCCGATGGTGCTCCTTCTGGTAGATCATGCTTGTCGCTTGCCCTTCCAGGGGGATCTTAGGCTTTTATAAGGGACTCTCCAGGAAGCTGAAAGTAGCCTGTAATCAGCTACCAAGCTGCTAAATCCTCAAAGATCTCTCCCTGAGCAATAATACAACGTAAATACATTTGAAAATCCAGGCATAGCCATCTAACCATTGGGTTTTCTTAACTCTAATGTGTTTTCCATAATTGCTCCCTGGCCGCCTGTTCTGTATTTGCTAAATTAAATGAAACGAAGCCCTCCTTCTAATGGGTGGAATGGTAGTTATGCTCTAACAACTTTTCTGCCTAAGCTTGTGCTAAACAGAGATCATTAGAGAATCATACAATATCAGCCCTGGGAGGGACCTGAAAATAAAGAACATAGAACATCGGAGCTGGAAGGGACTTTAGAACAGAGAATGTTTGGGATCTCCAAGTCCAATGCTGCAACATCATCATCATCATCATCATCATAACAATGGCTAGCATTTATATAGCATTTTTAATCAATCAATTTTTATTTTATTTCTCAATTACATACAAATAAGGATTTTTAACGTTTGTTTTTTTTAAATTTTAAGTTTCAGATTCTCTACCTCCCTTCCTCTCCTGCCCTCTCCTTGAAAAGGCAAGCAATTCAATATAGATTAAACATGTGTAGTCATACAAAACATTTCCATATTAGTCATGTTGCAAAAGAAAATGCAGACCAAAATAACAAGAATAATGAAGAAAGTTTTAAAAGTACGCTTAAATATGCATTGAGAAGCTATCAGTTCTTTTTCTGGAAGTGGATAGCATTTTTCATCACGGGTCTTTTGGAATTGTCTTGGATCATCGTATTGCCGAGAATACCTAAATCATTCACAGCTGACCATCATATAATATTGCTCTTTCTGTGTACAGTGTTCCCCTGGACATATAACACATTATTTTTTGCAAAGTGCTTTACAAAAATGATTTCATTTTTTCCTCCTAACAATCCTAGGAAATAGGACTATTCTATTGCCATTTTATAGACGAGGAAACTAAGCTTAAGTGACTTGCCCAGGGTAGCACAGTATCTGAGGCTGGATTTGAATTCAGATCCTTCTGACTTCAAATCCAATGCTGTCTTCACTTCACCACCTGGCTTCCTCTAAAGAAGGGACTTCAGAACATAGAGCATTGGAAATATTCTGGTCCAACGTAGTGTCACGTGATCTTTATTTTAAAGAAGGGGAAGCTGAGGACCAAAATGGGATAGAGACTTGCCCAGGGTCACAGGGGGAGTCAGTGGCAAAGCCAGGTGTCCTGATTCCCAGTGATACCCAGGGAGTATTTTCCTGCCAGCTCTGTTGTTCTTCTTTGGCCTGTGCTGGACTTCATGTGCTGACTGTTTTATGAGCTGTACTGATATAATTGCAGATGCATTCCCCATCAGGACACACACACTTCCCCTCGTTTACCATCTTGGCTTGTGTTTACTTATCTGGATGACTGACTCTATTAAAGGATTAATCCCAGATTGGAACTGTACACAGGCTCCACTTAGGACTGCAACACCAGGAGCTGAGCACATACAAGGCAATCTTTATGCAACCCGACCTGACCTTCTTCCTGTTGCCCAGCCTGGAAACAGCCAATGATCATGGTCTAGAAGCAACTCCGCCTTGTCACTGGAGACTGGGGACTGAGAGAAGAGGGGAGCGCTTCCCCAGGAACACTGAGGATACCATTTATTCCTGGCCCAAAGCAAGTTTGGTTCGAGGAGGGGCTGGGCTCATCATATTTTCCTTCTTCTGCAACAATGAGGTCCCAAAGCTAAGCTCCGGTAAAATTATGGCATCTACAGAGTGGGTTTTTGCTTTTACCAACCCCCACTCTGGGTGTGTGCCCATCTGCTCAGAGAGGGTGTATATATAAACAGATGGGCGTATGGAACATGGGGTAGTCCTGGCTCTGCCACTGACTCCTTGTGTGACCTTGGCTAAAGCACTTAGATATGGTAATCTCTAAGATCTCTTCTAGATATAGAGTTCAGTGCTATGATTTTCCTTTCCATGCCTCAATTTTCCCATCTATTAAATGACAGGGTTGGACTTAAGGCCCTTTCTAGCCCTAAAGGGCTAAGAATCTATGATTTCCTTTCTGTGGCCCTCAGTGATCCCATCTGTGAAATGTGTATGGACTAAATTGATCACTAACATTCTTTTGAGCTCTTAAGTTGTACGTTCATGTATATGCTGATTGAGGCCCTGTTGAGGGGCAAGGTCAGGGTATGTAAATCTAGTCCACTCAACATCTTCCACTGAGTCCTGGGGATTCTGAGGGACTCCCTACACTCCTCCTTGCTTGTCTTTCTAGTCTCTGCCTTCCTCTCTTGCAGCAGGTCCAGGCCATGCAAAATCAGCCTGAGGCTGTGTGTAGAAGGCATTGAAAACAAAGTGAGGGAGGGCAGAACTGGCAGCTGCTCCCCAAGCAGGCACCTGTGACCTAGAATTTCTTCTAGTGGGCGCAATCCTACTGAAATGTGTAAGATGCATATGCTGGTTGCATTCTGTATTGGCAGGCCCCTCCTGTCTCTGACATTCCGTGGTTCTATTATTTTTTTATGGGTACACATATAAACATGTGGCTCCTTTTTGTCTGCAGGGGTAGGCTGGGTGTATGAGGATATGTCATTAACAATGGGCAATAAGCATTCGGGACAGATAACTGGGACCCGGGTCTCTGTTTGTAGGACAGTAAAACTGAGTAACTGATAAAATCAAACATCAAATGTGTAATATGTTCTGATATCAGAGCAGACCCAGGCATCTTTATTTCTATCAAAACAATTTTAGGAACCAGTTACTTCTCCTATAACTAGACACTGTGGGATGTGTCAAGGAACTATGAGAGCGAATATGTTGTACTTGCCAGGGTCTATGATATTGGCCCTCAAAGAGAAACACTAAATCCAGACAACATGGAAAGTATCATAGACTTAGGGACTTTGGAGATCATCTAGTCTAGGGTTTCTTAAACTTTTTACACTCTCAACCCCTTCAGCACTTCTTAAACTGTGGGTCATGACCCCATCCACCTCTCTCATTTTACAGATAAAGAAACTTAGGTCCAGAGGAGTCACATGATTCTCCTCAAGAATACATGCATACTAAGTAGCAGAACCAGGATTTGAACCCAGATCATCTAATGCCAGACCTAGTGCTCTTTGCAATGGAGGCTATGTTGTTCCAGAGAAAGAAAGACTGAAAAAAAAGCAGTAGTCTGAAGAAGAAAACCAACCATACGAGGATCAATGCAATGAATTAGAGGTGTTTAACCTTGAAGAGAAGTCTTCATGGAGGAGGGAGAGAGCAAGTGACTAAATATATTAACAATGAGGCACTTTTGTCCTGAAGAAGAATGATGTGTTTTGGGAAATATCGAGCTTCGTCCGCCTGCATATCTTTAAAGTAGAGGCTGGATAACCACTCTTTAGGGGTATTGAAGAAGGGATTTCTATTCAGGCACAAGCTGGAGGATATGACTTCTGAGGTCTTTTTTATCTCTGAGATCCTGTGGTTTAGTGATTCAGAAACTAGGGTGAGAATGTGAGAGCTATGGCAATCTCTAGCAGAACAGCGAACTCTGGCAGGGCAGTCCCTGACTGAGGCCACAAGCTTTTAATTCTTTTTTTTTTTATTTCGAAGATGCTCCTAGATGCTTTGGGAGTTGGCTCCAAGGGGTTGCCTAGTAGCTGAACATCACTCTCCTTCCTGCTATGAGTCATCACCTTCCACCTTTTATTTGCTCTCTTGAACTTAGTCACTAGATTTAAAGCTGGAAAGCACCCTGGAGATCTGGACTGACCTCTTCATTTTTCAGAGGAAGAAACTGTGCCCCAGAGAAGTGACTTTCCCCAAGATGACAGATAGCAAGTGGTGTTCAAATACAGACCTTTTGCTTCCAAATTCATTAGCTGTTTTTGTTTTGGTTTTTTTTTTCCCACTCTACTACAGTACATGGAACCAATCTCTTAGGGTAAAAGAAATCTGACTTCTGAAAGTCAATTAAATTTAAAAAAAAACAACCAGACCACATGAAAAGTGAAGAGTTAGTTGAGTGGGAATCTGTCATTTTAAGGCAATTTTCTTCATTTGACATGTCTTAAAATGTGGTTCTTTTAAAAATTTTAATTTAATTACTTGTGTTCTTGGCAAAAATACAAAAACTGAGAAATGATGTTTCTACCACATCCTTCACACCACACATGCACATGCACGTACACACATACTCGCACATACACACACTCACACATACACACACGTGTACACACACACTCAACGTACACACTCGTACATACACACACTCACACACGGGTACAAGAACAGTAGTCACAGCTCTGCCACTGACTTGCTTGTGCCCTTGGGCAAATCACTTCCCCCTCTGGAGTTCATCTTCCCTATCTGTAAAATGAGCTGCTTTAAGATTTCTCCTACCTCTAACATTGTATATATTCTCTACTGTCCTTTCCACCTCTCTCATTCTATGTTCCATGTTCTAAGGTTCCTTCCAGCTCTGACGTTCCATGTTTCATTACCTCCAGCTCAGCTGACCCAGAACTTGGACAGAAGAGCAGCCTAACGGTATCACCGCTTAGTTCTGGTTTTCGAAAGCTTCCTGACATCAAAGTGGTGATTGAGTCAGCTGAAATCAGTGAGCTGTTACTAACCTTTGCATGTGTACAATAGCTCTGGACTCCCTAGTCTTAGATGCTTTGGGAGTTGACTCCAAGGGGTTGCCTAGTAGCTGAACATCACTCTCCTTCCTGCTGTGAGTCACCACTTTCCTCGAATTTAGTCACTAGATTTAAAGCTGGAAAGGACCTGGGAGATCTGGACTGACCTCTTCATTTTGCAGAGGAAGAAGGTTGTCCCAAAGAAGTGACTTTCTCCAAGATGGTAGATAGCAAATGGTATTCAAACACAAAGCTTTTGATTCTAAATTCAATGTTTTTTGTTTTGTTTTTCCACTCCACCACATTAGATGGGACCAGTGTCTTAGGGTAAAGGGAATCTGACTTCTGAAACCATTCCCTGGAGAAGACAGAAAGCTCCCTTCTTGGTACCACATTCTTCTAGATTATCATGGGCAAAGTGGTGGCATTCTTTAATTTAAAACTTTAGAAAGGTCAGAGAGTCATAAATGAAGTGATGTGATTAGAAATACAAATTAGAAATTGGCTTTCATAGCGGAGAACCACTAAATAGTTAACTGTGGGACCTTGGTTAAGTCGCTTCTCTTGTCTAGTGCCCAGTACCTTAATCTTTAAAATAAGAGATTTGTACTAGATGACCCTTAGTGTTTCCAGTCCTATAGTCTATGGTTTAAGGTCCTTCTGTGACAGTCTATAATCTATGTTCTAATGTTCCTCTCAGCCCTAGTATTCTACATGCCATGAGAAAAGGCATTTTGGGCATTCATCTTCTGTCTTTTATACTTTTAAGCCCTTTTTTCCCCATTGAGATTCTAACATTCTGTGTTCTATATTTTAAAGTCTCTTCCAGCTCTGAAGTTCAACATTCTATAGTCTTAAATTTCATTCCAATTCTATTATTCTCTTGTCTATATTCAAAGATACTTAGAGCTGTGACATTATTTATCCAATGATTGAAGGTAGTGAGCCAAGAGACATCTGAGAGGGAAAGATTGGAGAAGGGTGTTAAGGAAAATAATAATCTTCCAATTCCTCCCCACCGGATTCTTTTTCTGCTTCTTCCCTTATATGTTTAAATGCATGTTTAAATTGTTTTCATTTCCTTTCTGTATGAGAAAGTCACCCTGAGACAAAAAGTCTCTTGAAACTGAGTCTAAACTAGGAGTTCTCAAACAAGAGATAGATTCCAGAGGGCCTATGACCTTGGATGGGGGAAAAAATTCAATCTTTATTTCAACACAATTGGTTTCCTTTGTAATCCTATGTATTTTATTTTGAGCATTTTAAAACATTATGCTAAGAAAGGGTCCATAAACTTCACCAAACTCCCAAAGGAATCCATGGCACCAAAAAGGTAAAGAATCCCTGGTCTAAGGGACAAAAGGTACAAGAGAAGTCAGATCACAGGAAGAGAGGAAAGAGACCAAAGGGCCAAAGACATAGTGTCAAGGGTCCCTTAAGGTCCTGGAAAGGTGTGACTGTATCTGTATATTCTGACAGCAAGGCTTATCCTTCTCCCCCATCCCCAACAATTTATTCCTTTTCTACATTTCTGAAACCTGGAATTTTAATTTAGTTCTCTCCCAGACACGTCTGGAAATATAGTATAGTAGAAAAAACATCATCTAACATATCATAGATGTCTTAAAGTATATTTCTAGAAGAAGACTTCAGCTCCAGTCTTGTTTCTGCTAGAACCTGTATGACTGGACAAATCATTAGCGTTATCTGTAAAATGGAGATAGGGAGTAACTATATGGTTTCTTGGGTCTTTTTTCAACCCTAAATCCTATCATTCCCTGTGATCTCATCCTAGATTCCCACCTGTTCTGATTGCCCTCAGTAGCCTACACATGATTTACAACCCCACACAGAGCCAGTGAGGTCCCCAGTCATTCTCTGCTGCTCCAGCAGGCACAGACAAGATGCCGTGATTCACAGTCCTTAGACATGGATTGCTTTAGATCAAAAACAGACGATGAATACTCTAGTGCCTCCAGATATTTGGACATCAGCAGAAAGTATCCACTGAACATGTGTAAGTGGTGATGATGGAAATACAAGGCAGCTTTGAATATGCAGAGTAGGGAAACATGGAATGGATACAAGTAGACATTCCCTGTATTCACATACCTCACAAACATATTCATCCCTTTACTCATTCATTCATGTATTCATTCAACAATGCATCTTCTTAATTAATCTTCCTAAGGCACAGCACTGATCATATCCCTTCTTGCATTCAAAATCATTGAGTCATAGGCCTCACTGAATGTCAAAACTAGAAGAGACCAGAGAACATGACTACATATCAGAGATGTAAGGGACTTTTGAACATCGATTATCAGAATTGATTCCAGATTGCTGGAAGGTGTTCTCACGGAACACTCACAATTTAGAATTCTCTAGTATTGAGCATTATTATTTCCCTTCTGGTTAAGAAGGAAAGAATGTAAGAGTTTATGTCATATTTGTATTAGTTGAAGGAAACAGGGATGTTCGACCTATACAAGAGAAGGCTTCTGATGGAGCTAGGAAGGCATCATAGAAGTTTTCCAACATGTGAAGAGCTGTCACCCAAAAGATGGCCTAGACTTGCTCTCCCCCATCCCAAAGAGTAGAACCAGAAGAAACAGATAGACATGCCAAGTGAGGTTTGAGAGCCTATTCAAAAGTGGTATAGGGTGTCTTGAGAGTCGCTGGAGGTCTCCAAGAAATAGCTGCATGACCACTTGTCAGGTATGTTATAGCATGGATTCTTCTTCAGGCACAGGTGGGACAAGATGGCCACTGAGGTCCCTTCTAACTCAGATTTGTGACACTTTAGCATACAGAACATAGAATGTCAGAGCTGGAATGGGACTCCAATAGCATCTAGTCCAGCTCCTCCATTCTGCAGATCACCTTCCAGGGCTCCTCACTAATTAGAGGTTAAAGTTCAAACTCTTTATCTGAGTGTTTAAGACTTTGCCTAGTTCTGGTCCCTACTCTGGTTCCAACCCACTTTTGAACCAAAGCTTTATCTTCCCCTATTTCCTCTCACATACTCTACATTCAAAACAGATTGACTAATTAGAATTCCCCAGACATATCCTGAGCCTTCAAGCCTCAGTACCTTTGCTCATGCATTCCCTTATGCATTAGATGCCCTCTCTCCAACTCTGCCCATCAAAATCCTCCCAACCCCTCAAGGCTCAGATTAAATGTTACCTCTTCCAGTACGTTTTTCCTGGTCTCCCCACCTGGAAGTGTCCTCTCTCCCCTTCTAATGAAATCTTTGGTGAAACACTGTTGGTACCTCTCTTGTACATTTAAAATTTGCTATTTTGTGTAATAACTGTGCATGTTCATTCACATCTGCCCTACTAGGCCGAGCACTCCTTGGTGACGAGATCTATTTCTTATTTATCTTTGTCTTCTCCACAGTGCCAAACATGGAGTTTTGCATGCCTAGTAGGCTTTAACAAATGTCAGTTGAATGAATGAATGAATGAGTAGTTAACGAGTGTCGAATAAAGCTAAATATTGAACAACCAATATTGAATAAAGGCATATGTGGGCCATTTCCTGAATGTGGTAGTACAGTCTTATACCTGATCACAGATATGGCAATCCCTGCTGGAAGACATCATTTTTCCTATCTGTAAAACAAAGGGTTTAGAATATATAAGCTGTCTGAAGTCCCTTGCTTCTCCGTCATTTAATATTCAAAAACCCTTACCTTTTTTGATGTTCTCTATGTTCTAAGATCCCTTTCAGATCTAAGAGTCAATATTCTGACCTTTTATGCTCTAAGGCCTCTCTTAATTTTAACATTCAATATTCCAAGATTCTTTCTAGTTTTATTCTAAGGGGCGGCTAGGTGGCATAGTGGATGGAGTGCTGCTCCTAGAGTCAGGAAGGTCTGAGTTTAAATTTGGCCTCAGACACTGGGCGGCTATGTAACTCTGGGCAAGTCACTTAACCTGTTTGCTTCAGTTTCTTCATCTGTAAAATGTGGATAATAATAGCACCTTCCTCCCAGGGTTGTTGTGAGGATGAAATGAGAGAGTAATTGTAAAAACACTTACCACAGGACTACATAATGTTAGTTGTTATTAGCTATTACTCTAAGGTTTTTTCCAGCTTTAATATTCTATGTTCTAAGGTCTCTTCAAACTCTGACATTCTGTGTTCTGGGTCCCTTCCATCTCAAATACTCTCTTTTCCAAGGTTCCTTCAAGCTCTAATAATCCATGCTCTAACCACTAAGCACCTATACTTTTTAGCAAAAGGGCCCTTTTCTTTCTTTCTTTTTTTTCACGTGGCTTCACATGTTTTCCACATGGATGATAGTTGCATTGTTTGGGTGACTCACATTTTGCTTATTTCTTTTGTTTGATCTATTCTCATTTGGTAACAGCTCTCAAGCCAGTTTGAGATCCCCTTGGATTATGGGAGTGTCGGAGATGAGGCACGGCAGCATTTGTCACAGTTTCTGCCTCAGCTCCTTCCTCCCCTTCCCCCCTTCCCTTTGGCATACACTAGAGACTTTGGTCTTCTCAGCCCTCCCCCTCCCTCAGAAACACTTGAGTTGAGTCTGGTTTTCACATTAGTGTGCAGTAATCGCCTGGAGTCTGAAATCCTTGGCACTGGTCACATCATGTTCTTGTGCCTCATTTCCCCCATCTATAAATAGGAATCTTGGGCTTGTTCATTTCCCAAATGTTTGGAGGCCCTTTCACAGGAGTCGCTTTGCCCAGGTGAAGGGTTGTTCACCCTGACTCTTTTGCTGCGTGGTGGGAACATCCCCAGACAAGTTCAAGGCCTGATTCAAGCACTTTCTAGCTATGTCACGTAGGGCAAATCACTTCATCTCACAAAGCCTCAATTTCCTCATCTGTTAAATAGAAACTATAGGGTTGAGAGCATGGAGGAAACTTAGAAATCATCTATTCCCTGCCATACCCCCTCCAGTTACCAAGGATGAAGCTGAAGCCCAGAGTAGAAGGCACATAACTTGCCCACGTTCCCAGTTAAATGGATGAGATAGGATTCAAACTCTAAATTTGTGCTTGTCCTCTGAGTTCAAAGCAAGAATTACAATTCTTGTTTTATCTGCCTTATGAAGTCCTTCTTTACTGAGCTTTATGAGGAATCAATCTGTTAATGTATGTAAAGACATTTCGTATATAGAATGCAAATAATTATAGAAGGATAAGGGATTCTTTCCTTGTCACAGGTCTAGGGTACTTTTGTCCATCTATGACATGCAAAATTTCCACTAACCTAAGGATATTCAACAAGCTGACACTTTATTAGCTTAGACTGTGGCTTCTCTTTGGGTATAGCTACAGAAAATAAAGGAATGATAGGCTAACAGATTTAGAGCTGGAAGGGATCTTAGAAGCTGTCTTGCTCAACCCCCTTATTTTACAGATGAGGAAACTGAGGTATAGAGAGGCTAAGTGACTTGCCCAGGGTCACACCAGCTACTAAATGTCTGAGGTGTGTTTCAAACTCAGGTGTTTCTGATTTCAAGTTTAGCACTCTATTAGTTACTCCAGCAAACCACCTCTATGAAAAGGTAGTAGGATATGAAATGTTAGAACACTATACATAGAATGTCAGACCTAGAAGGACCCTTGGAATGTTGATCACAGAATACCTGAACTAATGAGACCTTAGGACAGAATGTCAGAACTGGAAGGGCTCTAAAAACACAAAGCAAAGAATATTGGAACTGGGAGAGAACTAAGCAATTCACAACATAGAATAATACAGTTAAGAGGAGAACTTAGAATGAGGAATGCTAGAATGTAGAGTCTCCAAGCTGGAAGGAACTTTACAGATTGCAACCTTCAATGTCATTCAGGAGTCTCTTCTAACGGTGTTTGTAACGAGAGGGGCATCATATAGCCTCAGCTGGAGAATGAGGAATGGACCTTAGAGAATCTGAAGGAAACACTGTATCACCACTTACATATCGCAGAGATACTTACCTGGCAACTAGAGAGTTGCCTCCGAAATAGAGAAACAGGAAATAATAGGACTTAGTCATCTCCCCAGGCAGGAACACCTGCCAATGAAAATGATTAAGTCTGGAAGGGAAAGCAGGACTGAACTCAGCCCCCTACAGTTCAATTTGAGAAGCACTGAAAGTGTTTGTGTATGGACACACATTAACATGCATTCACATTCACCTACCCTCTCTTATACACACACATACACACACACACACACACACACACACACACACAGAGTATTGATTTATATCCTTTCCTTTATTGCATACACCAAAAAGGAGAGACAACCAGACAAGATTCCACACTCACACCCACTCCGAGGTATCACTTGGCCCGTGCCTAAAAGGATGCCCACACTCATACAATCCTCCCCAGCTATATCTGTGCAAAGGGATATGCTCCATTAAAAGCTTGCACCTGGACACACATATAGAGATACAGCACCCTCAGGCTTACACGCTGTCAGGAATGTTCACATTGACATATGCAGAGGTTGGGTTTCTCCTTCTATTCTCAACCCGTACCCTCTCCCATCAGGCTTAGGCCATATTCTCTCAGGAGCTGTGTATTCATTTGTGCAAGCTTTTTACAAAGAAAAGGATCATGGTACAGTGGCTAGAGGAGCTTTGCTGATCCCAATAAGGGCACTAAAGTCACAATGGGCCACTTGTACCTCCCCTATTGCAGCTCCAACGTTCTGTATTCTATGTTCTTCAGACCCTTCCAGGTCTGAACTTCCACATTCTTTATTCTGAAGTCCCTTCCAGCTCTAGTGTTCTGGATTTTTTGTTCCATCAGGATTTCTCCCTCACTCTTTTCCCTAACACAATCCTTTGCAATTGGAACAGTAACATGGCTCACCTCCAGGGAAACAGAGCAGCAGCATCCTCTGATTCTGTCTTCCCCAGATAGACTGTCTGGAGGCAGTCTATCTAGACTGCCCCTAGAGAAAATACCCATACAGTCACTTGACTTCTTGGCACTTGTATGTATTAGATTTTTCTTGGTTGGGACCCATCCAGATAGACTCCTATGTCCCACTGTGCTCATCTCCATTTCTGCTGCACAGTCCTGGCTTTGGGGAAACATTCCAAGAGTGCCCAGGTGATCTTATACTCTCTTTGGTTTCACATCTCATTGTGCTGCTTTTTTCCCTCCCCTCCACTCCCCCCATCTCCAATCCCACCCTGCTTCACTGACAAAAATAACATGAAAAAAGATATAACCCTAGCTATACAGTATTGGAGATGATATGTTTCTATAATCATTTTGAACTATTTTACATACAGCTTATGACACCTTTATACCTTATTCAGTAAATTTTCTTGTCAAGGTTGGTAACAGGGTCATACTTCACTTCCTATGGCATTAGAACCCAGAATCCATTTTTTTACCCCAACAACTGTGGTACAAATGATAGGCTCATAGATTAAGGACTAGAAAGGGCATTTATCACCCCACTTCATACACAGAAGCCGAAGGAGGTCGAGTGATCTCTTCCATGGTTTTTTTTAAAAGCTTCACTTGATCCTGCCCTACCTGCTAGCTGCTATCTTGTATCTTTTCTCCCCTTTTCATAATGTCTTGCCTGAATTGTTTTAAAAGCCTTTTAATTGGTCTTCCTGCCTCAAGTCTCTTCCCACTCCAATCATTCTCCACTCAGCCGCCAAAGGGGTTTTCCTAAAGTATGGGTCTGAACATGTCACCTCCCCTATCCCAACCTTTCCCCTATGCGATAAACTCTACAGACTTCTCACTACCTCCAGCAACAAATAGAAAGTGTTTTGGTATCTAAAGTTCTTCACATTTCCAATCTTCTTAAACTCCACCACCTTCCATGTGCTCTACAGGAGCCATACTGGCTCGTTTGCTGTTCTGTATGCATGACTCTCCATCCCCATCTCCTTTTGCACGTGCCCATAATGCTTTCCTTTCTTGCCTCCAACTTTTAGAGTCCCTGGCTTCCTTTAATATTCAGCTCAAACATGACCAGAACAGAGCCTTTTCTGGCCCCCTCCCAACTGCTAGTGCCTTCCTCTCTAAGTTACCTTCCACCAACTCTATGTATTTTGAGCATGCCTAATTATCTTACATGTTACTGTTCCCATTAGAATGCGAACTCCTCACAGTCAGGGACTATTTTTGCCTTTCTTTGTATCCCCAAAAGTTAGCAGAGTAGAACACAGAGAGCATTTAAAATGCTTGTTGATTGATTAGCAGATAGTGGCAACAGATGACATTTGAACCTAGGTTCTCAAACTCAATTATCCAGACATCACTGGAAATAACAATATCTCTGTCTCCGTCTCTATCTCTATATCTGTCTCTTTGTGTATCTCTATCTGTCTCTCTCTGCCAAAATCAGATCAGCTAATAATGTTCTGACTTGCCTTTATGATAATTTATCCTTTGAGAGATGGAAGAAGAAATAAGAGGAAATTCTGTTCTGGGCCTTGATTTCCCTTGAGAGGAAGAAATTCGTTCCTGGAGTAGAAATGATAGGAATTCTTGTAGGGAACAGCACTTCCATCTAGAAGTTTTGATTAAGGAGAAGAAATACAGGTATAAATTGGCATGTATTCTAGGTTTTGGGAAAGCAGATTTCAGAAAGATTGGGGGAAGATATAGTGGATCTCACGAAGTAAAATGCTACAATGGTAGTCAGTTCAGAAGGTATGAGAGATACTCAAGAATAAAATTCTGAAAGTGAAAAGGAAAGCAATTCCAAAAAAAGGGGGGAAATAGGATTTCTCTGAAGAGACCAATTTGGACATATAGGGAACTCAGCAACCAAGGTAGAATTTAAAGAGAAATGTACAGAAGATGGAAGCAATACCAGAGAACAGAGGATGAGTATAAGAGAATGGCATGGACCTATAAAAATAGTGTCCAGAGAGCTGAAGCTCCAAATGAACGGAGGCTGGAAAAAGAAGTTAAGGATGGCAACAACAGCAACGGCAAAAATTAGCCATGTTGGACAAAAGCAGCATTAAATAAAAAAGGAGCACCTTTGACTGTAGTGCATGGGACAGTAGCTGACAGTGCAGGGAATGAAAAGCTGGCTGGGTTCTTTTTGTTTGCTTCTTTCTTAAACTGTGCCACCTCCCATGTGCTCTACAGCAGCCATACTGGCCCATTTGCTGTTCTGTATGCATGACTCTCCATCCCCGTCTCCTTTGGCACATGCCCATAATGCTCTCCCCTCTTGCCTCCAACTTTTAGAGTCCCTGGCTTCCTTTAATATTTGGCTCTAACATGACCAGAACAGAGCCTTTTCCAGCCAAGGAGAATGAGCTTTCATTAGAAATCACAGAACGAAAATAACTAGGAGGGAGGTGATACCCAAGATAAGTAATTACAAAAAGAGTAGAAAAGCTCCAGGGTGACTCTAATTAAAGTTACCTATCCCTAGTGAATTATGTCCTTTGGTCCAAAAAGAACTGGCAGATGTAATTGCTGGATAACATATTTGAAAGATCATGGAAGATGAGAGATGTGCCACAAGTTTGGAAAAGGACGAATGTGAGCCCAATTTTAATAAAAGATGGGGGGAGAGAACAGAATCTTCAAACTAGAGGTCAAATATCTTAACCTTGGTGCCTAGAAAAATCCAGAATGGATCATTATTGAAATGATTGGAGAACCTAGAAAGGGAAGTGATGATTACAAAGAGCCAGCCTGGCTTCATCAAGAACAGGTCATGTCGAATAACCTCATGTCCTTTTTGGATAGGATTATTAACCTAGCAGATAAAGGTATACAGTTTACTTAGATTTCAGCAAAGCTATGGATAAAATATCTCATCTCTTTCTTATGGACACTATAGAGAGCTTTGGAGTAGATGATAATAAAGGGAGATGGATATAGAATCGTTTGGATAGCCGGACTCAAAGAATTTAATGGCTCAATGTCCAGAGAGTTGTGCTCAACCTGGTGCTGTTTGACATTTTTATTATTGACTTGAATAAAGAAAACTATGGCATATACCTCAAGCTTTTGGATGGCACAAAGCTGGGAGGGATAGCTAACACATTAAATGATAGAGTCCAGATCCAAAGGAGCTTGACAGATTTGAGTGCTGGGCTGAATCTAATATGATGAAATTCGGTAGGAATAAATATAAAGTCTTATGCTTGGGTTTGTTTTTGTTGCTCAAATATTTCATTCATGTCTGACTCATCATGAACCCATTTGGGGTTTCCTTGGTAAAGACACCGGAGTGGTTTGCCATTTCCTTCTCTGCCATTTCCTTCTCTGAGGAAACTGAGGCAAAGAGAGTGAAGTGACTTGCACGGGGTCACACAGCTAGTAAGTGAGGCCAGATTTGAACTCAGGAAATGGAATCTTCCTAACTCCAGGCCATGCTCTCTAACCACTATGCCACCTAGCTTCCCATACTTATTTTAACCTCTGTGCCACCTAGCCGCCCATACTTATTCTAACCACTGTGCCACCTAGCTGCCCATACTTATACTTGGGTACAAGGAATCAATTTCACAAATTAGTTAGACAACAATTGTTCTGAAAAAGATCTGAAATGTTAGTGGGATACAAGCTCAATTTGTGTCAGCAGTGTGATGGGACAGCTCACTGAGCAGGTGCTATTTGGTGCTGAATTAGCAAAGTGTAGCTTCCAGGAACAAAGCGGCAACAGTCCCATTGTACTCAGCCCTCATCAGACCTTATCTGGGTTATTGGGTTCATTCTGGGAACCACAATTTAAGGACATTGATGAGCTAGAGAGTGCTCCGTGTAGAGCAAGCAGGGTGATGAAAGGCCTGGAGCCCATGGCACATGAGGATCATTTGAAGAAACTGGGCATGTTTAGTCTGGAGGAGAGAAGAACTAGGGAGGATTGATAGCTGTCTTCAAGTACTTGAAGGACTGTCATAGGGAGAAGAGATTAGACTTGTTCTCTTTAATCTCAGAAGGAAAACCAGGAGCAATAGATGCAAGATGCACAAGTTGCATCCATTTTAGGATGGATGTCAGGGGAAAGAATACTTATAATAGAACTGTCCAAAAATGAAATATGTTAAATTGTTTTTACATGTAACTGGGAAAAATTTTTAAAAAATATATTAAAAAGTTTAAAAAAAGTGAAATATGTTGCTTTGAGAGATGATAGTGTCCCCATCCCATCCTTGGAGGTCTTCAAGCAGGTGATGGATAACCATCCATTTGTAAGGTGTATTTTTTTTTAGATTTTTAATTTTTAGTTTACAACACTCAGTTGCACAAGTTTTTGAGTTCCAAATTTTCTTCCCCTCCCTTCTCACCCCCCTCCCCTCCAAGACTGCATGGAATTCGATAAATGTTCTACATATGCCTTTGCATTAAGCTGATTTACACAGTAGTCAAGTTGTAAAGAAGAATTGTGACCAATGGAATGAATCATGAAAAAGAAGAAACAAAACCAAAAAGAAGAGAAAAAAAAGAGAGAGAGAGAGCAAATAGTTTGCCTCAATGCCTTCAGACTCCATAATTCTTTCTCTGGACATAGATAGCCCTTTCCATCATGAGTCCTTTGGAGCTGTCTTTGAACCTTGTATTGCTGAAAAAATCCAAGTCTATCAAAGTCATCACAGAAGCAATATGTCTGCAGTTGTGTGCAATCTTCTCCTGGTTCTGCCCCTCCCTGTGAGGTGTATTTTAATGGAGATTCTTTTCACGTTAGTATTGGACCAGATACCTGCTGAGGTACTTTCAGATTCAAATTCTGTGATTCTGTAACTCCAAAGCTGGGGTGCTTTTCACTGTGCTGTTCTGGCTCCTGGAAGTATCCCAATGAGAATTATTGGACCAATGAGTTGGAAAAGAAGTCAACTAATCTAGCTTCCTGCCTGATGCAAAAATCCCTTCTATAGTAGACCCTATGGGTGGTTATCCAGCCTGTCTTTTAAGACCTTCAATAAAGACTTCCTGAGGCAACTTATTCCATTGTTGGACAGCTCTGATTATAAATTATTCCTTGCATTAAGGAAAAATGCTTTCTTGAAACCTAGATCCATTTGAACCTAGTTCTGTCTAAACCTTTTCTCCCAGAACAACCTCTAAAGAATTTGAACATAGTGAATGACTGCAAATCTCTCTTGAATCTGTTTTTCTCTAAACATCCCCCGCTGGGCCAACTAATTGCCATATAGAAATATTTCCAAACCTCTCCACATCCTGATTGCTCTCTTTTAGATAAGACTGTCTTCCCTGAAATGCTCCAGAATTAGACACAATATTCCTAATTATGGTCTAATCAAGCCAGAAGACATGGGGATCATAACCTTTTTTTCTTCTAGGAATCATGCTTCTGTTAATTGCCTTGGTTTCATCACTGATTTATATTGTGATTGTAGTCCACTGTGACTTCTACATCTTTTGTGTAAAAACTGTTATCTTTGCCCTGCTGCACCCGTATATTTGAAGCCGATTTTAATTTTTGAGCACTAGGTTGAATTTGTGATTAGGGAGAAGAAATACAGGTATAAACTGATGTGTTTTCTAGATGCTTTTAGGATTTCATATAGATTCTTAAAAATTTCATCCTATTATATTTGGCCTACTGTTCTAGCTTGTCAAGGTACTTTTGGATCCAAAGTCTGTCATTCAATGTGTCAGCTACTCTTCCCGGCTCGAAAATATGAGAAGGCTGCTATCTATGCCTTCCTATCCTGATCATGGACAAAAATGTGGAATATAATAATAGCTTAGAAAAGTTTCTATTTGACCAGTCCTATTACTTCTTTTCTAGTAATCAGTAATGCAGCTGGGCCTTAAGGGCAGGATGCAGGAGAACAGATTACCAAGTTATCTGTAGCTGAAAAGGTATCTGAGGAACTGAGTCCCAGGCCTGTGTCATATTGGACAAGTCACTTTATTTTCAGACTCAGTTTTTCCATCTTGAAAATGAGGGCTTTTGATCAGCCTTTTTTTTAAGCGTTCTTTTCAATATTTACATTCTGTATTCTAAGGTTCCCTCCAATTCTGACATCCCATATTCTGTGTCCTTAGAAAGAACACTGGATTTACAATCAGAGAACCCAGGTTTTCATTCTGGTTTTGGCATTAATTACTTGTGTGGCCTTGGATAGGTCCTTTAACCAATTAACTCCTCTTTTACCTCATCTACAAAACGAAACAGTTGTGCTAGATGCCTTCTAAGGTCACTCCCAGCTTTGCGTCTATCGTACTTAAAATCCTATCATCTTATGCTTCTAAATCTTTTGAATTTCCTGCTTGGTTTCTACTGAACTTTTTTTTTTAAAGAGAGGCAATATGGCCTAGTGGACAGGATATCGGAACTTGGGCAAGTCACTTAATTTCTACAACCTCCAGTTTTTTCATTTTTAAAAAGGAAATAATAACAGGCACCTACCTCACAGGGTTGTTGTGAAGATTACATGAGACAACATAGCTTAAGTGCCTTGTGAAGCTTCAAGTATTATATAATTGTTAGCTGTTATTATTGTGGTTATTCATTTCTGCTAGTAGTTTGGCATAAAGATTTTCTTTTTTTCTCAAGTAGAAACAGAGACTTTAATTTTGCACCCCTCTGATTTTGGGTTCTCTCCAAGTATGTTGACACAGTTGACGATCTGGTTATTAGATTTTAGGGCTGTGGTTGGAAAGACTTGTATTTCTAAAAATACCTAATTGAAGGATCAGCTATTACAGCTCTGCCAAGAGTGCGAGAGTTGTCGTAGCTGGCCTATCTGTTGCATATAGTGTCCTAATCAGGAGCTACTTTTGTTGTTATTGTTCAGTCATGTTGTTTTTCAGTCGTATCCAGCTCTTCATGACACCATTTTCTTGGCAAAGATACTGGAGTGGTTTGCCATTTCCTTCTGTGGCTCGTTTTACAGATGAGGAAACAGGGGCAAATAGTGTTAGGTGACTTGCCCAGGGTCACACAGCTAATGTGTCTGAGGCTGGATTCAAACTCAGGAAGATGAGTTTTCCTAACTCCAGGCCAGGCTTTTTATCCACTGTGCCACCTAGCAGCCTGCCATTTTTAAACTTCAATAAAATTCAATGATCAGAACATTCAGTTAATCAGAATACCCTTATTCTATATTCCCTGCCAGGCTACCCTAAGAGAAGGATGATTTGACATGATGAGATTTTTAAATAATTTGGACCAGTGACCTGGTGGCAGGGGACCAGTGATTAGCTGGGTTAATGATGGCCAGAACCATATTGTCAGTCTGTGATTGGCCAGCCTAATGTGGTCTGTGGTCTGTGATTAGTTATCCTACTCTGTTTCTTAATCTGTGATTGATGAACTCAGTCTGCTCTTCAGTTCTACACACTCAGCAATCTGGGATTGATCAGATTAACCTACTTAGCAATTTATGATCATTTAACTCTGCAGACTTCTCCTTAATTATGTATGTCACTGGTTAAAGGCAGGGGTGTGCAGGAGCCAGTTCAAATTAGCTTGTGTGAGATGAGTGTGAAATGTCTGGCATAAGCACCTATACCTGGAGAGATGGCTACAAACCAGGGTGTGATTTATGTTTTTATTGACCGTACAGATTTAAGAAAATGTTGGAGAAAATGTTGATAGTTCTGATTAAACTGAAAAGTGTTTTCTACCTAGATTACCCCCTCCCCACCTTCTGGAGAGCTGGCATATCACTTGATAAAGATCAAGTATTTATTGGGAAGGAGTAGGAGAATCAAGTCACTTATATTTGGTCTCTTCCATAGACTCTAACCATATCCCATCATCCTGAGAATGCATGCTTTATTCCTGATCACCAGAAAAAGTACTTGTAGTGTATAATATGTACACAGCACCTGTGCTCAGCCCTAACTTTATGAAGTTAAGATAGAAGGTCTTAGCCCTCAAAAGATTCCCAAACTCATAAGAAAAACAAAACTATTTTATCCAAAGGTGTTGTGGCCCAGGACACTGGTGGAATTGGGTTTGAGTTAAACCCCATACTCTCACACCACCAACCAGGGCGGTTTGAGTGAAAATACTATGGAACAGACCTGGGGATATTTGAATTCACTTCTCCCCCTGGGATGGATTGATCTGGAGCCCAGTTATGGACACTTTGAGCAATATAAAACACAGCAAGAGCTTCTGAGAACCCTAGAAACTTCCTTTCAGACTTTATCTCCTTGACAACTTTTGCTGCTTTGT
>CM053625.1:63783799-63882314 GCA_028646595.1 Phalanger gymnotis | reverse complement strand
CTCACACACACACACACACACACACACACACACACACACACACACACACATACACTCATACCATTTCCTTCCTGGCAGCCATTCTGATCTATGCTAGAGAGAGGCTCCTCCTCACTGGTCCCTGCAGTTTTTGTAGTATAAAACTATCCTGAAGGCAGAACAAGATATTATCAGCTGCCCTGGTTTGGCCGGAGAACTCCAGCAGATACCTAAATAATTAACATCCCCATCACTATTTCAAGTATGCCTCTGTGCCAGGCTTGTGATTCATTTCCCAAGCTCCTCACCTATTTCTTCTTTCTGTCCAAATGATCTGATTAAAGTATTGCTTCTCTTTCTCTCTCTGTTGATTGTCACCCCAGTGTTTTCCGCCCTCCTCCCCTTTCCCCTCCGGGCTTCGTGATTTTTTCACTCTACATCTCCTTCTCTCACCCAGGATGGACGTACAGAAGCCACTCATGGGCCTGATCCTATCACTAATCAGCTTGGAAGTTTTGATCTGCTCAGTCCACCCCTCCTTAAGGCAACCTGGTGCCTCAGGGACCACCATATTGGACTCAAGAGTGGATGTCTCATAGGCTTTAACCCTACTTCAGCCTAGAACTGCCAAGCTCAAGGAATTCAGCAGCCTTAGCACCCCTAGTGGCGGTCTGCTGCTCCCTGGTAGCCTCCCTACAGCGTGCACTGCCGGATCAACCCCTGAAATTATTACACACCATTTGAGGCCTAGCAAATATGTAATCTACTCCATGAAGCCTTTCTTAATTCCTCACCTCCACTCCTCAGTTAAAAAAATTCTTCCTTTGACTTTACAAGGTGCTTTGGCACATTTCTAAATGCCCTTAGTATGCAATATTATAGTTATTTATATTTTCATTTTATTTTAATACTATACCACGGTTTCTAGGGGTACGGCTGATGTTTTGTTTAGTCTTCATATCTCAAACACTCTTCTTCCCCCAAACCCCTTGCCAAGTCATATACTCAGTATAGGACCCTGTACCAAGTAAGTGCTAAAAGGATTTTTGTTGAAATGGTAGTTGTTGAACATATATGGAGCACCCATGTTCTCTCCAGAGTGCACCATCAGCCAAGCTGTTTACAGCAATTGGTCAGGCATTGTCTTTTCCACTATTCCTGAGGAAAAACATAGGGTGGCTGTGAGATACAGTGTTCTTCTAAGTCAAGTAAGGGAGACAGTTGCCACTGGCAACAGAGCACTGAACTGAAAAACTCAGTAATTCAAAACAGTTGGGGAGAAAACCTACATGATTCTGGGGAGAAGGAAACTTGGGTTTTGGTTTATCTCTACCTCAAGCTAGCTGTGTAAGCTTAAGCAAAACTTATTTTCTCAGTAGGACTCAGTTTCTTCCTCTGTAAAATGAGGGGGTTAGACTGCAAGAGCCATCACAGTTCCAAAATAACATAACAGTAAAAATAAAACAAAACAAACAAAAAAACTAAAATGTAGAATATTTTGAAGAAGGAGTTTTGGATCCAAATAGACACCATAACAAATATGAATAGTAACATGAGCCTCTAGAAAGTTTGCTTAGAGTGCTTGTTTTGGACTTCTTCAACAGTTTTTCAACGTATCATTCAACATTTTTGACTATTCATTCTCCCTCACCTGCTCCACATCCAATCTGTTATGAAGATTCATCCCTTTCAGCTCTAAAAGTCTGACATCCACCCTCTTCTTTCCACTAATGTAGTACTTCATCGTTGTTGCCTGGTCTATTGTAACAAGCTCCTAATTAGATTCCCAGCTTATAGTCTCTCTCCTCTCCAAGTCGTTGTCTACCCAGCTGCCAAAGTAATCTCCCTAAAACATAAATCCAATCAGGTCATTCCCCTGTTCCAGTTTACTTTTCAAATTTATCCTACATTATTACCCTAAGTGGAGATAAACTGACCTACCGGGGTTCCCTGAGCTCCACATTCCACCTCTGTGCCTGTTGCCCCTGTCTAGAAGGCATTCTTTCCTCTCCTTCCATCCACTCTTAGAATCGCTAGCTTTCTTCAAAGGCTCAGTTCCGTGCCATCTCCAGAAATAAATCTTTCCTGATCCCCCTAAATGTTCTTCCTCTTCTTTACATTATCCACATGTACATATGTGTGTATGTGTAGTTTCCTCCAAGTAGAATGCAAACTCCGTGAGGGCAGGGACTAGTTTTCCTTTTAGCTTTGAATCCCCATCACCCTGCACCGTGCCTGGCATACATTGGACTGGATTAATTGGATTAGAAGAGATTTTAGGAACATAAACCGTTATATGAGAACTTAAAACAGAATATAGACTGTCAGATCCTGAAAGGAACTTAGAAGTTATCTAAGCCAACACCCTCATTTTGCAAATGGGAAAAGTGAGGTCCACAGGGAGGAAGAGCCTCACTCAAGCTCACACAGCGAGGTGCTGGAAGGGATGTCTTTCAGGATAGAGCTCTTTCCATTACATATTGCCAAATGTTGCTGCTTCCTTTAGATGCTGCTGGGTAGCAGCCAGTCTGGGAGCAGGTTAGGGCTCTGTGCATGTGTGTTGTGATAGGGGCTGGCAGGAGGGAGGATTATCGTTACTAGCTGGGACTAAGGAGGCCCGGCTTCCTAAACAAGAAAAAAAATACAAAGGAAATCAGGGTTAAAGACATCCTGAGACCCTGTCTCTGGCTTGTGGGCATGGGGCCAGAAAACAGCAGGGTGGCTAGAAGGGACAAGGAACGGGGTTTGCAAATTTCTGGGGATGGAAAAAGAAGAGAAAAATGAGGAGGAATGGAGGCCACATGGTGGCTGGACACCTACCGTCTGTAGCCCCAGTACGTAGGAAAACAAGGGACTGGGGGCGGGGGTGGGAGCTAAGAGGTCTGCTGGCTACAGTTAGTAACTCAATCCCTGCTCTGAAAATAAGCTGGGTTCTAAAATAGAGCATGAGGGTGGGGAGAGGGAGGGAGAGAGGAGATGGGGTGGATCAGAGTAAGGGTTTTCCCCAGCACACTGAGGAAAACTGAGCCAGAGGGGACTAAGGTACTTTCCTTCCAATACTCAGCCTCCTCACAAATATTTGATTTGTCTAAACACTAATAAGGAATACAGCTGGGAACCATGTGGCCTTGGGCAAATTTCTTTACCTCTATCATCTGCATATGTATGTTTTAAAAATCCTTTGCAGCTCAGATATTCAATTGTCTAAGTTCTGACATTTCTTTTAGTACTGATATTCTGTGTTCCATCTTCTATGGCCTAAAATTCCTTCCAGGTCTAACACCAGTAGTATGAGGAAGATGATACATGCACTTCCTCACCACATTGTTGTAATTAAAGGGCTTTGTAAACTTTAGAGTGTTATAAAAATGAAAACTATTAATTTTTAAAATTTATTTGTATTCTGAATTTAAGAAACACCAGATAAAATGGGCATTTGCACATAAGTAATAGAATAGAAAAAGAGAATTATGTATGAAACTGCATATCTTGATAATGTACATCTTGCATTTGCAAGTATATGATAACTTTAGATTATTCCTTGTTTGTTTTTCTTTATGTCCTCTCTTCATATGTCTGCATATTTTTAAAAGATGCCTCAATGGTTTTCTTTTTCTTTCCTCCTGCTCCTGTGCCTCCTTTTCTTCCTCCTTCTCCTCCTGTTTCTCCACCTTTACCTATTTCTCCTACCCCTCCCAATGCTCTTGTTGGAAAAGAAAAACAAAGCCCTTGTAACATATGTATCATCAAACAAAACAAATTTCTACATTGGCTATGACTGAAAGTGAGTATCTCACTCTGCAATTTGGGTCCATCGCTTCTCTTTCAAAAGGTGGGTAGTATGCTTCATTGCCAGTCCTCTAACTGTCTAGTCATTGTGTGAATCAGTCCTCAAAACTTTCAAACCTGTTTTCTTTATAATGTTATCATTATATATGTTTTCCTCCTGGTTCTGCTCACTGCACTCTGCATCAGTTTAGTCAAGTCTTATCAGCTTTCTCTGAAACCATCCATGTTACTGTTTCTTACGACACAGGAATATTCTATTTATATACCAAAATTTGTTTAGCCACTTCCCAATTGATAGGCACCCCCTTAGCTTCCCTATAGAATAGGGTCCCAAAACCTACTATAAATATTCTTGTGCATGTAAAACTTTTTTCCGTTTTCTTTGGGATTATGAGTCTGATAGTGGTATTGATAGATCAATAGATATGCATATTTTAGTGATTTGGGTGGGAAGGGGTATAGTTACGAACTGTTTTCCATAATGATTGGACAAATTCATAGCTCCACTGATAGGATATTAGTGTGCCTATTTTCCTGCAGCCCTTTCAACAATTATTATTTTCCATTTTTATCATTTTTGTAAATCTAATGGGTATGAAGTAGAACCTTAGAATTGCTTTTGTTTGTATTTCTGTAATTACTGGTGTTTGGGAGTTTGGTTTGTTTTTTTTTTAAATATGGTTGCTTATTACTTGGATTTCTTCCTTTGAACACTGCCTGTACAAATCCTTTGACCATTCTTCTACTCAGGAATGACTCTTGTTCTTATAAATTTGACCCAGTTTCTTACATCTTAGATATGAGACCTTTATTGGAGAAATTTGCCACAAAGCTGCCCCCCCAATTAACTGTTTCCCTTCAAATTTTAACTGCTTTGGCTTTGTGCAAAATCATTTAAATTTTATAAGCCCTCTTTATCTTGTTTTCTTTCTTTTTCTTCCTTTCTTCCTATCTTCCTTCCTCCCTCCTTCTCTCTTTTCCTCCCTTCCTCTCTTCCTCCCTTCCTCCCTCCCTCCCTTCCTTCCTTTCTTCTTTCTCATATTCATCTTGAACTCTCCCTCACTCACAAATCTAGAAAAGTAATTTCATCCTCACTTCTGTTACTTCTTTACAATATCACCTTTTATTTCTAAGTCATATATCCAGTTGGAGTTTATCTTGATATATGGTATAATGTTTTGAGTTATACTTAATTTCTGCCTGACTGCTTTCTAGTTTTCCTAGCAGTTTTGGTTGAATAATGTGTCCTTACCCCAGTAGTTTTGGTCTTTGGGTTCATCAAACAACTGTGTTTGCTCTTGTATTCTTTGTATGTAATCTGTTCTACCAATCAAATAGTCCCAAATAGTTTTGATAGTTATTTATTTATAGTATAGTCAGATATCTGGTTCTGCTAGAGAAGAGTACTATTCTTGTTGCTGTTGCCCAGGATGACTCGATATGAATTCAGGTCTCCTGACTCTGAGTACAGGGCATTTTCAGCCGATGCACACAGGAATCTCTACAATGAGCTAAGAGGAGGGGTTTCCTAGGGACTCCAGCAGAAAGCATGGCTTCAGTACCTGACAATCTAACAATCTAGTGGGGGCACCAAGTTGGTACCAACTCACCAAGAGTTTCCAGACAGCAAGAGCTTCACTGTGAAAGATTCACCTCCCGTGGTTTCTAAGCCTTTAGATTATCAAAGTGGGCAATCCAGACCCTATTCTATAGAATTAAGATCATAGATTTTGATTCAGAAGATCTGAGTTCAAGCCCTCTGATAATTGCTACCTGTATGAATTTGGATAACTCACTTCCTTTCTACGAGTCTATTTCCCTTCTGTAAAATGGTCTATTATGATGAAAGGTTTCGTAAACCTCAAACATCTAGAGAAATGGAAGTGGTGCTGTTATGCCCACAATATCCCCAAAGGTAGGATGAAGGAGCAGTCATAATTCCCAAGTACAAAGTCCTAGAGATACCAAATGACTATTCCTAATTCAACGAGTGCATATAAAGTGCCTGCGTTGTCTAAGGTGAGTAATGTGCATAGCTTTAGCACTAAGATTGCTCCTCCAAACTGCTGGAGAGTCAGTCTGGATGACCTTAGGCAAGTCATTTCTGTTTCTTGGGCCACAGTTTCCCCTTCGTGAAATGAAGAGGCTTAACTAGATGACCTCTCGGGACCTTTCCTTCTCTGATTCTAAGATCTCCAGCCGGGTGCCCTTTCCAGCAAACTGTTCTATGCTGGAACAGTTCCAGGGCCAGGTCAATGTGGGAAAGAGAGAACATGAAATCTTAAAAGGAGTTCTGGTTGGGAAGCAAAAGAACCAGATATCTGTTATTTGTCAAAGTCTTCCTCTGCTCTCCCACAAGTTATTTTTTAAGTATTTCCAAAAAAGAGGCTGTAGAGTCATAGATTGTCAGTTAGAAAGAAGGCTCCTTATTTCACATAGTGGCAAACTAAGGGCCAGCGGAGGGAGGTGACTTGCCTAAAGTTGCACAGTGAATTAGCATCTGATCTGGGACAACAACTGAAGTTTCCTGGATCATAGGTTCTTCCTGCCATACTACCTTGTCCCTCTATATGTGTGGTATGTGTGAGCATGTGTGTGTGTGTGTGTGTGTGTGCATGTTTGTGTGCATGCGTGTGTGTGTGAAATAGAGGAAATATTTATGCTCAAGATTGTACCTCTGTATCCTTTCCCCTTTATTACCAGTTAATTAGTTTTTCATTTCTTTTGGCCTGCTCTATTTCCCACATGTCCTCCCAAGCTTTTCCTCTGAGTTCCCCAGAGCTCCAGACAACAAACCTGCCTTCATGTCAGCACCTCTAAACATGTGATACTTTCTGGACCTGGGGCCAGATGGGTCTTTGTGACTGTGTTTATCATTTAACAACCAACGGCAATTGCTCTGTTTCCAAATGAAACTCAGAGAGGTCCATCTGCACTTCTTCATTCTATGTTCTAATGTCTCTCCCAGTTCTGATGTTCATAGAATCATAGAATTTCACAGTTCAAAGGAACATCAGTAGCTATCTAGTCCCAGACTCACTTGGAAAGAAAAAAAATCCCCTTTAGATCAGACCCAAAAAGTGGTGAATCCAGTCTTTGCTTGAAGCCTTCTAATGAAAGAAAGCCTATCAGATAGCCCATCCGGCTTTGGGGCAGCTCTAAGTGTTTGTTTTCATCGAGCCTCAACTTGTTTCTATCTTTTAAGTTCTCTTCCAGCTATGATGCTTTGTTCTAGTCTTAAGCTCATTTCAAGCTGCTCTGATTTTCTATGTTCTCTTTTAATGGTCCATAATATAGAACCTGCTCTTCCTTCCCCTGCCACCCACCTCCCACTCACCTCTCCCAACCCCCCTTTTCCCTCACCCCCTCTTTTTTCTCCCCAGACACTTAGGGCACATTGGCTCTTTGGTACAGCGGCTAGTACATACAGCATCTTGTACAATGAAACTGATCTTTTTACGGCAAGTAGACAGTTAATTGGAAGGAATTTGTTTTTTCATACTCTAGTTAGAATTCCTGATTTGGGCAGGGGGGGGGGTTGGCAAAGGGAAGAGTATCTTTTCTCTCCCTTTTCAATTTTTCCCTTATTTGTGCACTAGCTTCCTGGCTTCCAGTGCTGCTTTTAGATGCAGAATTTCTTCATTCATTTTCCTTTGTTGCTATTTTCACATTGGAAGGTCAAAGAGATAGCAAGAGTTCTATGTGAATATTAATTCACTGGCTTGTGAACTCACAAAATGTTGCAACAAGAAAGGTCCTTAGAACATAATATGCTAGAACTTAGAACATTGGATTTGAGAGCCTTAGAGCTTAGAGCTTAGAATATAGAATGCAAAAGCTTGGAGGACCTTAAAAATAACTTAGTGCTACCTCCTCATTTTAGAAATGGAAGTCTACAAGTTCTATGGAGAGGTGGATATGTTGAATAGAGGATAGAATGTTGGATTTGGATTCAAGAAAGACCTGAGTTTGAATCTTGCCTCAGACGTTTAGTGGCTGTGTCACTATGGGCAAATAACCAAAGCTTGACTGGCCTTGAATGGGGTTAAATGGGGGGATTGAACTTTATGGCTGGCAAGGTCCCTTCCAGCTCTAAATCTATAATTTTAGAGAAAGGAATTTTTGTCAGGGTCACTGTTAAGTACTTTGCAAATACTACCTCATTTGATATTCACAACAGCAAGGTGCTGCTATTATCCTGATTTTAAAGTTAAGGAAACTGAGGCAAAGAGGTTAAGTCACACAGCTAATAAGTGTCTGGGGCTGATTTTAAACTCATGTATTCCTGAATCCAGTCCCAGCCCTCTGTCCACTGCACCACCTAGCTGCCTATAATCTTAACACTTCCTCCCCCACCCCCTTCACATCCGAAGGCAGCAGCAAATTCCAGAAGTCACAGATATTTTCAGAAAGAAAACATGATAAGAAAGGGAAGATTCTCGGTGAGGTTATCAGCACAAATTGAGGCACTTCTTTCACAAGAGCATCCAAATATTCCGCAGGTTACCAGCACGCACCATCAATCCTGCTGCTACCCTATCCCATGTCCCAGACTCCCCAATAGAACTGTCCTGGAATACCCAGGAATCTACTACCCTTCATAACAGCCTTTCTTAGGATCATGGGGGCCATCTCCAGTTGTTCTGATCTATATCTTGCTACTGGACTCAGATGGAGGTGAAAGTGAGGCTAGAGACCTTGCACAGCTCTGCCTCACTTAAATCCAATTCGCTTGCAAGTCATGGCATCATCTTCTTGATGTCATGGTCCTCTTTGAGAACAAAGGACAAATGACAACAACAATCTTAGGATCATAGAATGTTGGCGATGGAAAGAAACTTTAAGAGTGAAGTTCCAGTATAACTGTTTTACATGTCGAGGCTTGTCTAAGGTGTGACATGTACCCTGAGGTGGTTGGGAAGATTCTCTTCTCTGCCATCAGCTTGAGGCCTCACCAACTATGTTCACTTTTTAGAGGCCCAGTGACCAGCACCCCAGTTCTATTAACCACTTAATGTTGGATTAGCTTTTATAAAGGAATATTTACTTCAAAAATATAGCAAGAACAAACATTCCAACATTTTCCCCAGTATCTCAGGGTCACAAGTACCTCCACACCCAGCCATACTCACCGACACATTCAGCCACCCCCCCACATACATACATACATTCATACACACATACATACATACATACATACACATACATCACCTAGGTCTCTGGAGAAATGGGGAGGATTAATTTTACAGCTTAGCTCAGTCCCTACATAGCATTAGTCCCACCAAATTAAAGTCCAAGTCTCTGCTGGACTAGCATCCCTGAATCCTTGTATCTCAAGATGTTGCTGAAAAGCCAGCATAATACCTGCCTGGGATTTCTGGCCTTCCAGATCTCTATGGCTTGTACTCTTGGGTCAGAGACTCCACTCCTTGCATCTACAGTGGAAAAGAACAAAGGAAAAGGCCAAAAGCCCAATTCCATTTCTTGGGACCACATAGCCTGAAGTACAAGGGAGATGGCCCTCAGACTCTTCCCCATTACCTTGTGGTATGAGTTAAGGAGATGTTCATCCTCAGACAGAAAAGTGGTACTGAGTCAGACCATCTTAAAGATGCTGACCTTGCCAGCAACACAGCCAGTGGAAAAGGTCACTCCCAACTCTGTGGCAGGCTAATGCACAATGTACATGAATGCTTTAGTTCTCCAGTACCCCAGAAGCATGCCCCCAGTGTCTTTCCTATGGATGATACTATCTCAGGTAGTCTAAGTATGCATCAACCCCATTATAATAATATGTGTTAGTCAGCAAGCTGGTCAATAAACATTTATAAAGAGCCTATTATATGCCAGGCTCTGTGCTAAGTACCAGGGCTTCAAAGAAAGGTGAAAGTCAGGAGCTTATAATTAATATATGAAAACTTTATAGGAAAGGAAGCAGAAAAATAAAGAAGGGAAAGAAGATGTTGGGGCTGGGACATAATGAAGCCTAGAGCAGTGCACCAAGGTAGGAAAGGAAGAGATCACTGACCTGGGCTTGCTGATTAAATGAAGGTTCTGGAAGGAGAGTTCTTTACCCTCCAATAGGAGGGAAGAAGGAACCCCAGGAACTGAGACCCAACTCTGTTACTCACTCACTGGATAACCACAGGCAAATCATTTCACGACCCTCAGTGTGCTTCTGTGAAAAATATGACCACTGGACAACATAGCCACTAAGATGTCTTTCTGTCCCATCAGGCTTTGCTCTATGTTCTGTTTTGTGTTCTCTGTTCTCTCCTGGTCCTGACATTTTGTGCACTTAGCTCTAAAGTCCATTTAAGCTCTGACATTCTGTGACCTGAAGGTTCTTCAGTTTAATGAATATGCAGTGGAGTCTGGGGGATTTGGGGGTTAAGAGTGTCACCCAAAGGCTGTGTTGAAATGTCAGCGTGTTATCTCTGATGGCAACAGATTCATACACATCACAGCCAAACTGTTTTTGTTAGGTTATGAAGCAGCAAGTAGGGTCCAGGAGAACTGGGGGACAGTACGAACACACTTTGAGAGACAGACAGGACAGAGGGAGGAAGGTCACCAGCTCTGAAGAGGGTAGGCCAGAGCAGGGTTTCAGGGACAGGAATCCCAGGCGACCAAAAGAGGAATAAGGCTCTGAAAGACCAGCTGAGTCAACTGGAAGGGTTGCCTGATTGAGAGACCACAAAGCAAGGCCACTAAGGACACAAGTGTGATTGTCCCTGAAAAGAAGGCCATCCTCCCAAACCCTTTAAACCACTTTTACCAGCAGCTACAGTTGCATTACCAAAAAAGCGTGTGTGCTTGGGGAGAGGAGAAGGGAAGAACAGGCGAGAGAATGTTTTTTGTATTTTCTCCATGACTTTTCTGTAGTTCTTTCTAGTCTCTACTCCACTGGGCTCTGCTGAGAAAGATGCTGTGTCTCTTTTTCTGTCTGAAATATAGCTACCCCAAACACCCTCCATAGAGGAAGTATGGAGTGGGGCAAAGTGCACTGGTCCAGCAGTCAAAGGGCTTGGGGTTCAGGTGCCTGTTCTGCCAGTGACTCAATATACACCCTTGGTCAAATCACTCCATCTTTCTTGGCCTCATTTTCTCCATCTTTATAGTAAAAGGGTTAGACCGAATGATCTGTAAAGCCGTCAGTTGGCAAGCATTTATTAAGAGCCAACTATGTGCACTGTGCTAAATGCTAAGAGCCTACTATATGCCATATGTCCACTGTGCGAAGTGCTAGAGATACAAAAAGGCAAGAGATAGTCCCTGTCCTCCAGGAGATCCAGGCTAATGGAGGATAGCAGCATGAAAACAACTGTGTACGAACAAGATGTATTCAGGATAAATTCAAGATAATTAACAGAGGGAAGCTGCTAATATTAAGAGGGATAAAAAAAATCTTCTTGTAGAAGGTGGGATTTTAGCTGGGACGTGAAGAAAGCCACAGAAGTCAGGAGGTGGAGAAGACGAGGGAGGGAATTCCAATCATGGGGGGATAAAGATCTCCGGAGTCTGGAGACAAGAGTGTCTTATGTGAAGAGCTTTGAGGAGGCCAGTGTCACTGAATCACAATTTAGTGGGGGTGACTAAGATGTGAGAAGAGTGGACAGATAGGAAGGAGTTTTGAAGGGCTTTGAATGCCCAACAGAGGATTTTTCATTTGATCTTGGAGGTGCTACAAAGCCACCGGAGTTTGTTGAATGGGGGTGGGGTGTGTGTGATGGTGACGTGGTTGAGCTTTTACTTCAGGAAGATCAATTTGACAGTTTAGTGGAGGTTTGCTTGGAGTGGAGAGAGACTTGAGGCAGGGAAACCAACTAGCATTGCTGCAGGCTATGGGAATATCAAATATGCAAAATCAGGTGGGAGCTGATGATGCTTCTACCAGGGAAGTTTTAATGTCAGAAGAGAGAAGGAAGGTAGTATATATGAAAGATATTGTAAAGGTAAAATCAGCAAGATTAGGTAACAGATTGGATAGGTGGCCTGATGACCAAAGTTGGCAAGTCTGTGTGACTGGGAGAATGGTACTGCCTTTGGCAGTAATAGGGAAATTAGGAAGGAGGGAGAAATTGGGGGTAAAGATAATGAGTTCATTTTTGACAGGTTGAATTTAAGATGTCTATAGGGCATTCCATTGGAAATTTCCAATAGGAAACTGAAGATGAGATACTGGAGGTTAGAGAGGTCCCTCCTCACTCTGACGTTCTATGTTGTAGGAGTCCTTCTAGTTCTCTTATTCTATGCTCTGTTTGAGAAATCAACTTCATAAGTAAAATGTAGGGAAAATATGGCTAGTCAACATTTTGTCTGATAAAGATCCTGGGAATTTAGTAGACTCCTAGCTCAATATGAATGAACATTAGTATGTGCAATGTGTGATGTGGCAGAAAAGGGAGTTTAACACACGGGTGGGGAACCTGCGGCCTCAAGGCCACATGTGGCCCTCTAGGTCCTCAAGTGTGGCCCTTTGACTGAAGATTCAGTGAAAGGGCAGCATTTGAGGACTTAGAGGACTTTAGTCAAAGGGCTGCACTTGAGGACTTAGAGGGCCACATGTGGCCTCAAGGCTGCGGGCTCCCCACACCTGGCCTAACATTAGTCTGAATGAATAGCTCATATATGATATAATAGGTTTGCAAAGTGTTCTTAGGAGGTGCTAGTCACGTTGTATTATGTTTGACCTTGTCAGACCACATTTTTAATGTTATGATTGGTTCTAGGAATCACAGTTTTAGGAAAGAGGATAGAAAGAAGACAACCAGGGTGCCCTCAAATTCATTTCATTTGAAGATTATTTGAAAGAACTGGAGATAGTTAGCTTGGACAAAAGAAGACTTTCTAGTGCTTAGCACACTACCTGGGACATAGCAAGCATTTAATAAATACTTGTTGCCTGACTGACTGACTTACTCACTTATTGACTTTTTATCATGGAGACCTCATAGCTCTCTTCAAATATTTGATGAACTATCAGGTGATGGCATTAAATTTTGCTCTGATCAGTCTCTGAGGGCAGAACTAGAAGCAATGAATGGAATTTGCAGAGGCAAATTTAGATGAAGTAAAGAAAAATTTCCTAACAACTAATGCTACTGAAAAGCAGAATAGACTGCCTGGGAAGATGGCAGGTTCCTGGCAGGGCTGTGCTGGTAAATGTTTAACAACCAGCTCTCAAAAAAAAAAAAGGTGCATGGGAAACATACTTTTAAATTTAATCATTTAATCTGCACTAAACATTTTCTCCATCACTTCCTTAAGTCTAGACAATCAACAAAACAATATAATCTCTGGTTTGTAGTGTTTTTGATTTCCAAATGCTCACACTGAAAATTTAACAGTCTGCTCCCCTGAGCCTGTTGGTACTTTCTCCAGCACATTCTTTGGGTCCTTAAGCAAAATATAGATGATGCCCACCTGAAGAATAAGTTGTACAAGGGATTCTCATTCAGATAAGGGTTGCACAAGATGTACTCTGAACACTCCTCTGACTGGGGTGCTATGATTCTAAAGACCCTCCAAGCTCTGATATTCTATGTTCTAAGGCAGGGGTTCTGAACGTCAGATCCATGAACTTGTTTTCCTGAATATTTGATAGCCATATTTCGATATAGTTTGGTCTATTTTGTAATCCTATGCATTTCATTTTGTTCTATAAAAATATTATTCTGAGGAGTCCATAGACTTCTCCAGAATTTCAAAGGCGCCCCATTGCATCAAAAAAAAGTTAAGAACCCCTGGTCTGTTTCCTTTCAGCTTTAGCATTCTATGTTCTGTGTTCTAAGATGCCTCCCAGATCTGACATTCTTTGTCCTCTGACTCTTTCCAGCTCTGATGTTATCTGTTTGATGTTAGAACATTCCTTTCAATTCTATTATTCTGGAATAAATTTTATACCCAGTTTTGGGAAGTATGGGTTGGGGTGGGGGTAAGCCCTGAATAACCTGACACATGGGGTGTGGAAAGTCTGTTTCCTTTCAGAGCTGAATGCTAACTAAGGGTTGAGACTTCTCCCAACTCTGCACAGGCCTCCTCTGGGTGAGCTAAGGCTTCTAGGCCCTCTCATTGCTGAATGAGATATGTCACAGCAGGCACCAGGGACAGTTAGAAAGGGGCTTCGTTCCTGTGGGAAATGATGGTGAATAAATGGGAGAGGGGTAAGAAATCCACTCTAAGAATTTCCTGATAGGAGGCTTCTCATTCCCTAATCACAAGTTAAAGCTGTCATTTGACTATGAGTCTTCCTTGACTTTTCTGTTCCAAAGTAATGTCAAGGCTTAGCCCCATGAGCTTAACAGGAATGTAGAGTCACAGATTCATAGAATTTTAGGGGCCTCAGAGATCTCCTAATCTAGCCTTCCTATTTTATAGCTGAGGAAACTAATGCTCTGAGAAGGGAATGATTTGACCACCATCACGAAGCTATTAAGTGAAAGAGCCAATATTTAAATCTAGGTCCTTTGATTTGAAATTCTATTATCTTCCATTTATATGTTTATAATGTTGATCTTTGACCTGAATTTAGGTCTTGGTTCTGCCATTGACTTCTCTGAGTCACAGTTTTCCCATTTGTAAAAATGAGTATAATCACAAGGATGTTGGGAGGAAAATGCTTTGTAAGGTCACAAAATGCTGTAGAAATGTAAGGTGGCCTTATGTGTACTCAAAAAATTTTCAGAACAGGAAGAGACCTTAGAGATCAGAGAGACCAACCCCCTCCAAGGAAACTGTGGTCCAGAGAGGAACTTTAGCTTTTGATCGCTAGATGGAGAGTAAGATAGGACCTTCAAGAGCTGAACGTGACTTGCCTGAGGCTAGGCAGAGAGTCAATGACAGAGAAGTGTTGAGAACTCAGTTCTTTGGCCTCCCCCAGTGAGGCCGTTCTTTTTTATGATCTTGGCAAAGGCCTGGCAAGGTTGGTAGAGCAGGGACTGTTATTCCTGTTTTACACCTGAGGAAACTGATCCTCAGGTCTGAGGGTAAAGTGTGTCCAATGTTAGAAGGTTTCTTTCAATTCTATTGTTCTTGGATTCTAGATTCTCCTGCCTCAGGGGGCAGGGGAATCTGATTTGGCAAGAACAGTGATTATAGAATCTACAGAATCATAGAATGGGGCTAAGAGGGAACACGCACCTCCAGAAATACTCTTATCCGAACTCTTCCTTATTTTACAGAGGAGGAAACTGAGGTCCACAGAAGTCAAGCTGTTGAGCCTCTAGGTCACACAACTAGGGAAAAGCAAAGCAAGGTTTTGACCCAGGTCCTCTGATACCAAGTGCAGGCCCATTTCATTACACCTTGCTGAAGTTGGAGGATATAGTTTCAGACACAGAATCCCTTCACCAGAAAGGCATTCAGAGGTCATCTGGTCTGTTCCCTGCCTGCAGTATGACCCTCCTCCAAGATATTCCTATTAGGTGGTTATCCAGCCCATGTTTGAATCCTTACCTGGAAAAGGATCAGTGTGAGGTGGTAATGGGATCAATCAGTCAAACAGCAAGTAGTTATTTAGCATTTACTATGTGCCAGGCACTGTGCCAAGAACTGGAGATAAGAAGGAAAACACAGCCCCACTTGGGATAACCAAGTGTACCAAAGCTGGAACTTCGATAAGCAGTCAAAGCTGCAGAGAGATTTTGAGAATTACTGGCAGCGAGGAGATGTAGTAGACTGCTGGATCTGGAGTCAGGAAGACCTGAATTCAAATACAACCTGAGATACTTACTAGCTGTGTGACCCAGGGCCAGTCACTTAACCCCTTTGGCCTTCAATTTACCAATCTGTAAAATGGGTATAATGATAGCACCTACCTCCCAGGGTTGTTGTGATGATAAAATGAGATGGTATTTGTAAAGTTCTTTGCAAACCTTAAAGTACTATAAAAAATGCTAGCTATTATCATTATTATTGTTGTTATTAAGATCAGTAAGTGAAGCCATGTCATGAGATCAGTTCTTTCAATGAAAGAATGCTGAGAGAAAAGAGCAGGGAGCCAAGAGAATTCCCATAGTTCAAAGTAGGGAGAGGGAAGAAGTATGGAGTAGTGGATAGAGAGTTGACCTTGAAACCAGGAAGACTTGTATTCAAATCCTGCCACTGATACTTACTGACCCTAGGCAAGTCACCTAACCTCTATTTGACTCAGTTTCTTCATCTGTAAAATGAGAGTAATAATAGCACCCACCTCCTCAGGTTGTTGTGAGGTCCAAATGAGATAATAATTGTAACCCGTGAGCAGTGACTGACACATAGTAAGTGCGATATAAAGGATAGTTATTAACTATTGTTTAAACTGGGGGGAATCTGCATCCTCTCAAATTATAAGAGGCAGAGAAGGTGCCTAACTACATTGGTAAAAAAAGTTCCTCACCTGGAAGTTTCAGACACCAATAAAATCAAAGGTCCAGCCTCTATCCCTGTCCTAAAAGTGCAGAGAAAGAAAAAAGCAAGACAGAGAAGCCAGAGAA
This sequence comes from Phalanger gymnotis, assembly GCA_028646595.1. Taxonomy (NCBI): domain Eukaryota; kingdom Metazoa; phylum Chordata; class Mammalia; order Diprotodontia; family Phalangeridae; genus Phalanger; species Phalanger gymnotis. Next base: position 63,866,070 of record CM053625.1, on the reverse strand, counting down.
GGTGGGAGGAAAACCAGAAAAGTCAAGAAAGGATAGCAGTGCCAAGAAGAGTAACTTTGATTTACACTCACACTTGGCAGTGAAGTAGCCAGGACAGGTCTGAGGACACCCTTCTCATAGATAAGGAAAGGAGTCACAGTGTTGAGATCAACCAGCTACAAACATCAAGGCTGGGAGTTGAAGCCAGATATTGGAATCCTCAGTGCAGCACCAGTTCTGTGATACCCTGCTACTTCTCCCAAGTTCAGACACAGAAGAACATGTGAGTATATGAATGGCCGTCATGTCAGAGAGGGATTAGGCTCGTTCTCCATATCACTCCCAAATTAAGGAGGCTCCAAAGACTCCCCTCTAGGATAAAATATAAACTCCTCTCTTTGGCACTGGAAGCCTACACAACATGGCTCCAACCTGGCTTTTCAGACTATTCCATACTATTTCCTGAGATAGCTACTGCCCCTCACACACTCTCTGTTATAGCCAAATTGTCCTCCTTGCTACTTCACTTATAAGATCTTTTGTAGGTCTTATAGATCTGGAATGTTCTTTGTTCAACTTTGTCTCTTAGAATCCAAAGCCTCATTCAAGTCTTGATTCATGCCATCACCTATATGAGGTCTTTCCCAATACTGCCCCACAAATTATTAGTGCTTTCCTCAAATTAATTTGTGTTTTTTTGTATACATTTTGTATTTACTTATGTGTGTACATGTTATCTCCCCTTCTCACCTCACAACTGACTCAGTTCCTTGAGAACCAGGACTATTTTTCATTGTTGGCTTCATATCCAAAGCACATTTGTTTGTGAAATGAAATAGAATAGAATGGAATTCTTCTTGGCCCCAAATAATTAAAGGAATGGATAGAAGGAATAGAAAAGTTGATTGAAGTTTGATGGGGAAGAAACACTTCTTAACTATTAATGGTGCACCAAGGTTGGACAGAAGACCTCAGGAGGAAGTGTGTTCCTCTTAGAGTTCCTCAAGTGGAGATTGGATGGCCATTTTCAGGGATAACCCCTCATTCAGGTATGGGTTGAATTAATTGGCCCATGAGGTTCCTTCTAACATTGAATCCTGTGATTCTGAGAAAAATGAAAAGGAGAGTGATAATCCTATTTGATAATAAGGAAGTTGTATGTGATCCTGGAGAGGACAACCTAAATTTTCATATTGCAAATTTAGGAGGTAGGTTTAAAGAATTTAGCAATGGAAGGAAGGAGAGTGATGGGAGGGAGGCTCAGAGCAGAAGGCTTCACCTTATAGACTGTCAGCAGATGCCACCAGGAGAGGTTTAATGAGAATGACTCAAATATCAAGAAACTGCTTACTTTGCAGGAGATAATGCTTTGTCAGCACCCAAGCACAGCACATGCTTCCTGCAGATGTTTATAGAAGGCTTTGGTATGATCTGCAGTTTCAGCTAAGCATCGCACATGGCCATAAGAATGATTCCAGGGCTGCCTTAGGTAGGAACGTGCCAGAGGATGCCGAACTGGGAACTTTCTACAACCTTGAAGAATTCTTGAGGACTCACAGTGAACAGAGCTCAGTGCTAGGGGAGACACAAAGTCAATCAGTCAATAAACATTTCTTTAGAACTTACTTTGTACTGGGGGATACCAAGAAAGGCAAAAACAGTTTCTAAATTCAAGTAGTCCACATTCTAATGGGGGAAATTACATGTGAATAACTAGATAGATACAAGATAAATACAGAGTAGATGGATGGTAATCTGAGAGGGGAAGGCAGTAGTAGCTGGGGAGAGGAGGGAGACCAGGGATTGAATTTTAAGGAAGTCAGGGAAATTAAAAGGCAAAAGGGAGGCAGCGGAGAATTCTAGAGACAGGGTATAGCTAGTGCAAACACAGAGATGTGTAACATTGTGAGAAACAGCAGGTAGGTGGTTGTAACTGAACCACAGAGTGGGTGGAGGGGGAGTCAAGTACAAGAAAATGGGAAAGAGGAAGGGGATAGGCTCTGAAGAGCTTTATATGCCAAACAGACAACTTTATAATTGATTTCGGGGACATTAAAGAATCACTAGTGTTTGCTGAAAAGGGGGATGACACAATTAGACCCATAACTTACAAAAATCACTTTGGCAGCTAAGTGGAAGATGGATTTTGATATGGAGAGATAGGAGAGACTTGGGGCTGGGGGACCAATTAAGAGGCTAGTGCAATAGTTCGGGTGAAAAATAATGAGGGCCTGAACTAGGGGCTGCCTCTGTGGTTGGAGAGAAGGGGATGAATATGTTGTGAAAGGTGGAAACTACGCAATTTGTCAACCAGACTCGTGTCTTGCTCTCAGAGAGTTTGCCATCTAGTTGAGACAAGGGCACATGGACCCATGGACACAAATGACTATGATCCAAATTGCTAATGATTGATGATGACAAATCTCATTTCTTTAGTGCTTCGAGGGCTCCAAATGTCTTTCCTCACAACTTCCCTGTGAAGTATTGTTATCTCCATTTTACAGATGAGAAAACAGGGACTCAGAAAGGTGAATAAGTTATCTGTGCTCACACAGTAGGTGTCAGAGCTGGAATTTGATCTTCTATAGGTGGTTCTGTGGATAGAGCACTGGTCCTAGAGTCAGGCAGACTCATCTTCCTGAGTTCAAATCTGGCCTCAGACACTTACTAACTGTGTGACCCTGGGCAAGCCACTTTGTTTGCCTCAGTTTCCTCATCTGTAAAATGAGCTGGAGAAGGAAATGGCAAACCACTCCAGTATCTTTGCCAAGAAAACCCCGAATGGGGTCATGAAGAGTCAGACATGACTGAACAACAACAACCCCTCAAGTTAAGTCCAGTGCTCTTTCTAAAAAGATAGGTATAAAGTGTGGTGAGATCTGAAAAAGGAGAGACAAATTCTAGATATCTGGAAAGGTGTACTTTAGGGGAGGCTTCACAGAAAAAAGAGGCTCATTTAATCTAGGCATTGAAGAATGGATAAGATTTTAATAAGTGGAGATTTTAAGGGGAAGAAGACATTGCAAGCAGAAGGCACTGTGTGGGCAAATATATAGTGTTGGGATAGGAGCAGGGGAGAGAAATCCAGAGGACTGCTAGTAGTCTAGTTTGTCAAGACTGTCAAATATGGAAAGAGAAGTAGGACAAAATGGTGGTATAAAAGTAGGATATAACCTAATTGCACAGGTCCTCAAATTCCATGATCAGCAGTTTGGATTTTATCATGTGGGTAATAGGTAATGAAGCTATTTTGAGCTGATGAGTAATGTCTTCAGAAATGCCATTCACAGGTTTGTCTAAACTCTTTTTAAACCTCTCCCCTGTTGGTACCACTTTATGAGAGTGACATATTCCATAACTTCAATAGTCTTCCTTTTATTTTTCCCCCGAAATCACCTCTTGAGCTTCCAGTAGAGTCTTTTCTTCTGGTATTTGAAATTTGATGAACAAAGCCAAATTCACTCTCTTCATGCTCCTCATAATTTTGGTTTCTTCTTCTTTTTTTGCAGGGCAATTGGGGTTAAGTGACTTGCCCAAGGTCACACAGCTAGTACGTGTGTCAGGTGTCTGAGGCTGGATTTGAACTCAGGTCCTCCTGACTCCAAGGCCAGTGCTCCCCTCACTGTGCCACCTAGCTGCCTCACCTTGTAATTTTGTAGACCATGTTAAGAGGATCATGGCATCTAGAATGAGGGAGATGACAATCTCACTGTTGTTTACCTTGGTCATCCTACACCTGGACTGTTTTGTTCAGTTCTGAGAGTCCCATTTTCAGGTGGATACTATTCAGCTAGAAACCATCCAGAAAAGGGTGATATAGTTGGTGAAGAATCTCAAGAGCATTCCAGATGGTACTTAACTGAAGGGAAGCTTCAGTCCAGAGAAGCAAGACTCAGGAGGGACATAATAATTGTCTTTAAGTATCCGAAGGTCAATTACGCAGATAAGACTTGTTTGGCTTGGTCCCAGAAGGCAGAACTAAGGGTAATGGATGGAAGTTGTGTAGAACCTACATGTTGGTGTCCATGTAAAGACACATTTCCTATCAATCAGAGCAATCTGAAATGAAATGGGCCGCCTCTGAAAGAGATGACTTTCCCATCCTGGAGGTATTCAAATGGAAGCTGGATAACTGCTTGTCAGTAACACTGTTGAAGGAATTCATGGTCAGGTATAGGTTGGACTAAATGCCTTTTTGAGGTCCTTTATAACTTTGATATTCTATAATTTCATGATCCCATTCCACCACCATGGACTTAATCTTTTCAGTCTGAAGCAGACATCTTTTTAGTCTCTTCTCTTTCCTTCTCTGGAACATGCCCTGTTTTCTGGAGAGACAGAGGCCAAAATTCCATGTCTATACTTCAGGGGTCCATGATTTCACTGGTGTGCACACTTCCACTGTTGTTTTTGTCTTTGTAACCTGAAGGCCTAGCATAGTACTTGGCATATAGCTAACACTTAGCAAATGCTCATTGGTTGGTTGGTTGGTTGATGCTGATCTCAGCCCATCCACACTTTAGTAGATGGACTTCATGAGTTACTGTAGCTGAACAACAAAAAAAGGAAATTCCCTGTCATCCACTGATGACAGAGCTTCTTCCTGCTTTACTAGTCTGGTCCTTGAGTGATAGATACACAATCCATGCCCAGGCCCATATTCAAAGCCTTTCCCTTTTGGTCCAAGTTGTCAGATCTTATTTTCTCTCTGTCTCTGTCTGTCTGTCTGTCTCCCTGTCTCCCTGTCTATCTGTCTGTCTCTTCTGTCTTAATTTTTGAGTCTCTAGGGTCACCACCATTCCATTATGAATTCCTAGACAAGAGCATTAGTGAAAGATTAGAGCAAGAGAACTCTGAAGCTAAGAGAGACTCCTGATTCCCTAGGGAGACTGTGAGGAGAAAAGTGTCTCTCTTTGGCCAAGAGTCAGTCAGTCAACAAGCATTTGTAAACACCTACTGTGTGCTAGGCACTGGGGATACAAATAAAGGCAAAAGACAGTTGCTGCCCTCAAGGAGCTCGCAATCTAATGGCACCCAGATGTTTTTTGTTTCTTTGGCTAAGCATGTTGTAAACTTTAAAGCACTCTCTGAATGGAAGTTATTATTATTGTAGCACCCCGAGCTGGCATTCTCAGGGAATGGTCCACAGACAATCTCTGCTGGGTTATGGTAAAGTGCCTAGGTTAACTCATCTTCAGAGAAAAATTGGGATTACTTTCCCCTAAATGCATTTACACTAATTTTTTCAACCTTATTGCCAACTGTTGGAAATCCGTCAACCACAAGTCATCAGTTTAATACAATCCAATTTACATTTATTGAACACCTACAGAGTGCAGAGCCCTATGTTCAATGCTGGGGAGATTCAAAGTGTACTTATGACATGGCCCCTGACCCCTCACACCAGCAAAAGAAGCAACACAACTCTGTGAGGTACGATGGACAACTGTATTTATCTCTAGCAGGTACAGGTACTTTTCCAAGGTCACACAGCTAGTAAATATCAAAGTTGGGCCTCACATTCAGACTGTCTGAATCCAAGCTCAGTACTCACTAGTAATAATAGCTAACATTTATATAGCCCTTACTATGTGCCAGGCATTGTGCATTACAATTATCATTTTATTTGATCCTCACGACTACCCTTCGAGGTAGGTGCTATCATTATCCCCATTTGATAGATGAAGAAACTGAAGCAAACAAAGGTTAAGTGACTTGCCCAGGGGCACAGAGCTAATAAGTGTCCGAGGCCACATTTGAACTCAGGTCTTCCTGCCTCCAGACCCAATGCTCAATCCACCATGCCACCTAGTTGCTTCAGTATATTCCACAGCATCTGGGAACTTCCAGCAGAATAAGGGGATATTGTTCATGCAGAAATCACTATGATATAAAATAATACATGATACATTCATAGTACTTGGAGCAGCCCATCATGTACAAGGTCCTTGGTTCAAGATCACCCACTCAGCGTCATAACTCACAGGTCCCCACAGATGTGGTTACTTTTATCAGCCAGCCAGAAGACAAGTTAGTTCAAAACAAAAGACATTTTAATCAAACACCCTGACAAAGTTACCAAAAAAAAGATTCTTCCCAGGAAGTGTTTGTGAAGTGCCCACACTAGAAACTTCTTTGGCCAGAGTACCTATGTCAGGAACTATAATGGTCAAAGCTGGTCAGGAACCTATATAGCCAGAGTATGGGATTAGTCTTCCCTTACTGTGGAAAGCCTTGAATGCCAAGCTAAAGAATTTGAACTTTATTCATAAATTATAGGATTTAGACTGGGAAGGACACCAGAAATCACTTAATTCAAGCCCCTCACTTTACATAGGAGAAGATTAAGGCCAGAAAGTTTAACCAATTTACCTCCACGCCCTTGAGGATTTAACTCTTTCAGGAAATTACTGTGGTGGGGCCCCATTGTCCTGATTGGTTGTGGTCTGGGTTGTTATTACTTCTAGGCCCCACTCCAGTCATGCTTCACTTTACTCTCAAGCCATCTTCTTGACAGCTGCTTTGCTGCTTCCCTGTACCTTTCACCCCCTTCCCCTTTTCTCCATTCTTGAAGCTTAATCAAATTAACTCTGTCACTATTCCAGGAAAAAAAGCTATATTAGTCTGCTTCTTATGGCTCTACTCACCACCCTTAGAACTTTCCAAAACAAAATACTCCTTCCCGGTCTTCACTCCTCTACCTGTGTTGTCTTTCCTCACCTCCCCACATTAGAAAGTAAGCTTCTTGAAGCCAGGAACTATATTCCTTTTTTTAAGCACCTCAGAGTTTAACACAGTGTATGGCACCCTCTAAGTGCTCAATAAATGTTTTTCCCTTCATTCAGAGGCCACATAGGTAGTAAGTAGCAACCTTGAATATTGAAACCCAAATCCTCTGACTCTAAAAACAAAATGCTTTCCACCGTGTCACCTTGCTTTCTAATATTCACTCATTCATTCAACAAATATTTATTAAACCCCTATTGAGTACCTGGTACTTCATTCAGGGCTGGTAAAAATACAAAATTTAGATTAAAAAAAATAATACCTGCTCTCGTGGGATTTATAGTCTTATAGGGGATTGAGGCATAGTCATAATAACAAATAGCAAGTGCGTTAGAAAGGTACAAACTACTTTGTGAGGTCCTAGGCATTGAATCATAGGCCTTTAATATTTAGAGTTGGAAAAGTACCTTTCTAAGCTCTAATGATCTTTTCCATTACACCACAATGCACTGGAGAACACTATAATCTGAACCATGCTTTAGCAGATGATTTTGAATGTGGTACAAAGGAGAGATTGGAGGGAGAAATATGGGAGATTTGAGTGGCACTCGTGGAAGTAGAAAGGAGCAGGTGTGTGAACCTCTTATCACTCTTTTATTGCCCTGAAGAATTAAGGGTCCTTGACAAACCTCAGGACTATGGCCTCCCTCCTAGACAGCGTTTCTAAAGATGCAAAATCATCCTAGTCCCGGTCTTGCTCCCTGGAGAACCTTGATGTTTATGCTGCTTTTTTCAGAGAGCTGACTGTTTTACTCCTATCCTTTGTTTGCTGTTCTTAAGTCACTTCCCCATCCATGACAAAACTACTGACCTCAGTCCCCTTGGTGACTCATTTTTTGTTAATAACCTGCAGTGAGGAATCTTGTTAAAGACTTTTTGGAAAGCTTAGATAGCTTGTATTAAAATCAATTCCCATTTATCCACTGGCACATTTGTTCTGCCAGAAATTCTGAGATAATTTAGTAATGATTTCTCTTATAGAAAACATGTCATCTTTTCCCCAGTAGACAATACTTGTTCACTGATCCTTCCCTTTGTTAGAGATTTCAAAACTTGTATAACGAGACTCTCCATTCTTATCTCTATCATGCAACAATGTATAGATAGTATAAATAACAAAGTTGTGATTAAGGTCCCAAAAGATCTGGAATAAGTTGAGATTTAATAGGAATAAATTTCAAGTCTTACACTTGTCCAGTTAATGATTTTGAGCCCAAGTATAGGATAAATTAGACATATCTAGTGTAATTTGTGTGAAAAAGACCAGAAGGCCTTAGTGGACTCCAATTCAAGTATGTCAAGAATGTGATCTCGTAGCCAAAAAAGTGAATGTGATCTCAAGTTGCATTAAAAGAATAGAATCATAGTGTCCCTCCCAAGCATATGAGATCAAGTATGCAGAGTGCTAATAATAAATGCAAACTATCATTATAATCAAGGAAAGTGGCAGTTTTGCTGACCTCTATCCTCATTCAACCACATCTGGAGTTTTATGGTCATGCCAGGTGCCATATTTTACGAAGAACATTGACAAATTAGAGCATGTCCAGAAGAGGGAAAGTAGGCCAGGGAGAGGCTCCTTTTCCCAGACACCAGTAAAAAGAATGTTTATTAGGAACTCATATACTGTGCTGAGTATACAAAACAAAAATGAAACAAGTCCTGTTCTCAACAAGTTAGTGTCCTTTAAATGAACTAGGTGTGTTTACTCCGAAGAAGAGGAGAAATAGTTATAAGGACACATCATCATCATCGCAACTGCCATTATGTAGCCCCTCGTGATCACCAAGACCTTTCACATCCGTTGTCTCTTTTGATCATCACCACGTGTCAGCTTTGTGAGGGGAGGGAAGCAGCATTGAAATGGTTGCCTCGTTTTTAAGGGGTGCACATGGAAAAAGGAAGGTGACTTTCCTAAGACCACCATGATATTAAACAAGATTATAGGATCACTGTTTTAAAACTGGAAGAAACATCCAGAGGCCATCTTACCCAATCCCTCCTCCCCATTTTAAAGATGAGGAAGCTAAAGTCAAGGGAGGTGGAATCCCTTGCTTCCAAGGTCGCACAGGGAACAATGTCAGGATTCCAAGTCAGTTCCTCCATTTCTAAATCCCCAGCTCTTTGTAATTTCTGCACACTGCCTATGATCATTCCTGTAATCACATATCTGGAAGAGAGTAGAGGAGGCTAGAGAATACACACCTGTCTTGAGCTGCAGGACAGGAAGGAGACTCTTGTTTTAGGTAACAGATCCCTTGCAGTTTATAAAGTTGCCTGCGCATCCATACTGAAAATTCCTGCATTGGAAAGGGTATCCCTACCCCCCAGACTAGAGGACCTACTGGCTTCTTTCCTATTCTGGGATCAGAGGCTTTAGAACTGAGTGGGAGCGTTGAGATCATTCGGTCGAAGGTTTTCATTTTATCGATGAGAAAGATAAGGCCCGAAGCGGTTAAGGAAGATTTGGCCAAGGTTACTCAGATAGTAAGGAGCAGAACGAGGGCTCAAACCCAGGCCTTCTGACTTGAAATCCAGAGTTCTTTCTGCTGTACCAAACTGATTCTCTAGACATAGAGAATAGTGCCCCAGTCCTTTTCCCACAAATTACACCAGAAATGTCTTACCTATCCTGTACTTGGGCTCAAAGCCACTAACTGAACAAGTAGAAGATTTTACATATATTCCTATTAAATTTCATCCTATTTAATATGACCCATCATTCTAGCCTGTCCAGATCTTTTGGGACCCCAATCATAACTTTGTTATTTATGCAATTTATAGTAGTGCCTCCCCACCCTTGAATCCTAAAATACTTGGCAAATCCCTGACTATTTTCTAAGTGATGACTTTAAAAGGTCTCACCTGGCTGCTTTTGAAGAGAAGTTGCTTTGGAATATATCAGTGCTCGTTGCAGATACGTCCCTAAAGCAATTTTGCTGTCGGAGGCATACACACTGAACTCTAGGCCTACCCTATGCTATCCTACATAGTCCTCACTCACTACTGCAGAGGACTGGGGGAGAGATGGGTGAGGTATCTGAGAGTCATATCCACACACACACACACACACACACACACACACACACACATACACACACACACACTTACATACACGCCAAGACCTTCGCTCATAATTCTGAGTCAAAATTTGAAAAGCGATGGGGAAAGAAACAAACAAACCCCACCTCTAAAAAAAGGAAATTAACCACTTGATAGACTGTAAGCTCCTAAAGGGCAGGAACTGTCTCAGGCTTTTTTAAAATATTTAATTTATTTATTTTCAGTTTTCAGCATTAACTTCCACAAGTTTTAATTTTTTCCCCCTCCCTCCCCAAGACAGGATGCAATTCCATATGGGCTCTACACATACATTCCTATTAAACACATTTTCACGTTAGTCACATTGCATAGAAAAATTATAACGAATGGGAGAGACTATGAGAAAGAAAACAAAACAAAAGAGAAAAGAGTCAGCTTCACTCTGCATTCTGACTCCATAGTTCTTTCTCTGGATGTGGATGGCATTTTCCATCATGAGTGTTTTGGAAAAGTTTTAGGTCCTTGCATTGCTGAGAAGGGCTAAGTACTATTAAAATCAGTCCTCAAACACTGTGGTTGTTACTGTGTACAGAGTTCTCCTGGTTCTGCTCACTTCACTCAGCATCAAACTGTCTCAGTTTTGTCTTTGCATCTCTGGCACTTAACACTGTTTGGCATAGAGTAGGCAACATGCCTGTAGATACTGGTAGAGGAGGAAAAAAGCACTGATTTGGAATACAAGGGCTAAAGAGCGAATCCTGGGTCTGTTACTTTAGTAATTAAATAAATTCAATAATTTAGGAAACATTTTCAAGTGTATAACATGTACAAAGTACTGGTACTGCTCATACAAAGATTTAAAAAAATGAAATAATGCTTGCCCCAAATGCTTCCATTTCAATAGGGCTTATGAAAGGTAAATGGTGTTCTTGGGCAAATTTCTGGATCTCATTATCTTCATCTGTGAAATAAATCTCTAAGCTTCTGCTGAGCACTAATCCTAAAATCCTATGGGAATTAGTGTTACTAAGTCCAGACCAGGGTCTTTGGCTAGGAAGAAGTATGGTGTTATGAAAAGAAAATTGAATTTGGAGTCAGACAACCTAGCTTTGAGTTTTCTCTCTGCTAGGCAGCTGGATGGTGCAACGGATAGATAGAGGGCTGAACCTGGAGTCAGGAAGACCTGAATTAAAATCCGGTCTCAGGCGCCTACCAGCTCTGTGACACTGGATAAGTCACTTTACCTCTGTCTGCCTTTGTTTCCTCAACTGTACAATGAGGATAATAATAGTGCCTGTTTCCCGTGGTTGTTGTAAGGCTAAACAAGATATTTGTAAAGTGCTTTGCTCAGTGCCTGACATGTAGTAGGGGCTTAGTAAATGCTTCTTCCACTCCCTTTTCTACTCATATGACTTGGGTAGACGAGGTCCCCTCTCTGGGCCTCGGTTTCCTCACCTATGAAATGAGGTGTGTGAACTAGATGACCTCTATAGTTCTTCTCTGTTGCTATCACCCCTGCCCTGCTGCTTGGCAGGAATGACTCCACTCGGCTTTGAGACTTGACCCAGAGTAGAGCTGCCTAGATTGGAAGGTGAGTGAGGCGATTCTCACATCAGCCTTCTATTTCTAGCAGATCCCAGATTTCCAAACAATGCCACATCCCATCCAACTATCCAGTAGAACACCAGAGCTTATTCAGGGCAGGCATTTGGCTATCTCTTCTGCCGCTTCACGCGTAACCTCCTTTGTACTGCCTTTCACTATTTACTCTGGGTGCAATAATTGATTCAATATTGACATTGCTTTTGGAAAAGACATTGAAATATTCTGCCCTAGGGCTTCCCTCACAATTTCTGTGACTGCCTAGAGCAAAGCTCCTTTCCCTCATCCCCACTACCTGATTCGTGTTATCAATCCTCTCTAGTAGGATGGAAGTTCCTTAAGGGCAGTTAAGATGCACAGTACCTAGCACAGTGTCTGACACATGGTAGGTGCTTAATAAATGCTTTCTGATTGCCTTCTAGTTATAGATCCTATGATTGAGCCCATATAGCATGAGAAGGGGAACACAAGGGCAGGTGGATCCAAAAAGCAATCTCTTTGCTGCCAGAGTGGATGCTCTGGGAGTCTGCAGAATAGTAGCAGTAGCAAAGCAAATGATAATTTGTGCAAGGACCCTTCTACTTTCTAATCCTCACAGACCAGATGAGCCTTATCTGGCACTGATATCCCCCATGCTTTGACAATGTCATTTCTTCTTTAAGACTGAGGAAGGCGAAAAGCAGGCTCTGGCCAGGAAGCTTTGGGGAAATTGCTCAAAAGTCAGAGGAAAAGAGTCTAACTTGGGGGAATGATCTTCAAAAGGCGAGAATGCTCTTTCCTGTAAATAGAGCGCCTGTTTCTACCCCAGCCCTAGTTTCAATTAAAAGCAGAAACCTGTTCTTTGAAAAGAAGGTATGCGTGCTTTCAGAATGCCAGCCTGGAGGAAGGGCGTCAGCAAAGTTGGAATCAATCTTAGGGGGGCCGAAGCTCAAAAGCGCATGTAACTATGCAGGAAAATGACTAACTTTGATGGCAGGAAGGCTAGGGAAGCTGAAATGATCTGAGCTTGACCTATTAGAAGTGCTTACACACAGACCTAATTAACTGGTCTGAAAATAGGGTACACCTTTTCCCTGGTATTTAGTTTACATAAAATCTGAATGCCTTTTACAGTTACTGTTACTTTATAGCATACAACACACACATTCATGTATAATATAAATATTTGCAAATATATATTTCTTTCAAAGAGAGTTTATTTTAGGGGAGTGGCCTCTATTTGAGAATGGCCTGTTTCTGACCAACATGGTGTTCTATTGAGATAGATAGTAAACCAATCTTAAACTATAGAGATAAACAGTGAGCTAAGATAAAGAACTGAGTGGGCAATCTGGCTGGATTATACTTGGAAGATTGTTCAGTGCTTTCAGATGACCCAAACTGTTCCCTGTGTCCAAAGCTCATCTTTTTAAATATTAGAATTTTGGGAATGCTATGTGACCAAGAATCATGAAGTACCATGGTCTCAGAAGAATCACAATTTCGGTTTGAGCAAAACATTGAAACTAGGACTGGGAGAGAAACAGGCACTCTGTTTACAGGAATTTGGAGCATATTACCAACTTTGTCTGGTGCATGAGAAAACAGCATATGAACATCATGAATAACATGTGTGAATGGAAAAAGGGGGTGGGCCAGTGTCATAAGAAATGCAAGGGATTACACTTGAGAGATTTTAAAAAATTAAATCCAGCATGTAATTCTATGCCGAGCAATAGATCACTGTGGCAAAAAAGACTGCATTATTCCAGGGTTTTGTTGTTTTGTACTCATACACTAAGGAAAGATAAGAACTAATTGAATGAATATATAGAAAAATGAGTCAGATTTAGAAGAATATGAGTTATTCTCCAATTGATACATGGTCAAAGGAACAGGTAGGTTTTGGACAAAGTAATCTAAGCTGTCTATAGTCATGAAAAAAGATGCTCTAAATCACTATTAGAGAAATGTAAATTAAAACAATTCTGAGCTACCACCTCACACCTGTCAGATTGGCTAAAATGACAGAAAAGGAAAATGACATGTTGGAGGGGAATTGGGAAAATTGGGATACTAATGCATTGTTGGTGGAGTTGTGAACTGATCCAACCATTCTGGAGAGCACTTTGGAACTCTGCCCAAAAGACTATAAAACTGTTTATACCTTTTGACCCAGCAATACCACTACTAGATCTGTATCACAAGGAGATCAAAGAAAAAGGAAAAGGTCCTACATATACAAAAATATTTATAAGGACTCTTTTTGTGGTGGCAAAGAATTGGAAATCCAGGAGATGCCCATCAGTTGGGGAATGGCTAAACAAGCTGTGGTATATGATTGTAATGGAAAATTATTGTGCTGTAAGAAATGCTGAGCAGGCAGATTTCAGAAAAACCTAAGAAGACTTATATGAAAGGATGCAAAGTGAAGTGAGCAGAACCAGGAGATCGTTGTACATAGTAACAGCAATATCGTACAATGATTAATTGTGAATGACTTACCCTATTTCCCCATATATAAGATGCACCTTTTTTTGGAAAAATTTGGGGTCTAAAAACTGGGTGCATCTTATACAGCAATTGTAGATTTTTTTACTTGCATTTTCCACTTTTTCATGCTTGTTTTTGCACTCATTGTTGTAGATTTTTTTACTTGAATTTCCTGCTTTTTTGCACTTGTTGTCTTTGTGCTCACTGTTTCTCATTTGTTACTGGTGTATTAGGTTATGTTTTGCCACATTCTGCCCAGAAATGGATCAGGAAAGATTTTTGTACAGTGCTGAATTCAAGCTAAAAGTGATCCAGTTTCCAAAAGTGAATGGAAATCATGCTGCCGAATGTAAGTTTGATGCTCCTCCAACTGAGAAAACAATCTGAGACTGGCTACGGGAAGAAGAAGCCCTACTGAAAATGCCAGGGCAGAAGAAGGCCATGAGAGGCAAGTCAGCAAAATGGCCTGATTTAGAGAGGAAATTGAAGATATGGATTGAAGAGCAAAGGGCAATTGGAATTTCTGTGTCCACAGAGATGGTTCAACATGAGGCAAGAAGAATTGCTGATGAAAAAAGAAGTTACTGATTTCAAAGGAGGACACAATTGGTGCTTCGGGTTCATTAAAAGGAATGGACTAAGCATGCGTACACGCACTAAACTTGCCCCAAAGATGCCTGAAAGCTATGAGCAGATGAATAAAACTTGAGTTCAATAGCTTTACGTAATACATTTTTTTTTCCAAAATTAAGGTACATCTTATACATGAGAGTCTTATACATGGGGAAATATGGTATCTATTCTCAGCAGTACAATGATCTAAAACAGTTCTGAAGGACTTGTGATGAAAAATGTTATCCACCTCCAGAGAAAAAAACTGATGGAGTCAAGGCAGATTGAAGCATATTTTAAAAACTTTTTCTTTTCATTTTTCTTTTTTTGATCTGTGTTCTCTTTTGCAATATGACTAATATGGAAATATGTTTTGCATGAATGCACATGTAGAATCTATATCAAAGTGTTTCTCAAGCATGGGAGAGGAAAAGGAGGGAATTTGGAATTCAAAAATTATAAAAAGCAAATTTTGCAAATTGTTTTCATGTGTAATTGAGAAAAAATAAAATAAAAATATTTTTAAAAGTTAGTTGAATGAAAAAGCTAACAGGTCCATTTTAGGTTTTTTCACCTTTAGAGAAGCATATGATGATACAGTAAAAAGACCCTTGGAAAGGGTTTGACTCTTAGCTCTGCCACTGACTAGCTATATGACTCTGGTCAGGTCCCATAGCCTATTTGAGCTTCATGTTCCTCAACTATAAAATGAGGGGATTGGATGTGATGACAACTCATGTCCTTAGCAACCCTAACATCTTATTTTCTAAGGCACTCTAAGGTCTCTTTGAGCTCTTTTGTTGTTGCCCAAATCTTGTTGTATCTGTCTCTAAAATATCTCTTGTAACCCCCCTTTTTTCTTTGCTCACACATCTACTACCTTAATTTAAGCTTTATCACCTTCTGGCTACATTTTTGCAACAGCCTCCTATTTGCCTCAAGTCTATCCTTGCTCTAATTCATCCTATACACTACTGACAAAATGATTTTCTTTAGGTATGGATTTGGCTATGTCACTTCTTTACTCAATAAACTCTTGTTGGTCAGGTCATTTCAGTTGTGTCCAACTCTTCTTGACCCCATTTGGGGATCTCTTGGCAAATACACTGGAGTGGTTTGCCATTTCCTTCTCCAGGTCATTTTACAGATCAGGAAACTGAAGTAAATAGGGTTAAATGTCTTGCCCAGAGTCACACAGCTACTAAGTGTCTGAGGCCAGATTTAAGCTTATAAAGGTGAGTCTTCCCGATTCCAAGCCCAGTGCTATGTCCACTGGGCCACCCAGCCCTTACATTCTAGTAAAGCTATCAGGGATAGGGAAGAAGAGAGGGAATGAAAGAGAGTAAGAGTCATCTGTGAGAAGGACATAACATTCTTGTGTAGTCATAGACTGATGAGATGAAATCCCTAATTTTACAAATAGATACAGAAATTTAGTCCTTGAGAGGGGAAGTAATTTTCCTAACATCACATAGGCAGTAATTAACAGACCTGGGTTTGATACTGAGGTCCTCTGACTCTAAATCCAAGGCTCTGATCCATCACAACCAATTATTTGCTATCCACTGCTAGTTTTCCTTCTAGTTTTTAAAATCCCCTGGTACCCGGAGCAAGTCTTTATTATTATTAAAATTATCATTAATAACAGTGATCGCTTGTATTTTTACAAGGTTTTAAAGGTTGGGCAGTGCTCAACATATCTCATTTCATCCTAGTAATAACACAGGGATAGATAATGTAGCTATTATTATCCCTGTTTTATGGACAGAGAAGATGAGGTCCAGAGAGATTAAGTGGCTTGCCCTTTCTCACAAAGCTCACACATATGAGAGGAGAGATTTGAACCTGTGTCCTTGATTCCCAATCCATTGCCCTAAATCCAGGCACCTTTGGGGACTTCTTCGTAGCCCTGTTTTCTGGCCTCTGCTTGTATAGACTTTCAAAGAACATATTGATGTAGGTGGTGCCAAGTGGCCTGCAGCTCTTGGCTAGGGGAGTGTCATTGTCTCCTCTTCAGCCATCTGCTAAGGGGAACTGGGACCAATTTGTTCTATTTTTTTTGCCAGGGCTTTTCTAAAATGGAAACATTCTGGTAACCTCAAAAAGTCTTCATTTTTTCTTTTTTCAGACCATTTCAATTCCCATTTCAACTTCTCCTTCCTCCTCATGCCTCATTGTAAAAAATAAAACAGCCAAGAAGCCAAACAAACATAGGGGGCTGGCACAGTACAGGGGAAGGAACACTGAGTTTAGAGCCAGGAAACTTAGCTTCAAGTTTGGTTCTCTCTCTAACTTGATGAGTGACCTTGGATAAGCTACTTCCATCTATGAGTCTCACTTTCCTTATCTAATATAGGGCTTTAGTCATTGACTCCAAATATTGTGTATTCCAAGGTCATTTCAGCCCCTATGGTCCAACTTCTAAGTCCTCAATTCTGTCAGTATTTAGGACAGTGCTTGGCATGTAGTAGGCACTTAATAAATGCTTACTGATTGACTGAATGACTCTGTTTTAGCATCCTTTGGTTCCCTGTTCTAGGATACTTTCCAGTTCTAACATTTTATGGTGCAAGGGCTCTTTAAAGTATAGCCTTCAGTGTTCTTTGTTCTTAGGTCCCTTCCAGCTCTGATATTCTATGTTCTAAGGCTCCTTCCAGCTTTGACAATCTATGTCGCTAATTATGCAAGTGAATCTGATATGCTGTTGTATGCATGCCTATATCAATTAATATAAAGAGCCAAACTAGTGATTCTTTGGGTTTGAGGTTAACCTTGAACTCCTGGTATCTGGCTATCGGTCACAAAGGGCTGATGAAAAAGGTGTCTAGGAGCTCGTTTACAAGAAAAATCTAATATTGCTTGAGCATGAAAGGCTCGTGCCTGTGTGGAGAGAACAGCCTCATATCTCCATTTACAGTCTGTTCTCTCTTTATCTCAGTCTTGGTCATGAGAGATAGGCAAGATGTGACAGTTGGTGGTTTGCATTCAACACTCTCTGCTCTTCTCATCCTTCTCCTGTGTAGAGTGGTGGGGTGTGGGAGCCAGAAGGCAGTGTGTCCAGCAGGGTGAGAGAGGGGGAAGGGACCCGCTTATTGGAAGCTCCAGCTTGACTCTCCCTGGCCTGTGAGGTCCCCGGTCTCCTGGGGTTTTGTTAACTGTTCAGTGAAACACAGTTTAAGTGGTGGCACTTAAATCTAAGCCTCGGACTTGGAGTCAGGAGGACCAGAGGTCAGATCTCAACTCAGACACTTCCTAGCTCTGTGACCTCTGGACAAGTCACATGACCTCTGTCTCCCTCAGTTTCCTTATCTGTAAAATGGAAATAATATTGACACCCACCTTCCAGGATGGTTGTGAGGATAAGACAGTATAGCACAGTGCTATGAGCCTGGTGCTTAATAAATACTCGGTTTTTTTTTTAAAGATAGATAGCAACTGGAGGCAACTGTAGTGGGAAAAATATGCGGCTCATAGTCACATAAACTAGGCCTGAGTCCCTAGGTCCTGGATCTCTGAGACCCTGAGCAAATCACTTTGATTCCCTATCCTCGCTTTCCTCAGCTGTGAAATGGGGATAAGCATGTTTGTTTGTATTACCAACCCCACAAGGTTATTGTGAAGAAAGCGCTTTGCAGTGCAGAAATGGGGGTGGGGGCATGTTATTTGTGTTGTTATAGCAGCACCCCATAGAAACTTAATATATCCCATGTTATTTAGCAACAATGGTAGGTACATAGCCCTGGTGGAGAGGGAAAAATGAGTCACGGGCCTCTTATATTTACACAGGGTGGACTAGAGGGGAAATCACCATGTTTATGGGGGAGAGGTGGAGTTTTAAGAGCGGTTTGACAGAACCCAAGGAGGGAGCCCTTCAGACTAGAAAGTGACTGGAGGCAAAGGGGGAAGTGGAACAGGCCCTGGGGCCCAGGGACTATGGGTGAAGGGTTTGGGGAGTTTCTCTCAGAGGACGGTAAAGGAGAGGTGGTAAAAGGGGGAGAAACAAGGGAAAAGCGGGAATTGGAGGGTGAGGAGCTGGGGGAAAGGGGGGCTGGAAAGAGCTATGGCAAGGCTTTGAAATTGAGGGGGAAGAGAAAAGCCCAAAGGCCTGGGTTTGGGTCCCAGCTCTGCCACTTTATGGGGGGAGGCCTCAGATTCGTCACATTCTTCTCTCTGGGCCTCAATTTCTTTACCTTGTAAAAATGGGAAGTGGAGTACAATGAAAAGTGCTGGTTTGGGAAGCAGAGGGCCCTAATTCAAGTTCTGAATCTGCCATTTATTTCCTGTGTGACCTTGGGCAAATCACTTACCTGACTTTGGGCTTCAGCATCTTCCTCTGTAAAGGAGACCAGTGTGCTAGAAGACTTCTGAAGGCCTTTCCAGTTCTAAATCTATCATCAAATGGTCCTGTGATTCCTGACTCTATGAGGAAGGTTTAGAATCACTTAGCTATTTAACAGCAGTGTTGGGTGATTTAGGGGATAGAGAGCCCAGCTTGAATCAGGAAGCCTCATCTTCCTGAGTACCAATCTGGCCTCAGACACTTACTAGCTGTGTGAGCCTGGGCAAGTCACCTCATGCTGTTTGCCTCAGTTTCCTCATCTGTAAAAAGAGCTGGAGAAAGAAATAGCAAAGCACTTCAGTATTTTTGCTAAGAAGTGGGGTCATGAAGGGTCAGACATGACTGAAAGGACTGAACAACAACAAAAGGACTCAGAATAGTGGCTAGTCTGTGGCACTTCCTAGAAATCAGATCTTGGTTAGGCCAGCATGTTTCCCTGCCCCATTCTCCAGATGGAGAATCAGAGACCCAGAGAGAAGTGATTGGCCCAAGATCCCATGCTCTGGTTATCAGTAGCAGAGCACAGATTTGAATCCAAACCCAGAGTTCTCTGATTCATCTTTTGAACTCACGCAGAACACCCATAGTATGCTAAGCCTGGGGCTGTTGTTGCCCTGGGGGATACAAAGCATGCTAGACAAGCTTACAATTTTGCCTATGAGACCAGATTGTTCTTTTTCTGTCCCTTCCCATTACTCAGGAACGCAACCCAGCTAGTGGTGTCAGAGGGTCCTTGCAAAGCCATAAAGTTGGTGTCTATTTCTGGAACATTGGGAGAGGCAGGCCAGGGAACTAGGTCACATGCCCGGGAAACCATCCTGCAGCTGGGAGCCACATAAGTGCCCATGCCTAGCTTTAAGGGTTCATGCACTGAGCCCAAGGTGAAGGGTCTAAAAAGGGGAAGGAACTAGAATTAGTAGGCTGACAATGTCAGCCCTGAAAGGCCCCTCAGGTCATTGAAAGTTAAGCCTTAGGAAGGGCCTTAGGGCATGATTCTTTTTTTTTTACATTTTTATTTAAAATTTTGAGTTCTAAATTCAATCCCTTTCTCCCTACCTCCCCTCACCCCTCCCTGAGACAATAAGTAATCAGATATAGGTTATACATGTGCAGTTTTGTAAAACATTTCATTATTAGTCATTTTGTACAAGAACACGAATAAAAAAAGTGAAAAATAGTCTAATTCAGTCTGCATTCAAATGATGGTAGTTCTTTCTCTGGAGGTGGATAGTATGTTTCATCATTAATCCTTTGGGATTGTCTTGGATCATTGCATTACTGAGAATAGCAAAGCCATTCACAATTCTCCATTGAACAATATTGTTGTTACTGTGTATGACATTCCCCTGTTCTGCTCACTTCACTTTGCATCAGTTCATGTAAATCTTTCCAGATTTTTCTGAAATCATCCTGCTTGTCATTTCTTATAGCACAATAATATTCCATTATATCCATTACATTCCATTACAATCATATAGCCATCCCCCAGTCCATGGGCATCCCTTTAATTTCTGATTCTTAGCCAACACAAAAAGAGTTGCTATAAATATTTTTTTGTACAAATTTTGTACAAATAGGTCTTTTTCCCTTTTTTTGGATGCCTTGGAATATAGACCTAGCAGTGGTATTGCTGGATCAAAGGGTATGCACAGTTGTATAGCCCTTTGGGCATAGTTCCAAATTGCTGTCCAGAATGGTTGGATCAGTTCACAACACCACCAACACCACCAACAATGCATCAGTGTCCCAGTTTTCCCACATCCCCTCCAACATTTGTCATTTTCCTTTTCTGTCATTTTAGTCAATCTGAGAGGTGTGAGGTGGCACCTCAGAATTGTTTTAAGTTGCATTTCCCTAATCAATAGTGATTTAGAACATTTTTTCATATGACTATAGATAGGACATAATTCTTAGAGCTAGAAGGGACACTAGGGATTAATCACTTTTGGCCCTCTCATTTTGTAGATTGGGAAAATCAGGTCTAGAAGGAACAAGTGACTTATACAAGGTTACACTAGTTCGTGTCGGAGCTGAGACTAAAACTCTGGTCTCTTGCTCATTGCTTTCTGTCTATGATTTCAGAGGACTTGCCCCTAAAAATTTCCTCCCCCCAGTTACATTTCAAAGGATTCCTAATTGGTCTCCTTGTCCCCAGCCTGTCCTTCCTCCATTCCAACTGGGGTGGTTGCCCCGGTTATCTTACTAAGTTGCTACTTCGATCATATTACTCACTGCCCTTCATGAAAAAAAAAAAATCATTGGCTCTCTATTGCCTTCTGAACAAATTAGGATCAATCAACCAACCAACATTTATTTAGTGCCTACTATGTACCAGGCACAGTCCTAGATATGAGAGATCCAAAGGACAAAAAGAAGTAGCCCTTTCTCTCGAGGATCTTGTGTTCTATAGGGGATAATGTAATTTAGAGCTGTAATAGAAACAAGAGTTAATGTAGTTCTAAATAAGGAAACTGAGGCCAGTGAGGGGAAAAGACTGGCTGAAGGTAAAAAAGTATTAAGTAACAAAGTAACAATTCCAAACTAGCTTTCCTTACCCTAAACCTGTATTATTTCATAGTGTCATAGAACCAGAAGGGGTATCCTATATCATCTTGTCCAACTTCTTTATTGAAGATCTAAGATCCAGAGACTTGCCCAAGGTCACATAGGTAGTATGCATTAGAGGTCAGATTTGAACTGAAGCCCTCTGATGAGAGAGCTAGGGCTCTTTTCATGATACCATGCTGCCTCTCTAAGAGTAAAGTCCTCATCTGGGCATTCAAGGCCCTCTACAATCTGATTCTAACCTCTCATGAATAATAAACACAATAGTAACATTTACATAGTTAAAATTTGCAGATACGTTTTATCTTGTTGGTTCCTCACAACACCGTAGAGTAGTGCTATTATTACTATACTCCTCTTATGGATGAGGGCAACTAGGTGGCTCAGTGGATGGAACACCTAGCATGGAGTTTGGAAGACTTGAGTTCAAATCCAGTCTCAGGTACTTCCTAGCTGTGTGACCCTGGGCAAGTCACTTCACCCTGTTTGCCCCTGTTTTTTATCTGTAAAATAAACTGGAGAAGGAAATGGCGAACCACCAGTGTCTTTGCCAAGAAAAAGAGTCTTACACACCTGAAATGACTGAACAACAGATTTATGGAAGATGCCTGAGGCTGACAGGTTAAGTGATTTGCCCACAGTCATCCAGATAGTCTCTGAGGTAGGATTTGAACTCAGGTCTTCCTAACTCCAAGATCAGTACTCTATACATTCTTTGCATATTTCTTATTCTAGCTCACATCAAAAATATTTGTGTTCGTGTCAAATTATCCTATTAGATTGTTTGTTCTTTTAGATGAGGAATGGTGTCCGATTTCAATGTTGTTCTGGTGTCCAGTGCAGGATCTGGCACAGAAAGCAGGTTCTTCATAAATATTTATTGACTTGGATTGAAATAACAGAGTGTCAGAGCTGGGGCTAAAACTCTGGTCTCCTGCTCGTTGCTTTCTGCCTATGATTTCCGAGCATCTGTCCCTAAAAACAAGGTCCTCCCCCACCCTGCCGGCCGTTCCCCTTCTCCAGGCCATCTTCACAGTATTTGTTGACTCAATAACCTTACTGAGGTTCAGTCATATTACTCCTCTACTAAAAAACACTGGTCATGTATCTTTGGGCAAGTCACTTCCATTAGCCTTTAGTTTCTTCCTCTATAAAAAGAGGAATATGGATCTCTAGTGTTCCTTCTAACTCCAAAATTCTGTGATCCTATGAATCCCATTGGCTCTGGGTGGGTTGTAAATCCTGAGCAGTGTTTATAGAAAGCTGAAAACGGGCATGCCCAGGTCCCCTCGGTTGCCTTGGTTCTCCTTGTCTCCTCCTTTCTTTCCTGTCCAAGCAGGATCCTCAAGAATGAACTATAGAGAGGTGAATTTGCAGGCAGATGGAGAAGATAATTAATTTCCAAGGCCACCTGTGGCCTAGTAGATAGCGAGCCCTGCTCTGTGTCAGGGTTAGAGTCTTGATTCTGACACATAGACTGGCTGGGTGACCCTGGCAAGTTTTTTCTCCTTTCTGTGCCATAAGGCAACTCTCTGAGACTAAGTTTCAGAGCCGGGGCTCCTCGCCATTGATAGAGGGACTTCCCTGCTGGGAGCTCCCTATGCCGATGAAATCACAGGTCCTGTTAAGAAGGGGAAAATAGAGTCTTTATTCAAAGTACAAAAAAACCCCTATTTTTGAGAGGTCCCCTCTTGGCTTTTTTTTTTACTTCTCTGACTACTTCTTCTCCACCCCCCTCTGGTTTTTTTCCACCTACCTTTTAAATTCAGGTATTCCCTACAGATCTACACTTAATCCTCTTGCTCTTTCTCTTAGCAAGGCTTTGGGTATCACCTCTCGATTCCTATATCCTATTCCTATATCCACATGTCCAGCCCCAGAATTCCAGCCCCTTATTTCCATCTTCCTGCTTAACATGGATCCCAACAGCCCTGCAAACCTAACATGTCTAAAACAGAATTGGTGATCTATTTCCCTTACTAAAGCTGTTCCTTGCTAATTGAAAGGCGGCTAGGTGGTGCAGTGGGGAGAGCCCTGGACTTGGAATTAGGAAGACCTGAGTGAGTTCAAATCTGATCTCAGATACTTAAAAGTTGTGTGACTGGACAAGACACTTAACCTTTGTCTGTCTCACTTTCCTCAGCTGTCAAATGGGGATAAAAAGAATAGTCCTTCTAGGACTATTGTGAGGACCAAATGAGATATCTGTAAAGTGCCTGGTATATAGTGGGTGCTTAATATATAGTTGTTTTCTTGTTCTTACTTCTCTTTCTTTAGCTATTGCAACTGCAGGAGCTGATATCATGTGCAAAGCCTATGGACTTTCATTTTCAGTTTTTAAAATTCTCCGTCTCTGTTCATAGAACCACCCCTCCCTCCCAGCTCCCCCAACCCCCAGTCACTCAGCCTTCTAACTGTGAGATCATCTTTGACCCTACTATCTCCTTCACTTCCCACATCCAGTTAGTTGTCAGCTACTGTCAAATTCACCTCAGAAATATCTTCCCTGTCTGGTCCCTCCTCTCTACTCCCACTGCAAACCTCCTAATTCAGGCCCTATCTTTTCTTGTCTCCAAAGCCCCCTAAGTAGTTCCTCTGCTTCTGGTATATTTCCTCCTCACTCCATCCAAATCTAGCATTCTCTCCTCTGCAATACCTAGCTGCCTGTAAAATGGAGATGATAGATATGATGGAGTTTGTGAGTACCAAATGAGCTTCTGTAATTAAAGCTCTTCACCGACACAGTAAATGTCAGCCATTAATATTATTCCATGATCTGGCCTCTTCTGTAACTTTCTACCACTTTGGTGAGAAGAAGAGATCTCCAGGTGACATCTACAGCAGAGACAGGTCAGTGGAATGCCCAGCATCCCTAAAGAGGTCTCAGGGTAAACTGAATTCTATGCTGCAAAGATTGGGGACAGGCTATAAAATGCCCTTAAAGGAAATTCGGTATTGAGATCCTCTAACTCAAGTGCCTTGTCACAGAATGGAGCGCCCAAGCTCTGTCAGGTCCTACCATTCGGAAAAAAGGTTAAACACAAAGTCAGTCTGTCATCTGATAACCAGCCTAGCGGAGTGTGGAGATGCTCTTTACCAGCAGGCGGGTCACCAGGGAGTTTGATGCTTTCAGCAGTACGTGGAAATGTCCATGAAGACATGGAGGAGCTGCAGCCTGCTTCATATCATTTGCGTTATCAAGGGTACAATATTTACAAACAAGGAAATGATAGGGGATAATAAATCATCATTTTAGTGTTGATAATTATCAAATTATATTAATACCTAACACTTCTTTGGTGCTTTATGGTTATAAAAATATTTTATATACATTATCCTTGTTGATCCTCTCAGCTGCTCTGTGAAGGAGGCACGGTGGGGACTATTATGCCCATTTTACATAAGAGGAAACTAATGTTCCCCTTAACTTAAGTGGCTTATCCAAGGGGACACCAAAATTGACCAGTTTAGGACTCCAAGTCCAAGTCCAGGGCCCTTTCCTTATAACATCAATCACTGTAGGATTGATATAAATATATTCTCATGAATTTAAAGTAGGATTTAGTTTTCAAAAATTACATTTACAGTCATCTTTCAGGAATGCATTCATCATGAAAACAATTCAGTCCAATTCAACCTAATCCCTGCTGGGTATAAGACCCTGTGGTAGGCTAAACAAGGGGCCAGTGGGGAGAGATTTAAAAGGATCAATATGACTCAGACCCTATTCTCAAGGACCTTGGGGAGGGGAAGGAGAGGATTCCAGGGAAAGTGCTATGAGAAATTTTAGAAAGGAGAGGTCACTTTCACCAGTGGGTGTGAGCAAATAGTCTAAATGGCAAGGTCCTTTCTATACATACACACACACACACACACACACACACACACATATACTTCTTTCTGAGGTCCCTTCCAGACCTGAGAGTCTGTGTTCTAAGGTCCCTTCCAGCTAGTTTCTCATCTTTCATAGAGGAAGTAACAACTAAACCGAGTCTTTAAGGATGGGAAAAGCTTCAACAGGTGGAGATTTCGAGCAGAAGAGTCCATTTAAGCATGGGAAATGAAGTGAGCAAAGGCAGGGAGAAAGGGGGCAAGGGTAGGACAAGAACAGGAGTGGTTCCATTTGGCTCATATATAGAGTACATGAGGGATTATTGGATCATCAGATTTAGAGCTGGAAAGGACCTCCAGTGAAGGAGCCAGACTGTGAAGGGTCTTAAGTGCCAGAGTTAAACTTTGAGGAGAATATCCATATTGTTCTGGGTATCACATTTTAGGAAGAACACTGAGCAGCAGAAATCAGTCCAGAGGACTGTGAAGAGGATAGGGAGGGAGCTGGAAGGCATGCTGTAAGGGAATCGGTTGAAAGAATTGGAGGTGTTTAGGATGAAGAAGAGAAGACTTAAGGGGAATGGGGCTTCTGCCTTCAGATATTTGAAAGGCTGTCAGGCGGAGGAGAGACTTGCTTTGCTTGGCCTCACAGGGAAGAATTAGAAGCAGTATATTAAACTTAATTGGGAGATAGAGTTCAGCTCAGAGCTGTCCCTTGATGGAACCAGATGTCTTGGTAGATAGTGAGTTTCCCATCACTGGAGCTACTTAAGCAGATGTGAGATGACTGCTTGTCAAAAACTGAATGAGAGGAAAGACAGATGAAAGGAAAAGACAGGAGAGGATGAAAGAGGAGAAGAAAGGAGGGATGACTGCAGAGGGAGGGTCAGGTAGGAATTAGACCAGATGATCAAACACAGATTCTGTGATTCCCAGACCTCCATACCTCCATCACCACTCACCTCTAACATTCTGCTTTTTAAGGCACTTCCAGCTCTGCCATGCTATGTCCAAAGGTACTTTCAGTCCAACATTCTACGTTCTAAGTTCTCTTCTAGCTGTGATAGTCTTTGTTCTTAGGTTTCTCCCAGTGTAGCATGATATGTTCAAAGGTCCTTCTCAGCTGTGGCATTTTGTGTTCTGTTCCCTTCCAGCTATGGCACTCTGTATTCTAGCCCTGATGTTCAACAGAATTTTAGTTTTTTAAAGTTCCATCCTGTCAGTCTCTCACCCAGACAGTATGGTAGATGTCTTACTAGGGAGAGTGTGAATGATAGGAGAAAGGAGGTAACCCTATAGAGCATGTCTCTAGGAATTGGGCTAAGTTTCAGGGGCTGCAATACATAACTGTCCTACTGTGTGGGAATCTTCAGGACAGAAAGTCAGTCAGCATGCATTTATTAAGTGCCTACTATGTGCTAGGCACTAGTAATACAAAGAAAGGCCAAAAACAAAAGATTGCATTCAGACTTTAGGCCCTATGTCTAAAGTTTGTATTGGGTTTCATGAACATCCTGTTTTTGGCTTCTTATAATTCCCGAGGTAAACCTTATTACAGGTTCTGAGAAGATCCCCCCCATAGAAAACAATGAGCCAGCTGCCTCCTTAGCTTCCTTCCAGAGGAGGAGAAACCTCTCTGAATGGCCCACACATGTCATTAGGGCTCTGCCAAGAGCCCTCTTCCCCTCACCCCCTACCTCTAACCAGAGCTGCTGCCAGCTGTTTTAACTTTGCTGTCTGCTTTCCCCCTGTGGGGAATAAACTTTTTTCTGCCCTCCTTTCCCAGTCTTCCCTGCCAGGACAGGCTCTTTGTACTCCCCACAGGCTGAGCAAGACTGTCATTGTACATGAGTAGAGAGGAAGAGAAATATAAGGGAGAGAATGGGGAGAAAAGAGGACTGTAGGGAGGAATACTGATCTGTAGGGGAAAGAAGAAAAGACAAAAGGGGAGGAAAGAGGGAAGAAAGAGTGGAGAGGAACTCAGTGGTCATTTAGTCACTGGTGGGTCTTGGGTAATGTGGGAGCTAGAGGACCACCAGGGGTGGGGAGCAAGGCAATATAGTAATGGAAAAAGTCACAGACTGTTCTGTGTTTTATGTTCTAATCTCCTTCTAGTTTTGATGTTCTGTGTTCTATGTTCATGCCCTCTCCTCTTCTCCCAACTTTAGACTTTCTCTGAAGTTCAGTGAACCTTCCAATCCTGATATTCCACGGTCCTGTGTCAGGGTACACTAAGATCAGATGCTTTTCTAAAGGCGAGCTAAGCCCTCAGAAGGGCAGGCGCCTGTGTTGGCAGCTCAGACAGAAGCAAATGCTTTTGGCCAGTGTGTCTTTGGGAGTACGCTGTCTGAATAACACTGCAAAGCTGTCTAATTCACAGAAACTTTCTCTGAGAAAATGCAAAACAGAGAGTTTACCCACAAGGAGCTGGTATGAAATGAGGCTTGAGGGAAGGCCTTAGGGATTCCTGCCCAGAGGCCAGTCATAGACAAATAACACTGCAGTTCATATGCTACCCCCATCCCCAGGCCCTCATCAGGGAGGAAAGTCTGGCTTTCCAGGCTCCCAGGTAATGGTGTCTTTGTTTGCCCTTGGAAGTATGGTTGAGTCACGATAACAGTTGTTCAGGCTCATCTCCCTGCCATCTTTCCAGGCTACCTTGAACTTGAGGGAGCCAGTGGGCTATGGTAGAAAGAATCGAGGAGATCCTAGGTTTCTTAACTCCAGAGGTGAAAACATGGGACCACTAGGGGTGTGGAATCATTGCTGCAGATCTAAGAGGGATCTGGAAGGCCATCGAGTCCAACTTGATCTTTTTATGGTAAACTGAGGCCCAGGGACATTAAGTGATTTACCCACTTGTAATTACTTTGCATGTGGGGCAAGATTTGAGCTGAGCCAGAATTCTGACACCAGAGTGCTGCTTCTAGCATGAAGAGGGAAGATAGGAAGGGATTTCAGGTCAATGTAAGGCATAACTAGACAACATTTAATGTGCAAGTGGCCGTGGAAATGGAGTGGGGGGGGTCTTCATGAGTTAGGAGTTTAACAGCAGTCAAGCATTGTGACTTGGCAGCCCCAAAAACTAATGGAATCTTAGAGTACATTGGGAGAAGCACAATGTCCGTCGTGAAGGAGGTTATCATCCTGAAATCCCTTTTTTCAGACTATGTCTGGACTATTGTGCCAGAGGATTAACAAACTGGAGGAAGTTCAAAAAAGGGTGGCCAGGAAAGGGTAAATAGTGCAGTGAGCAAAAGACAGTTATCACAGTCTCAAAATGTACCAGGCTGCCTCACAAGGCAATGAGTTCCCCAGCTACTGGAAGTGTTTGAGTGGAAACTGAATGACCGCTTCTTAAGGATGTCATAGAAGGTGGTCCTGCTCAGGTTTGGGCTAGGGACGTCTAAAGTCCCCTTCAACTCTGAAGTTGTAGGCTTCTGGGAATTCCCTACCAATCAACGCTATTCTCCAATGGAATCATCTATCTTGTGAGAAGATAGTGTGATCCCTGTCACTGGACTCTTCAGGCAGAGGTTGTCTGAATTACATGTTGGAAATGCTATATCAGGAGTGGGAAACCTGCGGCCTCAAGGCCCTTTGACTGAATCCAAACTTCACAGAACAAATCCCCTTAATAAAAGGATTTATTCTGTAAAACTTGCACTCAGTCCAAAAGCCACATCCAAGGACCTAGAAAGCCCCATGTGGCCTCAGGGCTGCAAGTTTCCCACCCCTGCTATAGATGGAGACCATGGAGGCCAGATAGGGTTTAAGACAACTGAACTGTGAGGGGCCTCCTGGTTTTCTGAGAATCTCTCATGCTGATCCTAACAGATGAGGTCCATGAACTTGTCCAGACTCCATTCTGTCAAGCTTCCTTCCCGAGCTAACGTCCTGAGGCTTTCTGGAAGCTCTCCTCGTCTCTTTTGCTTATGCCGAGGAGGACAAAGACAGTCTCTGTCTGGCTGAGTCCTTTTCCAAGCCCTGCCAGAGTGTACTTTCTGTGGGTAGAGAAATTGGGCTTGTGCCTTCAGTTCCTCTCTTTTATTTTTCCCTTCCTCTCTAAATTTTCTTCCCTTACCCTAATTAGTGATGTTTAGGTGAAAGGAGAGGAATTATTTGAAGGCTATGTCACTGTTTGGAAACAGAATTCCTTAAATCCTAGAGCATCATGGAGGCTACAAGATCCTTTCCCCTCACTCTCTGAAACTTCCTTTATGATTTATCCAACCCCTCTTCACTCCCCCCCTCCCAGCAGCTGAATCCTTATTCTGGATGCCTGAAATAGCATTTACTTAAGTACACGTGGGTAATTGCGAGGCACCATAAAGCCATCAACCTGAGAGATAGCACCTTAGAGATCACTGGGCCCAACCCTCTCACTTCACAAATTAGGAAATGAGGGTCTTGAGATCTTCACCATTAGAAAGTCTTCCAGTGGATCTCTGTCAGGGCTTCTTGCTCAGGTACAGTTTGGATTAGATGACCTCTGCGGCCTCATCCATCTCTGAGATTCTTAGGTTCCATGAGGCCCAAAGGACAAGTGACTCTCCCAGAGCCATACAGCAGTTTGGTGGCTGAGACAATATCTGTTTTGTAGAGGTCAGGGAACATTCCTCAGGGATATTTGGTGCACAGCTAAGCTTGGCAATTTTCTTTGAGATACATTTATGCAATAATTACTCAATAGGAACAGGGTGGGTGTGTGAATGGATACTCAAGTGAGTCATGGCCAGTGACAGGATAGATGTGTAGATGGACACTCAAATGAGTCACAGGCTGCCCATGGAAGGCCCACTTGTAAAGTAGGCAAAGTTTCTCTTTAATCCCTCTCCTCCACTCCAATTGCCCCTTTCCCTGGCAGGCATTCACCTGCTAAAGGCTCGGACCACACTGCCTGCCCCTTTGCCCCTGGTTATTTGTGCTCATGAAGCCCTCAAATTCTCTTCTTTCCTCTCCTTTCTCTTTCCTCCCCCCTTCTCTCTTCTCTTTTCTATCAACAAAAAATGTACAAGAATCCTGTTAGCTGACCTAGTTTGCTAATTACTGTATATAGTTATCTCATTGGATCCTCCTGAGACCTCCTTGAGATAGGTATTCATATTCTTGATTTTTTTCCCCATCCATCCCTTATCAACATTTACTTTTAGAAATCTCTAGTGGAAAAAAATTGTGGGAACAGTAGAGCTTGGAAGTTAAAAGACCAGTGGTGTTGTACCAGTCCAGCTCTGCCACTGTCTCTCTTTATGACCTTTGGCAAGTCATATAAACAATCTTGGTCTCATCCATAACATGGATGGAATGGCATGGGGAATGATTGCTATGGTCTTTTCTAGAACTTACAGTGTAAGTTTTATTATTTTATGTTATAATGTCCTTTCCAGGTCAGACATTCTATGATTAGGATTATATCTTGAAATAGGGTGCAGTACTCAGAAAATCACTCTTCAGAAGTCCCATCCCTTAGTACTATTGATTTATTTGTATGGCCTTGAACTAGATACTCTTCTGCTTTGTGGCCCAGATCTGTTGTCTTACCAAAATGTAATCACCTGTTGTGCTGGCCACACTTGGATCAGATAGGGTGCCAGACGTTCCCTACGTGTGTGTTCTTCATAGGGATGTACTGGTCATGGCTGTTCTTTGTGTGTATGCCCTTCCCAGTGGTAGTAATTTTTTGTTCATTGCCTCCTCTGATGGTGACAACACTCTGGTGAGGCAAGTACTGAAAGCAAACATTCTTCTCCCTGTGTTACGGAGGAAGAAACTGAGATTCTTATCAGGACATTCTCTTACATGGGAAGTGACTGCTCAGAGTTAGTGAAAGAGCCAGGACCTGAAACCAGGATTTCTGAAGTTGAGCTTGTGCCCCACTGTGCTCAGAAGGCACTTGGTAAGCATTCCTTGATCGTTCATTGATTCTTCTTGTGGTTTTGAATTTGTGGTATGAGGCACCAGACTTCCTGGATACTTGGTTAAGGGAACAAGATTAGCAAACATTTCCTCTGAATAACAAAGCAAGAGAGAGAGAGAAAGAGAGAGAGAGAGAGAGAGAGAGAGAGAGAGAGAGAGAGAGAGAGAGACTAACTTAAAGATCGTTATATTTTTTTTAGCAGTACCAAAGAGCAAGATTCAAAAGGAAAAGTATGTAGGTATCTGTTAGTACATTCCTACCTATCTCTTAACTGTTGTATCCCTGGGACCGGCCCCAAGACTGCTGATTTCCCATCATGAAGGAAGTCATAGCTTCTATACCTCTTCCAACTTTCAGGAACAAGATTACATCAAATGGTCATCATCCCTCTCACCCATCTTTCATCTCTGGGCCTCTATTTGCATCCGAATTTTCTGTTTTCTCTTCTTTCTGCTCCTCATGCCTGAATCTGTTCAGGAACGCTACATTCCAGAAATTATGATATCATAACATATCACAATTGGAGCCAGTGTGATGCCCCAGATAGAGGAATGTGGCCTCTCACAATGAATCAGGCAGGTGTGGCTGGCTGGGGATTAAATAGCATGATTCAACCTCATACTGTTTAATGATAATCACAGAGCTTAAAAGATGGAAAAAAAATCATTAGATCATTTGCTTCAGGATCCTGGAAGGCAGAAAGTTTTCCTTATGTTGGAAACCTAGAGAGCCACAAAAACATTGAGCCTACATCCTTACATCCAGCTCATCTCCCCCTCTCTGTGCTCCCTTTACTTTCATAGGTAGGTTATTATGCAAGGCAGCAAGGAACTGGAGAAGCCTTGGGTTAGGAGTCAGAAGGCTTGGGTCCCAGTCCACACTATGCCACCAAAATCACTATATGATTTTGAATAAAGCTCTTCCTTCTCTGGACCTCAATTTCTGTTTCTATCCCTTGAAGAGGTAGGATTAGATGGCTTCTGTAATGTTCCTTCCAGCTGTAAATCCTGAAATCCATGAGTCTGTGACAGAACTAGGCATCTGGGCAGAGAGATATAATTCAACTCTTCACCCCAGTTCCCTGGAGTGGGTGAAGTGAGTGCCCTGTTGCCAAGCACTGTAGCCAAACATCATATCTATGTTTGGTTACTCTGAGTACACTGAGGCCTCATTTAGTCATCATTGTTAGGATCACAGAATATCATTTGGAAGAGATCTCAGAGGCCATCAAGGTCCGAACAGCATGGAGCCTGTACATGGAAAGAACACTGGTACTGGAGTCAGGAGATATGGGCTCGAGTCTCTGTTCTGTTCTAATACTTACCGTCTCTATAACTCTTTGCAAATTATTTACCCTCTCAGTGTGTTTTCCCATCAGTCAAGTGGGGATAAGAATACTTGCTTTACCAACTTGCAGAAAAGCACTTTGTAAACCTCTAAGTGCCAGAGTAATAGGAGCCAGACCCACTCTCCTCCTCCTCCAGTTGTGAGGAGCAAATGGAGCAATGACTATAAAGTGTTTTGTTTCCGTAAAGAGCTAGAGAACTGTGCTGTTATGGTTATTATTGGCGAATTTTCTGATACCTTGGGCTTACCAACTGAAATCCTACCTTCTATTGGCAGCCTTTCCTGATGCTCCTTACTGCTAGTGCCTTTCTCTGTGGAGCAAATCCAGTTTACCCTGCATGTAGCTCATACACACATAGGTGTTTGTGTGTTGCCTCTCCCATTAGACTGAGAGCTCCTTGAGAGCAGAGACTGGCTTTTGACTTTCTTTGTATCCCCAGCTCTTAGTGCGCATTCTTAGTAGGTGCTTAATATAGTCTTGTCGATTCATTTAAGCAGTGAAGCTCTTGTGAAAATATTTTTTAAATGTTTGAATCATTTGAAGAGGAAGCATTTCTAAGTGTATTCTCCCATTTCTCTAAACTGAGGATACTCAGCACTGTTGTCATCGCCATCATAAACACATTTATGTAGCATTTTTAGGTTTGCAGGGCACTTGGCTGCATTTGAGTTTCAAAATAATGCTATAAGACAGTTGCTATTATTATCCCCATTTTACAGATGAGGAAACTGAAGTTTCAACAGGTCGAGTGAGCTGCCCAGAGTCACACAGCTGTTAATTATCTGAGGTGGAATTTACACCTAGGTCTTCCGAATGCCAAGTATATAACTCTGTGATATATATATACATATATATGTATATATATATATATCTGTGATATATATGTATACATATATACATATATACACACACATATATGTATATACACACATACACACATACATATATACATGCACATATATACACACATGCATACATATGTATATATGTGTGTGTATATATGTATATCCAGGGGTGGGGAACCCATGGCCTTAAGGCCACATGTGGCCCTCTAGGTCCTCAAGTGTGGCCCTTTGACTGAATCCAAACTTCATAGAACAAATCCCCTTAATAAAAAGATTTGTTATGTAAAACTTGGACTCAGACAAGAGGCCATGCCCAAGGACCTAGAATACTACATGTGACCTTGAGACTGCAGGTTCCCCATCCCTGATATATACACACATGTATATATGTATTGTGTATTTGTATATTTATATCTACATACATACATGTATGTATATAGACATAGCTATATATACACATAGATACACACATGTGTATCTACGTGTATATATGTACATAAATATACTCTCGCCTCTCACGTCAGAGCTTCAGGGGAAGGAGAGCACAGGTCCCTGGTAAAGAGGACCTAGAACCCAGAATCTCAGAATTAGCAAGGAGCTTGTGCACCCTCTTATACACCCTCTAGCATCATCCTATCATTTAACTGGGAAGGAAAGCAGACCCAGAGGGAGGAAGTGGCTTTGCCTAACCCTTCATAACTTCCCCAGTTCTAACTTTAAGTATTTCCTAACTTTTTCTGTTTCAGTCAGGGCCACCACCAAGCTCAGTACCTCAGAGTCATCTTGGCTCCTTCTTCTTCATCCTCTATAGCCATCAGCTACTAAACCCTGTTCTTCTGTGTCTGCAGTATAACTCACATCCTTCATCACTTTTCTATTCTCATAGCAACCATCTCAGTGCAGGCCTTCATCACCTCTGTCCTCTGGCTCTTCTAGTAGGTCTCTCTGCCTCCAATTGCTTTTCCTCCAATTGGTCCTATGTGGGCTGCCTAGTACATAGAGCTGACTCAAAGCCTCTCGGTAGTTTGTTGTTGCTTACTGGCTAAAGTCCTTAATCCAGAGCCTGCCATTCAAACTCTGCATGATCTGGCACCTCCATGCCTTATCTCATGCAACTTAAGCTATATTCTGGGCAAATTGGACTATTTTTTCCTCTTTTCCCTAAACTCATCACACCTCTATTACTGACCCCTGTGCCACTGCTCATGCTGTCTGGCACCTGTACCTGGATGCCTTCCTCCCCAACCCCATTTCTGCCAGTTGAAATCCTACTCATCCTTGAAGGCAGAGAGGCACAGCCCAGATGCTAACTTTTTGGTGAAACCTTCCCTGACCCTTTGTTCCCACTCTCTGCCCCCTTCACTCTAAACTAGAAATGATCTCTTACTCCTATAAACGATCATATCAGCTTATGCCTCATCTCTACCTCCTGGCTTCGCTCTCTGGCTTCCTTCAAGACTCAGCTCAAGTCCTGCTTACTGCAAGGAGCCTCTCCTGGAGTCTTCCTCTTGCACCCCCTACCCCCACCCTGCTAATGCCTTCCCTATTCATTTACCTTCCAGTCATGTATGTGTTCTCATCCTTTAGAATGTGAGTTCCCTGAAGGCAAGGGCTGTTGCAATTTTGTTTTATTTTTGTATTCAGTGGTGCTTATCATTGTGCCTGGCACACAGTTAGCACTTAATAAATGCTTATTGACTTAGCTTGACTTTTACACCTTGATTGCATTGTATCTTGAATTGTAGTTAGGCTGTGCAGTACTGATCTCCCCGACCAGAGTGTGAGCCCTCTCAGAATAAGCATCTTTTTTTGATCCATTTTAGTGTTTCCCCCAGTGCTGAGCAAAGGCCTCTACTCTTCTAAAATCATTTATCTATGGAATTTGGGGCTTCAGAAAGGCTTTCCTCACCATAACCCTTTGAGGAAGGTAATACAAGTAGTATTAGCCTCATTTTATAAATGAGGAAACTGGCAGAGAAGACTGACACTACCAGGGGGCAGTGGGGGGTGGAATCATAGAGTCAGTATGTGTCAAAAGTAGAGTTCAAACCCAAGTCTCCTAACTCAATACTTGGGCATTTCCTACTCTTTCATAATGCCTCTCCCAGTAGAATCTGGGCCATCTCTAGTCATCCTGATGAATATCTGGCCACTGAACCCAGATGCCTCCTGACGAGAAAGTGAGGCTGGTGACTTTGTACAGCCCTCCCTTGCTCACTTAAATCCAGTTCCCTTGCATGTCATGGCATCACCTTCCTGATGTCATGATCTTCTTGGAGAACAAAAGACAAGTGACAACAACACAGTAGAGAATTAGTTGAATTAGATTGAATATATTGACACATATGTGATCATACACTTGTTAATATCAAAGCCTCAGCTGGGACCTATATCTCCTGATTGCCAAGGCAATACTATCTACCATGACTGCCTGCCTGTTTAGACCCCGAAATGATTAGTACACGAAAAGTTCTCCCAAAGTGGAATGGAATGGTTGGTTTGTGAGTTACTCATTAATATAAGTCTTCAAGTGGAGGCTGAATGACCACGCAGGGATATTGTAGAGATTGCCACGGATATTGGAGAGTCAGCAAGGCTGGAGTGCTGGCTGACTTGAATTCAAGTTGGCTATGCTGGCTGTGTGACCCTGGGCAAATCATTCTGCCTCATTTTCCTCACTGGTAAAATGAGGATAAGAATAGCACCTACTTCCCAGGGTGTGTTTTAAGGATCAAATGAGATCATGTTTATGAAGTGCTTTGCAAACCTTACACAGTTATATATAAATGCTACCTGCTATTATATGCTCCTTAAAACAAGATCTCCTGGCATCCCAGTCTGAGATTCTATGATTCTGTATCTACCTACACAAGTCTAAACAACTCTGAGACTTGAAACCATGACATGTGGGGAACAATTGAGGGAGTGAGGTATGTTTAGCCTTAAGAAAAGACACAGTCCAAGGGCTGGCTTGAGAAAGAAGGATTATACTCACTACTGTTTCTGCAATGGACAAAAATTGCAGAGAAGGAGATTTTGGGAGATCGATGTTAGGGAAATTCGAGTTATACTAAAATGGACTAAAGGTCTTCTGAGGTCACTTTCACTTCTGAAATTCTGTAATTGTGTGATACCTGATTGGAATTTATGACTCTGGGCCTGATTTTCACTTTATCAGATCAAGGTGTCTTAGGGTCCTCCCAGTAGACACTCTTCAGGACAAAAATAACTCAGAAGGGCGGGTGTTCCCCAAAATGTTCCCTCTTGAAAATCTGATGAAGAGTCGTTAAGCTGAACTCTGCCCCTCATGAACACAGGAAGGGGGTGAACTTGTCAAGTGTATGATTGGTTCAGAGAAGTGAGCTCCAAAATGTTTTTGCCAAAAAGCCAAAGGGACAACTTGCTGCAATCAGAGTGCTGGGCCAAGGCTTGGAGAAACAGGCTCCACTACCCAAATTGTGTTTATTATGTGGGTGTTCCACCTGCCCCACCCCTAGATTCCGAATCGTGGTTCTTCTTCTGGCCCTTTGCAAGTGGGTCACTTGTTTCCCTTAGGAACTGTCAGGACTAGTTTTCGCTGAAAATTTAGAACTAGATTCTTCCTTAGAACATAGTGTTTGAGCCAGAAGGAACCTTGACACAAAGAATGTCAACATCGGGAAAGATTGTAAAACCAGCATAGAGAGTGTTAAAGGTAGAAGAGGACTTATAGCATAAAATGTCAGACCTGTAAGGGACCTTAAATCATGGGGCAGAGTTTCTCATAGCTTAGCACAGTTTTACATTTAGAATGTTGGATCTGGAATTTTACAAATACAGACACCAGGGGATTCGACCAATGTTGTACAGAGAGTTCCTTACTCATCAATCTTCTTAGCCATGGATATACCTTCTTCCAATTT
The DNA here is from genome assembly GCA_028646595.1 of Phalanger gymnotis. NCBI lineage: Eukaryota > Metazoa > Chordata > Mammalia > Diprotodontia > Phalangeridae > Phalanger > Phalanger gymnotis. Next base: position 63,828,830 of record CM053625.1, on the reverse strand, counting down.
GTATCCTGTCTGGATAATCTTGCCTAGATAAAACTTCACAAAGCTTCTTTTGGTTGCAAGGTTGCTAGCTGGTGAGATGTGGCTGATAGTGGTAGTAATAGTAGAAGTAGTAGTAGTAGCAGTAGTGGTAGTGGCAGTGGTAGTAGTAACAACTAACATTATATAGTATTTTAAGGTTTGCAATGTGCTTTACATATGTGAAAAGTATGCTTTGGCCCTGTGTCCCAGAGCCATGCAAGCTACATCTGATCTTTGGAGTGTTAGGGGTACAACAAAAGGTTTTGGGGATATCTCTTCTGTAATGCCATCAGCTTGATTCTCCTTTTTCTGTGTTCTGTCCAATGTTAGAAGTCAGTGGGTAGCACCCCAATTCCACTTAACCACTTAACAGCCATTAGCTTTTGGAAAGAGACATTTCCTTCAAAGGAAGAAAGCAAGAACAAAAGTACAAACTTTAATGTCAAGACGTCTGAGTTTACTCTTAGAACAATTTCTACATAACATTGGTCCCACCAAGTTCACATTTAAATGCAGGATTACTCCTGGATGAGTCTGTTTCAGCTATTACTGGGCAGACTCTTGAAGGTCACTCTTGGCTCCTTGGTGCATCAATGCTTATCTGACTGAAGGACTCAGCATGGACTCTCACTCCTAAATTCCTGGAGACTCACTCTCCTGACCTTTCAAAATTCACGAAGTGGGAGCCTCCAGATTAACTTCCCTCACCTTGAACAGAAGATCAGAAAATAGAGTTGGGCAAAACAATGAGTGGACTCGGAGGGGAGAAGGCTTCCAGGAATGGGGAATTTGTGGCCTCGAGGCTACATGTGGCCCTCTAGATCCTCAAGTGCAGCCTTTTGATTGAAGTCAGGGGTTCCCCACCTCTGCAAGCCCTTTCCCCTTACAGCATTGTCTCTAACCAAACTCTGTCAGTGAAAGACTCAAACCACCAGAGGGAGGCTGAAGAGAATATGGTAGTGTCTCTGGTTGACAGTGCTTTGTGAACATCTCCAGAGCTAATCGAAGACCCTCCTATTCACCAGCTTGTTAGCCCACCAGAATCAGTCACGGAATGTCCATGCATGTTCCAGCATCTCTTCTAGGTGCTTCTCTATCATCACAAGTCTACCAGAAGCAGGTTCCTTACCCCTTCTATGAGGGGGCACCCTCTCAGATGTGCTTTGTGATTGCACCAGACCCCTGGTACATATATGATATGTCATTTGATCCTTATAGAAATCCTGCAAATCCCTGTGGAGTGGTACTATTATTGTCCCCTTTTTTACAGAGAGGGAAACTGAGGCTAAGACTGCTTAAGTGACTTGTCCAGGGTTATGCAGCTAGTCCGTAGCTAGAGCGGGACTCGAACTCTGGTCTTCCTGAAAATGTCAGGCCCGGATGATTAATTGTACCCAAAGAGTGAAACTGATTAGCACTGAAGGAGGTCTTTAGTAGAGTTCTTCAGGCATCTATCCTCAACCAGATGCTGTTTCTTTAAAATCAATGACTTGAAAACAAAGATAGCATGCTTATAAACATTGCAAATGGTATTAAGTAGCCAGCACATTGGCCGACAGAGTCAGGATCAAAAAGACTCTGATAGACAAAATGTTGTTGCTGTTTTTAGTTACATCTAACTCTTGGTACCTCCATTTGGGGTTTTCTTGGCAAAGATACCGCAGTGGTTTGCCATTTCCTTCTCCAGCTCATTTTATAGATAAGGAAACTGAGGCCAACAGGATTAAGTGACTTGCCCAGAGTCACACATCCAGTGAGTGTTAGGCCAGATTTGAACTCAGGAAGTCCTCCCGACTCCAAGCCTGGCACTCTATCCACTGTGCTACCCAGCTGCCCCAGATAGACTAATAGGATGGGTTGAATCTCACAGGTTAAAATTTAATTGGAATGAATGTAATGTAAAGTCTCACAAAGGTTTAAAAAATATCTCCATGGGTACAGTATAGGGGAAATATCTTGAAACAACAGAATATTTGAAAAAGATCTAGAGTTCTTGGTAGATTAGACTATGGGGAAAGTGATTGATCTGCTGACCCTTGCACTGTTCAGATTACATCTGGGGTACTGTGCACAATTCTAGGTGCCACATTTTAAGAAGGACATTAATGAGCTAGTCCAGAAGAGGACAACCAGGATATTGTAGGGACTGGAGAGTATGTCAAGTGAGTGTCAGTTGAAAGAACATAGGGTGTTTGGAATGGAATGGAACAAGCATTCATTAACCACCTACTATTAGATTCAATTCACATTTATTAATCACCTACTACATGTGAGGCACCATATTAAATACTTTATAAATATTATTCCATTTGACTTGTTTAGCTTAAAGAAAATAAGTTTAGTAAGGAACATAATTGATGACTTCAAGTATTATCATGGGGAAGAGGGATTAGATTTGTTCTGCTTGACCTCAGAAGGCAGAACTAAGAGCAAGAGGGGGAAGTCTGAGGGAGGGAGATTTTGGCCTGATGTATGGGAAAAGTCCCTAGCCATGAGAACTATCCTGAAGTTGTACAAGCTGCCTAAGGGAATAGTGAGTTCTTTGTCAATGGAGATCTTCAAGTGGTGTCTGTATGACCACATACAATCATAGGAGGTATAGATTTAGAGCTGGGAGGGACATAAGAGTCAATTTAGCTCAACCCCTTATTTTACAGAAGAAGAAATATAGGCTCAGAGGTATTAAGTGAGTTTCCTAAGGTCACACAGGTAACAGCTAGGAAAGAGGATTCAAACCAGAGCTGAGAGTTGGAATCTCCTGACTCCAAATCTGGCCTCATTCTCACCATGCTATGCTGCCCATAATGTATGTTGTACAAAACACAGGCGTGCATGGTGGTTGATGATGCCCTCTAAGGTACCTTTCGATCCAAACGTTCTATGATTTTGTGATCCCATGACAGAGAAAAGTCTTATGTGAAGGTGAATCTGTCAGTGGGAACAGGATAGATTTCTGGTCCCAATTTAGGGAGACCAGTCATGGAATTTGATAAGTACAAATATTGTGAAAAATATAGCACAGAGAGAGCCCTTTCAGCTAGGTGTCTGTTCAGAGAAGGTAGCAACTGAGCTGGGCTTTAAAGGAAAAGAGAGACTATAGCACATTGAGATGGGACAGCAGGTGGGACATGGGTGGCCCATTCTAGACAAGGAGAATGGATGTATTAAGGACAGGGACTGTTCCCATGGTTTCACTGATAGAAGGAACTTCCAGATGAGACTCTTCCTTACAAAGCAGCTCAACCCTTCTGTGAATTAGAAGCTGAGAGAGTTATCTAGAGAGTGCCCAAAGTCATACAGCCAATATGTGTCAGAGGTAGGATTTGAATTGAAGTATTCATGGCTCTAAGACCAGCTCTCTAACTACTATGCCTCTCATAGGACATTGATTAGAACAGAGGTATTTAATTTTTTTGTGTGACATAGACTCCTTTGGCAGTTTGGTAAAATCTATGGACCCCTTCTCAGAAGAATTTTTTTAAATGCATAAAATAAGATACACAGATTACAAAGAAAACCAATAATATTGAAATGCAGTTTATCTATCTATCTGTATCTGCCTATCTACCCACTTATCTATCTATCTAAAACAAGTTCACAGGCTATAGGTTAAGAATCTTGGGATTAGAGGTCTTGGAGCTAAAATATGAAAGGTAAAAACAGAAATACAAAGTCAAGCATAGTGCAAAAACACCACTAAATTTGGAGTCAGTAGACCTGGCTCAGGTACTTACTAGCTCTGTGACCATTGGCAAGTCATTTAAGCTTTCTGATCCCCAATTTACTCACAGGCAAAATGGAGATAATTCTTACATATCCCATGGCACAGGGCAGTTGAGACAAAGAATGCTAGGTAACCAGAAATCTCTGTAGAAATGTTAGTTCAGAAATGTCTATACATGTGTAATACTCCAGTTCCCTTAACAGGAGTATTACCTCATCCAACTTCTATCAGAATTCAGGAAGAGAAGGCAAGACCCACAGGTTTCTCTGTTTGAGAATGAGTTTCCTAGAAAATGTACATTAAAAGGAGCTGGGAGAGAGAGACATCTGCTTGGGGCCTAATTGACAAGTGATAAACATCGGGAACTGCCACCAGATTGGGGCAGTTAGGGATAGGCCAGGTCCTCAGGTCCAGTGGTGTGCAGCTGTGTCTGTGCTAAAAGAATTTCAACCAAAGCTAGATGGCGTCGATGCCAGGGAACTGGCATCTGATTAAAACCTTCTCTCACCCCAGATGAATGATGATAGTGGCGATCCCTGATTATTTGACTTACGACTTGGAGATGTCACCCTTTGTTTGAGCTTCAGTTGACTCATCTGTAAAGACACTTGGTTTCAGGTCCTGGGTCTGCTACCGACTCACTGTGTGACCAGCTCCTGACCTTTACTAGTCCTCACCAGGAGTTAGACTGGATCGTCTTTAATATCTCTTCTAGGTCTACCGTTCTGTGAAAATGAGGATGATAATACCTGTCCTGCCTCCCCCGCAGGTAGACATATGGAAAGTGACGTTACATAGCAATAAGTGACGTTACAATAACACTTTAAGGTTTACGAAATGCTTCACATGTGTCACCTCATCTGAATTTCACCCTAACCCTGTGAGGTAGGTGGGACAAGTACTTATATTTATCCCTACTGTACATGTAACCCAAGGCTCAAAGCCCAATTACATAAGATTCTCCTCATGGGTGGAGATTGAAGACTCAATGCTCCAAGTCTGATGATGGGGGGAAGGGCGGTGGTGGAGGGATGGGTGGGACAGGATGTAGTTGGCCAGTGTTTGAGAGAAGAGAGATCCTGGTCTACTGGCTTCTGGTTTTGAGAGAGAAGACAAGCAGTTTCAGATTCTCTTCAGGGAGATAAGGTGTATATATAACAAGAGCATTTATATAGTACTTACTACGTACTAGTCACTGTGCTAGATATTTTATATCTCATTTTTCTTCACAATAACCCTGGGAGGTAGATGCTATTATAAACCCCATTTTAGAGATGAAGAAACACTCTGGGAATAAGGGCACGATCAAGGTGCCAGTGCTTCTACAAGTCGCCTTCTTCACAGGATGATTCCCTCTCGTCCAGGACTTCTCCTTGAAGGAAATCTGGAACCTCTTGTTTTCTCTCAAAGTTGGAAGCCAGAAGACCAGGACCATTGAGTCACATCAATCTCCACCAATAAGAAGTGTCTAACACAATTGAGCTTTGAGCCACAGGTTACAGACAGATAAAGAAAGTGAGGCTCAGAGAGGCTTGTCCTTATTCGCATGGCTAGTGATTATGGAGGTGAAATACAGCATAGGGTCAATTACTTCTAAGCAGTACTTCCATTCTAATGAGCATCACTTCTGCCTTCACCTCAGTTTCAGCTTCTGGAAATAAGATATAATAATAATACTTTTCCTGTCTCCTTCCCAAGGCTGTTTTGAGAATCATAGAGTATGGTTTGTGGAAAGCGCTTTATGAACATAAAATTTTAAAGAAATGTCTATACAAGTTATTTTGTTTCTCTGAGCTTTGATGTCATTGAATTCCTGGATGCTGGAGCCTGTGAGGAGCTTAGAGGTGTCTAGTTTAATCCTTCATTTTACAGACCAGGACCCATGCCTAGAGAGAGGAAGCAAGTGCCCCGAAGTCATCCTGCTTATAAATGGCAAGAGCCTGATTTCTGATTCTGAAATTTCATACTCTTTTCACTCTACCAATCTGCCTCTCCACTTCTCTCTTCTGACTCTCTGTCCTTGTCTGTAAAATAGGGCTCATCTTCCTTGTAACCAATCCCTTCCTCACTGTACTGGTATAAAGAAAGAGGTTTGTGATTCTCCAAGCGGCATAAAAATGAGGGCTTGTATAATTATAATTAGAGGAGGAAAAGACTAGAGCTTGGGTTGTTGTTTGTTTTAAAAAAAACTTTTTTTATGAAGGGGAATGAGAGCCCAGCAATTACAGGGTCCCAATTAGATGCCTTCATCGGATTCTCTGTGAGCTACAGAAAAACAAATGGCATCACCCAGCCTGTCTAATGCCAGACACGCAGCCGTGGAAGGACTTGGATCTGCCCAAGGGATACACCCTGCCATGCAGGGGAGATTGTCAAGAGGTATTGGAGAGAGGCCAGTCCCCAAGCCAGCTTTCCTATAGACAGCTTGTTGAGAGCTTCCAAAAGGTGCTGAATGGACTATTGACTCTTCCCAGGGCTATTCCCCAAGAAGCCTTGGCCAAGAGATGGACTGCCAAGCAGTCTGGGGGCCTGGGATTGTGTATTTGGGGCCTAGGAAAGGGAAGCTACAGGATTAATTAACCCTGTAGGAATGATACCTAAGAAACAGGTTATTAGAGCTGGAAAGACCCTTACAGGCTTCTTTAGTACTGTCTCCATATTTTATAGAGAAGAAAACTGAGTCACAGAGGAGGAAATTGATTTGTCTCGGTTCACATTACTCTTAAGGAGAAGAATCTGGACTTGACTCCAGACCTTCTAAAACAGATCCAGTCTTTTGCCAGTTCAATTTGCTGCATCTCCTAGGATTTGCTGGTTACATGGAGAGATATTAACTAACAAGACCTCACTCAGCCAGTGGAGGAAAACTAGGAAGATGTGGAGACAAACTGGAGAAGATGCTATATGAGGATCACATCAAGGAAATGGAGATGTTTAGACTGGAGAAGAGAAGAGTTGGTGGGGACGTGATAGCTGTCTCCAAGTATTTGAAGGCCTGTAGGGGGGAAAAAGGATTAGGCTTCTTGGGCATAAGGAAAAATATCCTAGCAGTTAGAGCTATCCCAAAGTGCAATTAAATGCCTTAATACAGATGAGGCAAGTAGCCTTATATCACATGCTCAACTTGAGGATAAATCCACTTATCCTTGGTTTTTTTGGAAGTGATTACTTAAGGTAGAAGTTAGATTAGATTCTTTCTTCCTGGAGTCCAAGACCGTTCAATTAAGTTCAAATCAAGCTAGAAACCAAAGGGTTAAAGAACACTTTGTCTGGTTTCAGTAAATATGAGTGTGAATCCTAAGCCTAGCTACATATTACCTGTAATCTTGGACAAGCTAAATGAGCTTTCTGGTCCCCAGTTCCCCCATCTTTGTAGTAGATGGATTTTTTTTTTGGTTGTTTTCAGTCATTGGCAAAGATAGTAGTGTTTTGCATTTTCTTCTCAAGCTTATTTTACATATGAAGAAACTGAGGCAAACAGGGTTAAGTGACTTGTCCAAGGTCACACAGCTAGTAAGTATCTGAGACTGGATTTGAATGCAAGTCTTCCCGACTCCTGGGCCAGCACTCTATCCACTGTGCCACTTAGCTGCTCCGTTCAGTGGATTAGATGATACCTAAGATACCTTCAACTTCTAAATTTTACCATACTCTGAACAAGACCTTGTGCCCCATACTATGGATCCAAAGGTGGAAAATGGCATACATAAGGCTACAGTAATACATATATAGGCTAAGTATATAGAGCTACAGCCTACATAAGACTTACAGTAATAAACAGAGAGGGGATGCATCATGTCTAGAAATAAGTACAGTTAAACCTCAACATTCACGTGTTTAACTTTTCTGACAAAAGTTGGCATGATTTTACTAGGAACCTCATTTTCTTTTTCACATTGGCAGCCACACATTCATAGCTGTGTGCAGTAGAGAAAAAAAAATGAGAGGCAAGATGCACACAAGTTTGTAGTGTGGCTGGTATCCTATTAGGTGCTTCTCAGTTCCTGTTCACCCTGTCACTATTGAGTAAAGAGCTCTCCATACATTCATTGAATGTTTTTGTTGTTTAGTATACAGTACAATACCCTGATGCTACTTGACACAGTGGAAGGTAAGGTTCAGGTTAAAAAGTGTTTAGGTTTAAGAATTTCATTTACTGTGAGGTATTCATGGTACTGTGGATTTCATGTGTTTTAAAAGGTGAATATTGTCTGAAATCAATGTTTTGTTTTGTTTTTTTTAAATTGAGATGTTAACACAAAGGGTCACAGAATTCTAGGGAATTACTAGCAAAAAAAAATGTTTTGCATGTTACCAATTTTATTTTGTGTACTGCATTTTATGGGCTATTTCATGGTTCCTGTGTTAGGAAAGTGTATATTATCAGAATTAATGTTTTGTGATACAGAATTATATGCAGAAAAGTATATTTTCAGCAATCTTTAGCAAAAGGCTACGGTTCTTAGTGGTCACGGGAATCTAGTCTCCAGTTTCTCATAGTTTCAGTACATCAGCATTCACATTTTTTACTTTGGCACTGTTTTCTAGGAATGTTACCCCTACAAAAGTTGAGGATTGACTGTATGATATAAGGTAGAATATAGTGGAGGTAACGGAAAGATTCAGATGAAATACAGGGTGTCCATAAAGTCCCTGTGCAATTTAAAATAGTTGCAACTTTGTAATGATATCTGATAGAAAGAATCTGTAAAAAGCAAAAGAAAAAAGAAACATCTTATTTTTTATTGTTCTTGTTAATTTCAACATATCCAGCGCCATTACTAATACAAAGGGTAATATGATTCTATAGTTCGTGGAAAACATTGTCAAGCTGATTTTCAGTAATGGCAGTAATCACATCAGTTATCCTAGCTTGCAAGTCTTTTTTAGATCGAGATTTGGTTGAATAAACATTAGTTTTCACATGTCCCCATAAAAAGAAATCCAATGGAATCAAACCTGGCGAACGTGGAAGCCGAGAAAATGGTAGACTTTAGACAGCGGTGGTAGATTTTAGTTCAGCCAACCAAAGAACACAGTTTACTTTCTTTTCTAGTGAAGCCATGGGTCAACAGTAATCCTGAAAAATAAGTAATTTTTAAATTGAATTTCTAAAAATAAAGATAAAATAAACATGAAATTTCTAAAGACAGAAATAAGCTAGATACATCAAGCTTTCTAATCCTTGTTAGAGTCTTTCTATCACATATAGTTACAGAGTTAGAACTATTTTAAATTGCACACGGACTTTATGGACACCCTGTACTTTAGGAAAATGTGAGCTTATCACTTAGAACTGGGCATGGGGAAATCAGGAAAGGTCTTTATGGAGGAAATATTGCCTAAATTAAACATAGTGACTGCTATGTCATAGAGGCAGAAAAGGGCCAGAGACAGTCAGGGAACAGTGAGGAGTAGTGTGTGTGTGTGAGTGTGTGTGTGTGTGTGTGTGTGTGTAAAGAAAAAAGTCTAGGAAGGGAATTTGGAGCTAGATTGTAGAAGGGCTTAACCACCTGGCTAACAATTTTTTTGTTTCTTATCCTAAAGGCAAAAGGAAGCCACTGAAAACTTTGGAGCAGGAGAACAACATGGTCAAACCTGTTCATTAGGAAGTTTATTTTGGCAGCTCTATGAAGGCTAGACTGGAGAGGATAGAGCCTGAGAACAGAGAGATGAGTTAAGAGGCTTTTAAAGTAGTCAACCAGTCAGTCACCTAGCATTTACAAAGTGTCTACTTAATTAATTAAGGCATTTGGGTAAGACCACTGGACTTGAAGTGATCAGCACCTGAGTTCAAATGTGGCCTCAGACACTCACCATATTGTGACTCTGGGCAAGTCATTTAAACTTTATCAGCTTCAGTATCCTTATCTATAAAATGAGAATTTTAATGGCACCTACCTTACAGGGCTGTTGTGAGGCTCACATAAGATCACACACACACACACACACACACACACATACACACACATATATCAAAGTTTTCAAATCTTAAAACAGTATACTCTAAAAGCTAACACACACATATATACATATATATAAGTTTTCAAGCTTTCAAACAGTCTTCTACAATAAAAGCTAGCGATTATTCATAATCATAACAACAATAAAATAATCCCAGTAAGATAATTTCAAGGTTATGGGGGCTTGAACTAGGGTGGTAGTAGTCAGAGTGTATATGAGGGAATTGTTGTGAGACATATAGCCACAGCAAAATCATCAGAATCATCAGCTGATTGGATTGGGGAGGTGGGGAAGGGACGGGAGGAAAGAGTTAAAGGTGATGCTGATATTAGTAGCTGAAATTTTGAAGGGGAAGTTGTGCAAAGATTCTTTGGTTACCTAAATGGGCCTCGGTTTGCCACCCTAGTAGGCTAGGCTTCTGTGATGTAATGAAAAGGACAGTGGATTTGGAATAAAGAACCCGGCATTGAATCCTGACTTGTCTGCTTACCAGCTGTGTACTCTTGGCCAAGTTACTTAACTTCTCTAGGTCCGTTTACTCATCTGCAAAATGGGTATAATAATAGCTTCAATACTTGTCTTACTGGGTTTTTATAAGGATGGAAAGAGATAATCAATGGAAAGTGTTTTGCAAACCATATTATACTATATAAACATGAACCATATATTGTTGTTGTTAATCAGATGCCCAGAAAAACTGGTTGGCAAAAGTATTCCCAACAAGGCAGGTGGGGCCTTGAGTCTTGAGAAGTCTTTTGATGATACAGAAGCTGTCCTAGCCTGGACACTAGGTCCCGGGCTATAACAAAATACTAAGTACGGTGCCTGGCACATAGTAGGCCATTAGTAAATGTTCGTTGAATGAACTGAATCTAGTTATAAATACTTCAATTGTATCAGAAAGTGAGAAGATAGCCCAGGATTATGGAAATAAGACTATAGGTCCCAGAGAGTATTCTGGTGGCAATCTAGAAGGCGATGTGGGCATGAACACTTTAGGAATAGTCAGACCTGGATCTGGAGTCAGAAGACATGGGCTCAAATTTAAATGACCTTGGACAAATCATTTCACTTCTCAGAGTCTCAGTTTTCCCTTTTGTAAAATAGAAGAGTCAGACTAGATGATTTCTAAGGTGGTTGTTTTTTCTTTTTTTCCAGCTCTACAAGAATTAACCTGCTAGAGGTTGATATGTACTCAGAAAACTCTGGAAAAGAAATCTGGAGCAGAAATACTTAGCTGGTATTTCCAGGATATTCCACATCAAAAAGTGTTTTGTCAGGAATGTTGCATTGGGAGGAACGTATGGTACCTTTGAGGTCATAAAATTCTGACAAATTTTTGTAGGTGTGGCAAATATTTCTGGTGATTTGTTGTTGAGTGATAAGAGATGCCTCTCTGGCTTCTTCAGGAGATCCAAATGTATTTGAAGTCAACAACAAATCAGATAAGTACATAAGGGGCTTTGATAAAAGATAGGGACCAGTTAGAGAGAGAAGGTACAGATTTCTTGGTGTAAAATGCCCTCCAGATGTCTCCGCAAGCCAAACACATAGGTTGGTTTTTAGAAGGTGACTACCTTCATAATCAAGGTATTCTATGGGTCCACACTTCTGAAACTGCAACTAATGAGCCCCCACTGATAGTACTTACCTTTAATAGTCAGGCAGTAGACATAATTATCTCAAAACAAAGGCACTTATCTAGATGGCATCATAAAAATAATAGCTATAAAAACATTCTCCTCATAAAGCTGGGATACACTCTTCCACAGCTACACACAGCATCAGCGGAATGAGTGGGCATACTTTTAAAGTACAGCACTAGACAGGGCACATACAGTCAATATGCAGCCAAGGAAATTCACATGTCTGACACTGCAAGGCCCTGATGTCCTTTCATTTCTCATGGTGTCTTTATGTTTCTTTCTGTGGGTGCAGCATATATGTTGGGCAGGTTGCTCAGCTTGAGTACTTAGGCCTATTCTTCTCCATAGCTCAACTCTTAACTGCCAGGACTGGCTTTCTTCTCAACTGAGTTGGGAAGATCCTCAAAGCTTTCTCCTGCTTTGATTCACAATTTCCTCCTTGTTGGGTCCAGTGTTTCTTCCTAGACAAGTAGCTCCATTCTAAGAAACTATAGTTGATGGAAAGAATAGAAAACAAATAATCTCTCCCTACTTTACAAAAAAAAGAGGTGAGGAACGATGCCCTTTCTGACTGCTTCCTAGGGAGTACGTCTGGCCCTTTAAAGGGCTACCAAGTGGCTGATCCTTGACCAGCCGATAGATGCCTCCTGGTTCCATCAATTTGGATCAGAGAATGTCACAACTTCTAAAGGAGTAACAGAATGTAAAACCTTCTTTTCACTTTGTTTAATACCTTAACACTTCATTGTCTATTATCTGCCCCTTGTCTTCTATAATTTCATTAATGGTGATGGGAAGAAATAAATTGATCTTGGTGTCCTATTAACGACTGCCCCCCAACACATTCAAAATCAAAGGTGAAGGAAGTAGAAAAGAGAAACCGAGATTGGAAGTAAGATTGATGACTTTCTTCAAATATCCGAGGATCTAGAAAAGAGAAGAAAGATTCCGTTTTTTCCCCCATGACACTTCAGAGGACAGAACAAAGAACAATGGAAGCAAATGAGAAAGAAAAAAACTTTTGGCTTAATAAATGGAAAACCTTTTGAGTATCAGGGCAGCCTGATGACAGCATTGCCTATGTTGTGAATAAATGAACTCCTTTCCTCCAGTGATATTCAAGCAGAGATCAGACAAATAGCTGTTTGGGTTCCTCTTCAGGTGAATGATGGACTAGCTGCCCTCTGAGATTCTTTAAAATCTGAGGTTCTAAGATTAAGTGACCCTAGACCACTAATGAGTAAGAATTGGGTGTCTTATAAAAGTATACAAACTAGATGCCCTCATGAAGACTCTCTGCCCAGCCAAAGCTAGGCTCTGTATTCTCTGTATTTGTATTGGCTGATTTGTATAATTTTGGCTTAAGAGTCAGAAAGACCAGAGTTCAAATCCTGCTTCAAACATTTACTAGCTGCGTGACCCTGAACCAGTCACTTAATTTCCATGGGCTTATTTCTTCATCTTTAAAATGAGGGAGTTGGGCTCTAAGGTCTCTTTCAGCTCTCTCAGCTATAAGTCTATGACCCTAGTAAATTGTTGTAGTTGTGTTTTTCCTTTGTTTTGGAAGAGGACCATGACATCAGGGAAATGATGACATGACTTGCACTTGACTTTGATTTGAGTGAGGGAGGGCTGTGCAAGGTCACCATCCTCACTTTCTCCTCCAGAGCTCTCTGGGTCCAGTGGCCAGATATTCACCAGGATGACTGGAGATGGCTCAGGATGCAATGGGAGACCCTGGTCCTTCCAGGCTAAGATCTTTTCAGGTTCTCACTTTGAGGGAGGTAAGGCCCATTCAGTGAATAAGCCTCTTTAAGAAGTGAATCAAGGGATGGCCCCTTTAATCAAAACTTTAAAAAAATCAAACTAGCAAATTAGATTTTGCTGCACTCAACATGATCAAACCTGGGATGTAGAAAGTCAGAGCTGGAAGGGAATTTATTGGGTCACGGGATTATAGGATTCAGAGCTGGAACAGACTTTAAAGATTATCTAATCCAACTGCCTCATTTTCCAAATAATCACAGTAAAAACTGACATTTATATAGTGTATTAACATTCTCAAAACACTTTTCACACGTTATTTTCATTTGATCCCCACAGATGAGCTAACAGAAGCTTAGATTAGATGCCCTGCCAGGGTCAGACAGCTAGTAACTGTTGGAGGTCAGGTTCCCCTCCAGCTTCCTCCTGCTTCTCAGTTCAGTGTTCCTTCCACTGCACACCTTTGCCTCTATTTCCTTCTAGTTTGAGAATTGGTTAGATGGGAAAACCGAGGTCCAAAGAAATTAAATGACTTGCCTAAGGTGACACAGATCTTTTCACTCCAGATTTCTTTTTTCCCCCCATTACACTATGTCTACAGGATGTTCTTTCCATTTTAAATTGAAAGCCCCTCAAGCAACACTTCCAGGATCTATAATTATTCACTATAGTGAAGTGAAAATACTCACTGTAGAAGATGGTTAGTCTTCACGAGTTGCTGTGGCTGAATGATCTTATCACCTAGTGGTCAACCTTTGGGTGATACCCCTCCTTACACTTAGCTAGCTAGGCTGGTCCTTAGATGCCAGACACACAATCTGTTACCAATCCCTTCTAGAGTCCTTTGGCAGATAGGAACTGTCACAGCTTTCACTCAAAGCCTTGGATAAGCCAGGCTCACCTCCATGCTACAGCAAGGCATCAGAGAGTTCCGTAGAACATAGAAAATTAAGTATGAGAGCAACAAGAGACCTTAAACCATATGATGTGCCACTAAGCCTGGAGTCACAAAGACCCAAGTTCAAATCCCATTTCAGACACTTATTAGCTGTGTGACCTTAAGCAAGTCACTTAACCCCTGTTAAATAGTGATAACAAGTGCACCTATTTCCCTGTGTTGTTGTGAGAATCAAAGGAGAAAATATTTTGTAAAGGACTCAGCACAGTGCCAGGCACAAAGTAGGTGCAATATGAATAGTAGCTATGTTATTGGCTATTGTTGTAGTTAGCTGTTTTTGTTGTCATTCAGAGCTGGAAAGGTCCAGAAGACATGGAGGCGTTTTAAGTGTTGGACCTCATTTCTTATGTCTCTGTTTCTGTGAAATGGGAAGAAACAGCCCTGCCTTACCTTGCTTTCTGCTAAGACCTGATTTGGGGATCAAATAGTTCGTGCATTGTAAAATACATTGTGATAATAAATGCCTATCTTTATCCTTATTAAATTGTGGAGCTGCTGCAACTGTTTCTATCCTGAGGATTGGCCAGAAGGGAGTAGACAGGCTGAGGCAGAGAACAGCCCAATAAACAGTGCGGTTGGTTGTATGCAAGGAGGCACTGGGACCCTCCCATCCCCTTCTCCACCCTCTCAGGCTTCTGTCCCCATTGGGAGCTAACTGTGTCAACGGCACTCTGCCAGTTTTGGGCATGTCTCTATAAAACCTATTGGCAACTTCCCTTACTGTTTCCTGGCTTTTGTCCCTTGGAGAATATATGAATGCAAAGGGGAGGTGTGGCCAGGAACACTGAGGGAGACACTGCCAGCCTTCATGGGTTCTTGCCATACAGCACTTGCTGAGGGCTCATGTGTGCCCAGCACTGTGCCAGGTACCCGCTATCGAACTACACTGAATCTAGGATGTCTGCTTTGGGGGCTATACATGCTAGCAGGGGAGGCCAAAATGTTTTTTGAGGGGTAGTCTGGATGAACCTAAGCTGGGAGTCAGAAGATCTGGGTTCCAATCTCAGCTCTACCATTAACTCCCCATATGTCCCTGGGCAAATCACTTCCCTTCTTTGGGAAAGTCACTTCCTGCTTCTGTCCAAATGAGGGACTTGAACACAGAACATAGAACACAAAATAGCAGAATTAGAAGGAAACAGGGAACAAAATATTAGGGCACTGAACAATATTAGAGTTGGAAATGGTAGCAGCAGGAATAATAAAAATGAATTGTCAAATTAAGATTTAGATTTCTCTATCAGTGTTAAAGCACTAATTCACATGGAATTTTTTTCTTCAATTGATTGTCTAGGGGCAGCTAGGTGGCTCAGTGAGTAGAGCACCGGCCCTGGACTCAGGAGAACCTGAGGTCAAATCTGGCCTCAGACACTTGACACACTTACTAGCTATGTGACCTTGGGTGAGTCAGTTAACCCCAATTGCCTTGCCTTCCCCCCTCGAAAAAATTCAGTTGTCTAGGCAGACATTAATTAAAATTCTACTTTTCATGGTAAGAAGCAGAGGTTTTTTCAGCATAAGGTTGCCCAAACCAAGACCATGTTACAATAACATCACTATTGAATCATAACCAAGCCTCACCATAACATTGCAAAATGCTTCTATGACATCATTTGGCAATTGCCTAGTCATAACATTTTAACATCGTCCCTGTGGTGCTACTCACAGTACTAGCACATATTATTGTAGCGGTTTAAAGGTTACAAAGTACCTTCCCTGCAATTACTTTGCAAAGTTTGTAGTGAAAATATCATCCCCATTTTACAGAAGAGCAAACCGCGGCTTATAGAGGTTAAACAACTTATTTCAAACTTACATAGCCAGTAAGCTGGAGCTTAGATTCAAACCAAGGTACTTTGACTGCAAGTTCACTGCCATTTTCATTCTACCGTCATGCTCCCCAAAACGTTGTTTAACCTAAAATCATGTTTTTTAGACCTAATTGGTGTCCTTTAGTGAGGTATGCTTCTGTGCTCTATACCTGTGGTATCACTGATGGAGGGAATTCTTCGTATGGAGCTTTCCTCTTCCCCAGGGCAGATCAGCAATTTATGTATAAAGATTTAGAGTTGAGGGGCTAAGGGAGAGTCTCACATGTCAAGTTTTCAGGGTTGCACAGTGATCTGTGTCAAAATCAGTCCGTAGTGAATCCAGAACTGGCTCTCTAGCCCCTATGACTCCCTATGAGACATTTACATGTAAAAAGTTAACCAACAGGACAAGAAAGTATTTCCTAAGTACTTAATTAAGGGTACAGACAGTAAGGATGATAGATGAGTGAAAAGGGGAAATTGTGGCTGGAGAAAGTGGTTAGATTTGACCTGAGTCTGGAAGAGTAGATAAAGGAAACCAGATAATTTTAGAGGGGGAAGGAACCCCATCTAGAATTTTTTATTTTGTGTATGTGGCTTCTCTGCCAATTGGTCTTGCAGCCCCTTTATGATTACCCTCAGTGGTAGGAGCCTCACTACTACCTGTCCATTCCACTGATCATTAGAGAGCCCTTCCTTATATTAAGCAAACTCAGCCTATGAGTAACCACTCGCTGACCTGTCCTCCCCCTATGCTCCCCAGATCCCCCCTATTGCTGCTACTTCTACCAAGCAGAACAAACTTAATCCCTCTTCCCTATGACAGCCATCCGATATGGGAAGAAGGAATTTTAGTGAGGAGAACCAGAGGGAACTTTGTGCAGAATGCATGCACCCTCAGGATTCCCAAACATGCAATTCTTGGTTCTCTTTGAAAGGAAATGAGTTTTTCTAGCTATCACCATAGTTTCTAAAAATGTTCTTTCGTCACTATTGTTGAAGGGGAAATGTGATCTTTATCTGATCCTAGCATCTTCTTTTCACAATTAAAGAATTAGGGTCTTGTTGTGTACATCTCATTAGGAGCAACTCAGTTTGCACATATTAAACCACACACACACGCACACACACACACACACACACACACACACACACACACACACACACACAAAGACAAAACATCCCCATGAATTAAATTGAGACAGGCCAGATTCTACAGAGCAAAGAATTCTGTTTGGGATATCAGGAAAACTGGGTTCTAGTCCTGTATCTGCTAATGATTTGCTGTGTGACCTTGGGAAAATCATATAACTTGTCTGATACCTTGTGTTCCCGATCTTTCAAGCAAGAGTGGTGAACTAGATGATTTCCAGGTGCCCTTCTATCCCTGTTCTGTGTCCTATGGTGCCCTCTCATGTGAACATTCAATATCTTAAGTGCTACAGTACATTGCACTTCTAACATTTTGTGCTCCATGTTAAGACATTTTACATCAGGCTCCAGCATTGTTTCATTCATATGAACTTTGACAGAGACAATGAAAATAATTTGAGAGGCAATGTGGTATAATAGAGGGTAGAACTGGCTTTGGAGCCAACAAGACCTGTGTTCAAGTTCTGACTCTGTGTCACCCTGGGCAAGTCACTTAACCTCTGACTATGCCCGGGCAACTCTCTAATATTCTAAGTTTCAGAGTATGCTTTGCTTGATGCTGGAAGAGAGAATTACTTATTAGGAATTTTATACACAAATAAAATCCTCTGTCTGGCTTTTAAAACCTTCATGACCTGGCCCCTTCCTACCTTTCTGATCTTCTTCCACCTCACTCCCCTTGATGTCCTCTGCCAACCAGTAAAATGCAATCCTCACACACAGGACAGTCCACTTCCTAACTCCAGGCATTTTCATTGACTGCTTCTCATTCCTGGGATTCTCTTCCTCCTCACATCTACCTCCTGGTTTCTTCCAAGTGCCTGCTAAAATACCACCTTCTACAAGAAGTCTGTCTTAATGCTGGTGCTTTCCCTCTGTTTGGTTATCTCTAATTAGTTTAGCCTGTATATAGTTTACTTATGTGGTGTTTGTATATGTCTCCCCCTTAGGCTGTGAGCTCCTTGAGATGTCGGATTTCTTTGTATCCGAGTGGTTAGCACGATGCTTGGCATATAATAAGCACTTAATAAATGCTTATTGACTTCTCGGTGTTGACAGGAAATCATAGATCCAATTATAATTTTAATAATAGCACTGGTGATGGTGATGACAATATTTCACACATCTATAGTCCTTTAATGTTTACGAAATGCATTCCTGGTTTAGAGTGCTAAACTTGGAGCCAGAAGGAGCAAAGTTCAAATCCTGCCTTGGACACCTTGCTAGAGACATGCCCCAGGGCTAATCTCTTGACCTCTCTGAACCTGCTTCTGCATCTATAAAATGAGTTCTAGATAGATATGTTCTGAAAGTCCTTTCCACTTCTAAATCCACCATCCTAGCTTCCTCTCACCAACCTTGGGAGGTAGGGTGGGTAATAAAAGTCTTATTGATGTCATTTTACAGACGAAGAAACTGAGGCTTAGAAAAAAAAGGAAGTGACTCACCATGGTGACCTAGCTGCCTTCTAGTGTTCTGGCTCTGGGTCCAGTGCTCCTTCTACTAAAGCTGAGAATAGTAGCTTAGCAGCCCTGTCAACTCTCTTTATGGGAGAGCATCTGGGGTGGGGCGGTGGTGGTGGTGGTGAACCACAAATGTTTGTTTGCACAAGCGAGAACCCACTGAGATGGCAGCAGAAGTCGCTTCGTTTGGGAATGAAGGAGGCTTTTTAGATGGAAGTGGCTGCAGGATGTTTGGGTGCATTGTCAAGAAACCTACGGCATCTCTAGCTCAGAAGGTTTAAGAAAGTAGATGAGTATCTCTCAGGGACAGTTCCTATAACCACAGCAACAACAGCTAGCGTTTATGTAACTTTTTAAGATTTGCAAAGTACTTTACAAACATTATCTCTTTTTATCCTTGCAGTGACCGTAGGAGGTCGTTACTATTATGATTGTATTATCATTATTTATTATTAGATATTATAATGTTATATTGTATTATTGTTATAAAATAATATGATATTATTTATTCCCATTTTACAGATGAGAAAACTTGCTCAACATAGCGAGGAAGTATTAGAGGATGGATCAATTTTTCTTGACTCCAGGCCAATCACTCTATCACCTAGCTGCCTATTTTCCTATAGGTAGGGAAACAAATCTCAACAAAATAATAGCTACTGTTTATATAATGTTTTTAGCCAAAAATTGCTTTATATCCATTATCTTATTTATTCCTCACAATTTCCCCTTGAGAGGAATCATAACCATTCACATTTCTAAAGGCATATACAGCTTACAAAACAATTTTCTCACAATAGCCCCACGAGGGAGAGAAAGCAAGGATTTTGATCCTCATTTGACAGATGAGGAAATTGAATCTCAGAGATATTGAACAAGTTTTCCAAGGTCACAGAAAGTAGTGTCAGTGCAGTTTGAATGCAGGCCTTCTGCCTTAAAGTCTGGGACTGTTTCCACTAAGTTATCTGCTCCCTGATTATAAAAATGAACAGTTAGATCCAACAAGCAGAACTCAATAAATTCTTTCCAATTGAGACAAGCTCACTTCCCTTTTTTTCTTCCAGAGAATCAGACCTCTAGAGAATCCTAAATCTAAAGCTGGAGGGGCCCTGGGAAGCCATCTTGCTCTATCCATTTAATTTACAGATGAGGAAACTGAGGCAAAGAGAGATTAAAGGGCTTCCTCGAAGGTGCAAAGGGAGTGGCAAAAGCGGGATTTAAACCCAGGCTCTGAGTCTGGTGCTCCCATTTCCACTGTCAAGGAGCAAGGCAGCGTGCCATGGTGGAAAGGTCCCTTGGCATGGCCAGAGACACAAGATGGACTCCTGGCTTTGGCACTTACAAGCTGTATGATCCTTGACAAGTCATTTTCCTTCTCTGGGAATCAGTTTCCTCACAGGCAAAATGGAGGTAATGATCTTTGCACTATACAGAGACTGTTGTGAAAAGAAAAGTTTGTAAATTGTAAAGTTTTATAGAAATGAGAGTCATTGTTATTCCACTAACATTGATGCTTCTTCTTGGCATGAAAATGTCTCTAATCTCTCAAAGACTTGTCCAAGAGAAGCCAAGCTCCAGTAGGGAGCTCTCCTACCAAGGCTGGAAATCTTCAAGTATGCAACCAGCAACAGAGAATCTCATAACCTGAGATTTGGCCACCAGCAAGAATGTTCTTGGCAACTTATTAAGAACAGTGCGATACAATGGAAGGAGCTCTGGCTCTGGAATCAGGACTTAGGTTCGAATCCCACCATCCATACTTAGTGCCTTTGTCCCCATGGACACATCACTTAATTTCCTTGGAAGTCAGTTTCTTCATCTGTAATGAGGAAGTTGGACTCTAATAGAATCCAAAGTCTCTTCCAACTCGAAGGTTATGGTCCTCTGACCGCCTACTGAGATGCAGAGGGGTCCAATGAAGGAAACACCCTACTAATGAAATCCTCACAGGATTGAATTCATAGAAATCTAGAACCTTGGAGCTGGAAGGCGCCTCAGTATGCGCCCAGTTGAACCTGAGCAGAAATCCACTTCACAGCACTCCTGACAAGCGGTCAGCCAGCCTCTACTTGAAGACATTCGCTGCTTCCTGTAGCATACCATTCCACTTTTGGTTGCATCTGATTGTTAGGAAGTTTTCCCTTATATTGACTCAAAATCTCTGCAACTTTTTTTGTGGCTTTTAGCTCTCTCCCCTGGGACCAGGAAGAATAATTCTGATTCCTGGATGTATAAACTTGGCCAAGTCACTTTCCCCCTCCTGGCCACAGTTTCCTATTTTGTAAAATGAAGAGTTTGAGCTAGAAGAATTCTGAAGTCCTTTTCATTCTAACATCCTATGATTTCCTTCTCTGATTTTTCTTCATTCTACTTGGGGACAGTTCTGTTTAGAGGTTTTCCCTTATATGGAGCCAAACTCTGCCTCCTGGTAACTTCCTTCCATTAGTCCTAGCTCTGTCTTCTACACATAATACAGAACATTTCTTCTTCTTCTCCTCCTTTTTCTCCTTCTTCTTAATACAATAATTATTAGCAAACAGTAGCTGTAGAGTTGTTTGACTTTAAGGTCTTTGGTCACTGCAGAGTTGACTGGACTTTGAAACCATCGATCTAATATGACAAATATGATAAGCAGAAAGAGAGAGAAAGAGAGAGAGAGAGAGAGAGAGAGAGAGAGAGAGAGAGAGAGAGAGAGAGAGAGAGAGAGAAAAGCGTCTCTCTGTGCTATGCAGCTGCTTCACATTCTGGACCAACTCCAAGGCTTGTTGTAATACAACATAGCCAAAAAATACAAGTCTCTCAAATCAAGAAGGTTGCTTCTGGAATCATATTTTCCAGTTGACATGGTGGGGGGAGGCTAGGGGATTCAGCATAGAGGAACCAGTTTGGCCAGTCAGAAGCTGAGGAAGCACTTTTCATTTCATAGGAACTTAGACATCACTTGGGAGTGTTTGTGGAGGGAGAAAGGGAGAGCTAAGCAGGATGTCTCTGTGTAGAGAAGGGGACTAAGCAGAGCTATGCTCCCTTCCCCATGAGGAATCTAGGCAAAAGGAAGAAACTTGGTTGAAGAAAGAGCCCTGAGTTTTGGAGAGAAATCTCCCAGTTGACACTGCTGTTTTTGATGAGAAACTTCAATGCTGTTCCTCACCTTCTACCACTCCCTATTCTCAGACTTATGTGGCAAATTTCAGGGTGCTAAGATGAATAATATCATAAAATTATAGAACATTAGCGATGGGAGGGACCTTAGAACCAAATATTCCAAAAAGAGCTTTAGTGTTGTCTTTTGTTTTTAAATCACTTAGATTTTCCCCTTTCCCAGAGGGCCATCTCTTATAACAAAGAATTTTTTAAAAAAAAATTTCTTTTAAGTTTTAAGTTTCTTTTAAGAAAAAGAAACAAACAAATGAAGAGGGAGGGCAATTCAGCAAAATCAATTTTGAAAATCTTACATTACATGCAATAGAACATGGAATGTCAATAGTTGGAAGAGACTTAAAAACATAGAATATCAGAGCCTTGAAGGGTCTTGGGGCAGTGAATGTTAGAGTTGAAAGGGATTAAAATATAGAATGTTAGAGCTGAAAGGAGCTTGAGAATATAGAATGTTAGAAAGGGATATTAGAATATAGAAGGTTAGAACTCAGAAGGACCTCAGAGCACTGAATTTTAGCAATAAAAAGGCCTTCAGAATACATAGTGTCAGAGACTGAAGGAAATTTATTCAATCTAATTCTTTCATTTTATTGATGAGAAATCAGAGGCCCCCAGTGGATGAAGTGTCTTGTCCGTGAGTTAGTTTTGAAACCATGGCCCTCTTACTCCAAATCCAGGACTTTGCTTATGCCATTAATTTACTCATTGACCTTCAGCTACTCAGTTCTCCTCAATGGGCTTCAATTTCCTCATCTATATAATGGAGGTGGATGAAAGGACTGCATTAGAAGATCTCAAAAGGTCCTTCAGTTATAACCGTCCTGATTCTAGCAGGCAAAGCCCATGTCCCTAATTAGGACACATATAACCTAATGCAAGTGATTTTTCAAGGGTCATGAACTCTGTTAATAAGAGAGCTTATTTCAGAGCCCAGAGTTTTTGGAGTCCATTTCTAAACAAACTGAGCTATCTCATCTTTTCTTCCCGGTACTTCATCACCCCCTTGGTCACCACTGAGATTCCACCCATGGCCCTGTGACCAGAGAACTGAAAGATCACATTTTGGTGAGATCTCGCTGAAAATTGGTAGGGATTTGTGATATTTGGTTTCATTTATTTATTTGTTTGTTTATACAAATTGGCATTTATGACATCATAGGATTTAGAGTTAGAAGGGATCTTAAAGATCTTTTATTCTAACTCCATCATTTTATGGATGAAGAAACTAACTGAGGTTAAGTGATTTGCTCAGGGTCACACAGATAGGAAGCATCAAAGCAGGAATGCACATCTATATCTTCTGATTTTTCAATCCCAGGTTCTTTCTTTCCCCTGTATGACAGTGAATATTACAACAGAGAACCTTTAACTAACACACTATCTAATGAAGGCTTTTACCTGAGAATTGGATTGGTCAGCATCCCAGGAACAAGGAAATGCATAGTATAATCAATCCTCCGACTCAAAGAAGCAAGAATCACTAAAATTCTTTTCCTCTAGTCCTAAGGTTCTTTATATGAAAGTATTTTGTTTTATAAATGAAGAACTTCTGCCATTGTCCCCTAATCCTATATCACGGCTTATAAGCAAAATGGTGTAGTGGAAATAGTACTAGATTTTTGAGGTGTCTGAGGAGCGTGTTAATGAAGGTTCGGAGTCATATGTCCTGGATTTGAATCCTGGCTCTGAAACTTTATAGCTGGGTAACCTTGAGCAAATTGCCAACTTCTCTGGACTTCAATTTCCTCATTTGTAGAATGAGGGAGCTGGATTAGGTGATCTCTAAGGTCCTCTTCGATTTCTAAAAGAAAAAATCCTGTGATGCTCTGCCTTTAAATTTTTAGAGACTCTTCTAGTGGAACACAAGCACTGGTGGAATTACCCATCCAGAAAGCCTTCAAATACAGACCCCAGTGGCAGACTCTGTATGTATCATCTAAGGACCAGCTTAATTACACATGGAGAAGCTCATGACATTCATTTATTCACTCATTGAAGTCATTTATTAAGTACTTACTATGTGTCAGGCACTGTGCCAAATGTTGGGAATACAAATGCAAGCCAACAACAACAACAACAACAACAAAAGATTGTCCTTGCCTTCAAGGGGCTTACATTCTAATAGGTGAAGATAACATATAAAAGGAAACAGAAATGGTTGAAACCACGGGATGAATTCCTTTGGCCACAGATATTCAGCCAACCACTTTACTAAAGTTTGGAAAAGTTGTGGTCTATACTTGTGAGGAGGGCTCCACATCAAAGTCTTCAAGTATTAATAAATGGTGAAATGATTGAGTGAAATAAGGTCTGGAATGGAAGGCAGTGGAACATAGGATAGATGCTCAAATGCATGAAAGTCAAGTCAGAGTTTTGTTGTTTGAGGATAGGATATGCAATGTCTCTCCTTTCTGTGCCTACACTGATTAAAATTGCTCTTTCAGATGTGGTATGCCTAGGCATCCCTAGGCTAGGAATTATGAGGCCTAGACTCACATTTCAGTTGTATTTCTTGGCTTTATGGACTTTGCTAATAAAGCAACACTTTTTCATATAATGTCATAGGTGGAAGAGCCTCATCATTTTACAGATGGGAAAATGAGAGCTATCCCATGTTGCCTTTGTCTTCATTTTAAAATGAAGGACATTGGGAGAGACAGAGACAGATAGAGGAAGGGAGTAAGGGGGAAGAGAGGAAAAAAGAGAATAGAGAGAAAAAAGAAGAGACAGACAAATGAAAGAGGGGGAAAAGAGGGAGAAAGGAACAGAGAGGCAGAATGATAAAGACAGGCAGAGGAAGAAAGAGAACAGAGAAAGGAAGAGGGAGAGAGAAAAAAGACAAAAATATGAGAGAGAAATAGAAAAAAAGAGAGGAAGATAGGGAGAAAGAGATAGAGAGACAGCAAAGAATAAAGGGGAAGGGGAAAGGTGGGAGAGAGGGGCAGAAAGGCACAGAAAGAACAGAGTGAAAGTTTCAGAAAAGAGAAATTTCTAAACTCGCAGCTAGTATCAGAGGCAAGATTCAAACCCAGGTCTCCAGATTCAAAAGCCTGCAATCTTGTCACTATACCACATGAAGTCCCTTCCCCTTTTGTGGCTTTAGGTTCCTCGTGGGATGGGACTAGATGGTCCCTCTTTCAACTCAAACTTCTACAGCGGTAAAACTTCTACCAGGGGTCCTTAACATTTTTGTGTGTTATGGATCCCTTTGGTCTGATGAAGCTTCTGGAACCCTTCTCAGAATAATGTTTTAAATTGCATCAAATAAAATCTATAGGATTATGTAAGAAACAAATTATACTGAAATAAAGGTGTAATTTTTTTGCCATTCGAGTTCATAAGCCCGTTGAAATCTCTCCAGAGACCCCTTAGGAGTCCATGGACTTTAAGTTAAAAACCTCTGTCCCAGAGGATCTCTATATAACTGCTCCAAAAAAGATGAAAGAACTGAATGCTTTCTGAAATCTCTATCGTCTCTTTCCTTCTTTCTCAGGGACCCCGGACCGTCCTAGAACAGTCGAAAGCTGAGTGGGCTGTATTTTCTCCTTACTTTCCTGGGAGGACAAGCATTGACCTGGGGACTGCTACCTCACGGTGCTGCCTGCCTCCACGTCCACGTCTACAGTGGTTTCCTTTCTGCCACTTGGAAAGTGACAGAGGAGTTCAGGATCTGAAGGCAAAGGAGCGATGAGCCATGGAAGGAGATAATCTGGAAGGAACACAGCCGGTCAAGAGCCGGGAGATGAGGGTGAAACCAGGAAACTGCAAGCTGCTGCAGCCAGAGATCTCCAAACACCAAGGTCTCTAGGAAGGAGAAGAGGGTTAGCGTGGGCTTCCCTGTCTCACCTAACCCGAGGACAGTGACACAACGCCTCAACACTCCAGGGATTTTCTTTCTTTATTATTAACAAGTTCATGGGAGTCGGCTTGAACTGGTCTCATAATGGGACCCAGGGGACAACAGGACCCAGATGGGCTGTGTTGTCAAGTTTGAAAAAAATAATAATCGTTTTAACATAAATGGAAGAAACATTGAAAAAGCTTAACTTTGTACTTTGACATTTGATTCTTGGTCATGGTTCTTTCTCTCATCCTCTCCACAACACCCCTCCCCTCTCCGCCTCTCTTTTTCTCCCTTTCCCTTTCTCTCTCTTTTCTCCTACTTCTTTTTCTTTCTTTCTACCTCCCCTCTCTTCTCTCCATATCATGTTTGTTCCTCCCACCTTCATTTTCTCTCTTCTTTCCCTTTTATCCCCCTCTTTCCTTCTCTTGCTTCTGTACTTTCTCTTTCTCTTCTCCCTCCCTCTTTTCCTTTATCTCTCCCCACTTTCTTTTCCTCTTTTTTCCTTCTCTATCTGCCTGTTTTTTCGACCTTTTCTCTCTTTTTCTTCTTCTCTCTCCCCCTTCCTCACTCTATTTGTTTATCTGTTTCCTTCCCTTAGAGCCTCGGTGCCGCTCTGACAAAAGTGAAGGGGGGGAGGGGCAGTGCAAATGTTTAGTTTTTCCAACACTCCTATGAAGCAGTGTGAGTGCAGCTGTGCCCCTTCACTGCCCTCCTCTGTTTAGGGAAAATGAATATTATGAAAACACAGACTTTCAAAAGGATAGAAGAAAATGAGAAATAACTACACTACAAAAGGATTCATATTCACCGCACGGTTCCTCTAAATAAGGCATTCCCTATGTGCAATTAGCATACAATATGATTTACAAAAACTCACATCGCATGAAACATCTTGGGAAGGAAGGAAACAAGCATTCAGTAGGCACCTACTATGTGCCAGGCACTATGGTAAATGTTTTGCAAGTGTTATCTCAGTTTATCCTTACAACAATTCTGGGAGATAAGGGTTGTTGAGGAAACTGAGGCAGATAGATGTTAAGTGACTTGCCCAAGGTCACACATCTAATAAATGTCAGAGGCTGGATTTGAATTCAAGCCTTCCTGAATCCAGGCCCAGGGCTCTGTCTTCTTTACCAGCAAGTTACTTCTAAGGAAGTTACCTTCATAATAAAGCGTGTTCCCCTTTGCATGACTCAAGGACACAGATCTTTCTCTACAGCCCAATGAAGCTTTGTATGTGGGGACTTGGGGAGGGCAGCGTTGATGAGAAGAATCTTTTGAATTTAAAAGAAGGGACTATATACCATAGCTTCTAGTTAACATCTAGGTGGAATAGTAGATAGATCACTGGATGCTTCAGGGAGACAGGAAGACTTGAGTTTGAATCCAGCTTCTGATGCTTACTAGCTGCGTGACCCTGGCAAGTTACTGTACTTCACTCATCCTCAGTTTTCTCATCTGTAAAATGGGAAGAATGATACTAGCATTTAGCGTGCAAGTTTATTGTGAACATCAACTGAGATGACGTGTGTAAAGTGCTTTGTAAATTTTGAAGTGCTATGTAAATGTTAGCTATAAATCTGATTTATAGAGCTTCATAGCTAGTGGGAACTTTAGAACAGGGAACAGAATTCAAGAGCCAGCTGGTACTTAGAACATAGAATGTTCCATCTGGAATGCACTTTAGAGGCTATAAATTCAGCCCTCTAATCCTACAGATGGGGAAACTGAGGCCTAGATAGGAAAAGGACATATAGTGAGTCATTGGCAGAGAAAAGATTCATGCTCAAATAGGCTGACTCCCAACCCAGTCCTTTTTCCATGATATCATCCTAATTTGACTCACCTAGCGAGGATAAATGCTCTAAAGAACATTGAAAAAGAGGAGATCGTCCTAAGTGCTAGGAGCTAGCAAGTAATAATAGGTTTCATTTCTATGACACTTGACATTTTACAAAGCACTTTTACCATATTAGGCCCATGAGAGGGACAGGGCAGGGACGGTTTTCCTCATTTAACATATGAAGAAACTGAGGCTCAGAGAGGGGAAAGGACTTGTCCAAACTCACATGATTAAAGTATAGCAGAGTCAAGAGAGAATCCGCTTCTTTCTATTCAATTCAGTACTCCTCCTGGGAGTATACTGTTGTGTGCTACATTATCTTTGTTTGGAATAGCCAAGAAACCTGTGACTTGGGGCGTCTTCACCAGTAAAAGTGGAAGCGCTGGACCCCATCCCCAAGGTCCCTTCTAGTTCTGATGTTTTGGGACTGATTTATTTAGAGGCCCCCTGAGTATCACAGTGAGTGAGCCACTTTGGGGAGTAGGTGGGGGGGAAGTGGGGGGCGGGGGAAGGGAGAGGAGGGATTGTCTAGTGAAACACAGATATTCAGCATCCCAGCGCCCTCTGGCGGCAGAATATATCACTTAGACTTACCTAATGTTTGATTAAAGTCATATTCAACATAGAGAGAGCAGAGCTTCCCAGCTGGTGCTGAGGGGAAAAGACCAGGGAGGTTAGTGGCTCGTAAACTCAGTAAGTTAACAGCATAACTTGGTCGTCCCCAAAACTAATTCTACCTGCACGTAGGGTGTGTTAATAAACACATACTTATCAGAACAAGGGAGGAAGTCATCCTGCTGCAAATTTTAAGTTCCAAATTTTCTTTCTCCCGCTGTCTCTCACCTCACCCCTCCCTAAGACAAGAAACCATTTGATATAGGCTTTATATTATCGATGCTCTGCTATAGACAGAACTCCATGCTCAGCTCTGGGGCAGATATGGAGTTAAGAAAAGACATCATTCCTGCTCTCATAGAGCTTAAAGTCTAGCAAGGGAGTATGAGCTAAACACGGAAAACTATAATATACATAAATAAATAACAACAAGATTATATAGTTAATGCAATCGAGGTCCAGAGTGTTATTAGAGGTCTCAGGAAGAAATTGTTACCAATTGGAAACATCAGGAAGACTTCCTGAAAGAGGTGGCTGGTTTTGAAGGCAAGAGTTCAACAAGTGGGGAATTTCCAGCCATTACCAATGTGGGTATGTAGGTTTGTGAGCTAACACGCGCTCAATGGATAGGACAGGATTTCCTAGGATCTAGAGCTGAGGGATGTTAAAAATCATGGCACCTTGTTCGTACAGTGTTGTGATAAAGCGCTAGGCTTGGGGTCAGAAAGATCTGAGTTCAAATCTAGACCCAGACACTTACTAGTTATGTGACCCTACACAAGTTTACTTAACCCCACGTGTCTCATTTTCTTCATCTGTAAAATGGGACTAATAGAATGTACTTCGCAGTGTCATCGGGTGGATGAAATGAGATCATTTTTGGAAGGCTCTTGGTATGTTATAAGCACTTAAGTCTTTCCCTTTAAAAAGCATCTAGGCCCACCTCCTCATTCCGCAGTTGAGAAACCGAAGTTTAAAGCGAGAAAATTATCGGGTCGAGATCACGTGGCTAACAAGTAGCAAAACTGGAGTTTGAACTCCAAATGCTCTTTCTTTCCAATACGCCGCGTACGTTTTAAACTTGAATTCCAGCGTAGGCTCTGGAACCTTCTTTAAGTGTTCCCTTAGAGAAGTCACTTCTTACATGTGACCTTCAGGCTCTTTATCTGCAAAATGAGAATAAGACTTATTTTACTTCTTCACCAAATATCCTCCTCCAATAAGAACCTCATCGAAGTGTGGAGGTAACCCTGGGTTCTAGAGCCCTAGGCAGATGAAGGGCAAGTTCTGGTCCTGATTCTTCTTCCTCTAACCAAGAATGTTTCCTCCCAAGAACCTTGGGTGGGATGGAGTATAAAAACATCCTTCGCAATACTGCAAAGATATGAAGTTACATTTCAGATAGGGAACCAAAGATAGATTTTGCCTATCATTTAAGGCCTGGGTACAGAAAGGATCATCACCAGTGGGATGGATTTTCCAGCATTTCTTAAGGACCATTGTCTATGATTGAAGGGTTGTGGTCCATGTCAATGGAGGGAATACCTGTGCCACTAAAACTATGGGTTCAATATAATTTTAAAAATACTTATTAAAACAGCAACAATACACTGTGTGCCAGGCACTATACTAGGCACAGGGGATTCAATCCTTAAGGAGCTTACATTAGACTGGGGGGCAGGGGGTATTATGTACACAAATATGATGATATAGAATATATACAAAGTAATTTGGGGTACGGAGGGATGGTGGATAGTGGTGCATTAGCACCCAAGGAGATCAGGAAAGGCTCTGGGGCAAACGAAGTTAGACCTTAAAGGAAGCAAGGTCTTTCAAGAACCTGGGAAAGAGAGAGCTCAAGGCATAGGGCACCACCTACACAGTAAGAGGCACACACATGGGGATGGAATGATATATAAGAGGACCATCAAACAGGGCAGGGGAGCAGGGATCCTGAACCTTTTTGCCTGTGTCCAGGAGCCCTTTGGCAGGCTGCTAAAGCCATGGTTCCTTCTTAAGATGATGTTTTTAAATATATGAAAATAAATGCTTGTTATTGGAATACAGTTATCAAAAATATATTTCTAAAGTTCTTAGACCTCAAATTAAAACCTCTGAATTAGGGCATTTGGACAGAAAAACAGCATGGGGTGGGGGGAGGATGGATTAAAGCTTGCGATGATAGACCAGAGGCAGATAATACTAGGTTTTAAAATGTGTGCTTTATCCTAACAGTTACAGGGAGCCACGAAAGCATTGGATATCCTTGAAGCATTGAATAAATAATCTCT
Source organism: Phalanger gymnotis (assembly GCA_028646595.1). Lineage (NCBI taxonomy): Eukaryota > Metazoa > Chordata > Mammalia > Diprotodontia > Phalangeridae > Phalanger > Phalanger gymnotis. The sequence goes on along the minus strand of CM053625.1, from coordinate 63,798,581 downwards.
GCATTCCGAGGGCTCTGATGAGAAAAGCATTTTTTAAAAAAAATCTTTTAAGTGCTATAACAATTAGAGTTAACATTAGAAATAACCATTCGAAGTGTGGGAATTGAGGCTACCAACATCCCAGTTCTGCCACTGACTCCCTGTGTGACCATGGGCAAGTCATTTAACCTCTCTAGGCCTCATCTGTAAAATCCAGAAGTTGGACTAGATGGTCTCTGAGGTCACTTCTAGTTCTAGTTCCATGTGCCTGTTATCCCTTAGGCATATAGCTCCATAGTTCTCCCTTCTCCAGCCTAGAGGGAAGATTAGTCATGCTGGGTGCTGGCTGAGATCAATGGGAAGGGTCCAAGGGAAGAAATGGTAAGGGGAGACTCTGGAACCTGGAGCTCTCCAGCAGCCATCTGTCCTTGACCTTCTTGCTCAACATTGCATGATTAGGGAAATACTCTTCAGATTTTTTTGTTTATACACACGCATCAGTGAATTTTTTATTAGCATGTATCCCCAAATATGTGTATATTTATTTTTACATATATATGTATGTGTGTATGTATATGTGTGTGTGTTGTTGTTATTAAGTCATTAGTCACGTCTAACTCTCTGTGATCCCGTTTGGGGCTTTCTTGGCAAAGATGTTGGACTGATTTGCCATTTCCTTCTCCAGCTCATTTTATAGATGAAGAAACTGAGGCAAATGGTTAAGTGACTTGCCCAGGTTCACATAGCTAGTAAGTATCTGAGGCAACATTTGAACTCAGGTCCTCCTAATTCCAGGGCCAGTGCTCTATCTACTACACCATCTAGCGCTCTCTCTCTCTCTCTCTCTCTCTCTCTCACACACACACACACACACACACACACACACACACACACACACACACACAGATTTTCATGTATTTTGTTGTTGAGTCGTCTAGTCATGTCTAACTCTTCATGACCCCACTGACCAAAGATACTGTAATGGGAATGGTTTGCCATTTCCTTCTCCAATGTGCGCACACATACACACATATACACATATGTATGTATATACATCAGTGGTAGGATTTAAATAAATTAATAACCATTTCTCCTTGGAACCGAGCCTAGGTGCTGCCCCTGCTGATGTGGTGGACTCAGGCCTCACCCCCACTAACAACCAGTTCCCCAAATTCAACCTAAAATTAGGTACCGGTTCTCCAAAACTGGTGTGAAGTGGCTGAATACCACCACTGATATACATGTATATGTATGTGTATGTGTATGTGTATACATATATGTATACTTATATGTTTATACACACATATATACACACACACATATATATATACTCTTATTCTAATAATTATGTGCATTACAAAACTGACACAAAAGGGAACTTTAAAAACGAGATCAAGAGGAAATATCTGATCCTAGCCGTAATCAGGATGCATTAGTTTATTGAGTAGAAGAGTGTGCTGTGCAAATCCCATTGGCAGCTGTGCAGAAGATATATTGGAGCAGGAAGAGACTTGAGGCAGGAGACCAATTAGGAAATTACTCTAATAGTCCAGGGGAAAGATGAGAAGAACTTGATCTAAGGTCATGCCCTTGCGAATGGAGGTAAGATGGTGGATACGAGAGATATTGGAGAGGTAGAGACAACAAAATTTGTCAATTGCCTATGTGAGGTGAAGGAGAGAGAAGAGTCCAGGATGACACCAGGGTTGAGAACTCTGGCTGCTGGAAGGATTGTGATGCCCTCAACAGTAATGGGGAAGAAAGGGGAGGGAAGAAGAAAGGGAGCTGAAAATAATGTAATGAGATGTGCAGTGCAGATTGCAATTCATCCATGCCTACTCATCCTGTGCAACTCATTCTGCCCCACTATAAACAAAAAGGGATGGGTGTTACTTACATACCAACCACTGCCCTGGAGCACAGAGCCATCCAAATGATGTACGGGCATCCAAGGGGCACCTGGTGTGACTATGAGGTGATCCTGGTGGGGATCCTGGTGTAGGTACACTGAAGGAGGAGGAATTGTCCCAATGTCACCTCCACAGTTTCAGGTGTGAGTGACTGGAGGATAGGTTATAGCCATGCTGAGGGTCCTGTGCCAGGGAAGAAAGGGATAAATCCGGATCTTGTACAGCCACAGGGATCTTGTACTCCCCACAGGCTGAGTGGGGAGAATTGGGAGATGATCAGGGAAGCCAGTGATGTGGATACGTTAGGAACAAGCCCATGTTTGGATGATACCTTTTGCGCTCATGCCAGAGCCCCCCAAGAAGCTGAGATCCCCCACTTTGTAGACTGTTGAGTTAGAGGATAGTTGTAAGATCATATGTAACTGGAAAGGACTTTAGAGAGAACATCTAGTTCCATTTCTGGAGTTTAAGGAACTTTTCCGGGATCACGTAGTTAAGTATTGGAGCTGTGCTTCAAACCCAGGTCCTCTCAACTGCCAATCCAAGGCTCATTCACCACAGAGATGTTCCTCCCCAACTTGGGAACATCTTATCCCCATGTACTCTGTTTCAGTTGTTTGTGAGCCAAGTCAGGTCGATGGGCACACCCAGACTCCAGCAGAGAAGGCTTTCATGCAAAACTTCATGCTGCTTCCGCCAGTGTTTGCAAACATATTTGAAAGCAGCCAATTGATTTAAAAATTCTCTGAGCTCAAAGCCAATGGTATTTATGGGAAATGTAAAAAGCTGGCAGGTAAAGAAAACACCACCACATGTCAATAAAACCCAACGGCGGTGCTGCAGAGAACAGAGTCACCGGCATCCGTGTTTGTTCCATGCACAGAGAGTCTTGGGGCTACCCCCTGAGGTTCTCCACAGCAGTGACTCAGAGACACATAGAGAGCAGCGGAGCTGGGAGGGACTCTCAGAACACAGAATTTGAGAGGTGGAAAAGATTCGAGAACATATACCATAGAATATTAGAGCAAACCTTCCCCACCCTTTCACTCATGCAATTCTTCTTCATGTCTTTCTTTAAATATGTATATACATGCATGTACATACAAAACCATGTATGTATGTATGTGTGTACTTACATGTGCATATATGCATGGCACACACATGCACGTATATATAAGTAAATACATAAATATTTGGTACTTTCTGATTTTTATATCACATTCATTTTCAATTATATCCCTTCTCCACTACTCCCTAGTGAGCCATCCTTATAAGAAAGATTGAAAAGAAAGAAAAATAATTCAAAAGAGTAAAACTTACCAACGTGTTGTCTATGTGTGATAATACCAAACACTCCACATCAGGTATTCTCTACCTCTTCAGTCCTTGGCTTTCTATAAAGTCTCCTTGAAGGCTACATAGTACAGTGAAGGTCTCCCCACAATTGCTTTGATAGATATCCAATTTCTCAGCCATCTGTCAACTTGTTTATTGGATAATGAGGGAATATTAAGAGTAACAACAGTGGAATTGCTTTCTTTATACAAGAGCTATGTTATTCTCAGCACTCCCTGTCTCCTTTTCTGTTGCCTTGTTATCAACTGGCTGAAGGAAAAAACAAAAAACAGAAGCCCAGTACTGAGGACCATCTAAGCCAAGGCTTCTTAACCTGGGATCCATGAACTTGTATTTGTTTTTTTTAATTTTGATAACTATATTTTAATGTGATTGGTTTCTTTTATAATCTTATGCATTTTAATTCAGGTACTTTCTGAAAAGGGGTCCATAGATTTTACCTGATTGACAATGGTTTCCATGACACAAAAATGTTTAAGAATCCTTGATCTATGGGTCCCAGTCCTGGGTGGCCCATCCAGAGTGAGGAGGAGCATTAGCACAGCAGAGTTTGTGGCTACAGTAGAGGGATGACCCTCCTCACGGTTCCGGGGCAGAAAAGAGTGCTTGTGGTTGCTCACAGATCAGAGCACAGGCCTGGAGAGTAGAAAACACCTCTCATTAGATCAAGAACCCGTGATCTAGGTATTGTGGGTTTAGATCACACATACTCCTCCCCCATTTTATGGTTTATTGTGGACAAAACAATTCAGCTCTCTAGTGATGAACCTCTCGTCTCTTTGCCAGACTAGCCCCACGGATGCCTTTTCGGCTTGGTAGGACCTGTTGGAGATTGTGCTCTACTGGTTGTTGTGTGTTTGTCCTTCATTCTCGAAGAGGACCATGACATCAGGGAAATGATGACATGACTTGCAGTTGACTTTGACTTCAGTGAGGGAGGGATGTGTGAGGTCACCAGCCTCACTTTCTCCTCCAGAGCCATCTGGGTCCAGTGGCCTGATATTCACCAGGATGACTGGAGATGGCCCAGGATGCATTGTGAGACCCTGGACCTTTTAGGCTAAGGTCTTTTCAGGTCCTCACTTTGAGTGAGGTAACGCCCATTCGGTGAGAATCCAGAATCACCTCCACATTGTGATAGAGAAGGATATTGGGGAATAAATAGGGAAGAAGCACAGGTTTAATGAGTAGATGGGAAGCTGGTCAGGAAATGCAATTGCTTTTCAGAGATGGTCACAATTAACCTGTCATTCACACTTCACAACTCAAGCTCACCTAGAAGGAAACTTTTCTATGAATCATAATCATCTATTATAAATTTGTTCTGACAGCAGAGGGTAGTCAGAAGGTGGGTTTGCCTGGGGAATCATGGTGAAATGGCTAGAGTGCCAGCCTTAGTAGTCAGGAAGACCTGGCTTCTAATCCTGCCTCTGACATTTAATAGTTGTACAATCATGAGAAAGCCATTTATCTCCTCTGGGCCTCATTTCCTCTTCTGTAAAATGAAAGGGTTAGACTAGGTGAATTCTGAGGCTCCTTCCAGTTCTGAATCTATGATCCCATGATCATATGAATCCCTTATAGTTAGGACTTTAGAATTCCAAGAAAGTGGTCATCTCACACCTCTGATTTCTTATTGAAGACCAAATCCAGCTTCCTATCTCTCACCAACATCCCTCACAATCCTCAACCTCCCCCCACCAAGGCTGAAGACAGGAAAAATCTCTTGTTCTACATGTGAAGCACGTAGATAGAATGAATGATGAATATTTATTATGAACTAACCAAATGTCAGGCACTATACTAAGTTCTGAAGATTAAAAAAAAAGACTCCTTGCCCTCAATGAACTTTGCTTAAGAGGAAGACAACATAAGAGGGAAAAGTTGGCTAAGTAAGACAGTTATGGTCTGGGGACTCATGGTGAATAAAGACACAGGACAGTCAATTGACTTACTTTTCTCCCAAAATAATGCCACTATTAATTTAATTATTGTTCCTAGAGCAAGAGGTGGAAAGAGGGTATGGGAGAATGAGAGTGGAGGAGAGTTACGGGAGCAGTGGAAGGAAGATGCAAGATGGCATAAGTAGACAGCTAAATGGGACATGAAAGTGAAGCATGGCCTACAGTGTTAGGCCAGCTAAGTGGGATGCTTTATATTCACTCAGCCTCCAATCAGTGAGGATAGAGTCAATACTACGTGCCCAGTTTTACTAATGGATGTGGAGAAGACAGTAGAAGCAGAATCCCACAAAGGTCATTGTATAGCATTTACATACACTCCCTCATTTCCCACAGCAACCCTATGTGGGGAAAAAGTCCATGTATCATTATCACCATTTCACATAGGGGAAGCTGAGGCCCAGAAATAAAAAGACTAGCCCAAAGTCACACAGTAACAGTTAGGAGTTGAACTCCTGACTCCAAAGCTGGGGTTTTCTCTATGATTCCACACATAGCATTGGTCCGAACGTAAGCCATTCACCCAAAATGAAAACTCTTTGCAAGGAAAAAAAAATCTATCTGTTCTCTGAAAAATGACCCCTACTACTGGCAACACTCGGATTTTCTATGCCAGTTTGAAAAGAAGAAAGAGTGGTCTACTCAGAGCAAAATAACATAGAGCCAATCTACCTTTTTTGGTTATATTTCTTAAGTTATTTTTTGTCAATTTTCATACATATTTTCCTCTCCTGCCTCCCCAAACCCTGCTGGAAAAAAAAAGAAAAGAAAAACAAAACCTTGTGATAAAGCTGTGTATTAAAAAAATGAATTCCCATATAAATTCTGTCCTAGATCATGTACATGATCTGTACGTGTAGCTCATAAGTTCTCTGATTGGATGTGAGTGAATTCTTCATCAGCCGTTTTCTAGAGTCATGGTTGGTCTGTGCATTGATCAGAGTTCTTAAGTCTTTCAACATTGTTAACTTTGACAATGTCAATGTTATAGTATAAATTATTCCCCTGATGTTACTTGATTCACTCTGCATCAATTGATATGTCTTCCCAGGATTCTCTGAAACCGTAACTTTCATCATTTTTTTTAACAGCATAGGAGTGCACCATTACATTCATATATCATGATCTGTGTAATCATTCCTCAATTGACCTTTTATTCTCAGTTCTTTGCCACCCCAAAAAGAGCTGCCAGAAACATGTTTTTCTACATATAGGACCTTTTCCTCTTTTAAAAAAAAATCTCTTTGGGGTATTGTCCTAGTAGTGGTATCTCTGGGCTAAAAGGTCACCATTTAGTAATTCTTTGGGCATGGTTCCAAATTATTTTCTGGAATGAGTCAGCCTATCTTTAATGCAATCAAGCAAACTTGCTTTATTATCAAGATACACTTACATAACTTAACCGGCAAGTATAACAGACTTTTGAAAGGAAAATTTCTTCAGAGGTAAAAGTCTTAAGAAAATCTACATGCAACTGGAATTTAACGATCACTCATTATTTCTGAAAAGTGTCTGGCATGTAGAGGATCCTGAAGGGGAATCCTAGAAGTTCAAATTTATGAGAGATTTCAAGAGTTGTGTTTAATGTCTGACTCTTTGTGACCCCATTTGAGGTTTTCTTAGCAAAGATACTGGAGTGATTTGCCATTTCCTTCTCCAGCTCATTTTACAAATGAGGAAACAGAGGCAAACAGGGTTAAGTGACTTGCCCAGGGTCACACAGCTAGTAAGTGTCTGAAGCCACATTTAACTCGGATCGTCCTGACTCCAAGACCGGCACTCTGTACACTGCATCACCTAGCAACCCTCAACAGTCATCTGATTTGCAAACAGGAATCTTCCCTAGAACATCCTTGATTGGTGATGATACAACCTCCACTCAAGTATCTCCAGTGACAAGCAACTCCCCATCTCACAAGGTAGCCAGTCTTCATCATTGAACTGGCCCAGTTTTTAGGAAGGTTTTGCTTTTGTTTAACTGAAACTACCGAGGAGACGTAGACATAGCTTTAGGACTGGAAAGGATAACAGAGACAATTGTACCCAACCCCTTCATTTTACAGATGAGAAAACTGAACTCTCTGCAGCTTCCCACCCCTCTTCTCCCATTGCTGCAGAGTCTGTACTCCAGAGCAGCAGCAAAAGCCTAATCCCCTTATTCCATGATGGCTCTTTAGATGCTTGAAGAAAACAGTCACGTCCCCTTCAGTCTTCTCCTCTTCAAGTCAGCAAATCTGGATTAAATCCTGGTATTTGGAAAGCACTTGTATTGGGGTGGGGTGAAGGGTACAAAGTTAGCTAAGAGGCAGTTCTGGTCCTGATGGAGTTTCCTATCTAGTAGGGACAGATGCAAGGTCCCTGCCCTCAAAGAACCTGATTTAGTAGGCTGATGCATGGCAACAGTCATCCTAGAGCTCGTCGACTGCTAGATATACACACACAGACACAAACCTTGCCTTCTGAGACTCATAGTTTGGCCGGAGGATGTACAGAGCCTCGGTCCTCATGATCTTTACAGTCTTGTAGAAAACCATACACAGGCAGCTAGGTCTGTGCAATGTATGGAGCACTATCAAAAGAAACTGAGTTCAAATCTGGTCTCAGATGCTTACTAGCTGTGTGACCTTGGGCAAGTCACTTAACTCCATTCCCTCAACAGAAAAAGAAAAGCATATACACAAGTAACTATTCAACACAATAATAAACTTTCTCTCCTACATCATAACTTCTATTAAAGTTATTTGTGTATTTGACTCATCCCTCTCCCAATAGACTGCTAGGTGGCATAGTGGATAGCACTGGATTTGAACTCAGAAAGACCCAAGATTGAATCCTGACTCAGACATGATAATTGTGATCCTGACAAGTCACCCAACATCTCTGGACCTCAGTTTCCTCATCTATAAAATGAGGGGGGTGGGACTTGATGATCTCTAAGTTCCCGCCCAACTCCGAGCCTATGATTCTATGACTGTAAAGCCCTTTGGGCCAGGGGCTATGTTTCTTTCTTGTTCTGTGTTCCCTATGTTTAGTATAGTATACAGCACACATAATAGATGCTCCATAAACTTTTGCTTCATGGAGCTGAATCTGGTGAAAAATAAAACAAATCTCCAGCTTGCTGGAGAAACTTTCCTATTTCCAACCGGTTACTTCAGCATCATGAGGGAGACCAGCAGTCAGAGCTAAGACTGAACAATCCAGGTGACCAAATCCAAGGAACCCAAATGTTCCCACGCTATCATTTCTCACTCCTGCTTGATCTTGCTCCTGGGAGGGAGCACAACATCAAGTATAAACTTGCTAAGTAAGTCACACCCATAAGAATTTAGATCTTTTGACAATGTAATAGTATGAAATCATAGGAAGAATTCCTAAGAGAGGCAGAGTTGGCAAAGACTCCGGTTTGGTGCCAGACAGCTATTGTTTATAAAAATGACTTTTGAAAAATAAAGGTTTAGCCCTGCAACTGGTCTCTGGCATGACAACTCATAGTGCTTCCTTTTCTAATTCAAAATATTAAATCAGTTCTTATTTAAAGCCCATTTAATTATTGCTCTGGTCATGAAGTTATATAATGTCATAGCTGGAAGGAGCATTAAAATAGAAAATATAGAATGAGCCTTAGGGGGTCTTAAAATGTAAAATATAAGATATATATTCTGAGGTGATCCCAGGAACCTCAGAACTCTTGTGGAGGGTTGAATATAAAAGCTAATACACTAGCTGGAATGACAAGAGCCTAAAAAGCATGAAGAACAAAGTAAATTTTACAAGTGACAGATGGAGAATGAACAACATTTATCTTTCTGTCTTGGCCAAGTATAGACACATGTTCCAGAAAACAAAGTACAAAGATTAAAAGAATCCCTCTCCATTCTCCAGAGGAGAATGATTTACAATGTTCTCCTAGTTCTGCTCACTTCACTGAGCATCAGTTCATATAAGTCTTTTCAGGTTTTCCTGAAGTCCGTTGGCTCACCATTTCTTATGGAACAATAATATTCCATTACATTCATATACCACAACTTGTTCAGCCATTCTCCAATCGATAAATGGTCAAAGGATATGAACAGATAGTTTTCAGAGGAATAAATTAAAGCTATCTATAGTTATATGGAAAAATGCTCTAAATCACTGTTGATTAGAGAAATGCAAATCATAACATCACACCTATAAGATTGGCTAACATGACAAAACAGGAAAATGGTAAATGTTGGAAAAGATGTGGGAAAATTGGAACATTTGTTGGAGCTGTGATCTGATCCAACCAGTCTGGAGAGCAATTTGGAATTATGCCCAAAGGGCTATAAAAATGTGCATACCATTTGACCCAGCAATATCTGGGTCTGTATTCCAAAGAGATCATAAAAATGGAGAAAGGACCCACATGTACAAAAATATTTATAGTAGCTCTTTTTGTGATGGTCATTTTCTGATTTGCCTTAGTGATCATTTAATTTTTCAAAAGATGGAGGAGGAACCAGAGAAAACTGCTATTCTAAACCATGTTCTTACCAAAGGTGAAATAGGTCACCAAAATAAAACTGATGGGACTCTTGAAGAAGAGTGACTATCATCTTTTTTCGTAGATAAGAACACTGGACATGGTATGGGAACTTATATTTCACAGTCTTCAGACAAAGGATAAGTAGGATCTCATAGACCAGAATTCCACAGAGAAAGCCAGCCCAAGAGAGACAAGGAATAAGATTGGCTAATGTGACAGAAAAGGAAAATGACAAATTTTGGAGGGGACGTGGGAAAATTGGGACACTAATGCACTGTTGGTGGAGTTATGAACTGATCCAACCATTCTGGAGAGCAATTGGGAACTATGCCCAAAGGGCTATAAAACTGTGCATACCCTTTGACCCCAGCAATGACATTACTAGGTCTGAATCTGAAGGAGATGAAAAAAAATTTTCTAAAGGGCCTATACGTACAAAAATATTTGTAGGAGCTCTTTTTGTAGTAGCAAAGAATTGAAAATTGAAGGGCTGCCCATCAACTGGGGCATGGCTGAGCAAGTTGTGGTATATGATTGTGCCATAAAAAATGATAAGCAGGATGCCTCCAGAAAAACCTGGAAAGACTTACATGAACTGATGCAAAGTGAAGTGAGAAGAACCAGAAGTACATTGTACACAGTGACAGCAATATTGTAAGGATGATCAATTGAAAAAACTTAGCTATTCTGATCAAGACATTGATCCAAGTCAATTCCAAAGGACTCATAATGAAAAATGCTACCCATTTCCATGGAGAGTCTGAATGCAGATTGAAGCATACTAATTCTTTTTCTTTTTTCTCATGTTATTGTCCATATTTCTTTCACAACATGACTAATATAGAAATATGTTTTACGTGACTGCACATGCATAACTTATATCAAGGTTGTAATATGTAGGTAAGGATATGGGGTGGGAGGGAGAGGGAGAGAGAGTTTGAAGCTCGATATTTTAAAAAACAAATGTTTAAAATTATTATGTGTAATTGGAAAAAAACCAGAATATTAAAAAGTGAAAAAAACAAGAGATACAGGGACCTCCCGTTAATGATGACACATTAAAGACACAAAGACAAATAATTCTAAGTAGAATGAGGAGCAATTATGCAGAGACCAAAGTGAAGATGCATAGAACTCATTGGTCAAGTTTACATTTTTTAAAGACATAGCAACAATTCTCGTTTCTATAACACTTTGTGGCTTGCAACATACTTGCCTCATAATAACGCCATGGAGAAAATAGCAGAAGTATATTATCTCCATTTTTGGAATTGAGGAAACTAATACTCTGAAAAGCTAAATGCTTTCTGAATAATTATAGTCAGTGCTTGAAGTGGCATTTAAATCAAAGGCTTCCTGATTCCAAAACTCACATTCTATGTCTCTGTGACACTGTTTTTTGTCATACAGCTCAAGGAAAGTAGGACAGGTAATGGAGGAGGGATACAAAAGTGGGGCATAGGCTTGTAAGAACATTGTCAGGCAGAAGAGATGAGGCTGTCAAAGTCTGCCAAGGACAACAGAAAGGGGTGGTTAGCTATACTGAAGAAAATAGGAAAATAGTGAAGGGAACAGGATAACAAATGATGGAAGCTCAGAATTCTGTAGTTGTTCTTGATTTAGCTTCTATTTTCTCAGAAGAAAACAATAGTCTTTGTTCCCAAAAGATAGAACCAATCAGTCTATAAACATTTATTAAGCACCTACTATGTTCCAGGCATTGTACTAAGTTTTGGGGGTACAAAGAAAGGCAGAACCAAAGTAGCTACAGTTGGAGGAAAACTGAAATAAGTAAAAATGAGATCTCTAGTTGTTCATGATAAATTCAAGCAATCAAGTATAATCTACAACCCAAAATGCTGAAAGAAATGGTGGGTGTGACTGCTGAGCCACCGTCAGTATTAGCTGAATGACAATGGAGAAAGGAGAAGTGCCATTGGCCAAGAGAAGGAAGGATAAATCCTGTGCCAATTTTCAAGAAGGGACAGCTAGCGGATTCTGTAAAACCCTGACTAATGAACCTGACTGAATTTCTAATGAAATCCTCAAGCATGTTATTAAAGGAGTCATGATTAATGAACTTCTACAAAAGGAAGTGATGATCACAAATAGGTAGCTTGGCATCATCAAGAACAGATCATACTAGGGGACGGAGCCAAGATGGCTGCATGAAAACAGAGTCTTACCAGGGCTCTCTCACAAGTTCTGTGAGATTCCTATAAAAAAGTGAATCTGAGCAGATTTGAGAGAGTTAGAAACCCTGAGAAGTCTGAGTGGGGCAAATTTCCCATCCAGGAGAGTATGAAAGGCTGAAGGAATAAATCTGTGGGCTAGGAGAGCGCTAGGCGTGGGGAGCTGCCCCAGACAGCACCAAAGCAGAAGCAGCTGGCCGGGAAACTCACGTGGGAGACAGGCTGGGAGAAAGCCGGGCGCCTGAAACCAGCGCAGATCCCCAGGCCTCCCAACACAGGACGGCACTCTGTGGAAGCCACGAGAGGCAGCGCAACGCCACCGACTGTGAGATACTAACTCCTGAGGCTTGCAGCCCAAAGGTTTGAAATGCTTCTTGAACTTCCGGGAGACATAATGGCCAGGTAAATGGCTCTAATCCCTCCCCTCCCCACCCAGAGAATTCCTGGGGAGGGGGGAGGGGAAGAAAAAAAATGCTGGAATAGAGGAGACAGAAGTGGGGCTTCGGTGGCCGAGTAGTGGGAGTACTTGAGTCCCAGAGGGGCAGAGCCAGTAGGGGTCAACTCCAGGAGCCCAGACTTACTCTTGCTCCCCCAGGGGAAGTGCCAGACACCCAGCTAGAACAACAAAGAGCTGAGACCACTGCTGAAGAGCAACAGCGCTGGAGAACAACCCCAGGGGAAGAAGAGATTTTGGGCAGCCAGACCCCCTCCCCCACACCTCAGGAAACTGAAGGCTATAATTCACAAAGCCAACAACGAGACTTACAATCCCCAGAAAAAGAAAGACAGAGATCCCTGATCTCCAAAGGCAGAAATTTATTGTAAAGCCAGGAAAAGGCTAACCAACATGAAGAACACACACACACAAAAAAGAGGACCACTGATTCTTTTTATGGAGACAGGCAGGATCAAAACACCAATTTGGAAGAGGATAACGATGACACTATATCCACATCTGATACTTCAAAAGGTAATGTGAACTGGTCTCCAGCCAAAAAAGCATTACTGGAAGAGCTAAAGGAGGATTTTAAAAACCAAATTAGGGAGGTAAGAGAAAAAAATGGAAAAAAAAAATCCACTGATGAAATCAAGTCCCTAAAGAATAAGATTGGCAAAATGGCTACAGAGATTCAGAATCTGAATAGAGAAAATGACACCCCGAGAGGTAAAATCAACCAAGTGGAAAAGGAGACTCAAAAGCAAAATGAAGACAGTAACATTAAAAATTAGAGTTGAGCAAGTGGAAGCTAATGACTCTATGAGGCATCAAGAAGTAGTAAAACAAAATGGAAAGAATGAAAAAATAGAAAAAAAATGTGAAATATATGATTGGGAAAACAACTGACTTGGAAAATAGATTGAGGAGAGACAATTTAAGAGTTATTGGAAATCCACGTTGAAAAAAAGAGCCTTGACACTATCTTTAAAGAAATTATCAAAGACAACTGCCCAGAGGTCCTAGAACCAGAGGGCAAAATAGTCATTGAAAGAATTTACTGATCACCCCCTGAAAGAGATCTCAAATTGAAAACTCCAAGAAATATTATAGCCAAATTTCAGAATTACAAAATCAAGGAGAAAATACAGCAAGCAGCCAAAAAGAAACAATTCAAATATTGTGGAACCACAGTCAGGATCACGCAGGATCTTTCAGTTTCCACTTTAAAAGACAGGAGAAACTGGAATATGATATTCTGAAGGGCAAAGGAGCTGGGACTACAACCAAGGATCAACTACCCAGCAAAATTAAGCATAATTTTTCAGGGAAGGAGATGGACATTCAACGAAATAAGGGATTTCCAGACCTTCCTGATGAAAAGGCCAGAACTGAATGGAAAATTTGATTTCCAAATACAAAACTTAAGGGAGACATAAAAAGGTAAACGGGGGGAAAACCCCCACAAACCTTATTTTTTATATTTTGATTATTTATATATTGATTAATAAGGACAAATTATTTGCATCTTTATATAGAATTACATCATCTTATGTATGTTTTATATGTATACATATATATGTCAATCTTGAGAATAGTACAGCTATTATGACAATTGAAAGGGACACACATAGACTGTGAATATTGGTATAAAATAACTGATATAAGGATAAAAAACATAATTAAGAGATGTAAAGGGAGGGCTTTGAGAGAAGAGGTAAGGAGGAAGTAGAAAAGGGTAAATTACGCCAAATGAAAAGGCACAAAAACACATTTTAGTAGAGGGAAAGAAGAGAGGGAGAAGAGCAGTATTAGATCTTTATTGTCATCTGATCTGGTTCAAGAAGGGAATAACATATGCTGATAAGTAGAGAAATCTAACTTGGCCTACAGGAAGTAGGAAGGGAAAGGCGGGGGGGAAAGGGAGGGGGTGGTCAGAAGGGAGGGGAGAAATAGCAAGTGGGAAAGTGTAAGACAAGGGAGGGGAATAAAGAGGGAAGGTAAACTGAGGAAGGCGGCAGTCAAAAGCAAAACTTTGTTGAGGAGTGGAAGGGGAGAGAAATAAAAGCATAAACGGGGGAAATAGGATGGAGAAAAAGACAGCTAGAAATCATAACTGTAAATGTGAATGGGATGAACTCTCCCATAAAACGGAAGCAGGTAGCAGAATGGATTAAAAACCATAATCCTACAATATGCTGTTTACAAGAAACACATTTGAAACAGGGGGATACACACAAGGTAAAGGTAAAAGGCTGGAGTAAAATATATTGTGTCTCAACTAAAGTAAAAAAAGCAGGTGTAGCAATCCTAATCTCAGAAAAAGCAAAAGTAAAGATAGATATAATTAAAAGAGATAAGGAAGGACACTACATCCTGCTAAAAGGCACCATAAACAATGAAGCAATATCATTGTTTAACATTTATGCGCCAAGTGG